>OY987235.1:12112436-13312436 GCA_963920705.1 Odiellus spinosus | reverse complement strand
TATGGTTTAAGGTCATTTTTGTTTTTCACGCGTCGTTCAGCTGAAACATTTTCTACAACGGTTTTTCTTATTCTTCCCCGGGAAAAAATTGGTCTAAGATTGAGGCGAATCGAACGAGAGACATAGCTTTACCGTAAAAAAAAAAAAAAAAAAAAAAAAAAAAAAAAAAAAAAATATTTAAACCCTGAAAGTCACTAGTCGCAAAAAGGAGCGAAATCTTAATTACTAGCTCCTTCAGTATACGTTCTATTTATCCCCATCTTTTTATTTCTATTTTTTCGACGCCATTTTTTAATTAAGGCTATGATTAATTAAGAAGCGTTCTAATAATATTAATATAAAAAATATTAATGATATGATATAGATCCATAAAAACTAAGCATAAGTGTGATCATAACGAAATTTAACTTTGAACTTAAAATTAGGGAGAATGCAACCTAACAAGTGATTTTTTTTTATCGATTCCTTAATGTTTAAATAGGCCTAATACACTAGTGAAAAAATTACGAACAAATATTAAACTAAAAATCAATTTAAAACTTACCGGGAAAATAGGCTTAGCGGAATTCATGGAGACCCTGATTTCCTCGCGTATAAGGTCTAGCGACCAATCGACCGTGATTGTAAATCTTGTGGAGATTTCGCGTCAACGACGGGCCTTTGTTCATTGGTCGCTAGACCTTACACGGAGGCAATTCAGGATCTCCATCAATCCCGCTAAGCCTATTTTCCCGGTAAGTTTTATAACTTATTTCTAGTTTAGTTTTTTTGTAAACTTTTTATTGGTGAATTACGCCTATTTAAACGATAAGGAATTGAAAAAAAAAAAACCACTTGTAATTAGGTTGCATTCTTCCTTTAAAGCCAAAGGTAGCTAAAGCGACCAAACAGTGGAAATCTGAACGCATTTGGTATAAGCTTTTCACAGAAAAACGAAAGATAAAAAGCTTTAGAAATTTGATTGAAAACTATTGGCTAGATTGTCTTGATATAAATCAAAATGTAATACTGATAATATTTCGTCTCAAAAAATTAATAAATTTGATTTATATTTAAAGTAAGGCTATCTATCACCATCTCGATTTATTTCAAAGGCTAATGTCAGATGTATAATGTTTTGTTTCATCATATCATTAAAAACCCATATTTAAAATTTTAAACATCTGGGTTGACTAGTTTTTTAAGAAACTTCAAGATATAGATGACGTTTAGAATACTTCTGGGACGTGATTAGGGATAAGTTTCGAATGAGAGGTTAAGACTATATGGATTAAATACTTCAAAAAAGAGACCAAGCGAAAGCAACCACACCACGTCACATAATTCGCGAGAATCGGATGCATGGGCTGTTAAGATCATTTTTTTATGACATGAATATACATTTTGAATAATTTTTTAATGATCTTACTGAAAATTAAACTCAAATTCCTTTTGGATTGCAAGAAAAATATTTTGTCATCACTTAAAATCGAAGTTTTGTCATGTCCTCTTCAGACGAGGGGTAATCAGCGTGTTTAATCAGATTTAACTGAGTTTCATTAAATCTGAAGAGGTAGCAAACTAGCGATAACTGCTAAAGTGTTTGTATTGCCTAGTAAGAAGACAATAATATTAATAATTATCAGGAGTATATTTTATTTGTTTCTTTGGATTGAAAATTTGAAATCGATCTTAAAGGAATGGTTCACCCATAAAGTTTTTTTGCCTCTAAGGGTCAATAGCACTCTTGGCAACAGAAATTTATAACTCAAAATTAATTTTTAATAATAATAATAATTTTATAGTTAAAAATAAATTTAGTATGGACGTGGCCCTTTTTCCCCTAATTCTAAACTTCTCTGTCGTGCTTGGCCAGGCTAGCAATCTGATAGGCCAATAGAAATAACTTATAAACCAATGAAATGAGACTCCGAGGGGAGAGAGTCTGAGACAGTAAAGTCTAGAATCCTTCGTTTTTTAATCGGTGTTGTTTTAAAGAAAGTTCAAAATGCCAAGTTGTATTATAAAAGAATGCAAAAATTTTAGTTCTCGGTTTGGACTAAGTTTTTATACGGTACACTGGTTCAACTTCAAACGGATCTATTCGCGGCATGACGATACTCTCCGAGAGTCCGAATCGCCGACGGAGTTAGGCCTAGGCTACGGCTTACCGGGGTTAGATGCTCCTTCAGTCGGCGTCCCGTTCGTTAGACTGGCGAGCACTGCCGTTATAACCTGTCGTCGATTTAACGTTCAAGCGCGTAGTAGTCAACTTTACCATTGAGTAAAAGCTGAGCCAAGTTACTTTGGCCAATCAGATTATTGCCGAAATAAAAACCTTGAAGTGACGTATCGAATGCGCTCTTGCTTTACAGGAAAGCTTCATACGGGCGCCTATGTGCCCTCAATGTAATTTGTTTTAATTGTTTATTTAAAAATATACTTAATTTTAATTTTTTTAACACTTGAAAAATTGGTTTTGAGTTTAACTAAAGGGTTTGCAGCAAAAATATTTTAACACCGCACCATTCCTTTAAATGAGGTCGGCATTTTGAAGAAACTCGAGACTGTCATTATTTGAAAAACCTTTATAGAGCCCTGGATGTCTGTCTAATTAGATTGGATGCGGTTTCTCTTCATAGTCTAATGATGGATCATCGGCTACGTGGCCAAATTTGATGCATAATTCATCGCGATAGGGGGGCCCACCATCTAAGGAACACCCTCAATTCTTGTAGATTTTTTTCAAACGCGCCCCGTAATCAATCTTAAAAATTCTTTCTTTTTTTTTTATTGGACTTTCCTCAAGATTCTTTTTAAAGTAATTCGATATTCTTCCATCTTCTCCGACTCATTACTCTCTAATATACCTTATTTAAATTAAGTTGTTGCCCCCAATATCCTACTGAATAATAACTTGGTACTGGAAAATTGATTTTTTTAAGCAACCGTGGACCGTCTAGCCCATCCTATCAGTATACATTATTTAGACTTACATGTAACTAAAGTGTTTAGAGTTAAATATGCATGCCTGGAGCTTCTGGTAAAAACTCAATATTGAATAAGCTTAATTCCCTTTTCGAGTTGGCATCACGATGGAAGCCAGGCTACCCATTATCTCTATAATTTCTTGACTTATATTAATAGGAGGCTCGCTTTGAGTATGATGTAAAATTGAGCTAGAAATTAGTTTTGTTTTGGAACTAGATTGGATGATGCCCAAATATTTCTTCACACTTTCATAATAATTAAGATAGTGTAGTAGTGTTTTAGAAACAGTTACAGATATTCCACAAAATGGTGTTTTGAAATAATTTTAAATATAAAATTTCCAAATTATAAAGTTATTTAGGACTCTATCTAGGAAGACATTTCGGTATATGGGATAATTGCCAAAATGCTGTAAATATCAACGAAGTTAAATAGGGAATTATCCGTATTTTAAAAGGGTTACATAAACGTTCTAAATAGTATTTATATTTTGAATGCTATACATCCATTGAAATGTTACATATATAATATTATATAAATTTTATATCATAAGGAAGATATAATTTAATCTTAAGTAGCACACTATATATTTTGAAACCACTTTCAAAACATTTTGATTGTTCAAATTAATATTTTAACTCGTGATCTCTAGCATTTGGCAGTTTGACTTCACACTAGAGACTTTAAAACCATTATTAACTGTTTTTGAAAGATCCAAAATGGGTTGGGTTTGGTAGGGATTGGAAATTATCAGTTGGCTTTGGCAGAGATTGGAAATCGTGTGAAACTTATAAATTGGCTTTGGCAGGGGCTGGGAAACGCGTGAAACTTATTAATTGGCTTTGACAGGGATTACATTTTTGTTTTTGCTTTTTAGTATGGGAGTTGGGAAGCTTCGTAAAGATTAACAATGGCGTTAGGGTGGCAGTGGCGTTTATAAAACATTTGCCGTTGGAGTTGGCCGGCATTAGCATTGAGTGTTTTGCAGCCCTCTAATCCAAATGGAAAGATTTAGACGCAACGGTAGAGATTCTGTGTGTGAAAAAAAGGAATTATTTGCTGTAATAGTTAATTTGAACATTCGAAACGCTTTGGAAACGATTCCAAAGTTGCTAATGTGAACGGAGATTTCGCATCGTTTAAAAACTTATACTCGTAAAATAAGGATAATTTATTAGCACTCTCTAGAAAAATTGTAAAAAAGAAAGAATAACTGGCTTATATATGAGAGAATAGAGAGGGTTTGATATATTTAAATGAACACCCTGCAGAGCTTTTCCTGAATATTAATTTTTGCTCAAGTTCTAACCTTTCTACCCCTTCACGCGCGCTAGCTGGTGTGATGGCGTTCTTTCGTTATCCAGCGCCAAAATATTATACTCTGCCGTTAGGGGAAGTTTGTTATAATTATAAGGGAGTGTACCGGATAGGTTGAGTCCATAAATTACCCAACCAAAAGAATCTCAACTATGTAATTAGCTCGATAACGTAATGCAAGCTGTGAACTATACCTTTTTTTTTTTTTTCCTATCATCGCCAACTTGAACTAAATTATTTCTCTCTATTAGTTCCTTTAGGAGGTTTAACATTGTCATTTAATTAGTTTTTTAACTACAATTTAAGAAAAGTGGACAACTGATTGACAATTAAAAAGATTCTGAGCTTATAATACATTTTTAAAGTTCCTTAAATAGTAAAACCGACTTCACAGTAGCAGTCTCCTTAATTTATTTAAATCTGTATTTTCTCGTTTTTTTTTTAATCCTCGAAGTGATGGTATACTAAAATATAAAAATCATGTACCCAAAATTATGTGATGTTAGAAAACTTTAAATTTAAATAAATTTACTCTTCAGCTGGTTTTTTTAGCAAGGAAGGTCTATTTCCCACCATAAATGACTAATTAAAACGAATTATTTTGTGTCATTGATGAATTCCCAGTACTCGCACCCCATGCGTGATGTTCTAATTGCGACATTAAAAAAATAATTTTAATCATTTCTCCAGAATATCTTTCGCATTATAACGCGGTTAATGATATGATATTTTATAATTCCACCTTTTCATTTAGTATAACTGAGTATCGGTAGATCGCTCGAAGGTGAAAAAAAGGGGGAGAACTTTCCTCAAAATCCATTAGCCTCGTTATGACCAAATTAGTACTTTTTTTCTTAAAAAAATATATTTTCTTACCTGCAACGACACATTTATTTTCTTAAAGTGTTAAGGCGCGTTTTCAATCAAGATTATTTTCACCGAGAATCGAGATTTGGCTTAAAATGATCGATTACTTAAGCCACTAAAAATAATCGGTAGTCGAACTTTCCAAAGTAATCGGATCCGCCCACTACTATTGATTTTTAAATTGTATTTCGGTTTAGGGCTTCTGTAATGTTTGAAGAACACCAGTTTGATTGGCTTGTAATGCGCTTCTCTCGTAGCGAGATTCAAAATGGTGGTCGACCAGGAAGTCTAAACGTACTTATTTAAATTTCGTTTTATCGCAATTAAACTATTTTATAGATCGTTTATTTTTACGAAATATCATATTTTAGAGTCTAAGAAATCTAAGAATTATGTTATGGCGTAATTAACACTCCATTTCCTTCAGATACCATTTAAGATGGATGCTATTTAAAAGCCAATAGAATTTTTAAAACCAAAATTGCAGTCCGTAACCATTTAATAATTAACCAAAAATATCGCGAAAAATAGCGAAAATCGTATTAATTAGGGTCACGTGAGTTAGTTCCATTAAATATTATATTTGAAGAAGTGCATGACGTCTCGCTTGATCCACAAATGTTTGAAACGATCTCTTGCATACTAATTTTCTCAATACTTAAATCAGGGAGGGTGTGCGGCGTTCTTTCTTTTTATATACATATAAATCATTACATACTAAGTAGCTACATCATTTTCTATAGAATAAAGCCTTTTTTCAATGAGAAAATATTGCCCTTCAAAGATTGTATAAGTGACTTCATTATATAAGATCGGAAGTGGACTTGGCTCGGGGTTTTGTTTGAGAAGCAATTAGAGTAAAGCTTTTTAAGCACTAAGTATTTTTTTTAAAGCCTTAGTTTTCTGGTTTGTTAATATGAGATTATCAAAGAGCCCAAATTTGGCTACGATATACTTTAACTTGCAATTGTTTGCAGAAACAATTTTATGGCACATTTAATTTATATTTAGGGAAAAAACATCGAGATGTCAAGGTTTCTTAACAATAATCTTAAATGACTCAATTATTGCAGTACAATTTGGCAATGGAAAACGCCTACGCCAATAGTATAAGTGAAGACAAAAGTCTATAAATTTATTCCATAAAAGTAAACAACGCCCCCTAGCTTAATACTATCAACAAAGGTCCGGTCAGTGTACCGGCAGATTCTGATGCGAGACACTAGCGGCCGCAGACGGTGTAAATAACAAGCGTCACTCTTTGGAGAAATTTCCGAGTTGGGAGGGAAGACAATATAGCGGCCCGCCTAAATTCCGTCACTCTCTTGTGACTCAAAATATCGAGGAAGAGTCCAAATCGCTCGAGCCAAACAGGGGTGATGACTTTTTTGGCTATTTTTAAGTGATGGGCTTGAACTTTTATCTGGTCCTTTGCTGATAGTATTAAGTTGTGGGCCGTTGTTTACTTTCATGCAATAAAGTGTTAGACTTTTAGTGAAGATAATTTTGCTAGTTTGTGAGTAGGTATTAAATGTCCCGTTTGACGCTTTCAACTTTGTAATTAACAGAATACTTACTTTAGACTGTGAACATCACGGTCACGCGTAGTAAAACGCTCGTGACATTGCATGACGTTGTCCACAGTCTGCAGTACGATATGTTATATTTTATTTTTTATATTTTTATATTTATTATTTATACTTTATTTATTCAAAATCTTGGATTCATATTAATTGTATTGCTCTTTACCTTTCTGGAATTTTTCTAAACGGCTTGTTAATCTTGTTTCCCCCCACTCTAATGTAGCATTTTTGCGCCCTATTGCCAACGGTAGCGATATAATAACACTCAAATCCCACTTGCGCTTGTGTCGACTTTATATTCTCGACTAGTATAGGCAATATCACGGGGACTTTTCTGCCGAGGGGCATTACTTGATTAAGTATAATACTTAAATATAAATGAATTTGCTTGGGGACAATTTACGCTTTTGTTAACCTCATGCCAGTACGTGGCTTTCCAGTTGGAATTATACTTAGAACTTTTTGCTAAGAGAACATGCTTTAAACCTATCTAATATACTTCACTGTTTGCAATTGAATTACTTTTACTAATTTTAATTATTTTAAGATGGAAAACTTTAATTAAATAAGATAATTATCATTCTCAAAAGAACAATTCGCAGAACCACAAAGTAACCATAGACCTCGGGACAAAATCAATTTGGAAAATAGTGAAATTAGAACTGCACAATTTATAAAAACCAGTCCCGCTATAGCTACCGGATTATTTTACTCTACATATGATATAGTTTTCATTCAAGATATTAGTTTCTACGTGATATACACCCTATTTTAGCCAAACCTCTCCCTACAGGGGGGCTAGAGTAGGCTCTTATATTGTCTATGGATGTGTGATGATGTGCAAAAGAGTGCAACAAGATGATCAAAATACCCGGAAACTCCGTTTTTAGTGGACATTTCTAAAAATTAAACTAATGGGCCTCCGAAATTTCAAATATTTTCTCGATTCGTTACCGTTTAAATAAGCGTAATGTCCCAGTAAAAAAATTTGAAACAAATTTTAAACTTCGCATTGAAGGGTCATCGACCAATCGAATGTTATTGGAAGACTCGTGGAAATCTCGCCTTAATGACGGACTTTGATCATTGATCGCTGAACCATCAATGCGAATAAATTCAGGATCTCATGAAACCCTTTAAGCCTACTTTCCGGGCTAAGTTTTAAATATGTAGTATTTTAACGTTGTTATATGACTAATTTGACTATATTAATTCTGAAAGACTAAGTATGAGCTCTAAATTTTTAAAGCAATAAAACCTTTAACGTTTCCTCACATATAGGATCGTTATACGATTTCCCAAGCGCTGTAAAGCATTATCATCATAAATCTACCTACTAATTGAAGCTAGTCTTAAATTTTAATTGTATAATAAACACGTTGCTATTTCGCGCGTGTAAACAAACTAGATCACTTGCTATAACCTAATTGTTCCAAATTTTACTTCTATTTTCTCTCGTAATTCGTTTGTAAATGTATGCGTAGGTAGAGAAGATTAGTAAATACATTATTCGCGGTGGTTTCATTAATACAATGGAAAGGTGAATGTAATATTCTTGGCTACCTTTTATTATAGGCTGTATTTTCCCCGGTATATATAACATATAACGTACAAATATTCGGAATGGAGAATTTTCTCGCGTGTCCTAGTACTTATTTCCGTTTTCTTTCCTTTTTGAAGGGGGTGTTCGTTGAAATGGTCAAGACAATGCATTAAAGAACACCTTATATTGGGTTATATTGGCCTTAGCCCCCCTTTCCTTCATCTCAGTCACTTTTAGTCCTATTTGTCCGTTTGTTAGTACTGAACAAACAGCTTGAGAACGCTTATTCTTTTTTGTTTTTTCCTTTATGTCTTCCGAACGATTCGTCGTACTATATAGCATAAAAAGTATTGGAATGGGATATTGGTTGGAAAGAAATAAAAGTAATGGTTCCTCCATTATTCGAGACTTTTTGGCCAGCTCAGATTACCTATATCATCGGATTGCCCCGGATTTATTTTTTCTTATATTTCTCTCAATACGTTTGGTGCTCCCCTTTAGAAGCTTAGTAAGCACGTTCCTCTTATTTGTTTTAAAGTATATATTTATTTTATTTGTGGTTAGATGTCGCTTTGTAGGCATATTCAGACTTTACAGCCCTGGAAAGGCTTATATTCCCATAAAAACGGTTGGTTTTGTTACTCGAAGTTGGGACAACTTTAGTCGACAAACTCGAGTTGGATACAGGAAGCAAGTACTTTATAGGCTATAACAAGTCGTAGGTATTTTGTACATTTTAGCATGAAAGAATTGTAATAATATACGTTAATGTAAGTCGTGTACTGCCAGACAAAGGATTAACGGCATTGCGA
Source organism: Odiellus spinosus (assembly GCA_963920705.1). Taxonomy (NCBI): domain Eukaryota; kingdom Metazoa; phylum Arthropoda; class Arachnida; order Opiliones; family Phalangiidae; genus Odiellus; species Odiellus spinosus. Next base: position 13,303,344 of record OY987235.1, on the reverse strand, counting down.
GCCTATAGGGTCCCAAAACAACAATAATTTATAACCTTAAGTCTTAACCGAGGAACCTATATACCGATGCTTCTTATTACAGCCTTTGCTAATGTTAATAACGTACGCAATTATACGTAATCACTTTAGTACTGTCAAAACTACTAAGCTTATTCTCAGACTACTTGGATTAATCAGCAATCTGCTCGCAACCATATGGTTTATGTACAAAATAGTTTCAAAACTTAAATTTTAACACTTGAAAACTGCCAGTTATCTATGCTATTTTAAATAGTACGTTTATAGCTAGGGTGGATTCGATCATATTGTAGTAAAAAATACGGCCACAGACTGCTTAAAAAGTCACCTGCTCTTCAAAATAGGTTTTAAGTACTTTTAATCGCGCGAGGCTTAACACATGGCTTTATTTCTCCTCAGATTTATAGCTATTTTTTTTTCATAATTATCTTAAAATAATATAATTAATATCACGCTAAGGATATTCTTGAATTATTGAAAATTCCACCTGGAGTTGATAGAAAGCGAAAACTTCGGCTCCCTCTATCTTTACAACAACAGTAAACAGGTAGTCTAGAAAGAAAAGATTGTCTAGCTTTGTATGTTCTTGCAACTTGGTGTTATTTACAATAGTTTTGAATAAGAGCCTTCAATGAAAAATTATCAGATAAATATTAGCTTTTATTTCCTTCTATAGCTGAGATTTATAAATTTAAATGCATGTTTAAATTACTTTTTACGTCAGTACATCAAAGAATACATTACATCTGTTAATCTTTTATTCCTTAAAATATGAATTTTTCCACGCTAGAAGAAATTCCAAAAGTTAGTTTTTTCTACGAATGCTAATGTTTTTCAAATAAACTTATCCGATTTCGGGCGTTACTTTCTTTTAAATTGAAATCTCATCTACTATAGAATAAGAATATTTATTCTAAATCTCAGTCTTTGAATTTTTTGGAGCGAATCTTAAAAGTGAAATTTCCAACCAAAAATAGTAAACCATTTTAATATATATTAAAAAAACTATACTCTCTAAGATATGAATAAATCATTACTTTCTAGGGTTTGTAATTTTTGGTTTTCGTGGCGGCGGGTACGAGTAATCAATTTTTTTCTTATCGGGTATCGGGGCGGGTAAAGGAATGATTTCGAATACTCACAGTTAGTCTTAACCAAAAATGGTTGACAGGTGCAAATCGAGTACTGAAAGTTACTCGGGAAGAAAGATTATAGGCATAGAGTAGGAAAACAAATTCTAGGCCCTCTCAAAATGTTCTGAATACTTAAGTAAATAACTAAATACAAAGAATAACATAGTTTAAATTTAAAATAATAGTCAGTAAGACAATTTGTTTTCTCTCTGTGAAAAACATATATAACTTCTATAGTTTTGATTTTGATTTTTCTAAGAAAATAAAAAACTATCATTCGGGAAAAATGGCATAAATCTTCCCTTCTATCCCGTTTACTACCGGCGAATATTTCGACAACCAGTTATAGTTTTAATTGTCACGGGTAATGGAGGTGAAACGTTTAATTACCCCGATAGTTTCGGGTAATTTGAAAAGCCGTTTCCGGGTATCGAGACGAGTATACGAACTAACTTGCTAACGGCTACCCGTCGGGTATCGGCTACTCTCATACTTTTAAAATGATTGGCAAGAGATTTTTCCCAATTATCTACAATGAGTTAATTAAGGTTAGGTTAGAGTTTTATTTTTATTAATCAATTAATTTCTGTTGATCATATCAAACTCGACCAAAACTTGAACCCCAATTTATCATTTCCCTGAATTTCAAACCTGAATATGCAAATTTGGCTAGCTTGGAGTTTCCCTTGAAAGAAAATTTAATATACGGTAGACAAACTTATCGAATATTTGGGATAAATTTTGTACTTCTTCTACTTTTCTTGAAATTGAACTTTTTGAGACTTAAAACTTTGGGCAAACTTTTCAATAGCTCACCACGAAGGAATCAACGAAGCGTATTTACTAGACGGTATATGCCTTTAGGCCAGGGAAAATACTATAACAAAAATAATTTTTCCAATATATCCGCCAGATTTTCCACCAAAAGGGTCTGTTTGGGTTGGGGGTCCAGTAGCGTGCGTGATCAAGCTGAGAAAAACAGGGTAACAGAAAAAAATTAAATAGATTTTTATAAAAAGAAAAAAGAATTTGGGGTTTAGGAGTTATATTGGTTGTTTTATTATGAGCTTTATTTCTTAGCACGAAATCGATTGAAATCTATTTTTTTTTTAAATTTTTATCCCTTTATAAAATAATTTTTTTATCGGGAAAACTATTTCACAGACACTATATTACGAAATAGATAGCAAAACCTTTTAACTTTTTTTCTACACATTCCCCTAAAAGTACGGTTTAAAAAAAATATATAATGCATACATCAATTAAACTTAAAAGCCCTTTCAAGTTGAAATATTTGAAAATGATACTTTGATTTTATAAGACCCTATACATTCTCGATTAAAACGTCGTGATAATAAAAAAATTGAACTTAAAGATTTATCGAAGGGAAATTGAACGAGAACTTGTTTCATATTGTCATTTTTAAACTTAACTACAAATGGAAATTGAGCAGATTTTTTCATTTATACATTCCATTGAAAAACAGTACAAATATCTAATATAATCGCTTTTTTTCGATTTTGATCGATTTTTGATCGATTTTGGTCGCCAATTGTAATTGATTCTCGCGCGTGATTAGTTTGTTTTCGCGCTGGCTTTCTCGTAAAAGTACTTAATCCAGAAAGTCGTATACCGTTCGTATGAAAATTATCGTTAATTATATCTTCCAGTAATAAACTACATCACATATCTGAAAAACATTACCTATATATTTTGGTCATTTTCATTTTAAAGTTTCTTGAGAAAGCTTCAATCCATGCAGATGTAATCAATTTTGAATGTGGCGTTTTAATAGTATGATAAAACTAAAAATATAATCCATAGGCATTCTAAAAAAATGCTGACTGCTTAACTTTAAAGAATTAGTTTTAACGGACTGGCTAGTTTTTAGGTTGGGTACAACGCTCGAATTGAAATATACTTTAGAGAGCGTTAATTTAATTATTAATTTAATATTGTGCATAAGTTTAATATTAAATTATGGTATTATTTTCATTAAACGGTATTTAGACTCTCCCTTTTAATATTACCACCGAATTCGTTAGAAACATTGTGTGCTTTAAGTTGGAAAACTTTTAAAATAAAAGTATTATTTAGGCACAATCCTTAAAACATCCATTCAGCCTCGCCGGCGCCTTCAACGTTGTTATAAAATTTATTTTGGATAGTAAAATATGGCAAAATTTTATCGTTAGTTTTCATCCTAGAAAGGATTTATTTTTTGTATTGAAAACATGTTTTTTGTTACGTGAATTTAGATTCTTTCAAATAATGCAATTGAATATAGACAGTTTTATTTTTCCTTGTACACGGCCAAAGTATCGTTTTACCGCGTCTGCCGAAAAATTCATAAATATGTCTTTAGTCTTCGCCATAATCATCATTTTTTACAAGAAAAGGGTTAAGTCATATCTTTTCTATATGGGATAATGCTACAGCATATTTTTTCTTCTGAAGTATAACGTATAAGAATATATACATATATATACTTATTTTGGGTTTGAATACTTTGCATATTTTAGTTTTCTTTTTATCTGTAGCCACGCAGAGCAGACTTTTAAATCTTTCTTACTGATATTAAGATTTTATTGTTTGAGGAATGTGTAAAGACCAGTAAGAGGCTGCTATATTTAGAAATATGAATTTCATTTTCAGTTTACAGCGCTGAAAAACGCTTACTTTGTAAAATATCAACATTTACTTTGAAGTGATACAGTCACAATTTATTCGAAGGCATATGAATTATATTTTTGGCGTTTTATACTGTTAAAAACTATATGCAAAATTTTACACCTTGACGAATTGAAAAAAAAATATATATATTCTTAGAACCCGGTAGGGTTCTATGTTATGGGCTGATCATCATCTGTAATGCTATTTTGATTTCCTTAAAAAAATGGACCTTTAGCCAATCAGAACGCTCCATTTCCCCATTGAAATAACATTAAAATCGACTTTTTCGAGGACATGTCCCGTGCATCGCAGAACTAAAAGAGTAATTATTTGTTACGGTTAAAATCAATTTTAAGTGGTAGAGCAAGGTTCGAATGTTGAACTTTTCAAGTTTCATTTAAAAATATTAAGTCTAAGTATTTTAAAATTAATTCTGAAGTTGACCCATTTTTGGTACTTAGCTGGTTTCGCGCATGGCCAAATTCGTAATGTTATTCTATGGGATTTGGTTTTTTGAAAGTGGCTTACCTTTCAGATTTATTTTCTAATAATTCCGGATATTTTTCAGACTTGGATTTTCCGTGTGGTATGAATTAAGATTCGAGCTTTATTTTAAGACTAATTTCATAATTTTACACCGATTAGTTGGCCCACAATCTATTTATGAAAACGGACGAAAAAGTAAGGCGGAGAAATAGATTCGCCAAAAACCTAAGCCTAATTTGACAAATTAGGCTTAGGTTTTATATGGCTTTTTAAAATCACGTGCAGGAGGACTCGTGGAGGAGCGCGCTTGATTTGGAGGCTATCTGTATTGAACTCTGACTTAATTTCTCCTTCTTCATATTTTTGCCGTTTATGAAATTAGTCTAAAACTAAAGCCCGTAAAATATCTGGAATCATTAGAAAATAAATCTGAAAGGTAAGTCTCTTACAAAAAATCTAAATCCCATAGAATTACATTAATTTTCAATTTCTCCGCCTTTTTTTTTTTTTTTTTTTTTTTTTGCCGTTTTTATAAATAGACTGTGGCCAAACTAATCGGTGTAAAATTATGAAATTAGTCTTAAAATAAAGCCCGAAAAATATCTGGAATCATTAGAAAATAAATCTGAAAGGTAAGTCTCGTACAAAAAATCTAAATCCCATAAAATAACATTAAGTTTCAATTTCTCCGCCTTAAAACTTAAAAGTACTCTCCTTTTTGAAAATGTGAAAGTCTGAACGACTTGGCATTTCGAACGGCAATAAGGAAGGTATTAACATAAAAAATGATGAAAAAATTATTTTAAATTTGGTTTAAGGGTAATGGGGAAAATATAAAGATTTCGCTGCGGTTGACGGAGGTATTAACATCAAAAATTATGAAAATATTAATTTTAATTGGGATTAAAGGGCACTGGTAAAAATGTAGAGATTTGACTGGAATCAAGTGCGGCTGCCCCAGCTATTAACATCAAAAATTATGAAAAAAATTAATTTTAATTGGGATTAAAGGGCACTGGTAAAAATGTAGAGATTTGACTGGAATCAAGTGCGGCTGTCGGAGGTATTAACATCTAAAATTATGAAAAAATTAATTTTAATTGGGATTAAAGGGCACTGGTAAAAATGTAGAGATTTGACTGAATCAAGTGCGGCTGCCCCAGCTATTAACATCAAAAACAATGAAAAAATTAATTTTAATTGGGATTAAAGGGCAATGGTAAAAATGTAGAGATCTGACTGTTTCAAGTGCGGCTGCCGCAGCTATTAACATCAAAAATTATGAAAAAAATTATTTTAATTGGGATTAAAGGGCACTGGTAAAAATGTAGAGATTTGACTGGAATCAAGTGCGGCTGTCGGAGGTATTAACATCAAAAATTATGAAAAAATTTATTTTAATTGGGATTAAAGGGCACTGCTAAAAATATAGAGATTTGACTGGAATCAAGTGCGGCTGTCGGAGGTATTAACATCTAAAATTATGAAAAAATTAATTTTAATTGGGTTTAAAGGGCAATGGTAAAAATGAAGAAATTTGACTAAATCAAGTGCGGCTGCCGCAGCTATTAACATAAAAAATTGTGAAAAAATTAATTTTAATTGGGTTTTAAGGGCAATGATTAAAATGAAGAAATTTGACTAAATCAAGTGCGGCTGCCGCAGCTATTAACATCAAAAATTATGAAAAAAATAATTTTAATTGGGTTTAAAGGACAATGGTAAAAATGTAGAGATCTGACTGAATCAAGTGCGGCTGTCGCAGCTATTAACATCAAAAATTATGAAAAAATTAATTTTATTTGGGTTTAAAGGGCAATGGTAAAAATGTAGAGATCCAACTGAATCAAGTGCGGCTGCCCCAGCTATTAACATCAAAAATAATGAAAATTTTTATTTTAATTGGGTTTGAAGGGCAATAGTAAAAATGTAGAGATTTGACTGAATCACTTTTTAAAGGGCTAGTCTTTTAATATAGAAGTTAACACTTTCGTGCTAGACTGAAGTGACAGATATTATATCAAAAATGTCTTTGCGAACAAAGACCCAGAAGGACATGTTATGGCCTTGAATGTCTGAAGTGACAGATATTTAATTTTCTTTTAAAACATTAAATTTAAATACAATTAAATTTTCTTTTAAAACATGAAATTTAAATATAATTAGATTTTCTTTTAAAACGAAATTTAAATATAATCACAATCTGGCACGATTTAGAGTTTCAAATTTCAAAACAACTGATTTTATTCACTCGGAAATATTTAAGAAAAAACATAACAGACGATTTTCTCCCATTGACGCTTAACATTAAATTTCGCTTAATTATTTTTCAGGGATTACGTGTCAAGCAAAACGAAACTTTTCGTTCGATAGAAAAATTTACTTAATTTAGCTTTGGCTTTAGGCGTAGAATCAAAGTTCTATGATCTGATCTCATACCTTAATTATATAATGTTTTCTATGGATAATGTTTAATTATTAACTCCTCGACTTTAGTCGAGGCAATTCGTTCATGTTAGCTTATGAATGCTTATACAAGGAATTTAAAGGGAAAAAAATTCCCCATATTTAAATTTTTAATCTAGGTTGCAAACGAACAAACCTAATCCATGGATAATGTTTTATTACAACTCCTCGACTTTAGTCGAGGCAATTCGTTCATGTTAGCTTATGAATGCTTATACAAGGAATTTAAAGGGAAAAAAATTCCCCATATTTTAATTTTTAATTTAGGTTGCAAACGAACAAACCTAATCCATGGATAATGTTTTGTTATAACTCCTCGACTTTAGTCGAGGCAATACGTTCATGTTAGCTTATGAATGCTTATACAAGGAATTTAAAGGGAATAAAAATTCCCCATATTTTAATTTAGGTTGCGAACGAACAAACCTAATCCATGGATAATGTTTTATTATAACTCCTAATAACTAATTAGTGGTCCCTTATGAAAATCATCATTTAAATTGTACGGTTTTAATGAAAAGAAAAATGAAAGTATTACAATTTATTTAAAAACCTTATCCGCTCTAAAATTCGTCGCTTTGAAGTTCTCTTCCCTCGCGCGCGCAATATAGCTTTGAAAGTACAAATTGTTATGGTTTGCGTCGTCTGCTAAGTTAGAAAAGAAGGTGACTTTAAACGGGCTTTAAAAATCACATTTCCCTTTATCATATACCCATTCCAATAAACCGGCGAGTATTTTTAACGATCCGTTCAATTGCGAGTCGTGGAAATTCGGGTTAAATTAAGAAAACAAAAAGTGGACTCGCGTTATACTGAAAAATAACAGTTCAATACACGTTTTCCCTGAAAAATAATTAAGCGAAATTTAATGTTAAGCGTCAATGGGAGAAAATCGTCTGTTATGTTTTTTCTTAAATATTTCCGAGTGAATAAAATCAGTTGTTTTGAAATTTGAAACTCTAAATCGTGCCAGATTGTGATTATATTTAAATTTCGTTTTAAAAGAAAATCTAATTATATTTAAATTTCATGTTTTAAAAGAAAATTTAATTGTATTTAAATTTAATGTTTTAAAAGAAAATTAAATATCTGTCACTTCAGACATTCAAGGCCATAACATGTCCTTCTGGGTCTTTGTTCGCAAAGACATTTTTGATATAATCAAAAAATGTAACAAAACCTTATTTTTGCTTTGCACACTCAATTTCAATAAAGCCTTAAATGGACATAAATTATAAATTAATATTTGAATATATTATATATTAGAAATTGGAACTCAATTTTTTTAATTGTTAGTTATGATTATTATATATATATGGCGCGTAAAAAATGAGCCCAGTGGGAACTAGCCTTTAGTGTTAAATGTCTTTGATTTTTGGTTTTCCGTACTTGTAATGTTTTATATTATATATTCAGAGGTTCGTAGTTTATTCCAGAAAAGTAATTAAAGCCCTTAAAGCCCAGTGGCGCAAAGTTAAACTCTGTCGATTGGGAGGAGATTGATGTGAGACACCCAATTGGCTGTAGTCGACCAAAATATAGGTACGCGGAGCGCCACTCTGCCTAGCAATTTCGGAGTAGACTTTATCTCTCGGATGAGTCCAAATAACTGAAGCTTATCAGGGGTGGTATTTAATTTTGTTCCTCTCGGGCCTGGTTAGTTACTTTGACGTCAATGTATCAAGTTTGCTAAAACTCTAGTTGGCTTTGATTATTTTTCTAGATAAAGTTCTAAACCTAGTTGATATTTTTAACTGGTTTTTAACGATCTTTCCGAAACGGCATCAGTATATATGATAACTTTTCTAACACTGCCAACTCTTTATGTCTATAAACTCTAGTTTAAAAAATACTAAAATAAAAATGGCTTGAAATAACACTTGATCAATGGTTAGAGAAGCGCATCTAGACACGAGGCACAAGCTATTTTAAAAATTTCACACTCTTTTCTATTCTTCAGAGTTGAAGACTGTCTCTACCCATCCTATTTTTTTCTACAATTTCCCCTCTCTCTCTTGCCTATATACTCTCCTTCAAATTCGGAAGAAAAGAATTTTCACCCTAAAGCTATTATAAAGAAGCCCTTCCTTCGTACGATGTTAAATATTTTATCTGGTCCTATTATATAATACATAATATATATAAAAAGAAATAAGGCTCCCGCTTTCCCGATGTAAAGTTTTCGGCCAACCGAAAGAAAAACCAATTTGGGGTGTATATATATATTTTTTAAACCCAACATAGACCTTTAGATATCTTTATTAAGTTTATTCAACCATTTATATCCATTTTAAAAGTTTCCAAGGTAAAAACCCAAGTCCGTGAACCTTGTTTTATCTTGATGAAGTTTTTTTTATTCAAAGGGGAAAAAATAAAAAAATAACGATTTTTATTTCACTCGTAAATTAAGGTGCCTTTCCATAAGTGCGAGAAAGCAAAATTGGAAAATAATTCTCGCTTCGTGTACGAAAAAATAAAGTAAACTTTTCGTTTACTGCCCCAATATACCGAAACTCATTGTGATATCCACTGGAAATAGTATTCAGCTTTCAGCTTTTTACCATTTCTGAAACATATCTGGACCCAAATGGTGCCGTATCTCGCTAACATCTGTCAACATTTGTTTTTACTTGACGTAAATCAATACGTTATTGCCAGACGGCAAATGTCGAACGAAGGAAATGGCGTTTACCCCGGACCGAAATTAATTTGGCGGAGTGTGACGATATTAGCGTTCTATTTTTTCGGCCACGTACAACGATAACACTCTGAACGAACCAATCAGAACCGATCAAATATTTTTTGAAAACTGTTGTTTCGTCCTATTTAATATTACACAAATAGAGCTCGGAATCGGATATCCATTATCTTCTGTTATTCGTATATTTTCAGATATTTTATTTTCGGATTAAATTGTTCGTAACAAAAAAATGAAATTTGTATATTCGTATAATTGTTAAATGTATGAGACTTACCAGAAGATAAGCATCTACTAACAAATTTCTCGTATTCAAACTTATAACGATGGATAAGAAAATTCACATTTCCAGAATTAGTCTAAAATATAAGAAAAATATTTCAAATTGACTTTTAATTTTAATAATATAAATAAAACAACGAAACTAAGATTTTTAAATTATCTTTTTATTTATTATTTTTCACGAAAATAAATTTGGAATTTTTTATCCGAACGTATAACGCGGATAATATTCTAAGATAAGGCCATTTTCGGATTAAAACGGTTATGGATTATGATTTTTACTTTATCTTCGAATAAGTTAACTCGAATAAAAAATTGTCTATTTTTAATCAAACAGATAATATACGTCAGAATTTTGTAGATTTTATCCAATTAATAAAAGTTATACTAATTCCGAGTTCTATGTAACACAATATTTTACTCAAAAATCTTAACTTTAATGAATCAGTTTCACATATTCTAATGTTCAGATCGGCTCCGATCCAGATTGATTTCTTGTTTACTATTAGTTTCAGCTTTTCGATATACTCAATAAGATAATCCCTCCTAAATGGCATCGGGCTTATCAAAATCGGTAATTCGATTTCTTTGAAAAAGGCCGCGGAACTAGTTGCGTTATTTACAAGATTTCTTCCGGTCGTGCGTTAGTTTTTCGTCTATATTTATTGCCTTAGAAATAAATGGCTAAAAATAGAGTCCAAAGGGGATTCGAGTGGGATGAGGGAAAAAGAAAGATAGTGAGGTTGCTTAGATTCTCTACAAAGTTGACTTATAACTGGAATCGACCGATGTCGCGGCGAAGGTCAGTCGAGGTTGAAAGACCGGACGTATACACTCGAGACATCGTGGCATCACTTGCATAACACTATCTCTCTTTTTATTTTACATAAGGCCATCCTTATATTTCTCATTTAACGAAGCTGTTACAGCTTCAAAATTTAAATACGTTGCAAAAATGTTGTTACTTTTAAACCCGCGCTCGAAGGTTTTTCAATCTTATCCAATAATCCTATACGGTGGAAGGAATGCTATTCACAATCGAGGCTTCATCTGCTAAGGTGTTATTGTTATGGAAAAAAAAAAGTCTCGTTCGTATTTCAGGGGAAAAAATTGGTTCCGAAAGTCTTTTCTGTTTTTCTGCCACGTTTACACGCTGACAAATGGGCTCGCCCCTTTTCGTTCATAGCCAAGGCTTAGTGTCGTTCAAATTGCCCGGAATTAAAAAAATATAAATCATTATCTAAAACTAATTAGTTAATCGTGTTTGCATGATACACAATTATATACTTATGAGTCAGGGCAACTCTTCTTGAACAGGAGTAGAGATTTTGGGGGTGCTGCTTCTGACACTTCAAAAGTAAATAAAATTAGCGGAGTAAGTCAGCACGATCGTTATAGTGCCGATAAGCAAGTTTTTGCGTAACTAAAAATGGCTTGAAGCTATCACCCTTTTCCTTTAGAGCAATTCTTTGGTTTTGTCCTCTTTATATCGAGTCTTCTCATTCAAGGGAAAGTAATTTTCGTACCACCGTAATTCTTTTTCGAGCGTCGTAAATTTTAGTTTATTTTATGCCCGGGGTAGCTTTGACAAAAATTTTGTTTTGTAACTTTTTACTAATGCTTTGGGGCAAAATAATTTCTCTTTTTTTTTTCTTTTATTTTAAACGGTTTTTACATCCCTTCGCCATTAATTTTTTTTACTCCCGAAAGAGGAAGGGCGTGGTTCGATGTCAGTCTTAACTCTAATATAATTCGGACTCTGTATAACTTTCGGCTCTTTTGTATCGAATATATTTAACATAAATTTCAACCGCTTTGGTTCGGAATTCGCGTTTGATATGAGATCAAAATCTGAGTCATTCCTCGATAGATTGCGAAATATAATGATGCTTTTCCGATTATCCTTATTTCAAAGGTGGATTTTAACGTTGTTTGGGTGAAATTCCCGTTAAGCCTTAGTTACGACTTAGGAATAATTCAAGGCTCTTAATAGCGAGGAGTTAACCAATCACGTAATCTGATGTATTGGGCAAACAAACCACGAAAATTAATTACATATAATCACTTAATGTGTGCATAATTGAACATAATCTCACGTATAAACTTCAATAATCAGTTTTCAATATAATCATAAGTTACAGTAATAACATCAAAATATATGTCTGTCTGTCTGTTGGTCGGAAAGGTTAAAGTTTACGCACGTTGTTAGCAAAATGAGAATGATTAAACTTCAATGGGAAAAAGTCGATGCAAACTCCTTTGACCGCGAATTTTTATTGCAAACGCGGTGTTTTAAATTAAACTCGAAGTGAGTTTGAATTTTTTTTGAAGTGAAGCTGTCAGAGAGTTTTCATGAACTCCAAATGAAATTCGATTAGTTTTTTCTGAAAAAATGACCTCAACAGTAAAAATTCATATTTTGTAGTCGCCATTTTCGAAATTTTTAAAATAAAAGTTCCCGCACTACCACGTCATCACATATAGTCGCATATGTACTGTAGAACCCGTGAGAATCAACAATTACAATTTACAATAGCTACGTGACCATAGTGATGTCGTTGTATAGCGGGGAATTTTTATTTTCCGAAATATGTATTTTTAATGTTGCGGTAATATTTTATATGACATATCATCAAGGAGGATCAGAGAAGGAGAGGAAATGTGGGGACGGCGCGGTTCCTACTGCGTCGGCCTAAACTCCCACTCTGGGAGAACGGGGGTAGAGACGTTTCGTGGTAAAATGTTGTCGCGTGGGTAAAACGAATCCTTTATGAGACGCGCTAGCTAGCGACCACGTGACAACAGTTTACCTCGAGAATTTCCTATCCCCCCTTTCCACCCGAGTGGGAGGTTGGCTCTTCTCTCTCTAACTCAACGCAGCCCCACATTTCCTCTCCTTCTCTGATCCTCCTTGATATCATGTCGGATATTTTTTAATAATACGGGACAGCCTCACTTTATCAGTGTTTTCATTATCTTATTTAATAAACTTCAGAAACTAGGGTAATTATAAATTTACATTGAAAATGAAATAGAGTTCTTAAAGTGTTTGGTATTTTTCCATAATTTATTCTCCCTTTAATTTACTTTTAATCCTTCTAGTAAGAGATTATGGAATTAAAGTTAGATTTATTTATTTTAAGCTACGGATATTACTTAAATTGTTTTGATTGAAATGGAAATCGAGCTCTTAGAGTTGGATATTTTTTCCATAATTTTATCCTCGAGACTTTTAGTAACAGATTATGAAATTAAAAACAGTTAAATTAATTTGATTGAGCTACGGAAATTGCGTAATCTGCTTCTATTCAAACTGAAATGGAACTCTCATTTGTTGGACATTTTCCATATTTCATCGCTTTATTATCACTTTAATTTACTCTTTAGAATTTTAGTAACGGATTATGGAATTAGAATCGGATTAATTTGATAATACGAGCAAAGTTTATATAATTATCATCAGGTTATCGGAACCGAAAGTAGGAAAATCCAACAGGTTATAGGATGCTATCGATTATTTCATCCAAGACGGGCCCATCCTTCTCATACCCTTTTATAATCCTTGGCCTCCAGGGGACATCTATTACCACCACCAAAGTTTAAGCTGATTATTTTCGATTCTCGAGACAAGCGACCACGATTCAGCTTAAAGTTCTTTTTTATTTTTATGCTGGGAATTCTTTAAATGCAGTCGTAAACTTGAATTACGAAAGATCTTACAAGTTTCTAAGTCGTTCGTCTTCATTAGCCCTGTTTTTTTTTTTTTTTTTTTTTTTTTTTTCTCTTTTTGAGTATTTAGATTAAAAACAGCACAAAAACATAATTTAAATATTTAAAAATTAGAAATGACTAGTTTTTACATTCAATCTGGGCTTCTCTAACAAGTTTTTAATAATATTAAAGGGAGAATGCAACCTAACTGTTTTTATCGATTATTTATCCTTTAAATAGGCCTAATCCACCAGTTAAAAAATACAAATTACTAAATTAAACTAGAAATAAATTTAAAACTTATTCAGAAAATAGGCTTAGCTGGATTCATGGAGATCCTGAATTACTTCGCATTGGTTGGTCAGCTACCATTGGGTACAGATCGGTCGTTAAGACGAGATCTCCATGAGACTTCCAATAACATTTGATTGGTAGCTGACCCTTCAATGCGAAGATATTCATAATCTCCATGAATCCAGCTAAGTCCATTTTCCGGGTAAGTTCTATCAAGGAGGATTAGACAAGGAGAGGAAATGTGGGGCTGCGTTGAGTTAGAGAAGAGCCAACCTCCCACTCGGGTGGAAAGGGGGGATAGGAAATTCTCGAGGTAAACTGTTGTCACGTGGTCGCTAGCTAGCGCGTCTCATAAAGGATTCGTTTTACCCACGCGACAACATTTTACCACGAAACGTCTCTACCCCCGTTCTCCCAGAGTGGGAGTTTAGGCCGACGCAGTAGGAACCGCGCCGTCCCCACATTTCTTCTCCTTGTCTAATCCTCCTTGGTTCTATATTGATTTCTAGTTTAATATACCTCATGATATTATTTAATAGTATCATTATTATCGAGAAGTGAAACTTTTTAATCATTGTTTGACCAAGATTCACAAAGCACCTATCTCGGCTATTAAATTTCGTTATCATTTTGAAAATAGCGGCTCTCTGTTTTATGTCTTATCCAATTAATTTAATTAGAACTCAGAAGAGAAAGATTTCGGGTTCTTTTTCAAATTAAAGAAGTCATAAATAACAAAAATTTCCTAACTTTATGATGATAAATTAGTTATACAATTTGAATTATGAAATACTCGTGACTAAATATTTATAAATTTTACTAAAATTATATAATATTATAGCTTTGGAGCATTTCTTTTAAATTTTATGTAAGAAAGCTTAGAGACAAGGAAGAATATACACACGTCATTTTTAATGTATTTGGAGCTTACAATATGCGTTAAACTAATCATGAAAACTCCTTGAAACTTACAAAACGTTTTTCTTTAATTTGCAGTTAGTTTTAAAGTTAGGATTTGTGTTCGCTAGGCCTAACATAATTTTCATATTAGTTAAAATGTCAAAAGAATTTTAAAACTAGCTTATCACGTGCTTTAGGGCTCAGTTCATTAACTTCAGATTTCTGGCCATTTATATTGATATTTTTTTTATAAAAATTATAGCCTTAGCGAGGTGAAATCCCAACTATTTTAATCAACTGTAAATTTCCGAGAAACTCTTGATGAGTTAAATAAGTTTTTTTTTTTTGTATATTTTAACGGTTATAATAATCGGTCAAAATAATGTTTATCATCTTCATTATTCCCTTAACCCTAATTCAAAATTAATTGATAATTTATAAATTATCAATTCCAGAAGCCCGATATTAGCATTATGGGCTTCTATACAATTCTTTTGACTCTAATTTATAATTATCATCCCTGCGGCTTGGTAGCCCAAACATTTTGCTATATAGAACAACCTCGTGAGTTTGGAAGCCAGGAACTTCTTCGATACGTTAGATTGGTGATGTTTTGTAACGATTTAAAACCAGTGGTTTAAAAAAAAAAAAATACCTAGTTATGTTAATTCGTTGCGCCAGTAATTTTGTTAGACCTCAATTTTTCTCGCTTTCCTTCATTATCTTATATCTTTTGATCTTATTCCTTACAGGAGACGGGGTCAGTTCTTTTTTCTTATTAATTAAGATACATTTTAGGAACTTCGTATACTTGTATATTTACTTTTTAATTGGATTAAGGGATTTAGTAACCAAGGCTTACTCCGTCAGCGGCGGATTTCCGAGGTTGGATAAGCCAAACTGAGAACGCGGATTTTAAAATTAACACAATGAATCTATTAATCACTCTAGGCAATTAGCTTACTTTAGGCATCACGAAAACGCGTTGTAAACTAGGAAACAAAAACTAAAGGTGTATCCACCCAAAGTAATTGCGTACACGCGAATCAAGGTTTTAGTTTCTCGGTTAACCCCGTGAGTAATGAAGGTATTAATGGGTTTTAAGTGTTGTATCTTACCTCCTTCCATAAGACTGCTGTCGGTTTTAAATTTGGCAACAAGATCCACGATTAAATATCCGTAACTGTAATGTAGTCCGCAAGTTAATAGCTGCACTAGTAACGCGCACGCGCAAATGACCCATCCCCAACCACCTTCCGGGTAGTAATGTTGCCGGATGGTCGAAGTTTTGGGATCGTTCGGTGACAAACCGAGGTTCAACCCTGGTATTTGTCCGTTTTTGGCTTCGGAGGCTTTTCTCTTGAGACCGTCCGCTAATGGGTCACCAGTTCGCGAGACGTTACTAGCTTTGGCGTCGTAACCGGGTACGCAGGAGACGGTGGGCGCTTTGTGAAGTCCGTGGGTAACGAACCCTCCGTTGGCATTCGCGTTTCCAGCCGCTGCGCCTCGCGCCGAATAGTAAGGACTTTGTGGGTCCACCGAGACGACCGATTTGGACCGATACTTCTTGCAACTTCCCGAGGCCGTGGCCACTAAATGAACCGCGGAGGATCTTCGGAATCGGGCATTCTTGTCGTATAATCCTCCTCCTAAACATCCTCCGGTTGTTGGGGTATTTACCGTCAAAAGGGAACCGGTGGGTGACAAAGTTTGCGGCGGTGACGGACTGGTAACGATCGGTGTCGGGATGACTTTTTTGTTGGGTCCCGGTATTCCGGACGCCGAGGGTAGGGTACCGGAATGAATAGGACCGTCCCAAGTACGAGACTCTCTCAGCTTCTCCGCGGGTTCGGAGACAACCATTTGCATGGCGGAAGGTCATGACCCCGTCACGCCGGAAACCATTAAAAAAAGGGACACGGTGGTTATATTTTAGAAGTAAAAGTTATTTATAAATCTAAACTTCAAGATCCAATTTATTTGGGGAATCTAACAAAAGAGCTCAACAGGTTACTTTCTTTGAAAAACAAAGCAATAAAAATTTCCAGTTTTTCTTCTAAATTGAATTTTGAGTCTTTCTTTTTTCCTTCTGGATATTATTTTGGTTTAAAGTGGCGGTTCTCGATGGTAGTACATAGGAGAGAATGACCTGGCAAAATAGCCAATTGGGAACTTTTCTATACTAGATATAGGGGGAGATCTTGGTCAGGCGCCGACTCGACTCCGAGTGAATAGCAAGCCTGGAGTGTCTCGAGTCCCTTCTCTTCGTTTCCCTCCTCTAGGATGAGAACGAGAGCGAGAGAACGAACCAGCGAGCCAGTAAAGAGGCGGTAAATTGCGAAAAGGAAAAAGCAGCGCCGTTGAGGGCGCCACGAGTCGAAAAGTGAAGGACTTATTAGTCGTATTACGCGCTCCAGTCGTCCCAGCGTGCCCCCGTTCGTTGTTGATGTAATAAGGGCGCTACCGGTTTCACGCGGAACATCGGCGTTGTTAAAAACCGTTAAACGTGGTTTAAGAACCGAAACATATTCCAAGCCGAATTCGTTATCGTTAACCCTTTTCTTCCATATATCCTTACCCCTATTTTACTCACCATTAAAAATACGGAAGGGGGTGGAGACTTCATATTGCCCGTATTATGATTTCATTCATGAGATTCAACCGAGAATTCTCAGAAAAGATTTAATTTGCTGCCTCATTTTGCCAGGTTTTTACTTTAAAGGGATTGTACCACATGCTGTATTGGGAACGGTATTGATAATTATAACCAGAAGTTTATCAAAAACACCTTTTGGGTGAATCTAACTCCATAAAGAAAAATCATTAAACATAAAGTCTCATTGTTGACGGAAGAATTCATTAACCGTGCTCGAAATGGCTCGGATACACGCTACAATTAATGAAGAACGCGTAATTTCGCGAACTACGTTGTGCTAAATTCTGTTCCGATGTAGTTCCTTGCAATTTTTCGCAGTAAACAAATTTCTAACTGTGCTTTTCAGCTGCGCACACGACAAATTAAACTCTGATGTTTCATTAGCCGTGTTCACACTAGAAACCGTTTTTAAACGTTTTGGAAAGATCAGATTGTAAAATGTTTTAGGGTGAACTCTAGAGATCTTGTCCAAAAATATAATTATTGGTTTAAAAAGTTAATTTGAACATTTTACACGGTTTCAAAATCTTTTGTGTAGACCTGTGTGAACGAAACTATTGAATCTCGCGATTTGTAGTAACATACCTTCCTCGTAGGGTGCTTTTAATAGTTTTCCTTTATATCGTGTATATATTGAAAATTATTTATGGTTATCTGTATGGAAACAAATTATCATTTTACAATTTTTTTTATTTTCATGACATGACAGCAGAATTAAGACTAAAATATTATACTTGATATCCTGCAAATGTTTTGAAAGCATTCAGTTTTAGATTAGCCTTGTACAAGCTCGCCGCGACGTCATTGTATTGTCGTAATTTTTCTCAAATTTTAGCAGTTTATTTCTACTGAAAGAATTTAATATTTTGGGGGTTAGCCATATATTTTCTTCTTCCTCTTTGTATACTTTGTTCAAGGAAAGTGTTTTCGTTCTAATTAGAAATTTGACCACATAATAGCACTATCACTTTAACCCCCCTATCTTTAAAGGAAAAAATCTCCAACAACTTTTTCATTAAAAACTCAATTTTTTTTTTTTTTTTTTTTTTTTTTCCAAGATACAGGTTTCGAAAGTGTTTTTCTAATTGTACTCCGATTTTTCTTTACATACCTATATAAATCGACCGGGTTAAAACATCCTATTCTCCGAAAGACCTAGTTTCGAGAAAGTACCCTTCTAGATATATTATTATTATTATTAGAGCGAAAATTTTCGGTTTTCGAGGGAGATAATGTTACTAGTCTGTAGCCTTATCTCTTCCTTTATTGTTATTTTTATATGGTTTTATCTCTCTTTATAAAATGAGTATTAAACTATACGATTAATTTTCGCTTCATAAAATAAATGGCTTTAAAGTTCTGTTCACACTAAAGGAACCGAGAAGAGTAAAATAAGTTGTCCGTATTTAATTCTAATTTCCAAGGGCTCTGAGCTCGATACTAATTAACTTGATCGGTGTAAATGTAAACTTTTTTACTCCAATCAATGTGACCCTTCTTGTTTACAAGTATTGTAATCAAAACTGGTTTGGAGGAAGGAAGCTTTTACATCCTGTTACATCAATAAAAGTAACACCCATAAGTGCGAACTCGTCCCAATTTTATCACAAGATAAAAAGGATTGAATAAAAAAATAACCTCTCCCAGCTGAATTAACAACCGCAGGGAAAAATAAAGAAACGTTTGGATAGGAATTGGCAAACCCAAGAAACCAATAAAAAGAAGACTTTAAAACTATAATAAACCAATGACGTCAAAGAAAAGGGTATAGTGCAATACGCGAAAGGCAAATTTAATTTAAAAGGAGTTACTCTTATACTAATGAATAGTAACTTCAAACACACATTTTCTATGAGGCTCAACTTTGGCCTTTTCTAGTTTTAAAAGCTTTAAAGGGAGGGTGATGAAGAAAATTAAGTATTTATAACGATTTTACAATTTAAAAAGACTTCGCGTAATAAAATATTCCGTATTTATCTGAATTGTTCTTAAAATCCAAAAATATTCAGATTTTGGCGTTTGATCGAAAAAGGAGTACTTCTGACTAATCAAAAGACACCCCACCTTTGGTTTCATATAATCAAAGCGACACGCGTGGTTTCACGTACGATTTTGCGAGCGTGAAAATAATCAAGAACGAGATTTAGCGCGATTCAAAGAGTGAATGCCGCAGCACGTGTCGCAGGGATATTTTTTAAGTCTAAGGTGGGGCATTCTTTGATTGGTCGAAGGTTCTCCTTTTAATTGTATGGATATTTTTCTACAATTTAAAGACATTTCCTGATTATTATACTACACAAACATGTTTTGTTTTTAAAAGCAGAATCAATTAAAAATACTTAATTTCCCTCTAATTCTACAGCCTCAGAGCCTTAAGAACAGAATGTGTTAAAAAACGAAAACACTTGTTAATGTTTAATGATAGTTTGAATTTTCAAACGTGTATTATCAACTGGTGATATATTGGGTATTGATATAATAGAGGTGTGCGGTATCCCATTGCGAGTTAGCGTACACGGTTACCCGCCCCGATACCCAAAACTACACGGGTAATAAATCTTTGCTGCTCTTTCATCCTTGACTAATTGAAACTGATTGTCGGGCTATTCGCGGGGCGGGTAGCAATTAAACGGGATAGAAGGTTGGGAAAACGAAACCTGAAGTTTAGGTTGTCACGTGTGACAAAACCAAATCACCCCCTAGCTTTTATCGTGTATCATTTTACGAAAAGTCAAATCCAATTCGCCCACTTAATTACTTTAATATACGAATATCAAAGCAAGGACTCATTGAGGTTTGAGCTTTTCATATAAGTATGCTTCCTCTATGTTAGCTCTAAAAGCGGCTAAGCCCATTTCCAGAAAGGAATTGCCTCTTTTAAAATTTTGTCATACAATGGCGAAATTAAGCTCTAAATTTCCACAAGAAAACTATAAGGCTGACATCGTGTTCAAACTGATAAGCGTTGTATCAGTGAAATTTCCTGATTCATATCTTTTACCTCTCTTGTTGTATTACAAATGAAACCTGGCATCATATGATCATAGTATAAAATAAAATGAACTTCATTATCCCTATAATATTTAAATCCCCGCCCTTAAATTGCGTAGAAATGTGACATTTTACATCAACTATAACTTTCCTCTGGGGATTTTTGCTGTTCCTCGGGATTACGAACCTTTCAGCCCAATAATATTCAAACTACTAGTTTTGAAATTCTGATTAGAACAGTTTTGGAAACGTTACCTATTTCCAGTAAGGCTATATATCTCATTTAAGGCAAAACTAGCTCTTCCCTCTCTCCAAACTACGATGCTGGAATAAGGAAAGTGCTTGGGAAGCTGAGACCCACAATTCTCCTGCCGTAATCATCTCTAAGGAGAATAGAGTTGATATCAACACGTGGGCGAGAGGGAAGCTTAGAAACTGAATGGTGACGCTTCTCCGTCTCATCCATCTCGTCTCCATAGCAACGGGAGATGCCGAGATGTTGATCCTATTATAGGAGATGTACGACATCTATCGGAAAGCCCTTCAACTACTTCGATAGGGTTGGTCGAGTTTAAAAATATTTAGGTTAAAATAATGTACCATTTATCCAAAAACATTTGGGGAAATTATCCCTAAGCCCATCAAAAGCAATTTATTTCAAATCATTAACTGTCTACTATAGTTTATTTGGAATGGTATAAGATAGTCGATTTAGGTGAACATCAAAGTTTTGATCGATTAGGGTTATAATATTTTTAGGCTCGAAATACGCGAAGTTCGGTGTCTTTTTGCTATAGACGACAGATAATCCCCGAGTCAACTATTTTCAAAAATGAAGGATCACTTCATTGCTTAAAGGCTTGATAAGTTGATATAGAAAAAAATATATATATTATATTCCTTCAAAGTCGTGAGAAGCTATTACTTAAAAAATAAATTGTAAGAAACGATGATAGAGTGAGTTTTGCACCGGATTGATAACCAAAGATGTGTCTTAATAAATTGGATTTATAAAATGTAAAAGTTCATAAACCCAGGGCTCCCAGACCACCTATAATACCTATAATTACCTATATTTCTGAAGTGATCCTATAAAAACCTATAATTTCACTTTTTTACCTATAATACCTATTTTTTTGGGTAATTTGTTCAACTTCGCTGATAAAATTCGAAATGTATGATCCATATAACTATAAAAATTATTCTTTTGCTCGAAAAAGTGAAAATGTTCGCAAAAACCAAAGCTGTGGCAGAAAGGTTTCCTCTCCTTGGTCACTGGTTATAATTATTATATTTTATTATAAGTTATGTAGCGTATTGCACTACGTGTCAGCAATACCTACCTATAAAACTCCTATTTTTCGACACTAAAAACCTATAAAAAGTCCTATAAATTGATATTTTTGGACCTATAAATAACCTATATTTTTGGCTTTTGAAACCTATAATACCTATAAAAGTTTTTGGGTTGTGCGCTGGGAGCCCTGTAAACCCTATCGTGATACTTGTCTTGCGTAAACGTTAAAGAAGTTGCGAACATGTTTTAGTTCATGGTTTTATGGATAGGTGGCGATACCACCTGGAAAAATAACACTCAATATTTATGAGGAAACTTATAGGGGAAAAGTTGTAACTTGGATTTCGAGACAATTTGATACTTAAATTTTAAAATTCAAATTACGGTTTCAAGGTTTATTTGTGCCGTCACTTCGTGACACCAAATGTAAATGAATCAAAATAATATAATAGTTATAAAGTAACTATCATTGTTTGAGGAACCTGATCAGAAGTTCAGGGACAACAGCCCCGTTGTTGATTTCCCGCCAATTCAACGTAAAGTCGTCCATTAAAAAGAGTGTCACATGCCAAAACCCCTACACTTCTACGAAAATCCCAAAATCTATACGTAATTTACATTGAAGCTCCGAAATCCTTCTCAAAAATAGTTTTAAATCCTAAAACCTATTTAAAATCGAAAAATTCGGTACACGAAAATATCAAATGTCCGACCTGCAGTGGTGGACATTGTGCAAGTTTTCTTTTTCATCTATAATCGATTCCTGGGCTAGACTGGTTAAAATTGAGCTTGACGTAGTCACATATTGCTTGGAAGTGTAGTTTTGAATTTCCACTAGGCATGATAATCGCAACTAATAAACGATGGTTATGAGCTAATTAGGACACGGGAGGTTCAGAAAAAATACTTTTATCTGCGTTAAATTATGCGATCATTGCACCGTTAATGCAAAAACAATACTATGTTTTTAACTTAATCAAATTTTGTTTAATTTCTAATGGAGCTGACCACTCCACGTAATCGGTGTACGCGCCTAGATTTTCCATACTTTTCATACTTATTCCCATAAAAAGTGTTTCTTATAAATTAAACTCCTGCTAGAATTTATCAAATTTGTAGTTAATACGTACATGCTCTATTAGCTTATCTTTCCAGCTTCTACGGTCTATCTAGCTTGAGTTTGAGGGAAAGCCGAACCCAATATTCTTACATCGAAAGAATTCCCTTTTCATCCATGCCTCTTTTGATTTTGGCGTCTTTTCACGGTCAATTTGGCGCCCAATTTCCGCCCATCCCCAATTTCTTTTTATCCACGTTTCCTAGAGGATTGACCACTAAAGAAAATTTTCAACTTTCTTATTTTGCACTCTCTTTTTTCCCTTTTTTCGTGATGCGCGCGAGAAAAAAATGATTACGAAAAGAAAAGAGTGATTTCTTCTTTAGTCGCTCCAGTTCTAAGATAGCACCGATTTCCGTGGCTTCATGGTCTTTTCTCTTTGTTGAAGAACCTCTTTGGAACAATTCCTTCCGATTTTTTTTTTTTTTTTATTATTTTATATTTGGTTCCGAGGGGAGCTTCCTTAGTAGCTAGCAATTTTGATAAAAGCAAAGGCCTAGACGAGAAATCATTTTTGGCCTACTGTTTTGCTCAATATAAATTTATATCGTCAATAGCTACTATACTCCGGACGTTCTTAGGATTTATGTTTAGCACGGAATCGAACGAGCGCTTTTCTCTTTTGATTTATTAAATATCTCGCTTCCCGAAACACTGGAATGACCGTTTTTCTCTGTAGGCCAAATCGACTTCGCTAAGTGTACTTCGAGGCCTAAAGCATAAATTTTATCCTCGATATTAAGTACCCTCAGTCTTATATCTATCAAGTATAGTTTTTTTTTTTTTTTTTTTTATCAATGAATTTGAGTTTAGTTTCTTAAAAGGCAGTGAAGAGGAAAATGAGTTGGCTTCTAAAAATAGAGCTCGGAATCGGACATTGACAATTTTCCCCCTGATACTTTTCGAGTTGTTATGAGTATAGTGTAACACCGGATGCCGTTTTTAAAAACTTTTTTTCCGGAGTGAAAAATTATCTGGTGCAACACTGGTTCCATTAGTCGATTTAGTGTAGCACTTTTGGAACCATTGGTTTCCCATTTTAAGAAGCCAAAGATGAGGAGTCTTTTGATTAGTCGAAGGTTAATTTTATTCAATTCCTTTTTTCGCGCAATTCAGAGACATTTCTAGAATATTTAATAATAAAATCTTTAAAATATAACATACTTTTTATGTTCACTCTCCCTTTATTAGGATGCCTTTATCCTAAAATTGCTATAGTATGCTCAAGTAGAAGAAATGTTTCTTTTTAGGAGTAGAAGAAATCTTTTCGTCGGTTTTAGCAACTTTAGGCTTAACGTTTGCTTTCTTATGAAATATTAGGTTGACTTTATGTCGGAACTGAAGGAAATGGGTTTTAAAAAATCTCTTGTGGGTGGAACCGTTCAATTGTACCAGCTAGTCACTTCGGTATAACGGTTCTCGGGACTCGGGGTCAAATTGGGTCTCTATGTATATATTGAAAAGCGAACAAATAGCTCCTCCGAGTACTCTATGAATTTTATTTTTTTGAGGTTAAAAATGGCCCCGAATATCTCGTGACAGCTATATAGATTCAAAAAGGAAACTTCTCGGAAACGTTCTCAAGATAAATTCAAACTAGGGATTCAAATATACGAATTTTTAACCCCATATTTTGGGTTTCTTTACGTTTCCAATAAAAATATGGGTTTCGTGTCACTCACTCCGTATATATACTCGTGTCAAAGAGGAATTAGCTAGACTACTTTCTTAACATTGTATATTAGTGCGCTTAATTTTTTTTTCTCGTTTTTTCCAATAACACGCTGTTTTATCACGATTACTCGCGTATCCCTTATTTCAAACAAACTAATTAATTTCCAAAGGATGGACTTTCAAATGATCAAATGTAATGAATTGTGTTAAAAATACTTACCTAAACTTCCCTAAACCATTTTGATCATTTGCAAATCGATCAGTTGGAGAAAAAAATGTTTCGATCACTTTTTATATCGATCAATTAGGAATAACCCAATCCCATATCCCCAAAATTATTAGATTTCTCCTAATCACATTTTCCCTATATTACAAGCAGGAGTTCATCACAATCTACTCATGTTACAACTGCCTCTTTTTAAAAATTCCGATATTATACAATATATAATTATTTTTGCTATAACCCATTTCAAGCAGCCAATATATATATATTTAATTTTAAAATATATTTTTATTACAAATAAACTTAATTATAATTTGTCCAAACTTCATCTTTTAATAAAGAAAAATACACGAATGCGACCTGCAAATAGAGATCATATAAATAAACCTTAAACAACTCTCTTCCCGAGGGTTTAAAGGGGGAAATAAATCTTTAAATCCACTTATACCCTTTGACCCTTAAAAAAATCAACTGTCATTGTCTGGAAACCGCGTTTTAGAGTGAGATTAATAACTCAAATACAAAAAGAAAGTGGGAGGATCTGGAATAAATGTCGAAGAACAAGATAACTGTTAATATTTTTGCAGGTTATTAATTTTGTCTTAAGTACTTTGAATCATTTCTTCTTGTTACTAGGGGGAAATAGATGGGAAGTTACAAAACGAAGAAAGTACGCGAGAGCTTAAGTTTAATTTCTCGTTCCCAGTCGATTTGTCTGGATATCGATTAATCGAAAAATGTTGCGTGTAGGTAGAGCTGTATAGGAAGAACGCTTCGCTATTTGTTGAAAAAGATTGATTACTCTATATCCTCATCTATAACTTTTCTATTTCTACGCCTTATTAGAAGTATAACGTTAGTATCTATCGATAGCTTCGAAGAGAATCGGTAATGATAAAATTGGAAGCGTTTGGCCCCTATTCAGCTGGTGTTAATAGGCGAAGAGAGACAATATAGACAATTCTAATAAGAGTCAGATGATTAAGCCTAGAAAGGCGGGAAAATAAGCACCAGGTTATATTTGATTGATATACCAATAAAAAATATATATATATATTGACATACCAATATGAAAGGTTAGTGGGGCTGATAAATAAACAATATAAATATTTTGTAATTTACGAAACTGCTGCTGCATCATGATTAAAAGAAACAGTTTATATAATAGGGAGTCAGCAGAGATCTGGTAGTGACGTCACGTTATTTGAAACTTACTTTCGCGGGGCAATTCAAAGCGCCACCTAGTAGACAAAAATATACATTTTTTTCCCTTACTCCCCCCACCGCCCAGCTTTACGCCATCTTGGACCCTTGGTAAAGAAAAGAATAACTCGGCAGTGCATGACCAGAGGTTAAGGAATGGTTAGGGTGTGTTGTTTAAGAAGCTGTAAAAGCATTAGCACGAAAGAGAAGCTTAGTTTCTTTAGAATACCGTGTGTGATAAACAATCAAGGTACGAAATGCCAAGAGTTATCTCGGAAACGACGTCATCTGTGGCTCAGAAAGCTAAGCCTTGGACCAGATTTAATAACACAGTATACCAGAGTATGTTCTAAACATTTTATCTCAGGTAAATTAATAAATATATGTTATATAAACATTGTTATTAAATGGATAAACTTTAGGTGCACCTTCAAAACTTTATGATCAATATAAAATATTTATAAAACTTATTTTTTCTCTGTATCTTTTTTTAATGTCTTCATTTAAGGTTTCAAAATAACTTAGTTTGCACTGCTTAACATCTAAATTAACAGCCTCAGTAATCACGACGCTCCATCAAAATGGCGGCCTAAAAAAATTCAAAATTTAGCAGACTGGCGCCGTTGTCTTAAGTAAATCTAACTAGATGGCGCTACTATACTCTCAGCTTATGACGTATGATATTTTTTTTTGGGTCCCTAAGTGCTGACTCCCTATAATAAATTATTTTAATTTATTAAAAATGGACCAGTAAATCTGTTTAAAAAGTGGCTAATTATTATTAGTTTAGTTCAATCAGGTCATTTAATACTAATCTCCAATTATATGTTAGTTCGAAATATTAGTAATTACCCCTCAAAATTTATAAAACTATTTGAATTTCGAAGCAATTCAATGACCTGTCACAATTCTTTATTTTGGCTATGAAGCTAACAGTTTTATTATTCCCCGAGATAATCTCTAAATATATTTGCATATATACTTAGTTATTGGTGGAAGTTTGTAATTTGGGCTTGGTCAATGTTTAATAAAAATTTCACCGTGGTATTTGTATCCGAAAGAGATTAATGGGTTTTTATGAAAATTAAGGTTATCTTTGTTTTTAATCGTATATTTTTTTAACCTTTAAATAATAGGATCATAGACCAAACTTTGATCACGTTCACATTACCTTTTTGAACAAAAATAAGTCTGATGTACCAATTTATAAGAGAGTTTGAGATAAGATTTAAATTCAAATAAGTAATCGTTCATTCGATAATTTTATATTAATTGTGCAGATTGATTAGGGATCATAAACTTTTAATTGAACATTCCTTAAATAATAATCATTATTTTTAAATTAAGTTTTTTGCAGAGAAAACTACATGGTATTTGTAGTACACTTTATTAAATTAAATTAACACCAATGATCCACTGAAAAAGGGCCTATAGGCTCGAAACGTCTCGTTAATAAAGTGTTTCTATAAATAGTTGTATTAGTTTTCTCGGTAAAAAAACCTAATTTCAACTATATATCTTAACCATGGTAAAAAAAAGTTAAATAACCTTTTTCAACCTTAATATGTCAGAACGTTGGAATCTAGGGAATTTCTATTTAGCCCCGCTGAAAAACGAGTAAAATTATGGTGGAATATAGACCATATAGTCCGAACTCGACTTACAATTTGATGAAAAAAGAAAGAAAAAAAATTAACGATTTTTGAATAGTTTTAAAACAGGGAAGCTCAGGCAAATTTTCTATTGATTTTGTAATTAGAGTTTAAAAACTTCTCCATACTTTTATACATGTTAGATGTGGCTCGATCTTGAATTATTAATTTATAAGAACGTAATGTATATGCGTAGTTGAATCAAAAATTGATTTTAATTTCATTTTTCGCTGTTTGTACCTTTATAAGGTAATTTATTTTGAATTTTTTCTTGTTATTGAATGAAGAAACGCGAGTTAATATACATGAGAAGTCGAAAGCTCTTTGAGTTGTAATAATACCGGTTCATGAAATTAACCTTTAACCTATATGCCTAGGTTTTGAATTTATTTCTCTATGGTCACAAATCTTTAAGTCGACTTTGACTGAGTCAGGGTGACAGGGTTCATTTATTCGGGCTAGGACAAGAACGGAACACGAACTAATATCAAAAATAAAATAATAAAAAAAATTAGAACAGGGTGACAGCGGAGGAACGACTTCTGTGAAGGATAAAAACCGTTTCTTGAAGTTCGTCTCTCTTTGAATATTTTCCAGAGGGAAATAGCTCGTATCTGTGGAACCGGAGAGAAAATAGATAGTTTTTCATCGCTCTGCCGTATGCAGTTACGCTAGACCGTGAACCTTCAGACTCTAGATATTCGCTGTTAAACCTTATCTAAAAGAAGGAATTTTATACGGGACCGCCTGTCTTACAATTTTGTACTTTTTATTGGTTTACATTTTCGCTATTTTCACCTAATTTTGCTTCAATTTGTCACAAATTTCAATTTGTTTTTGATTCGTTTTGGGTGCATGGAGGAAAATTAGTTCGCGAATAGATAGACGACAATTTTATATAGCAAAATTTTATAGGGTATAGAAAAGATAATAATATGTATAATTCTATCAAGTACTCCGAACCGGTGAACTATATCTTCCGTATTAAGGACAAGAGGCAATTAAGGCTTTTTTTCTGGGCTCTAGCTCTTTTGAAATATGCCTGGGTTTCCCCACTTTGCGGTTTCCAACGAAGCCGGCCGTGTTTCCTAGGAGGACAAAGCACCTACTTTTCTTTGCTTATATCGAAGGAAGACCCTGGGGATATTAAAGGAATTTCCTTTCTCCCTTTCATCACCAGCCGTGCTACGTACGTTCATTTTGAACAATCGGAGTTTGCTTCTCTGTTAGAAAGATTTTTTTTAAAGGGCTACGACACCATATAACCCTTATTTCAGGTTTAAGTTTAATCTATGCCTTTAGATCCGTAGATTTAAAGTTGAGCGATAATGTGTACACTTAATTCAATTATAACCTTTAAAACATAGTTTAAATACGTTTATGTAACTAAGTACACGACACTTTTTTGATTTCACCTATTTTTCCATCTTGGGACCTGATTGTTAAAGGGAGGGCGAAGACGGGCAAATATTTCTTTACTTCACAAGTTAATCCATCCCTCTATAACGAAGTTTAAAATCGGAAATATATAACTAGTTCGCTTTTTAGAATTAATTTTATGAATTTTGACAACTTAAAAGTATATGTAATGTTTATATTATATGACCATTATATTTTGCGTAAAACATTGGCTTGTTTGTTATTTGTTAACCGACTTTTATGTCGTTTAGAAACGCTCTTAGAGCTAGTTAATCGCTATAGCAAACTTGGGTTGATTTCAACCTTGATGTAAGTAGGATGGTTGGAGTTTCCTCCCTCATTCTCTCGTTCATTTTCGCCCCGTCTTGCGTGATTGAAGCTATTACCTGTCAAATGATAAATTGTCTTATAGAACACTCCATAAGAGGAACAGCTCGATCGAACAACCGCTCTAACGAAATTAATAATTCAGATCTGCGGGCGACATAAGTAACGTATAGTTTCGGTATTATTTGAACCAGTGGTCGAAACATACGAATTATGATTTTCAATGAAATTCATCAGGGTTTGTTATATAAATTTTGTTTGAAACGAATGATCTGATTAATCAATTTTTAGTAGACCGACTTTCTCTTGAGTTTATTAACCCAAGAAAAGTTTAGTTTGTTGATTAATAATAAACATATATTAATTAATTGTGGGAGTAACTAAAAAGTAATATTATTTATTAAAGTGCAGGATCAACCTATAAATAATTTCATTTTGTATACGATTCAAAACGTAAAAAAAACTGTTGTAAGATTTTTTTTTCAAAGATTTGTTAGGTTATTAATTTAAAATTGATTAGTTATGGGAGAGCTATTTCTATCCAAATCCATTGATAGAGTTTTCAGGGGCAACCACTTGGCGTATTTAGTATCTCCATCATACGGCCTAGACACTATATATTTTCCGTTAGTGTCTCTACCATTCGTCCTAGACTTTCAACGTTTTTAATTTGGCTTTTCATATAAAAAAAGAGAGTAATTTAGTGTTGGGCAAACTAGAGGTTCTCGGTAAACTTGATCCATGACCAAATGTATGTTTTCAGTACCCGTTGGAGTCCGTAGCGACATCTAACAAAACACGTACGATTTTCCCAAAACTAAAATTCTGATTGGCTGGAATCCCATTTTTTACATAGAAGAAAGTGTGGGGGGGGGACCTTGATTTTTGTCGTAATAAGCGTAGTAAAAAATATTTGATTGGAGGACGGAACCTTTTAATTATTCCTGTTTTATCAACAAAATAGGGCTTTTGATTTTCTCTTCGGGCTGCCATTAAACCTTATAGAATAAAATTAATTGCGTGAACTCTCCTTGTATGCATGTGCATAAAGTTATAACATAATATTGCAATTTTCTAGTTTTTTGACAGTTTTAAAACTAAGGCAATTTGTTTGAATAGTGTAAAACTTTGAAAATAATCACACCTAATCTTGTAAGCGTGGTAAAAGCTTCTATAATGGTTTTTTTACGGCCGTAGCCTAAAGATTAGTGTAATAGATTTCTGGGTTCGCGAACTTTTAATCTTCTTTAAGATATTGGCCTCCTGGGTCTCTTTGAAAAAGCTAATTGAGCGATTAAAGGGTCGTGGCCCGGGTTCAACTGATTTGTAGGCTCCCAAAAACCACCTCCATCATTTTTCAAAGGAAATGGCTCTTATAAAGTAAAATTGCTTATGTATGAACCTATCGGACGATTTCTCTATACTGAACTCTCCTCTCTGTGACGCTGGCGATTTAAAAATCAGAAAGAAGAAGAGAGAAAGTGAGAGATCGCGGTTTGATACTCAACGAACATCGACTTAGTGTGGGCAGGGGGGGCGAATGAAAAGTTTTGAAATATTTAAAACGCGCGACGATACATCTCTGTCGAATTAACGTCAGCGAAATTTGTCAAATTCATACGGAACCACTCTTTCAAAAATTTTTCTTCCTCCTTCAACAACTTTTCTATACTTTAAAAGGGAATGTAAAATGTCAAACTTGAAGAAAAAATTAATATATTGGCCGCCTAAATTATAACCAGAAGAATATAATAGGAGAAGTTAGACACTAATCTAGGGTCATTTTTATTCCAAATTTGGTAAGTTGTTAATTTGAATTCGACCGGAAGCACTGCATCTTCTAGCCCCCTTTTTCGAAATTAGATGGGTCCCTTTTTATTCTTTGTGTCCTGCCGTCTTTTTATTCCACTTCAAGATCTTCTTTGGCTTTAAAAAATATGGGATAATAAGTAATAAATAGGATCGCCTATCCTTCATTAATGGGAGAATCCAACCTAACAACAAGTGATTTTTTTGTCGATTCCTTATCGTTTAAATAAGCCTAGTCCACCAGTAAAACGTTTGCAAAACAAATATTAAACTAGAAATAAATTTAAAAGTTACCGGGAAATAGGCTTAGAGGGATTCACGGAGATCCTGAATTGCCTCCATGTAAGGTCTAGGGACCAATGAGCAAAGGCCCGTCGTTCACACGAGATCTCCACGAGACTTACAATCGCATTCGATTGGTCCTGCTAAGCCTATTTTCCCAGTAAGTTTTTAATTTATTTCCAGTTAAATATTTGTTCGTAAATGTTTTCACTAGTGGATTAGGCCTATTTAAACAATAAGGAAGCGATAAAAAATCACTTGTTAGGTTGCAATCTCGTAGATGATTCATTTTAGCCTTGGTTTCGAGGGTCCTATATCTTAATTTGAACCTTTAAAGGTTTTTATTGGTATGATAACATTAAAAAATATTCCATAGGCATATGAAAATTAATGGTGTCAGTCTCACTTTAAGAATAATATTGAAATCATTGCTAGTTCTTCCTTTGTTTGCCAGTGAACGAAATTAATAGCTATGAAATCGAATAAAAACATGTTTTCGAAACTTATATTAGTATTATGAATTCCTTGTATATTAGTATAGCGGTATATACTTTCATATATATATGTATATCCCCTTTACTAAACTGCGCGTTCCATCTCGGAAAAGAGAAGGGTGGTATCGCCTCCGCAATTTTTAGGTCCAGCTTGCAGCTTGGAAGAAAGCTCAGAAGAAATAAACACTACAAAAAAGAATAGTGACCTAAGAAAAGAACAAATTGATATTTCCCAATCTTTCCTCGGCATCTGAGGCGTATATATATATTTTTTTTCCAACGCCATCATTCCATGGGATGCTGTTTTTTCCCTTTTTTTCTACTCGTTGGGCTTCCGATAAAGTTATTCCATCGCCAACTCTTTTCCACCCCCTTAGCTTTCACCCTATTTCTATTGAAATTGCGTTATAGATCGCGTTCCTTCGTCAAAAACTTTTAATAGGAGGCGGTTGGTTATATATAAGAAGATCGATGGAACTCTGAGCTTGCCTGGCTTTATTTTGCCTCCACGAAGGAGAAAGTTAGTTTTTATTTAGGCCTATAAAGGGTATATACCCTTTTTTTTTTAATACGCAATCAGCTATGCGTTGACGTAACGTTGTTTATAACGGTCATTTATCAATCATTCCCTGTATATGTTTTTTGGTATGTCTCCATGGACAAGGACACAAACCTCTAAATTAACTTCGTGGTCCTTGCTTTGCGCGGAACTATTTTATCTAAAGTTATAGTATAGCTATTTTTTTATTATTATTTTAACAAAATCACGTTTTGCTGATCAGACTAACAAATTATATTCACCTGAATCAGTATACGAGACCTGTAAAGTCAGCGAATTCAGAAATAAGGCCAAAGGGTCAGGGAATAGTCAAGGAATTTGAAAATTTGCCCAAAAGGTCAGGAAAAAATCAGTGAATTTGAAAATGTGCCCAAGTGGTCAGAGAAATTAAATATATTGGTACGTGTCAAGGAACTGTTTTTTGGTTGCCAATTAATTGTAACACAATTATTTTAAACTAATAATATATTTGCCGAAAGATTCAGTTTTTTCTTATATTCCGAGTGAACTATCGACTCTGATTGATAAACTATGTCAAATAAAAAGTGAGAATTGCCAAGAATAAATTTGTGAAACAGATTAAAATTGGTTAGGGAAATTATTTAGAAATGGTCAGGGAAAACATGGAAAATTAACTTCCAAAATCTTTTACAAACCCTGTGATTTCTCAAGTGTCTGTATTCTCTCATTGTGAGAATCATAACCTCAAAAAAGTAGCTTCCTCAATGTACAATTTAATTTAAATATTTCAAATTTAGTAAAATAAAAAAAAGGTTTCAGATTATAATCTGAATAATTTGTCCGTAAAATAGGGATATTTTTATGATTAAATGTAATTATTAGTAATTAACCGCCAATTGTAGACTTTCTCATAATTAGTAATTGTTTTTTGTGAAAAAGCTCGTCTGCTTTTCTGATTGGCTGAAAAGTATTTCTCCTACCCCTAAACAATAGGAAAGAGAGTCTGATAAATTCATGGTACTAGCCCTTTAAATGGGAGAACATAATCAAGATATCCTTCCACCTATATGGCTGTCTTCGTAGAAGAACCTCTTACTTGACCCGTATAGTTTCACGTCAGTCATGTAACCTTTCAGTGATCCATGCTATGTTGTTTCCGCGGTTTTAGGTTTGTTTTCTCTTTCATAACATATGTAGGAAACGTATGGAGAAAAAATACTACCTTCCACTATTCATTTCGGGACGCGCAGTGACTGCTTAGGATGGATTTGTGTACTCTACGAACCTTTGGTATTATAGTGATGAGGTTACGTACGTCTTTTGAGTTATTTAAGAGTATGGGTTCTACGGTGATTTTGGTTTGTAGTAAAAGAAATGGGGTAAGGAAAAAATATATCAGGCCTTTAGGGGTTTACAATGGAAAACTCTTGTACCACTCGTTGTTGTTCTGTTGGCAAATCAGCCCTGAGATGCGAGTGGAATGTACAAAATTTTTTTATTGATTTTGTTCACCGTATACTTTCCGTGTAAATCTCTATTGTATTACATTCTACATTACGCTGTGATTCTTAGTTAGGACTGCATTACATGTATTCTCTAACAGCATAAGTTTACGTTCATGGGCGTCCACATGATGGGCAAACGGGACATTTGTTCCACTGCTTAACTTAAGGTTTACATTTGGCTGTTTTTTTTAAGATGTAGCCGAAATATCATTAATTTTAATCTTCATACATTGTCTTTGTTCAAAGAATGTGGTTTAAAATATTGTATAGCCACTTTAGGGATATGCTTGAGAAAGTAGAAATCAAGAGAAAGTTATTATACAATAGTGGAAGTCTGGAGACAGTAGGCTGGGGCACAGAACTATGCAAGCTTTAATGCTAGGTTTTAAACTTTTTACGGTTATTTTTCTGTAAAAATGACAAGAATTATGCGTGGGAACGACCGATTTCTTAGTAACACACTCAAAGTAGTGGTCGACCTCTAAGTTTGAAATTTAAAAGTACTTATTTAAATACCGTTTTTAGTGATTTAGTTATTTTAGATATTTTTTGTAGTAAATTTCTTTTAGACCATAAAATAAGTTATCGCGTATTACATACGATTTCATTCAATCTTTCTTTAAGCTATGAACTTTATTGACATCTAACTTGAAGATCTGATTAGGTAAACTCGGTCTTCTTATAGAAACTCTAAATTTCGTTATCGAAATTCAATAAATTTGTGAAAGGCTCAAAAAATAATTTTCACATTACGAATAATGAACCGTTTTAAGCTTATAAAATTGAACAATATTGCCTTTTCGAAAAAAAAAAAAATAATAATAAAATAAAAAAAAAAAAACTTTGGGAAAAATTTCCGGAGTTGTGATTTCCTATAAAAGACTGTATGTTAAAGTTATTTATGGAAGCGGGAGTGTCCCTTCAGTCCACTTAAATCGGCCGATTTTGTTTCCGCTAACTTTTACTTTTTTTCTGGAAGTTTTGTATAGGGTGTTTACGAGAAAAAAAAAGACTAACTTCTTGTCTCGTAGACTTTAGACCTTTTAAAGGGAAGATGAAGAGAAAAATAAGTCGATTCTTATCGATTGTAATATCACTAAATATAAGACCTGTTTGCCTAGTGTAGTATTTTATAAAATATGAAAAAGTATTTAATTTTTTTGCAGTGACTACTAGAAGATAGGTGTCTTGTTGTTAATAGTCCTATATAGGTTTAGGTTTAACTAGTCGAAATCATAAAAAAAATCACTTGCTTTGTCCTCTTCACAATCCCATTAAAAATCTATTTCACAAGGAGAAAAAAACGCGTGTAAAGTTGCTATAAACTCATGACAATCCCTCAAAAATTGAAAGCCACGTTATGAGCGTGTTTTACTTCAAATTTCATAGCATTCTCCTCTTTTTATAAAGTTTTCGTGTTTGTTCGTATCGTATATATATTATTAAGAGCGCTCGGATGACTTTGTCCTTATGTCGTTATTCTCGTTATATCGCTTCTTTCATCCGGCAACTAACTCGTCCCCCTTTCCCAAAAGACAACTCCATTATATCCAAGACAAGTTCGCGCTACAACCAATGGTAGATCCTGTTTTTAAGCTGTTTATCCATAACCTTTTTGAAACTTTGTATTTTTGCTCTGAAAGAGAATATTTCACACTTTAGCCAAAACAGAGCTCGGTGATATAATATACACAATAATGATATCCACATTCTATAAGATTGATATGGCCAATTTTGGTAACGGATACGCCGAGCCAATGAGAAGCGGGTGTGTTTTGACGTATAGTAAAAACTTGACGGTTCTTTCTTAAAAGGTAAAATTCTTTCTATGCAGTTCTTCCCTTTTTTTAAGAGAAATACATTTATACATGTATAACAGTGTAGGCTATATTTACTGTTATTATGTTTTTGTGGTAATGTATGAAAGCAGAGATAGATCCATGGGGGCTGACATGCTCTCTAACCGACGGCCATTTTCTCTCCGTCGGTTCTAGTTCCGAGATTTCTCCACCCCCAAACCAATTTTTCGTCTTCCCACTTTTTGGCGAACAGAATAAAGTCTATATAGTTTTGGTTTTTAGTGAAACGTGTCAGTGAGATGAACGAGACAAGATTGGGAAAGAATAGCCTGATTGAATCTTCGATCTGTTTTTTATTTTTTTTTTTATTTTTTTGGTCGATTTTCTGTCTTCGAGAATTCAACGAATAAAGAATAGAAAAAAAAAAAAAAGAATAGAGAATAAAAAAATCGGATAAAAACGAAAACATCGTTGGACATGTCGTCGATACAGTTTTTTGGGTTTCTTTCCTGCTCCGTTCCTTGTTAGGAACTTAGGAGCGAGCGAATGATTGTCACATCGCAACATCGCAACCCGTTCGGATAAAATCTTATTCTTTAGCTTTGATTAAAAAGAATCTGTCTCCAAGCTAGAACTTTTACTCTTCCTTCTATTGTATATATATACTTCGAAAGATACCAAATATACCCGTCCCTCGGATAAATCTTTTGATACGTTCTTAATACTACCAAAGGAGGAATATAAAAATTTATACACTGGGAAAAATTGTGTGCTCATGCACCGTGTGAATTCTAACTACAAATAAAACGAAACTCAGATCTGTTTTGAAGTAGATTTTAAGTGTAAAGGTTTGACGAAATCTATATTTTAAAAAATATGCTTTGTTCAAATCGTTATAGATTTAAACTTAATTATTCACGGTTGGTATTTTAGTAGTTTAGCGGCACTGTGTTATCTCATTAGATAAATAGTGGACAAAGTAAATGTTTAATTAGATAGTGTCGAAAGAAATACAGGGGAGTGATTTACTACTCCACCGAGGGAATCGTCCTGTGAGTTGGGCTAGATTTCTACTCTTCTATCTACCCGTCTCGAAATACTTTTCACCAATTTTCACGAGTTATATAGGTCACAAAATAGATAACTAATTTATCGGAAGATTTGTAGTATACCTGTGTTTATTTCCTGTTTCAGGGTGACAGTTCCAAATATAAATGAAACTTTTTTTATATAGAAAGTGCTTAACTCTTCCTCTAGAAAGTAAAATATTTCTATAAACATGGTTGCCAAATTTAGGTGACGGTTATATTTTATTGTAAATCATTAATTTCACCAAATTTTACTCATAAACTTATTTTTAACGAAAATATTTATTACAATTTAAAGATGCCAATGAAAACTATCTACTAGAGAACTCTGTGAAATTATCAATAGAAACATTTTTCATGTAACTTTCTTTAGAATTGCATGTACGTAAATACACGAAGTACTCGTGAAAAAGGTTTTAACAAGTGCTCTCTTTTATCTTAAATTCAATATAAAATACATAGCGCCTGTAAAAGTGTTCTAACCACACTGCATGCTTGTCCAGAGAAATGCCTACCTTGCAGGGGCTGTTTTTAAGCAATATTTGGATACCATTCTGTCAAGCACGTTCTGCTATTTTACTTTAAAGTGAACTACACAAAAATTTATTGCTTGTCGTAGGTATGAGCGTTTCAAACATAACTTCTCTTTACAAAACGCTATATATACAAAAGATTTAGGGGTAAGAAAGTAGATTGAAACTTTACTGTCAGTCTAAAGCCAAATTTCCCAAAGAAAGATTTTACGTTAGCTCCGTTTCCTTAGGGTCTGTAGGACAATTTTTTTGAAGAGAAAGTCTACTCTGATAACACTGAACCTCTTTAGTCGCGGTTGGATTGGGTAAGAAGGCGTGGAATTGAGATTCTCAGGAAAGTACCAGCTTATAGATCGAGTTTGTCTACTATAGTTGGGATGTAGCGTTACAGAAATATCTTGTCGCAACCAATATCATGATATCCCGCGCGAATTAAACCATCCCTAAGTAAATGGACCGCACATGCACCACGATTATAAAATGGTATTTCGCATGGGCATCAAGTGCAATCACTTCGGCAGCAATAGAGGGAGAAGACTATTAGAACAGCTCCTAGCCTCCTACTCGCTGGTCAAAAGTCCAGCACCTACCCTAGAAAGCTTCCCGCAAGGCCAGTACTTGGTCTCGGTAACCAACATCACCCAGTAACTTGAATATTGTTTTTACCTAAATAGTCGTGTCTCATACGCGTAAGCCTGACGCGAAATTATGATAAAACTATGTCCTACCTCCTTCCAAGACGCCGTAATCTGGTTGAAATTTGTTAATGAGTCCGACCAGCAAATAGCCGTAGGAAAAGTGCACTCCGCTGGCGATGGCTTCGATGAGAAGGGCGCAAAAGCAAACGACGAAACCCCATCCACCTTCGGGATAATAATGTTGGTGTATTGTACCCGATCCTTTGGCGAAAGACATTTTTCTGTACGCTTGCAAGTAAGCGTTTAAAGCTGGTGCTGATTTCTGGCAACCACCGACTCGCGTTTGGCTCAGGTTGGCGACTGAACCGGAAAGACAGAAAGCCGCGTTTCCGGCAAGCGTTGACGGATCGTCTTGGATTAATTTAATCTCCGGTGTCAAAACGGCCGGAGCTGAAAAAGTTCGCGGCAACGGCGGACGTTTTGAAAGCCGCCGAGGTCCGCGGGGAGGCGATGATTGGTCAATCATGTCCCTCCCCACTAAATAATATACACTTATCTATTTATATTAACTCTCGGATAAAAGGCGTCACCTCTCTGAAGCGCGAGACTCGATTAAGTAACCATCCATCTTCTAAGCTTATTTTTCCCAGCTTTTATAGTTACTTATAATAAATGTAGGTTCTTCGAAAGCCATATTTTTTAAATGTTTATGGAAACTACTATCGTACGCGGACCAAATTGTCGGGCGCGACCCAATCGGTTCCGCGTCGGAACGTAAAGTGAGGAATTTTCATTGTGAGCCATAAACTTTTTCGACGGGACTCGAGGAAGATGCGTCGGAGAGAGAGCGAGATGAGAGAGACACGAGTCTCTACTTTCTCCTCTCTTTTTCCTCTCTCGCTCGGATCTTTTTAACCCCAGAGGTATACGCAGTTTCGGCGGGCTTTTAAAACCGTATTTTTTGGCCAAAACGGATCCGACGGAGTGGTTTATTACGACATTCCGGATCCCCAATCTCGCTCCAGTTCGGACATCCTCTGGCGAACTCGCGATACGGAAGACTTCGAGTGCGTAGAGACGCTCGTAGAATTCCCATAGAAACCTTATATAAGACTCCCGATGGGGTGGATCGAGTAGGGTTTACTTGGGTCTGGACTTTATGAGAAGAAAAATATATACACCGTTGTTATAATATTGAATCGATACGCGCAGGCGCCTCATAATTTTCTTAACTTTCACTCGTAGTTCATAGGCTGTGATAGAAATCGTCTTAAAGTCCGATCTATAGCTTAGATGCAACATGTATAATAGAAAAAGAAATGGGTATACGAAAAACTATCTTTAAACTCGCTCATCTTATCTTCGTGCCATTCATTTTATTGCCTGTAAGTCAGTAAATGAAAGAGGAAACTGAACTATCTTTTTTTTAAATTTATGTTTATCGATGGAAATACGCGTACATTGGACTTTAATTAAATAAATTACTATCATTAAACTTAACTCGAGTTAAAGCAAAAACATAATATTGCTATCAACTTTGAATTAAATTTACTTAATTAAAAATAAATATTCATTATTTAATATTCTAAATTATACTTTGGCTGTTGTTTTAATTAACAACTTAACTTCGACCGCGAAAACAAGTTGTTTCGTCGCTTAACTACCGTGGTCCCGAGGTGACTATCTTGTTAACTTCCGATTCGAAGTTAAAAGCCCAGAGGAAGGATTGGAGTCCCCTTCAATGTTAGTGTCCGAGATAGTCCTCGTAGTAATTTGGTTTTTACCGAGATTTAACATTGCTATTATGGGCTCTTTCATACTTATCCCCGAAGGGCAGTTCTTATAAACTTCTGGCTATAAAAAAATAATTATATTAAATTTCATCTTTCCTTTATAAACGTTTTTAAAGAGTTACGGTAATAAATAAGATTGAGTGGTCGAGTAAAAAAATCTTGGCCAATATCATTCTAAAGGAAGTCGTTTGTTTTTAAACACAAAACGGAAGTTACTTTGAAACCGTAGATGCGATTTTAAGGACCTTGTAGTACAGGTATACGTAAGCGAAGAAGGTTTTCTTTTGAAATCTCCAAGCTAGACTAATTAATCATCATTAATAAATCACGGTACGTAAAACGAGCTAGCCAGCTAGGCTACGCGTTCCGAAATAGGATCTTTAATAAATTTCTTCTCCTTAAACCGAAGCTTATTATTTTCGGACCCCCTCATCCCAATTTTATCCTCATCACCAACTTCTAAAGTTCGTAGCTTCAATACTTTTATAAGGGCTCTGGAAGCTGGAAGAAACAAAAACAAAAAAAAAGTACCCCTCGAAAAAATAGACTTGATTGACATCTAAAACGACGCGAAAAGAGCTGGCTTTAAATTGAAACTACGCTTTACCATAGATTTTTTTTGTCATTCGTCTACTCTTGGCTCCAGTCTAAAGCTATTTTTAATGACGGAGTCTCGAACGCTAGAAAATTAAATCAACACACTAATGGTGTGACGCGATCAGACTCGTTCAGGGGTATTTACTTACAAATAATTGTGATGGGAAAATTGTTTTATTTTACCATTATTAAATGTACAGAAAAAAATATATTGTTATATATTGGAGCTTCATTAGGTATTTATTTCCCAATACCTTTCGCTCTGATAACATATTGTTTGATTCCCAGAAACATTTAGGCTTTTTGTTCAAATCACGAAATCATGGGACTCTAGTTTTATTTTCATCAAGAAAATTTTTCAAATGCATATATGGATTATATTTTTAGTTAGATCATACTATTTAGAATTTTATACCTCTGGGTTGATGTGTTCTTAAGAAACTTCAAAATGAAAATGTCAAAAATATATAGGTAATTTTTTTCCGATACATGACGTGTGTCATTTATCTATAGATTTTAGTTTAATTATACTCGATTCATTTGGATTTTGCATGAACCACTTTCTTAACAATGATGTTGAGCATTATAAGCCTTTAACAATTAACGCGTATTATACTAGCCTCCAAATTAATGTTTAACCTAAACGTTTTTTTTCTTTTTTTAATATAGTGATAAGTGAAAAAAATACAAGTCGATGTGATTAAACAACACTCATTTTTGAACCTTTCATTTACTTTTGGAATTATCTGCGCTGCTAATGAACCTACACGAACGTTTTCACAGTTGAGGATGTCAATAACTTTGAAAGAATTTTCAAGGTAAGAGAATTTCTATGTGTCTTCTTGCTCGCTCAAAATTTTTTTAGTAACATTTAAATTCACTCCAAAGCCATGGGCTGACAGTAACCTTTTGAACTTTAATATTTAAATATAAACAATCGAGCAAAAGCCCGAAAATAACCCCTATCTTAAAATGGCCGTAACTTTTCTCTTTGATCTACTAGGCATAAACCGATTGCAACATTGAAAAGTAGACGTTCCTTAGATTATTTATAGACAGTCAAATTATGTTTCGCCACTCGTAAAAGGTGTTTCGCCACTCGATATAAATCGAGCACAAGCCCGAAAATAACCCCTATCTTAAAATGGCCGTAACTTTTCTCTTTGATCTATTGGGCATAAACCGATTGCACCATTGAAAAGTAGACGTTCCTTAGATTATTTATAGACAGTCAAATTATGTTTCGCCACTCGTAAAAGGTGTTTCGCCACTCGATATAAATCGAACAAAAAACCGAAAATAACCCCTATATTAAAATGGCCGTAACTTTTCTCATTGATCTACTAAACATAAACCGATTAAACCATTGAAAAGTAGACGTTCCTTAGATTATTTATAGACAGTCAAATTATGTTTCGCCACTAGAAAAACATGTTTCGCCATTGATAAAAATCGAGCAAAAGCCCGAAAATAAGCTATCTTAAAATTTCTCTGACTTCCTTGTCATAAACCAATACACCATTGGAAAGTTGACGTTTATTAGATAATTTTAAGACAATCAAATTATGTTTCGCCACTGATAAAAATCGAGCAAAAGCCCGAAAATACCCTATTGGAAACTATGCCTGGTTACATTATCTACAAACTTAAGAAGCTTAATTTGTTAATTGGGGGGGGGGGGGGGGGGCGATTAAATATTTTTAGTGACTATTTCAATTTGTCCATATTTTCGAAAAATTGTTAAAAAAAAAGGATAATTGAGTTTAAAAACACTCGTAGAGCTTGAAATATTTTGGCTTGTTGTGTTTGACACAAAACTCTGACCGTCTTCGTCATAATGAAACAGAATTATTTCATGTTTCACTATTTTCGCAATGAGAAAAGATTTTCATTTTGCTTGTCATTGCGCTGTTTATTCCCAATTTTTTTTCCTTCATTGACCTATTTACCTCCACACCCCTTTGAAAATGTCAACGTAACGACGGTAACGATAGGACATGTCCCTCGAAGCGGAAAAACTCAATGCCTGCCCATCTCTGTTTTCTTCTTTTCCCAGTCTCACTCCTAGCTGTATTTCAACTCTCCTTCCCCCAGTCGGGATTGGTTTCATCCCTAAGCCGATATAAATCAAAGAACAACACAGTTATTGGTGAAGAAATATTTTTCTTGATTTCCAAAGAATCGAGAGGTGTCCGAAAGCTGGCACCAGATGTTGTTCTAAAACGTAAAGGAAAGGTATAGGCCATCCTTAAAATAGTTGTAACTTATAATGACAGGTGTATTGTTGGGGAAATGTTGAATTTAGGCGACGAAATAACTAAACTTAGCAGTGAATTTCTAAAAAGAAAATGACGGGCCTAAATTAAGATCGAAAAATTGATTCTCGGATAAATACTGATGCAATTAACATATACTGAAAATATTAACGGCTTGGTGTGTTTTGAAACACAACCTTTCTCAGAACGCAAATTTTGCTATCCTGGGTTGTACCTTTAAATTTTCTATATAATATCTAGTGAACTTTAACCCCTTTTTCACCTTCGAGTTAATTCTCGTAAAACTGATGTCGCCTGCAAAGGATAAAAGCATTTGTATTATTATTTTTTTTTTTCTTTTGGTTGAATCCCTTACAGATTTATAAACATCTTTTGTTTGCGTCCGCGGGCGAATCCTGTCCAAACGACTTACGGACATTAAATCTCTGGCAATATCCAGTAAAACGTGGATTCTATACATAGACGAATGTTTTCTCTAAATAATATATTACATCGAAGGACATTTTCTTTAAGAAAATAGACTTATAGCGAGTATTCTTTTCCGTATATAACTACCACTCTCGAGATTTTCTCATCAATGCTCGATGAGATGTTATTACCAGTAAGGGACGTTCCCTTTTAGAAGGCGTATCTTTATCCCCGTATACTATTCTTGAAGGGATACGTCCCTATTTCGCTCTGGGAACGAGGTAATAACACCCCATCCCTGATATCCCTGTCACATAGCGCTTCGAGTGTCTATCCAGAAGGTGCGAAAGTTCTCTTCTTTTGAATAAAGTACCGGTATTACCCAATATCCCTAGATAACCTAGTCTTAAATTAAGTTAAGGGTGTTTATCCGACTAACCAAGAACCAGAAAAAATCTTTCGGCTTCGTGCGAGTTGAGTTGGAATGCATTTTGTGATAGCCAGTGTTCACAACATAGCCGAATTTATTCCTTAGAAGTTTAATCCTTTAAATTTGGCGCATTAATTTTAACTCTAACTATCGGTCTTTTTTTTTTTTCGTAAAGTATTTAATGCAGATATTATTACCTTTATTTTGAAAATTAATCGTTACCATGCAAGTGGGAAAAAATAAATTTTTATATTTGTGGAATTTAATTACGTTTTAATATTATGATAATACTAAAAATATAATTCATAAGTCTTCGAGAAAGAGTTGAAGTTCATTTTAATGATACAAATTTTTTAAACGAATGTGTCAATTATCAGCTTAAATTCTTTAAATGCTGCAGTCTAAATTAGTAAAAATCGATTTACGCGCGAATGTAGAAGGGAAAAAGAGGGTCTGCCGCAAGATTAAACACGAAAGCTATAATTAGGAATTAGGAAAACGTTAAGATTCTTTTAAAATTCTCTCTCTTACTTTCTGCAAAATCGGAATGTTTGGACCACGATAACGACCATTTCCCGTTTTTCCGGTAGAAGGAACTTTTAAGCCAATTTTCAATTTTAGGAGAATATAAAATAAGAAATCTATATTGGATTTTGTAGTATATTTTCGAGGGGGATTAAAATCTCCTAGCTACGTATCCAAAAATATAAAAATAAAAATTCTTCTTAAATCTATATTATTGGCCCAAATTCTTTCGTTTCTTCGACATCTTTCTATATCCAATATCTTTGATTCCATTGTGAAAACTTGGTCAAATTTGATAGCTCCGCGATATCTTCTGAAAAACTAAGGAATTTTTGCTAAACTTTGTTTTTTCCCCCTTTATTACGAAATTCCGAGAAATGTCAGTCGTAAATTTTATTAAAATTGCTTAAGTTTCTTGTATATCTTTTCAATTTCACCACGGGTTGGCAGCTAGAATGTTTTTCTTTATGATCATAAGTTTATACATTCCACAAATGTAATTTATTCCCAATAGAAAGTCATTGCTAATCATGCGTGACGTCGATTTTACTTTTCATTTCAACGTGCTCCCATAGGAGATATCGTCTTCTACCCAATAAGAAGAAATCTCTATAAACTATTATAAGCGTTCTTTAAATTATTTTTATTCCACGACTTACTTATGTCGATTAAAATATTAACTTTTGGTATTATTTATTAAAAGGAAACTTGGAGGTAAAAATGGAACAGCTTTTGAGTTTATTTTCGGAATCACCATGCCAAAAAAGGTATTCGACACGTTTTTGGCGTTTAAATTAATTTTTTAAGTTTGGTAAAATTTGAATAAAAGTAAATATAAAATCGGACCAATCATATTATATTTCAGCCTTCAACATCGCTAGTAATGTATTAACATTGGCGTTTGATGTCGAAGGACTCTTAGGCATCAAACGCCACCCTATTAATGTTAGGACATTACAAGCATTGTTGAAGGCTGAAATAATATGATTGGTC
This sequence comes from Odiellus spinosus, assembly GCA_963920705.1. Classification (NCBI taxonomy): domain Eukaryota; kingdom Metazoa; phylum Arthropoda; class Arachnida; order Opiliones; family Phalangiidae; genus Odiellus; species Odiellus spinosus. Next base: position 13,258,434 of record OY987235.1, on the reverse strand, counting down.
CGAATTTATATTTACTTTCATAGATATTTTACCAAACTTTAGAATTTAATTTTAACACCAAAAACGTGTCTAAAACTTCTGAAAAAACTCTCAAATATGTTTTTTGGCATGGCGATTCAGAAAATAAATTAAAAAGCTGTTCCATTCTTAGCTCCAAGTTTCCCTTTAAAGTAACGGGAGCATGGCTTTGAGCATACTGCCAACTCGAGGTGTAATTGAAAATATAGTCTAGTGGTTGTTTTTCGTTTGAAAATTTGAGCCGCGTAGGAATTTTCTTTATTATTATACGTAATTTATTTGTAGGCGATGTCTTGATAAATTCACTGGATATCGGTTTTGATAGATTTGCAATTAGAGAAGAATTCCCATTTATCAAATAGCTCAGTTTTTGGGAAAGATACGACGAAAAAAAAAAAGGGGGGGGGGAAAGGTCGCGAGGCTGTGACGGATAGTCCACTTCTAATTGGAAAGCTTCCCGCCTTTTCGCCACTGAAAGAAATACAATTTAACCCGAGAGTTTCTTTCCAGGATCATCAACCTTTAGCTTGAAAGTATGTAAGGGATGGGGAAAGAACGCGTGCTGGATAATCTCAGTAGAAACGTTTAGGATGAAAGTGTTATACACCATTTCGCTGCATTTGTGTATAAACTGAACTATAGGAGTACTCTCTTTATGGAGTTAAGCCTTGGATCTTAACCCTGATTCTAAACCACTCTAAACTTCACTGCATGTTCCCCCGCAAAAGTATATATCCATTATATTGCAGTGTATAAAGATAAATATAATACTTTGATGACAGACATTTCAAGTCAAGCATGCCTCAATTATGGCTACCTATATCTTTATTACCAGGCGCGTCATGTGGAGCGTTGTTCGCTGCTCCAATAATTAATAATCGTAATATCTCCTTTTGTAATTAAAATGAGAAATTATATGGATTTCCACCAAATTGAACCTTTTACGCGTCTCTTTGTGCATCTGTAGGGTTTTAAAATTATCGTAATTTTGGATATTGGTGAAATTACGCGGTAATTTAGTGCTATTTATGATTCACAAAATTATTTATTTGAATTTAGGGTATAATTTATGTCCCTTGGCGCCAAATCGTTTAATCCGGCCCTGCGCAAATTATGATAAACTACTAATTTCGAACTCTAATTCTGACAATAATAAGTACTTTTGTTGACAGTCATTTCAAGCCAACCATTCCCAAATTATCGCTACCTATCTTTATTCTTGGACGCGTCGTGTCAGCGTTCTTCGCTGCTCCAATAATTTCAATCATAGGTCTTATTAAAACTTCTCCAAATTAAAATTAGAAACTATGGATTTTAACAAACTCGACTCTCTGTCGCGTCTCATTCTTCATTTTTAATTCATCCTATGAAGGAAACCAACCAAGTTCTTAAAGCTTCCGAATTTAGTTTAACTTTAAAAGAACTATTCTAAAGAGGATGTTTATCTCTTTGTAAAGTGTATAGTATTTCAATTCAGTCAAAAACCATTTTATTCATAAGCTGAACAAGCAATCGAAAAAAGCTGAACGCAGCTACAGATATGAAAATTTTCATTCCTTTTTTTTGCAATGTTTCTACCAGCTGTTGCTTTGCATCTTTCACTCTTCTACAAAATTAGGTTTCACTCTTCTTTTTACGAAAGTAATCGCGGAAATGAAGTGGGGTCTAACTTTGTACGAGTTGAAATCTTAAATTGATTCTGAATATCTAAATTCGTTGTCTCCGAACGCCAAGTTTGTTTTAAACCTTTTTTCTTTACCCAAGGATAACATAACCGCTTAAGTGAAAAGCGAAACTAAACAAACTTTTACATGCAAAGCACCCTGGTGCATCTCCGTTTAACTGACTCGATACACCAGACTGCGGAGATGGGACCTTTTTTTTCACCCATCACGAGTATAAAGGGTAGATCTTAAGGGAATTTGGAGAATTTTTTTTGTGAATAAGACTATGAAAGAGCGTGGGTTATACTCGCGCGCATCGATTGAAGCTTATCTTCGTCAAAAATTCCCGGGGAGCGTTTCAGTGAAAGACCCGTCTTTCTATCTTCATATTGGCATAACGGAAAGATGGAAGGGTACATAGAGTATGGCTTGACAAGGACCTTCTTATGAATTGAGCCGTGCACCCATCAGAATTTTTTCTTTCTCTCTTTTTCGTCAGTTTAGGCGTAGCTTTGAAAGTAGACTATATGGTTTTCGAAGGGAAATGATTAATGTAGTGGAAGTTACATCGTGTGGAAAGGCTGGAGCTTATTTCTTTCGCTTCTAATTTTGTCAGAAGCCCTAAACAATCGAATAGAAGTAAAACTCAATTTTAACAAATGTAACCTAACATATAGGCAACATTCACACAACTTTAGAGCAACCATCAGGTTTTGCAGCAACTATCTGGCTACCAAGCTCAACCAATTTTTGAAAATGAAGGATAGAAAAGTTGCTATTAAATCATCTAAAATTCACACAACCAAGAGTAGCCCTACAATAACCAAAGCATTGGGTTTAACTATTGAGACACACGGAGAGTACAGACATTACTTAAGTAATGTCTTTACTATAAAGATATCGATACGCATCAGATTCTTTATTTTCGTTAGAGAGCGCCGCTCCTGTGTTTCAGGACATAGATAAATATAAGATTAAGGCGATGCATTTAAATGAGAGCCTAACGTAAACAAAATAGAGCCAAACACTGGTTATTTCAGTAAAATTCCATTCTCCGCTTTTAAAATTAGTTAATTTAAGCCCATTAAGATAAATTTGTCCATAAGAGACTGTTGCTATGCAAAACATTATAGTAAATCACTTCAGAAAGATATCAGCTTCTGTTTTCGCGTGTGCGACTAGAACAAGCCACTATGAAATGGTTATTGAGCAAGACGAACGACGACAGGATGGTGCGGTAACTTTAATATTTTTTCATTACGTTAGAATATTCAAAATATTTTTTTTACTGCCTGGGGTACACTTTTTTAATCTCGCGATGATCCTTGTTTGGGAGAGGAGGGGGTTAGAACAAAAGTACTGTAAAATATAAGGTATATATATTTAAAAATTGCAATATCGGAAGGGTTTTTAAATAAAAAAGCTTGAATCGCCTTGAACTCTATAGAATATGTATATATTTATATTTTGAATTTTTTTAACGATCTTTCCGAAAATGTTACTCAATTTCCATTTGAAACACTCACAAAAACGGGAGCAATGAGCCAGTACGATATGAGAGACCCTGTTTCGATCCCCAATTCTAATTAGCTGGCATTAATTGTTCATCTCTAAAAACATCCCCCCCCCCTTCCCTCATGATTTTAAGGTTGTTTCTTTGTACAATTATAATTTCCACGAAGATAATAATCTCTTACGAACTTCATAACGACGTAAGTGTTTTTGGACCCATGGACCCTTTAAGAACTATCAATATTCATAAATCTTTCCCTTGTCAATCTCTTGGCGATGTCACGATTCCCCAATAAGAAATGACGGTGATTCGAATTGGGCATCAATTCTTGAGGAACAGAAGTTTTTCATTTTTATGGCTAGACCTAGATAGAGAAGAGGGACGGTTTTTGGGAGAATGGGGAAGATTTCTGGGGTCTGACAGGGATGAGATAACTACTATCTTCTCTTCATCCGATTTAATTTCCACTTCCCCTTGGAGCGCTAGTTCATTTTTCACCTTTTCAATTTTCGTTTTCGTATCTCGCTTGACTCCCCGAGCACAAAAGAAAGGAGTAAAGAGATCGTAATGAGGGGTATGGGGTTTTCAAGTTTAAAATAAAGAGTTTCTTATAGCTACAAATTTTTATACTTTTTATACAAATAAACGGGGCCAGCTAGTGAAAGATTTATATACCGATAGGGTGGACACTTCCGGGGGCTACTTGGGGGGACGTTTTACTTTTACAGGGTTTTATCATTTTTATGTCTAGGAAATAAATTTCGCAACGGGGGTAATTTCTCCTTTGTTGAACACAATAAAGGCGGATCAAATTGCCTATAGATTCTTTGATGGAATAATTCTAGAGGGTATTGTAATTTTATTACTTTTGTTTATCAATATTGTATTTGATTTTCAATAACCTTTTAACTCATAGTATAATTAAAGTCATTGTATACCCTACTAAATGGTTTTGTAACCTGGAACTTTTTCCACTAGTAACGACCTGAATAGATTTGTCACTTGGAGTCTCTGCGCTAATGACTCATGATAAAAATCAGTTTTTCTTTGGGTAGAGAATAGTTTTACACACTTATGTTTAGTTAAATGTACTTATGATACGATTCATGTTGCATGGCACTATTGATTTTCGATTATTATAAACCATAGTCAGTTTAGTGTCGTATATATAAGGTTACCCCCTATTTTAGTATCAAGACAACCATACACCGTGAAACTAGCTTGAACCTCTTCTCCTCAATATAGTTTGATGACTGCTTTTGCTATAAAAATATCAACAGAGTCCGACTAAATCCGGTTCGGACCAAAGATTGCGAGTATATGGACTACAGCGCTCCTTAAAAGTGTCCGTGGTCATCCGGGTCTCGGTAGTAAATTGAGGATAAAGAAGAGCATGCACGAGTTGATTTATCTTTCACTATATACTCTCATTGGGGTATTAGACGGACCGAAAAACCATACCTCTGTCCAACTATTTTAAAATAAAACTAAATTTTCACAAAATGTGACTATAAACATTATTACTCTGGTTAGAGGTCGGAGTTTGGACAATATATTTTTTATTACTTCTATGAGAATCAATAACATTCACATCTAAGTAAAATTCCTTTGTTTTTTTTTGGTATAAAGTCACCTGAAATAGGTTAATTCTTGTTCCAATTTTAGTGTTCCAACCCATCTCGAAATAATGTACCGCATCAAAGTTTCCCAATCAGGACCAAAAATTGATGAAGCACCAATTCCATATACATTATTTCATCTGGTCAATAAATCATTCGTCTATGGTCGGCTTTAAAAGAATTATGTTCTTCGGACTTCTTAGGTGGGGGTTTTAAGAACTCTTTCGAGTTTGATACCGTGACGTTAGATCCGCCAGCTGGATGACCCGTTTATTTTTGTTTCTAGTGTTTCGAACTTTTTTCGGTTTCGGGTTTCTTAGTCAGTTCCCAACTCCTTCTATTCTTTTATACCTAAGCCTAAATCTTATTTTCCTCTGGAAACCTTATTTTTTATTTAGGGACTGCGTGGTGTCCATGATACAACCCTCGACTAAAAAAAAACGTTCATTTCATTCCGCCCATAGTAAGACTGATCAGTGATCGATCGGCGACAGAAAATCTTTCTCCGAGTTAGTTTCTTCTCTCTTATATCTCGAGTACGTTCCCTAAGGATATAAAGGATCAATGCCGTATTCTTCTAATCGTGGATTAACAAAACAGACAACAAAACGCAATTATCTTATAGAAAGGGTCCCCTTACTTCGTCACTTATAGCTAGATTTCTCTTATATACTTTTAAAATTCTTCTTTGGGAAAAGTTGGGTATCCTCTAACCCAATATTTAAAGGGAGAATGCAACCTAAAAACAAGTAATTTTTATATCGATTCCCTAACTTTTAAATAAGCCTAATCCAGCGTTGTAAAAATTCACAAACAAATAGAAATAAATTTAAATCGTACAATCAAAATAGGCTTAGCTGGATTCATGGAGATCAGCTGAACTCCTCGTATAAGGAATAATGACCAATGACATTGATCGATGGCTTTAATATGGGTAATGCAGGATCTCCTTGATCAGTGTCATTGGTAGCTAGTTCTTTTTCGGGGAGGTCAGGTATCTCTAAGAATCCAGCTAAGCCTATTTTCCGGGTAAGTTTATTTATTATTAGTTTAATATTTTAAATTGTTTTACTGTTGGATTAGGCCTATTTAAACGATAAAGAAACGATAAAAAAATCACTGCGCTTGAATGTTTCCGGTTTTAACATTATAACTAGAATTTTACTTCACTAATGATAATAGCTATTAAATTACCTCAATATACAAGTACTTATAGCAAAAAAATTTGCATTTCGGATTAATTTTAACTTGTTTTCCTTATCTGCAGTTTAAAGATAAAGTGCAATCTTTTTTATATAAGAGTAAATATGATACATAATTAGATCGTCTTTATTGTGAACATTTATGTGGTATTAGTACTGAATCTATCAGAAAACTTAACCAATAGTAAGGGGCTACTTTTAATATATTAGGTTTGGACTTTTTTACATTATAATGTAGGGTAGAAATAGGCGCCAAATAAGAAATCCCATTTTAAATCTTTTACGCCATAAAATTAGACATTTTAAGAAGAATGAATCCAATAAAAGACTGTCAAATAGGATTTTCTTAATGTTTTCTAAGGATTTATATTAACAATTTTGGGTTAATTTATAGTTTTTAATAATCCGATTTTATTTTATTTGAAGGAAAGAAAAACGGTGGTACTTGGAAAATTTCAAAATTAGATACTTTAAAACTATCTTGGCCATTTTTTTTTTTTTTTTTTTCTAGTTTTATCCTTCCGTAAAAGAATAAAAACAAAAAGAAAGATTTGAAAAGTGAGTTAGGCTTAGTTTTGTTTCGCCCCCTATAATTCTAGAGGCTTAACTTTCGAGCCTCCTTCTCTCATTCTCTGTAACTGGATCTCGCTAACGGCCTAAAACTGATTTTTGGAGCCAGACCAATAACTTAGACCTATATATACGATTTTTCTCAATTTTTTTCAAGCTCCCATTTATTACCTACCATACTTTAGAGTTTCCTATTTTCCGTCATCAATAGTATAAAAGACACTCGTGCAAAAAGATGCACGCTTCAATAGTATCGTTTCAATTTTTAGCCACGCCAACAATTCAAGGGGTGGTGGTGTAGGCTCTTATTTTGTACCGTGCTGTCTGAATGTCCCCAGAAATGACGACAAACGTCATCGTGTAGAAAAATAAGTAGTCGCGTATGATTAAACCACAAATAACACATAAATAACGTTAATTAGATTAAACTAATTCTTACAACTCAATAAGGCTGTCGCGCTGGCCCAGCCAGAAGTGTGGCTCTAGCTATGGGCTTGACCATCTTGTTTAATCTAATGACTAGGATTACGAAAGAATTTACTTTAAAAGGGGAATGCAACCTGCCACAAGTGTTTTTTATATAGATTCATTATAGTTAAAATAGGCTTAATTCACTACGGAAATAAAATAGAAAGTTGGGTTAATTATGGTGGATCTATAGGCGTTTTAATATTTCATTGCTAACGCGAAACCCGCGCTTTATTCTGAATGTTTAAAGCTCCTAAATATTCTCGCGTGATTGGCTGGAGACTGGTTAACGACTAGATTTCAAACTTTCCAAGGATACCAGTAATGATTCTCAAATACCCATAGACGTTCTCTAAGCACTTATTAGATCTCAGACTCTAATACGCTCTGCCATTAAACACTAATCTAGCCGTTTAGTAGCCGTCTCTGTAGCGATTACTCGTTAGATCACCCATTCATTTTGTTCGTAACGAAATTAGTAAAAAATGTGTCTCCTTCTAGGGCACATTCAAGGCATTTCTTAAGTTCTAGATATACGTACAAAAGCTGTTAATTCGGCACCTGGTGTTAATAGAGGTAATCATGCGTTTTAACCGCATCTTTGGTAAAAGTTTTAGGTACTAGTATCCTTTTAGCTTTTAAATAATAATGGAATTATTATCTTGAAAAGTTTTTGAATATTCAGAAGAGATTGAAAATGGTTTCAAAGTTTCTAGTGGAAACAAATTAAGGCCAATGTCTATTGTGAATTTAAATTAAATTCTTTTTTAGTAATATACGAAATTTAACCGCGCCATATGCAACAAAGGGGTCGAGATTAAGCATGAAAATCAAATGAGATTGACCGACATAATCGAATCAATCTTAGTTAGACTTCGCAGATAGACGTTCCTCTTTCTCCGGTGAATACGGAAGAAAGAGAAGATCAGAGAAACATTAAAGTGATAATGAAGACGAGTAACTTCATTGTTTATCGATAGGAGTGTTAAAATATTCAAACCTAACAACTAACCAAATGTTTTTCGTTGATTTACAGTTAATTTTCAAATTTATGAATTTAACCCTCTAAGCTTAACTCCATTGTCAGCTCATCAAACAATAGTTAATATTATAAAATATCCTTGGAACCAGCCTTTTTTCAATGATTATCTATACTTTTGCCAACCTCGATACTAACAAAAGAACCGTTAAATAGATTCTGTTTCTATTGAAGAAGTTGCCTTTTGTTCAAGGTTGGGACGAAGTGAAGTTTTATAATACCCTCTACTGAGTTGTAAATATATTCTAGAGTTACTCTTAGATCCTCAGTAAGAGGACATGGACAAACTATACACGCTTCTCGGCCGTTATATCCCATGTAAATACATGCTATTTGTCAATCAACCTCAGTTTTCTTCGTTTTAAGACCATTCTCCCTTATTCTCCGTTTATGTGAATAATAAAAAAAAAAAAAAAAAAACGGAAGTAAGAGTCAGCCTGTATGACTAAAAGTAGGTCCGATGCGGTAGGATTCGAATCCTATCGTATGATCGAGACGGGACTATGCAATCGGTTTCAAAAGCGTAGATTGACCGAGATATCCGCGGCAGCCCGATCATTTAATCGCGACCCCCGTAAGAGCGTTCACATTACACTTCTTTTGACCCCCACTGCACCCAAAACTCACTTTTCCGCTTATATTTTTTAGTTTCGGGTGCTAGGTGGTGTTTAGAACAACCGCTACCATTTAGTGTTACTGTGTATAATTTTTCCATGTTGAGGATCACTTAAAACTTTGGTCCGGATGGACAACTTTATCATTTATTTGTATTCTTTATTTTTATCTACATTAAGCTTATCAGGCTCAAATCGTTAGATTGTTAATAAACTGTAAAATAACGAGAATATTTTGATGAATATTTAAACCTAATCGATTAAAAATAACACGTGGTCTACATTATCCCTTTAACAGAAGGGGATATAAAAATATCGGCGGTCTCGTATAAATCATTCTATCGTGTCACGATAGAAAAGAAGCAAGCGAAAAATCCCTAAATGCTTTCCTTGTTTTCCGATGCCGCATACATAACTTCGTATTCACGAATTCTGCCTCTTTACTTTCTCTCTCATTTGTTAAAGAACTGTTTGCAAAAGAGGGTAAAACTTGGCGAATCAATACACAATGTTAATAATCATAAAGGATTGTAGTAGTTCTTGAAAACTTCTCTTGAATAGAAAAATATATGCACCATTTTTTCTCCGGTAATGTAATTGTGATTAACGTTGGCTAGAAATGCCTTACCCTCGTGCAAGGAGCTAGAGAGCTTTTAAAGCGACGCGCACAGAACCATTGTGTCTTTAACAGTATTATTATTAGGTTATAGGGTAAAAAGGGGTAAAAAAAAATCTTACTCTGGAATAAATCGATGTTCAATGACCAGGAAAAGCTTCTCTTTGGGTTTTGTTTTTCTTGGGAAAGAAAAATTGAGTTTTCTCTTTCTTTTTTCTACCAAGCGCGATTTGATTGGTAGGATAATATCGCGTTTCTATGGGGTTTGTTATCTCGTAAATGTAGTAAACTAGATCTAAGAGCAACCGCGGAGTTTTTGTCAGCCTCTTTCTCAGTTCCGTATCAGCGCAAATATGATTGAACGCGTATTTTATTCCAATTTACACACTCTCTTGAATCTATTTTGATCGAATTTTGATAATGTAGATCAAAGGAGTAGGGTTTTGGTGACTTTTTTGCCTTACAAAGAGTCATAAATCAACAATTATTCTCGTATTTATCGCGTTTTATCCTAACTCGCAGAAATATTATCGACACTCGTAAAAGTGTTTCAACTGATTCGCTTTCATATCCAAAGAAAAGGCATCCACCAGGAGAGAAATGTTTTTGTTTTTACTTTTATTGTTGTTTAATTCTGTCAATTGAATATGTATTTGTCGTGAAATTCTTTAATTAATTATCAAAAGATGTAAACGGTGATTTTAAGATATATTTGATAACTACTGTTCAAGAGGAATGAACATATCGTTTTAAAAGCTGAGACGTACTGATTCACAATGCTTAACCTCTTAGAGAAGAACAAGTAGTTTGTTGCCTCTAATTACTTTGAACATGATTACACACAAAATCTGATAGATTTTTTAATAATCTTTTTCTAAGGAAGATATTGTTTATGTACAAGTACCAAGAAACGCGTGTTAACTGGGTTGAAAAGTAGCTTGTATGCTCGAAAAGAATTAGTTTTATCGCTCTTAACTTCTCTTAAATAAAAGTTAATTAATATTTAACCATGGTTCATAATTTTAATATTAAACCAAATATGTGTTTTTGCGGAACCAAGATGTAGACGGTGGCGCTATCTAAATTCTAGTAATCGAAACACATAAGATTTGCCCAAAGTAAAATCTGATTGGCTTGCACATTCTTTATTCTACAGGGAACTCTCATGGGTATATGATTTAATAATTCGGAGCTGTGTGGGGGGGGGGGGGTTTAAATGCTGACTTTAAACCTTAATTCTGCCGTAATTAAGCTGAATAAAAAATATTTGACTGGAGGGTCAAATTTTAATTTAATTTATTACTGTATTTCTGGTTTATTAACAATATATGATTTTAATTTTTCTTCGGGCTCTCGTTAATTAAGGGAAATAGCTTCTGTTAAATCATATTCTATCCTCTCTTTTTTAAAGCGCAATTTGTAAAATAGTGTAAGCTGTGGCACTGAAATACGCGATATTAAAAGCTGTGATACATTTGATACTGATTTTGAACTTATAAACACGTAGTAAAATTTATTCAAATCGATTCCAATCTATGCAGGGTACAAGAGGCATTTTTTTCTTTCGCAAACCATTTTTTCCATGCAATTTCGTAAAAATGTACAAGAACAGAAAGCATCCAATCTTTTATTTCCAAAGGAAGCACTTTGTATGTATTTATATTTAATGGGAAATAAATCGGGGTTAACCCTATCTATCTTATATCAGTTTAAATGTCACCAATTTTCGCCGTTTCCTGAACCATGCATGCACTTCCGCAAATTTCAATTCGAAGGTTTTTAAACGGAAGTAAGAAATGCTTCGTAAAATTCCCAAGAGCAAAAGAAATTTTGATGAAATTTCGAGTTTTATTTTCTTTTAAAAATGTTGTTTTCTTATATCTCTCGCGGCTGTTGAGGACAGAAAGAGATGGAGAGGTGAAGAAATGTTCCGCTCTGTCAAACCTCTTCTGATTGATGGATGAAACCGCGAAATGTTTTTATATGAATTCCTCATCTTTACCGTCTATGGAAGACGATAACTCGGTGACAGAGTATAGAGCAACTATTCCCAGGGAGAGCTTTTCTTTCATAAACCATAGGAGCATTCTACTTTTCAAGACATAGTGTATGAAATATTCCTAATAGTGATAGGTCAGCTCTGGTCAGCACAAAGTTAAGGTGTAGTTTGCCGTCAGCGATATTATTTGTAGTTCGTTTTCTTTGATGTGTTGTAATTGTAATCCCGTATAATTGTAGCTTATTTTAAGTGTAGTGGGTTTCTTGTAGTTTGGTTAATTCTGAGGTTACTTTCATTTTAATTGTAGGTTGATTTGTAGTTATCTTTATAAGTGTAGTTTGTTTTTAAATATAGTTTTTTAATTGTAATAAATCCTAGATTGTGAATGGATATTGAACGCTGTTCATCACAGATAATAAAAGATATGTTGTAAATATGCACTTACTGGGCATAATCTATAGAACCTTAAATTGGGGTAATATTTTAATGAAATCACACTTTGCTTATAGACTTTGTTATTCAAAAGATTTAGGATCGTACTGATCTTAAAGCGATACTAAACTCTAAAAAAATTGTTATGTTTTAACAATTGTTATAATATGCACAAAACCAAAGGTCTCGTGGTAAATTTACTAAAATTTATATAATTTTCTAATATTTTTCTCTGCTTATATTTTTAGCAAAAAGAAACCTCAATTTTTTTTTTTTTTTTTTTTTTTCTTATGAATAATTTGTGTTTTGGTTTTAGTCTGAAAATAACTAGGTTGATAGATAGATATTGAGAACTGAACCGCAGCGTTTGTTTTGACGGCTAAGGCCTATATTTGGAATACTTAATTTCTAACAAATACATTGATAGATAAATCAAGGCGTACATAAGCGGCGTTTCTTGTTCTTTCCATAAAGAGCCGGCGGCTTTTTCCCTTCGTAAGTTCTCTATATTATTACAAATAAAAATAATATGCCATTATGTAGTCCTTCACAAAGGCTGGTTTTCATTGGCCAAAAACGTTACTGAAATGTTGTTTTGAGACATAACGCATTTTTCAGCTACCGTGCATGGAATTGAGTTTCTATTTTTTCGCGTTGGCCAATAGGAAAGGTTTATGAGGGCACGTCATAGATCGGAACTATGACGTGAGTCTGCGCAAGTTGATTCGTGTTTAGCTATAGTTTTGTTTTAAATTTTATAAGGTGAAACCATTGAATATAGAAAAATTTGTGTAGAAGTCATGATTCATAGATTTTTATATGATAAATCTGAAAGCCTATAAGAGGGTAACACAGTAATAGAAAGCAGAAATCGCAAACTAATCGGTTATCTTTAATTTAAATTGTAAGCGTAGGTCATATATAGACAATCCTCGAATTTTCTGAAAAGCCTTTCGTAACGAGTTCAACGTTGTTAACGCCACAAAGCAAAAATAATTATGCTGTTGATTAAATTAAGCCCAAGAATGATTCTCAACTGACACTTAATTGTTCGCCATTTTGATTAATACAGGTTAAATATCTTGACCAGAGTTTCTAGTTTATTTCTAATTTTTCTCTAGCGCCGTTATCAGACGGCGGTAGCTATTTTCCTCTCGTATATGATTTTCAATGAAAACGATTTTTCGTCGACACGCGGATTTTTCCATAAAATTGTACGTAATTTTTTTTCACTTTCCATGAAATATATGCCAATGAAAACCAGCCTTAAGATTAACAAAAGAAGGAAAACTTCTAGGCAACTTGTCATTGATATTATCATTGCCCTTCAATCCTTTCGTATACGCGTGCCAAATCGACCAGACGTAATAATATTCCTACATAATACGAGAGCATTTTCTTTTTTTTAATTTCCCCCCTTTAGAAATAAACAAGCATTCATATCATGCTTGTTTGGTTGAGGCAGCTCAACGATCCCGAGTTGAGCTCCCTTAGACATCGCTAACAGACGATGTAGTTACGACATAGCTTTGTTATAGCTCTGGCATTTTTGCGGTATAATTTCGGCTATTAGAAGGCTGCAGTAATCAAATCTTCTTGACCTGTTAGATTTCAACATAGAATTTTATGCTCAACCCTCTATTTGTGATTATCTCCAAAATATTAATCTTGTAAAAATCGCGACTTAATTCTTCTCAACAATTTACGTTAATGAGTACTTGGTATTTAATGGTTTAAAACGGTGGACTGAGTGACTTCAGTCTCCGAAATGACGCCATCTTTCGGTTGCATTGGTTTAATAAATAGAACAGATATATTAAGAAAGGATTTGTATATAAGTAAAGACAATACTGTTAAAAAGCATAGTATCATCATATTCGTGATGTTTTTCGTATATGATGTTATTTAAATGCTAAACGATGTTTCACGTTTCTGGCGCGATCTCCGGAAAAATCGTTAAATCTATAGGTAGGCTCTCTCGCACCATTAGTTTTTAACAATAGAGATATATTTATGATGTGTCATATGGTTCATTTGAAGATCGCGCTTTGTACGCAATTTAATTAACTCGAATTGGAATTTTGATATTAAAAACAGATTATTAGAACTCAATTTTAGATGGCGCTATAGTTTTAAATACAAAGAACATATTCTTAAGAAACAAAATCAATAACATTTATGTATGTTCTTGAGAGTCGGAGAGAACCAGCTTGCACGATGTGAGATTATCACTAAAAACCTATTGTTTTTAAAGATAGATTTATCTATAAGCAGATATATCTATTATTTTCTTGAGGCTATAAAGCCTATAATGCTAATTCTCTTGAAGCTATAATACTGATGAATTAAATACATTGACAATAAAATACTAGAAATATTCTCATTTTAATTTATTCAGACTCGCGGGAATTAAAAATTTAAAATGCAAATTATTTTTTACAATTTGCGTAGTCAACCCTTTTAAAAAGGATTTTTTTTTAAACACTGTTTTATTCAGAGAGCCGGTACATCGAACTAGAAAAGTTTATGGAAAATTTAAAAGGTCAAAAAGGTTACTTATTAGTTTAAAGTGAGGTTGTCATACTTTTTTTCGAAAATCTATTTACGTATCCTTTTTAGTTTATACTGTATATTGTATTGAAAACTCATTGGACCCTTTCTCGATCATTGGGATTTTGGAAGCCGATCAAGTGAACCCGAATTAATGAAAAAAACGTTTCATAATGGGAAAACTTACCCAAAAATAGTATATTAGTAACCTTCCTAATTCAATATATTAATTAAATTCATCAAAGTAACCGGATAAAGAATAAAAATGAGAATTTTTCATGAACTCCAAATGGACATTAAGTAGCATTTTCGTGGGTAGGCAAGTATAATTTTGTGGCCATATCTAGTTCATACTAGGTCTTGGAATCGATTTAAACCGTTTCAGAACGTTTCACTGGAGTCGTGTGAACAGAAAACCGTCTTTTAAATCGATTTGATTCGACTTCTCGAAACCGCTTCGGTAACCAGTTTCATACCGATTCGGTTTCGACAACCGATAGATGAAGTTACAAGAAATTGATTTATAAAGATAATGCGTGAACACGTGACGCTTAAAACGATTCCTGGCGATTTTTATATCGGTTTGATTTTACCATTTCAAATTGATTAAGAAATGCTGGTGTGACCGTAGCTATAATTATGATAAAACGTAGACCGTTAGAAATAATTATGTGACCTCTGTCAAAATTGCATGTAGCTTATAGCCTATTACAGCATTGCGCCGCTCCTGCGAACGCTCCATCTTTAACGATAGTGTATTTAGGAAAACAACTTTCCCGAGAGTTTAGAATAAATTTTTTTTTAGTTTAGTTAATACTCACTTTAATAAAACAAAACCATTTACAAATGTCTGTAGTAAAATATTCAAGGTCAGTCTCTCATTCAGTCATTATATATATATTCTGAAAAAATATCGTAAGTCTCTTGAAACGAGGAAAGTGAAATATATTTGATAATTAATGCTTTAATAATTCCGTACTTTAAAGGAAGGGTAGAATGAGAATATTTATTCCATATTTGGCCGATGCTTTATATTATATGGTTATTTTATATTATAACCATCACCATAATCCAAGAATAGCTAAGCTTAAGAGATTTCAAAGTTGCCATATTTTATAAAATTAGGTCAATTTGCATATTTTTAGAAACCAAATATGCAGTTTCGAGATGGAGTAGAAAGGGAGAAGGTGCTGTCAAAAGCCACGTATTATCCCGAGCCCAAAGATGACGGGTTTTGCGGGTACTTCAAACGGGTTTGGCGGGTACTTTCAACGGGTTTTGCGGGTACTTCCATCAACGGGTTTTGCGGGTACTTCCAACGGGTTTTCTGGAAACTTCCAACGGATTTTGTGGGTACTTCAATGGGTTATTGTTTACAAATAGAATACGAGTCATATATAGTACTCTTCCGTTTCAATTTCACTTTAAACTTCAAGAAACTCTTATAATGGTATATTTGAGTTGGAATTTTAAGGCATAGTGGTTATTATAATGCTAATTATAATTGTTAATTTTTAAATTTAAGGGTTGATTTCTCTATGTATGAATTTTACTTCCTTAATTGGATTGTAACCAAATTTTAGTGAGATGTTTCTGGTTCCAGGAATCTGTAGGAGCCTAAGGCAATTTTTCTATCTTGTTAAAGCAATCTCATTAATAGCTGTAGCTCTGGGTATTTCGGCAATATGTTTTAACAAGAAGAAGGAACTACTAAGCTTAACCTAAATCCTGGCTGGCTTTAGTCGCGCTGTCACGTAAGTGTAAAGGTTATTTTTTTTTTTTTCGACCATGGATCCAATATCCCTTGAACTGTCATATAGCTTGTGGAACCAGAAAATACTGCCATGGCCTACTCTAATCGCGCCTTAATTGGTTCCCTAATAGTGTATCAAGCCTATTAAGCTTAATTAATTACCCGCCTAAAAGACCAGCCGTATTTCTATTAAATTTGTTTTAAGTATATGGCGATAGATTCGGCGTTTATGAAAAAAAAAAAAAAAAAAAAAATTAAAGGAATCTATTTTCACATGACCTCAGACTGTCCAATCTCTAATACCACCGTTCACATTATGAAGAGCTCGAAATAGGAAGGGTTTTGCAATCTAGTAACGGCTGTGATTGGATACCTCTTTTTTGTGTTAGGTCTAAGAATACTAGTGAAGTTCTTTATCAATTCCTGACCTACTTTACCAGACTTAACTGATAAAGCCTTTTTACAAAGTTGGATAATCCGATTGTTTTTGTTGCATTTCGGTTATTCCACGATCTTTTCCTTTAATTAACCTACTTTTAATGAGATAGGGGTTTATTAATTTTTATATTTGAAAATATTTTTAAAGTTAGTTTTAATCACACCTATCATGCATTCAGTCAGTATTTGTATATCAGTTTAAACCAATAGTTTTTATTGTTTTTAAATGACATCAAATTAAACGGTTCTGTTTCACTAAATTCTGAAAAAAAACTGCTTCATACTTATCTATCTTCGGTCTTCGAAATTTGCATGTCTGGATTGTTATTTTACCGCCCAAACTTGCTAAACCATCGGAACCTAATATCAATTATTATATAACAAGACCGGAAAGGGTACATATTTTACTCGTACGTTTGAAAATATTTCTGGAATAAGTTTTAATTACACAGATATAACATACACACACTTTAAAATACGACTTGCAAGGCGCCTAGTGAGAGAAGAAATTGAAAAGGGTTCTGTTTCAAACTTATCATATAAATTGAATTCTCCAATAACTACTCAAGTGATATGTACATTTATATCTTCCTGTCTTCGAAACTCCCATGTCCGGATTATTATCTTATCGCCGAAACTGGCTAAACCATCCAAATCTAATAACCATTATTATATAACTAGACCGGAAAACGGTACATATTTTAAATGGAAATTTCGATGAAATGGCTTGATTTCAGCATCACTCGGGCGCGTAGGAACGCTTTCGATTGGGATATGTGAACCAGTTAGTGATGTTAATTTTGGTAAAGTCGCCTTTTTGGCACTTAAGCAGCTTGTATATTTTCAAAGCTCTTCCTCGATCGTATCACAACCCGAAAAAAAGGACCTTGATCTTTTCCATGTATCAACCCTGTTTTTAAATAACCTTCATACTGATTCAATGTTAGATGGCACCAGGGTTAAGCTAGGCCGGCTGTAGCCAACTCTTAATTTCATTTCTTACCAAGTTGGGTGCCCTAAAAATCACTTCAGGGTGCCTAGAAACTGTCATTAGGAGGCCTCGAAATCTCCTCAAGTAGTGCCACCACTAGACACTGTGGAATATGTAAACTTAAATTGTAGGCCTTAAGTCAATTGTTTTCTCCCAGGGTTAAGCTTGTATTGATTACATTTACGGCATAAATGAAATTTAATTTGAGAGAGCTGTCTTTTGTGTATTGACATATATTTGGACAATCTATTTGAAGTGTTCTTTAAACACGCTACTTGTCCAATAAATACGAATCAGCTTGTTTTTCAACGAAAGAGCGCGGAATAGGTTTTCTAAAGTCTTTAAAGGTGACATACATGTTCACACAAGTCCCTCAATGTCAAACAAGGAACGTGGGTGGCACTTCCTTCGATATTTATCTCAGTTTTATATTATAAACCGTAAATTTCAATTTATTCTTTCAGTTTGATTAGATCAACCTCGTTCTATAAAGACGAAATCAGTCGGAGTATTCCAAACGGACAAAGCTACGGGTGAAAGTCATTTAGAAAGTTTAGAACTGAAAAGTTTGGCTGAATATGTCCTAGCTTTCGCGGAGTTTAATATTCCCAAGTCAACGAAACTCTCGCTTCTTTGAGGTGAAACTAATAATAGATGAATAGTCTAACAAATTAATTAGAATGAATGTGTCTTCAGTGTTCTTAATTCTCAATAACAATACACCTTATATTTGGCTCCGCTCTCTAATTAGTAAGTTTCATGTTTACTTAAGAATTTTAAAAACAACTAAAGCTCCTCAAAAGATTTTTGCAAAAATTGTTCATTACAATTAGTCTGCGTAGCATGTTTGTACAATAATTAATTTTAATACACCTTCGGGTTGTGTTTCTAAAGACTTATTCGAGACGTATTATATTCGTCCAAGCGTGACAAATATGCTGAAATTCCATCCTACAAAGTAATATTAGTTTTCCTGTCCTTGGTCTATATGAGCTAATTGTTTTCTTTCTTTAATATATCATAATTAAATTCCAGCCTTTATATACTCTTTATCGTAGTATAATCGCGTATAGACGATTTTATTTTAACTAGTTTCAGACGCGCAAATTTGAAGGTTTAATGCTTTCAAATAAAAATTTATATAGCCTTTTCAGTTTTAAAATAATGGCTTAAATTCTTGTAAACTCGGTTTAACTTTAAACCCCGGAGTTTGCCACCTTCACCTTTTGGGGGCAGTAGGAGATATTTACAACCCTATAAATAAGAGCGACCTGCCCGTCTCAGGGTGTTGCTGAGCACGGACAGGCGACCCACCGTCCTTGTACGTGGTTCGGGGCCCCCGATTTGGAGTCCCTATATGTCAGTCTGCTTCCGCTAAGCGCCTGTTCCGCTCGCTTCTGACCCGAACTGGCAGAAACTTGCATCTTTATGCATTCCTTGGTGTCCCTATAGTTTGATCCATGGGTAAATTGGGAAGCTAGTATGGCACTGCTGTGCGCCAGGGATTGTATAACCCCATCTTGCAACCTGGGTCCAGGATGTTTTTGAGAAAACTAGACGTAGTCGTTAAACCATGCTTTGTGCTCTTTGTTAGCGGTATAGCGAGTAAAAACAATTTGAGGTACTGGTTAAACGCAACGTCTGAAAAGGGTATTAGATTCGATTGATAAAATTCTAGATATCGAGCGACGTTATGCATGAGGGTTCAAAGTGCGCTTAAACTTTCCGAAACAGCGATCTTATCTTACTCGTTGATATTGTTACTTAAAGGATCTCTTTCCCTAATATTGCACTGCATTGCAATTCGATTTGGCAGCATGCTCAAATCTGGGCTCGCCTTATCTGAAAGTCAACAAAACAAAGCATATTTCATAAAATGGTTTATCACAATCTTTTTTACCAAGAAAATAGGTCAAATTAGATTTTTTTACTACCTTTAATAAAACAAATGAGGTATTTTTTAAGATATTAAACGTGGTGTAACCTATATTTAATTGCATGTATGTAAAAGCATATTTCGTAAAAAATTTTATCATTATCTCTTCATACCAAGAAAATAGGTCAAATTTCATTTTTTAGTACTTAATAAAACAAATGAGTATTCATGCAGTTTTAGATTAAAAAACCAATCTTATTTTTTTTTTTTTTTGGCAGATCAGATGCTTCATTTTGTCATAAGTTTTCACCGAGGACGGGTCGATTACGTGACGGAGAGTATTCAGACGAATTTATCAAAACTCTGGGTCGAAATTTGGCCTCGGCTTTATTCATTATGTTTCCGTGATGAATCATTATCAACTCGTATTTTTTAAACCTTTAAACTTGACTCGCTTTCGGATCGTCATAATTGGGGAATTTCCAAGAAACAACGATTCAACTACTTCGAAATGACTTATCGGACTAACGTGCCTAATTGTTTGAAAATCGCCGTTGAAGAAGTGATTATGCGTATCGGACAAGTGTGATAGCGCCGCTAATGTGAATTTTCACCTCGTTTGTGAATTATCACCGTCACTCCGTTTGAATCGAAACTACCTGCGGAATGTGTCAACGTGGACTTACACTCCCTTCTTGTAAGTAATTATATTTTGGAATTTAATTACTCTGTTATTACTGAATATATATAATTGCAATAGCAATTAAGGGTTTTATTCGGCGTACTCTTAATAACGTATATAGTTACTTCGTTAAAATTCTCAGTATAATTTCGGGGAATCAAAACTTTGTAAATTAAACCCCTCAACCAATTTAATCTAAAATTATATCATCAGTATCGAATGGCGTTATATGATCATTCCATTCATTACTTCGTCCAATATCAACCGAGGCTATTAAGCTTGTCTTATCAGCTTACAAGGCCCTGTAGCAATTATACGATTCGTGTTAGCACCCATGCAATAACCCAATAATCCAGATTTGGTCAGTGACGCTATATTTATTGAACGATTCTCCGAAACCATAGCGTTTATTCCTTTGGTATTACATAAATAAGTGCATTTCTAGTAATCTAGTTAATTTATATAAACACGCGATCATTTATATGACCATATTTAGAAGCCTTTATATTCTACCCAAAAAGGGCAGAATATTACACATTTCCTCGAGTGGTTTAATATATCCGTCCACGGACCGTTCCCTGGTTCTAGTTTCCTCAATAATTGACGTATTTAACGAAGCGCCTTTAATTAACCGAGTTGGGTTCGTTACATTTTCGACGGACCTTATACTAGTTCGCTTAATGACACTGTACCCCCGCGTGATTAATTATTGCCGAATTTGCATAAAAGTATTTTCGCGTCCCAGTCGGAAAAACAGACTCGTTTCACGCCATTTTCCCATTTCCTTTGCGCTCCAAAATGTCATGTTCCGATTGTCCACTCTCATTAAGATCTACATGCTCGTTAAAGGACGTTTAAAGTTGGTACCAGTTAGATTTCAGTGGCTGTAAAAGCAACACTCCCTTTTATCAATAAGATTTAAATACTCTATATAATTTAACTTTCATATTTGCTGAGTACGCAAACTGAATTTGAACAAACATCGACGGCGCCTCTCTCAGCTTGGACAAATTCAAATTTGGGGCATTTCCTAAGATCCGGTACACTTTCGCTGAAGTCAAAAAGCTCTAAAAACATTTTTCTTTAAAGGGAAACGATGAGCTAAAAGTGGAACAACTTTCGAATTTATTTTCGGAATCACCATTACCAAAAAACTTTTGAAATTTTTTTTCAAATATTTTAAAGAGACGTTTATGGTGTTTAAATTAAGTTTGAATGCGAGTAGAAGTATAAATTGGGGTCAATCATATTATTTCATCCTTCAACAGCGCTTTTAATGTCTTTACATAATAAAAATTCAAATTTAAATTGTTTGCGAGCTAGAAAACTAGTTACAAAGGAAATTGTCACACGGACGTTCATTGTATATCTTTAAGAACACCAACCACGAAACAGTACAGCGATATCATGATAGTTTGTTATAAACGTCGCCAGATGGCGAAAGCGACGCCTTAAGAATGAAATGGATATCTGTACCGAACATTGAAGGCTGGAGCAGATGGGGTCATGTGATTGATTAGATTTTATACTTTACTTACATTTAAACTTAACCAAACTTTAGAAACTAATTTAAACACCTAAAAAGTGTTCAATAATGGTGAAAAAATTCTCGAATACGTTTTTTTGGCATGGCGATCCCGAAAATATATTCAAAAGCTGTTCCATTTTTAGCTCCAAGTTTCCCTTTAACAAATTCCCCATAATTTTTCCAAAAGCTTCATTGTATTCTTAAATATCTAAATAACATAGGCAGAAGTGTCCAACACGCTGGTACAAGTACTTAGCTTGTGTTCAGGAATGCTTAAAGTATTAACTCCAAGGGAGAAGGGGCCTTTAAAAGCAACTTTATAATTACCGTAGTTAAGTTTAAAATCAGCGGACCACCCTAATTCCGGATTAAAGACTGAGCCTTGATGAGATTCTATGAAAAATAATTTATATTCAAATCTGAAACCTACTTAGACCCACCCATATTTGTCATTTCTTAAAGGGAGGATGGAATAATGAAACAAATGGTTTATATTTTATAAATTATGATAAAATCTATAGTCTTACCATCGATATATTTTTATATTTTTATGAAACTTATTTCGTTATTTCTTTTTACTTATAAAGCTTGAAGTCACATACCTGGGTTTTCTGTTGTAGGATATCACATTCATGCAACTAGTTACAAACACGAATAACTGTTTGGTTTAAGATAAATATTTATAATTTTTAAATTTCTGGCTATGTCAGCGTGCGAACAAGGGAAAATGGAAAATGCTTCGTACCTTTTTCGGAATCTATTTAGCTCAGAAGTAAGAACAAGACTTTAACCCTGTTTTCAATCAAGGTTTTAAAGCTTCTGCTTTCTCTTTTTCAAGAGAAACGTATATCAAATTCATTTAGATACCCCCTTTTCTATCACTCGAAAGCCTGATAACCTGCACTTAAACGAAAATCTTGATTCTTTGATTCTTCAATTCTTGGCCAAATCAACTTGATTGAAAACGCGCCTTTACTCGAAAACTGTTAGTCGGTGATTTTTTTTTATAATTCCTCGAAGCTAGCGACTTAGAGTAGTCGGAAAAACATAGCCTCATTATCGCTTCTCCGTTAACTCTTAAAACAAAAACCTTATTAATCTTAAAGAGCGTACGATGCAGTTTCATTGAAACTCGCGAGCTAGGAAATTCCTAGGGGTTAACCACCTTCCTAAAATCTATACACTTAAGTTAAAACGTAATTGATTACAGCCTTAGGTAACGGTAATAAAGTACACCGTAATGCCAAAGTTTTCAGATGAGGCGTAATTAGATGGTTTAATAAGATTAAACCGAGGTTTATTGAACTGAGGATTTTTAAACATTGGTTAAATGTCATTAAAAGGGTATTATGTAATCATGTTAGTACAGTCTAAGATACAGGCTTGTACACCGATTTCGTGAAGTGACCACCACCTGAAACTAATCCTCCGAAGAGTATAATTTATAGACTTCTGCTATAAAAGTTTCATTATAAAACAGAAACGTGTCATAATCTCTTTAAAGATGAACCCTTGGCCAGTTCAATCGGTGTCACGGTATAGCTGTATTAAGCCTGGATAAGATTCTGTTAGTTAGGGGCGTGTCTTCATCAGCCCTGGTATAATTTATCGCCCATAAGTTTGGGTCCTGGAACGCGTCCACAATTCCCTAATGAAATATAATCTTCCACCACCTTCTCGTATCAAAATGGTGTCAAAATTAATCGCTTCACCTTAATATATAGGAAAACCTCTAACCCCTCAACATGACCTTCTCTCTGAAGAGATCATTTACCCCGATTATCTTTCACACCCGCAGTCCTGTATCGATTTCCCGAACTCTTCTATAGGTAAGAGATACCGATGAGCTACTTAAGGTGTCGGTAATTAAAAGTTACAACCGAGCCGGTATTATATTTTATTAAGTTGTCTTTTTTGAAAAGTACCTCGTAAGCCTTCATTATGAAACATTTTTGAGACTTTAATTAGTTCTAAATTTTAAAAGACGAGATCTTTGCAAGTATTTCATAAATATGAAGTTTGAAATTTTTCGGATATTAATTGGCCTCACTTATCTCATTAATATTAGAATATTTACAGCGAGATAAAATATTAACTGTTTGATTAAAGGCGAACTTATTCTTTTACAAATTGAGGGTTAGATTTTTTAATTTATTCAAGGAAAATTTAAAGTGTATATGTACAAGTACTTTTGTTAAAGGGAAGCCGAATGTTTTTCCTATTCGAGGTTTAACATTGCCAGTGTTTCTCTACAAACCCTGATAATGTGTATTAATCAGTTTTATATACTTTTGTTAATGATTACTATAAGTATATCATAACTTGTGGCTTAAATATATCAGAAACGCTATATTAGAGGGCCTGCAGTTATTTCGCGCGCATTCTGACTCGTGATATGGTTGCTTTAGCCCCGTCTCTTTAGTAAGTCCTACCTTTCACTTGAAACTTATCGTTAATTACACTATAGAGAAATTCTACATCATCAAGCTGAAATATATAAATATATTTAGGAATTTTAATTATTAAATTAAGGCTGAAGGAAAATTAACTCTTATTTTGTTGATAAAACAGTAGTTCAGTAATAAGAAAGTCCCTGCCTCAATTTTTTCACCGAAATAAAGTTTAAGGGCCCCAAAGCATTTTGTAACGTGAAAAATTGGACGTATTCTAGCCAATAAGATTTTGATTTTTGCAAAATCTTGTGTTTTGTTGACTCAATTTTAGACTAAGCCATGGTCTGCGTGACTGCCAAACAACGGATATTTGGTACCTTTGGTTTTTAGATGATATGTACTCCTTGTGACAACAGTGATACCAGTGTATCACTGTTGTCACGCGATTAAAGTGCTTTAGATCAAGGTTTTCTGCACGATTGATGTTTATAGTTAGAAAATTAGGTTGTCTTAAATTGTCATTACCGAGAATTAAGCGTCAGCAAGAATCGAGGCAAGGAGTAGACTTAATATATTAGATATTCATTATTATATAAACCTTACGCAACTGTTTAAATCCAAGCCTGACCTATATAATAAACTTCAATCTGTAATTTCATCTATATTTTAAGACCATAACCTTGTAACTTTACTATGACTCGTGTAATCCATTTGGTTTATGTACTTGAGTATCTTCCAAGATACATTTAGATCCCCGATTATCTATATTAGCAAAAGTCTATCGTTTTATTCCATAAAAGTGAAAAACGCCCCGTAGCTAAATACTATAAGCAAAGGGGCAGGTAAATGTATCGGCAAAAAACTAGCCAAAAAAGTCATCAACCCCCGTTTGGGTCGAGTGATTTGGACTCTTCCTCGATATTTTGAGTCGGGCAAGAGGGACGGAATTTAGGCGGGCCGCGCTTGGCTATATTGTTTATATATAACTCCGAAATTTCTCCAAAGAGTGGCGCTTCCGATTTCATTATTTACACCGACTACGGCTGATAGTGTCTCAAATCTGAATCTGCTGGTACTTTTACCAGGACCTTTGCTGATCGCATTAAGCTACGAGGCGATGTTTACTTTTAAGGAATAAAGTGATAGACTTCTGATATTAGTATATATTCAAGTTAAGTTTACATGCCACGAGTATTATTTTTTGTATTTTTCTTTTTCAAAAGATATTTCTTGAAATTTTTGCAACGGAATATTCACCAAACATTACAAATATTGTTATACACGTTCGCGCTAAAAGAGTGGGCGGGATTCTCATAAATAACGTAGCTAAAATCCATAAATGGCGTCTGCTTCCGAACTTCATGGGCTTACGCGTAAACGCCCCCGTGAGAGAGTTGTAGGTACAACGAGAAAAGAGTGAAAGGAAAGCTCAAAAGGAGTTTGGAAACTCCATCGCCCATATGAGGCGGCAGCAAGGCATTTCAAATAGTCTCCTTACTCTCTTAGGAGTCACGAGTAGAAACACGGGATTTTTTAATTGCGAAGAAATTATGAATTTGCAACCTTTTCTGTCCTTTTCATTACCTAAAATTTTTAATTTTATTCTTTCCTTTTCTGCCTTTATTTATAATTTATTTTAAATTAGTTATAAGCATGCTTTAAAACTTTGAGCGCTGTACTTCCCATCTTATCGGAATTTCTTTTAGCAGGAGTTTAATGAATCTATCTATAGATCAGAATTTGTTTCTCCAACTTATCTTATGTTCCGTGTAGAATAAAGTTTTAAGAGGTTTTCATTGGCATGTACTGAAGAGAAATTGTTGTAACGTTCTAATTACCATCGCGAAAAAATCTAGGGCAAGATAATATATACTCTTCACAGGTTGTACCTTATATAGTCCCTTGATTAAATATTATCTTAAGAGCTAATCGAAATTTACCCCAGAAAAATAAATCAGTAGCAAATATTAAAGATGCCTGAGGGCTTCATTTATGAAGTATACATAATAGTGGCGGAACTGCTTCGAAGGGTGTAATACAGTGGTAGGCTTGCAAAAAACTTCGCCTAAAAGTGGTTCGCTATAGCCTCTACAGAGCTAGATATTCGCGAGGCACTTCGATTAAGTCCCACCTCAGAATTATATAACAGCTGTTGAGCTTAGGAATCCTATCATCTTGAAAGGCAATTTCTCTCTCACCCACGCCAGACCAAATTTCTTGAAGATACCCTTGGGTCCTAGGATATTAATTAAACTCCCGTTAAGATAGACGTGCTAGAAATTAATTTAATCGTACATGTCACCATTCGCTCTTCTCGCTCGTGAATTCTTCATTTACATAATAAATTCTAATGAATTCGTGATTATGAAACCCTTTCCCTGGAAGATTCATATTTCCATTCAGGAAATGTATAGGGACTGGGGATCGCATTACGTATGGAACAGCCTTCACCAAATTATTTTATTTTTAAAAAGCAGCTCAAAAAAAATCTTTGTTAAAAAGGTTCATTCAATCGTGTACTAAAGCGATTTACTGTCTTATCTTTTTCGATATGTTTTCAAATTAGGCCTTCAGGCTCGTATATTTGTCAGAGCTTGGACATTTTAACAAATAGCCTTTTTAAATTGACCTCAGGTATTGTTGAGCTAGTTTATTTCTCAGAAAGGGACACCACAAGCTCGAGGCTTTTTGTCATGACTAGCATTTCAATTGAAGGCTTAAATTGTAGTTAAAAGATTGTTCTTAATCTCTAAAAAAAAAAAGAGGGATAAAAGCTGAAAACACTTTTTTCGTTTGTTTGCGATATGCATTGGTATACTGAATACAAATAACTTGAGAATTTCTTTTAATCAATAATATTTTAAATGTTTTCATTTTTAACGTTCATGCGCGTGTATAAGCCAAGGTTTTAGAGCAACCTGTTGATAAATAAGACCGCCTTTTATATATCAACTGTATATTTATGTTTCATTTGCGTCACAACGAAGTAAATTTAATTCGTGGAACCATTACGAAACTGGAATGATTTTGAAAATTGTAGACCTAGGGGTATAGGAATTCATGGAAAGGAAGAGTATAAAAAGAAACCTAGTAATTTCCGAAATATAATTACATTTCTTGGTTTTTTGGTTTAATGTAAGGATGTGGGCCGTAAAAAGCTTATTTTGTAGTATGTTCCTTGTAGGGGACGTCACTCTTGGGAATGCAAACTCTTTTGAACTCTCGAGTTCATCTTGGGTTAGTACAAAGGGTTCAGATCAAAACTGTTGTACATCCGAGGATTTCTCAATTGTCTGACCAGTCTTGTTAACCATATTATAAAGATACTTTTAACTAGGTTTTTAATTAAACTTTAACCATACGCTTAATCAATCTTCTTTGCAGTAAGCTTCATATAATGTAATCGTTTACACAAATCTACTTGACCATGCGCGTGATGAAATTAAAGTATTTTTAAAATACATTATTTACGAGACTGCTACTTCATGGTTATAAATTAGTTTATTAAATAAACGTTCTGGGGACAAGTACCTCGGGACGATATATATTAATGGTATTCTTCTTCGGTTAACTACTCTCACCCAGCATTTGACATCAATCCAACCCCTGTCCAAGTTGATATCTCCTCGATCTCAGATTTAAACCCCTTCGAATAATAAATCTAAACCTTGTCCTACTGAATTGAGTGTCCTCCTTTAGAATTCCACATGTCTTTAGCTATTCCATTTGTCATATTGTCTATCGAAAAACGCTTCTTATATTCGGTTTTTTTTTTTTTTTGTGCCCAACATAGACAACACCTGTATTACTTGCCATTTGGCTTCCGTTTAAGCTTGTTTTTGGTTAGTAATTTAATCCGTACACCATTAATTTATAAGATATATTCCAACCCTTGGATATAACCACGTAAATTTGAAGGTCAAAATAATTACAGCATAGATGTTACTTAATACTATAAAATACTTTTACCCGTGGTTGTAATCTCTGCTTTTATTATAAATGAGCTCTATTTCATCTATTCTATATGTTGTCTGTTTCACAATATGGATAAAATTCCCAAAATAAAATATGGCGACGATTTTTCGATAAGGAAAATATTAATATATTCCACTGAAAGGAAATATTCCTCTTCTATAGTATAGAAAATATGAGTAGGGAAATAGGTGTGGGGTAAGGGCGATTTTGATGGAATTTGGTTTCGGCTTTTAGCCCCCCTTTTACCATTAACGTCTATCCTCTGAAGTCGTTTCTTCTCCTACTCTAAAACGCGTTGGGATCAGCGATGCAAAAGAGAGAAGAAACTTCGTTTCTCCACCAGTCTCCCCCCCCCTCTCTCTCTCTGTCTCTCTCAGTCTCTCTCTCTCTCTCTCTGTGACTTGATAGATCCCGATACGAGTACGTCTCATTCCTAACTTGTGAATGGAAACGCGAGGCAGCGCGCCAATTTTTTGCGCGGCTTGAATCTTACTCTGTCTACTATTTTCTTTTGCACGAAATACTTTGGAATAAAAGGTCTTCTTTTTCCATACCACCATTCCCGGCGACAACTGATTCGTTAAAAAGATTCCACCGACTGAAAGAAATAGTCTGTTTAAATCGACTTAATGAGTTGAGAAAACTCCGGAGATACTTTGGAAAAGAAAAAAAAAATGGGTATCTTTCTGAATTGAATTTGGAGAGGTTAAAGATCTGTAACTTTTTCTTAACACCCCCGACTTAAGAATTTATTCTTGCCAACGACGTGACTAACGTGGGCCACGGTATTTTAGGGTGAGTAGCTATAGCTCTAAAGTGTAGACGTTGCGGTCTATCGCTTCAGGAAGCTTGTTGCCAAAAAGTGAAATTAAAAGACGTTAACTTTTATCGTGCCAAAGAGACAATAATATTTTGAAATTTTGGAAGACATTTTTCCTGGAAATAATAGGTTCGTACTGTTTTGTACAATGTTCTAATGAACTTTATTGAATCTTTTCATCGCATGCGCACAGAATAGGTATATTTTACTCGTGATGAGAGAAAAGTATATATTTTTAATTATAAATGTCGTATTTATTCATTTGAAAAATTAGCAAAGATACTTTTAAACGATTTATAATTTTAAAATATGCATCCAACTAAGCCTTACGGTTGGCAACATTTTTCCTAGTTCGTAATTTTCCAATCTTCCATATCCTGTTTATGTCAATACTCCTTTCCAAATCTACATGTCAATACTCCTTTCCAAATCTACATGATTTCTCACAACATCATCTCTCCAAAATTGCATGATTTAATTTATCAAATTCCTAGTTCTAACAACTAACAAAAGAACTGTACTCGTATAAGCAATTAAATTGTCCAAGGATATGATAAACATAGCGTAATTTAACCTAACCTAATCAACAAATCCCGTTGAATGGTTCCATGAAATTTCCATAAAAATTATTCATATATAATTAAAATTTAGTTTAAAGTCCCTCTTGAAATTTATATTGCAAGTTCCTCAAAAATCTAAAGGTTTCTTAAATTACTCTTTATATTTCCTAAAACATTTCTTAAAACTCCATTGACACTTCCCTTATCTGGCCTCACCGAATTAATAAATTATGTTGATTAGTTCTTTAAAATTTTCCTCAAATTTCATACATATTTAATTAAAAGTTTCATTTTTGTTTCATTCATATTTCATTTCGTTTGCGTGTCATTAAAATTTGAGAGAAAATGTAAATCCGTATTTTTTGGAGAAATTATAACACGTTGGGAGAAATGGGACTTCATTTTTTCGAAGAATGGATAACATTGGGAGAAATGGAACATAACGAGCTGGTTTTATCCCACCGGTTTCGCGGTAATTCATGGTTAATTATGAAAGTACCTTAATTAGACTCGTTGCAATTTTAAATTAAAAAAAAAGTCCGATGAGAGTTTCTATTTCCTTATACACTTTTGTTATCGTGACTTTTTAACTGGGTAGCCGCCGGTCAGGGAAACCAAGAAATATCAGAGAACTGAGACAGAAGATAAGCAAAATTTAAAGGGAAAGGCAACCCAACTTTAAAAGTACTTCCATTGGAAAGAGCATGCTTAAAAACCTACAAATTAAAACACATTATAGTGATTTAAGTCTTGGTTAATTTATAAATATCATTTTAAAACCGAAATTTACGTTCCTAGAAGAACGCCATATTTGCTTCCCGGCATTTCGAGTTTTAAAAATAAGGATCCGCTTCAATGATTGGCCTTTAAGTGACCCAATAAAGATTCGCGAAACGAAGGCCGTTCGAGTCGGCTGCAGTCGGATCGTCTGTTCGTAACTTCGTAAGAAGACCCGTAATTTTGTGATTTCTAACTTTCTACGAAAACATGCCTAATTGCGTAATTAATGAATGCAGTTTAGTTCTTACCTTCTAATTCTTCAAATCAACTTAAGACTCGGTTAATACCTAGTACTGACTACTACTAGCTCAGCTGGCCGACCGACCTTCGGGTTAGTGTTCGCGCGCGGGATCCTTCGGAAGTAGCCTATGTTTCGGCCCGGCATATCTTATTTGACTCTAAAGAAATTGAGCGCGCTTATACCCACATCTATTTTCAGCTAGAGTCAAGTGATTTTAGGTGAGAAATAAACCAATCGGCGAAGCCGATCCTCAGCAGGCATCGAAAGGGTATGAAAAAACTAAAATGGCGTTCACTAGAGATCACTTTTTGCTTATAATAAACGCAAATATCTTAATATCTACTAACTATTAAATTTTTTGCGATATGATATTAGTCGTTTTAATATACGCTCTATAATTTAAGACACACTTTTTTTTATCCCGGTCTGTACCTTTAAAGTTTAGCTGAAATGTCTCGTTAATTCCTTGAAATTCTTCATTTTCAAAAATTACACGCGATTTTACGGAAAAAACGTTAACCTATTCAATTAGGTGTATGAATCCGCCTATACTTTGGCCATAAGGAAAACTCTCCTATGAAAATACCTTTGATGATCATATGCAAACCATGATGATATATATGGGTTTACTCTTACTTGGTTATTCGTATTCCATGAAATATTAAATATAAGATTCCGTGTAGTATTTTGTCCTAAATACGGGTCAAATTCCTTGATACATTAGTAAGGGTGTTCCCTGACATTAAGTTTCCGAAAATTGCATTAAGCTTACATGCAGTTTCAAATTAACAATTCATGATATTGTCGTCTTCAATAACATTTCGTATTCGACTGTTTTCCCTATGGGTTTAAACATTATGTATTGATCCGACTATACTCTCACCATTATCCAAAGTTATTCTGAACAGAAGTTAATTTTACCTTATACGTATTATTGACTAGAAATATGAAGAGACGAAATACTCTTGGATGCAATAGGCCGTTCCAAAAATGGGGGTAGGAAAACAAAGACTAGTATATATTGTCTTAAGCGGACAAGCAACGTCTCACTATTTTGTGGTTTTTAAAAATACATAGCTTGGCAACACTGTATCTTGCACCGCGTTTCGGTTTGGCTAGGGCGCATACGAGTCTTCCGGCCGAACCGCTGAATCGACTATGCGGCGAAAAGGTACGGATCTACGGTTTCGCGAAATTCGGGCACAACAAAATGCCAAAGTGCGTACCTTTTTGGAAAGGTGGAAATACGTGTTGTATTTCGAACTGTAGAAACAACACGAGGAACGACAAGGGTATATCATTTCATAAATTTCCGAGGGAAGAAAGTATTCGCGAAGAATGGATCCGAAGAATCCGCTTCTTTTTGAGCCAAGTTTCTAATAAATAATCCGTAATCTAGGCCTAGTCTTATTTACTGCTTCTCAGCTGTTAGCTTTGGGCTTTGGCTAGCAAATCGGCTTGTAATATTAACGGATACAAGTCGAAATGCGTTTAGTGCACAAACCACATAGATTGGTTTTGTATTTTTTTTCTTACTGAACGTCTGGCAGCCCGGTTGTAGAAATGTAATAGTTTCCTTTTCGTCGCGTGAAAAATGGGGGAAGGAAATTTTCGTAATATTTGGAACGGAGTATTATTCTCGGCAAATTGCGCGATGGGGTCACAAATTTTTGTTTTTTCCAAGGTTGATCAAATACTATAACAGGGTTCGTAGTAAACATGTAAAACCTGGAAATATCAGGGTAAAGGATTTTGACCAAAAACACTCAGGAAAATATCGGGGAAAAAAGTAGTAATTATTTGAGAAAATTATTGCAAACCCAAAAAACACGTGAACACCAAGCTCTATTTTATTTTCTGCTTTATATCTAACAGCATTTTTTTAATTTAAAGACCGTACTAGAACTTTCCCAATAATACATCTAAGATCTCGAAGCCTCTAAATCCATTGACGAATAATGGCAAAAGTTTCGATTCTCAATTTCACAGAAATACGACTTAATTGTTAAATTCCTTATATATTTGGATTAGTGAGAAAAATAGAGGCGAGTTGGTACGCAATGTTAAACCTCATATTGAAGAAAGTAGTTCGTACCAACTCATCATGAATTACAAGGACGTAATTTGTATATATTTATTTGCAATCAGCAAGGATGTTTAGAACAATTTGCATAAATTAAAACGTGATTGGCTAATTTGGCGTTTGTTTGTCTTAACTAGATAGGAGTCTGACATTCTTAGGCCAAATGTTCATAACTTATTAAACAAAAGTAATTAACATCTGGTCAACGGAAGCAGATTCATTTGAGAATACCTAAACAGCTGCCGCGGGCGTGAAATCGTAGATATTAAAATTCAGAAATCTCAGTTAACATTTTCCACATACGAAATGATAATTTTATATTTGGGATTAAAACGTCATTAGGTTTGTTAATTGTTTGTGTGGTTTAACTTGTCTCTGCGCAATACACTTGTAAGGCTAAACCGCCCATCAGTCTCTTGGGGTCTTGAAGTCAGGAAGTAACTCCCGGCTTTCATCTCATTTCGAGCGCAAACCTCCTGCGAATAAGATTTTAAAGTTTAAACGAATTTTAGAAACGCCTGTTAAAACTTGGCCCCGAAATTTCTCATTCCCGTTTCATTCTTTTTCCGTTGAATTTCCTCTCTACAAACCTTTTTCACGGCAAATCAAGGGCGAAGCGAAAGAGTGGATTTCGAATAATTTTAGTCTTGGCTGTATAAAATACACTCTCAATAGCAGCGTTCTCAGACGAAAAATGGCCAATAGCAAGAGGTTTATATTGAAGAGAAAATATAGCTCTTATGTCATATTTTATGGAAGCTATGTTTCGAGCCAGATTGAGTTCCAGTTTTCATTACACAAATCTTACTCGAAAGTATGGCCCAATATCGAAACAGACTTAATTTTGTTTGTAGATGTACTGAACTAAAGCTACGACTTTAATTTATTTAATAACCCGTCTTTCTTTGTTTACCACGAAGGAGCAGTTTCGTAAATATTTTAATATTAATAAATTTTGTCTAAAGTAAAAATGGACTAAATAGAGAATAGAATAGAAATGCTGTAATCATTTCCGTAATCGCGTAATCAGTGTACAGATTTTAGGGAAGTTGTTAGCCCCTCGGGGTCAACAAGTATGTTCCTTGTGTAAGGCCTCCTGACTATACTTCAAGTAACTCGTATGGGGGACGTGCCAACGTTTTTAAAGGCCTAGGATTACTTCTGCCTGTCACTCTGGAAACAAACTCACCCTCCAGGCTTTCTCTAGCCTTGCTACCCACAGGGGAAGCGCAGAAGGTGAGCCCACTTCCAGTGAAACAGGCAGGTTACAGGCAGAAGAAATCCTAGGCCTTTAAGAGAACAAGGAGAACCCCATTCCACCAGCCTATTGACCAAGGCTGCAATGTTAAAAAAAAAAAAAAAAAAAAGTGGGGCAAAAAGGTGAAAGTAAAAATTGAGCGGGGGCATTAATTTGCCCCCGCGGTTGGCACGTCCCTATGTACACGATCTTCTTTGAAAGCTTTTATTTTTGTACGTGTTTGACATTTAATCTTTCCAAACCTTTCACTTTCAAGTTTTGTAAGTCCGAACTAAAACTCCGAAAACTGAATTCATCCCCGGAGATGAACATGTATGAGGTTACAACTAGATAAACGACTCGAATAAAAGTTTACTTACCCGAATATATCTAACATTAGAGGGATTACTTTAGAATGAAGAGAAAAATAAACCTTGAAAGCTTCTGCTCTATTCACTCTTTTCACACACACAATTACATATAAACAAAAAAGAAAACAAGGTATTTTTAGAATAAAAAGACAGATATTATTTTACCGTAACGAAACCAAATACAATTCCACATAAGACAGATTTTTTAAGCGTAAATGTTTTTATAAAAACTTGGCACTGAGCTCGAGAACGAATAACGTTCCTATCTATATAAAGACTTAAAAAAATATCTTAGAAAAGTCGGATACATTACTTCTAAAAAGACCGCCACATTTCTGAGTAGATTAGTACCGCGATATTTGAAGGAAACTTAAAACATAATGAGCTTGCATGAAAGTACATTGACACAGTTCTCAGGGTCGCATTTTAGTACCCCAAAACAAGCGCCTCTTCGTTATCCCTTTAAAAACAGGAAATGAAACATTATCTTCATTATACCTTTTAAATTGCTACCAATGACGTCATGATTTCAATCTCTCATTTATATATATGTTAACGTCTTACTTTATTACTTTTTTTACCATACACTAAACACTTTATAAAGGATATTAATCATTTCTAATTATTGAAAAATTTATGAAACTTCCCTCGTAAGGTTTGATAAGGCACATCCCTCAAATCTTGTTAACCTTTTTCCCTCTAATTGATCGAATATCAAATGGTCTAAACCGGTTTTATTTTAACGAATATCGCGAATTAGCTTGTAATTGGTCTCATAATTATGAATCTAAAATGTAACCATAATCAAATTTCTTATTTCTATGTGGTCTTAATGACGTACTTCGAAAAACATTTACGGTAATTTGAGAAAAAACGTCTGAGACAGTCCCACATAGTATAGCCCCAAGTTATTCTTTACTTTTCGGTGAATCCCAGCTTAGTCCATTATTAATCTCGCTTAACAGTTTTATGATGGTAATATTTGAAACCAATAGAGATTTATATAAATCCAGAAATAAGCCCGGTCTCCCTCGAAAATTAGTGATTAGACAAATAAATTATTTTTATCACGTCTAAAATTATGTTAAGAGATGAATTGTAGCATATATTGATTCATAACCTATTATGAAAAAAAGGACCACATTCTCTAAAAAATATATACTTTCGAAAGATTCGATTGTATTTTTTCGCTAAGGGATATTGGCCGCGATTTAGAGCAAATGAAGAAATATATAAATTGTCTCGACAGTTTGAAGTCTCCCTTCGAACCAGTTTCCAAATCAATTTAAAATTGATCAGTACAAATCCCTAAAGTCGGTTTAGCGAATGTTTACTTCGGGGCGTTTGAACTCCCTAAATCACTGAGGCCTGTGGTTTTAACATCAGTATTTTGTCAATAAAATCGATATTTCCGTTTGGTATATCGAATATAAGGAGACACATTTACCTTAGAAGCTTTGACAAGTGTTATTACCCGATAGAAAAATAACTGTTGATTTCGTGTCTCGGTATATTGGTTTAGCTTCAGCTAGCTTGGGGTTAAAGTCTTCGCGAATCAATTGCTTTGGATAGATATATACCTATGACAAGTTTTCGATAAGAGTCCCCTATAGCAGATCTTCTTTGATTAGAGACTAAACAGTATGATGTCCCTAGTTCGTAACGCAAATATTGAGGTACAATTAAGGTTTCAAACTATAAACTATTCCACCTTCATTTTGGAGGTCAAAGGTAGTCTACTAAT
This sequence comes from Odiellus spinosus, assembly GCA_963920705.1. Classification (NCBI taxonomy): domain Eukaryota; kingdom Metazoa; phylum Arthropoda; class Arachnida; order Opiliones; family Phalangiidae; genus Odiellus; species Odiellus spinosus. The sequence continues at coordinate 13,222,658 of OY987235.1, read as the reverse complement.
TATTCTCAATGTTGTAGAATATACTCAATCTTTAGTTTGTTAGTTTAAACAATGATCCATTAACAGAAACGCTAGACTTCCCACGCTCAATGGTGTCCTGCAATTAGAAATTTAGCTCGTTTTCTGAAATTACTGAAAATTCCCACGCTTCACCAGAAGAGGATATGCTAGTGTTTAAGCGGAGTTTGCAATGACTTATAAGAGTTTCAATATTGCGTGTCTTGAACTTGGGGAAAGACAGGTAGTGAGAACCAGCTGCCATTTATTTACCATAGAAAAAAATATTATTATTTTAATAATAATAATGGCTTTTATTGGATATCCCCTCATCTTAAAGCTGATTTCCGGGGGGGGGGGGGTCCGTATTGTATTCATTTTCTGTGGGAAGATTTCTTATTGGTCCTTCTACGTACACTAATCTTGATATCGTGGTCTATGACAAAGAGCCGAATCGATAGCAAGCTTTTGGGGCTGAAATTAATTGGCATGCAAGTTACTTCAATAATATTATTCTAGTGATTCTGGTTTCCCTATTAAGTTCAGAGTATAATTTGTAAAGTCAATCTAATCTATATAATCTAAGATAATATAACGCTGGAGTGTTTATCGGGATTTTTATGAAAACACTTTAACACCTCTCAAACATGACTTTGATACAAAGTTTATAGTTAGAGTATCTGTAGACTAAGTAGCGCATTTAAGCGATATATGTGGCGTCAAAGTGTTCTAGACGAGGAAATCATGAGGCAATTCTTCATAGATGTGTTCTTCGAACCACGTCAGAAAGTATAGTGGCGTCTATCGCTGATTAAAGGGAGAATGCAACGTAACAAGTTATTTTTTATCGATTCCTTATCGTTTAAATATTCTTAAACTACCAGTAAAATATTTTACAAACATATTAAAATACATTTAAAATTTACCAGGAAAATAGGCTTATCTGAAATCATGGAGACCCAGAATTTCTTCGCATTGAACTGTCAGCGGCAATCGAGTGCTATTTGTAGTCTCATGGAGATCTCGCCTTAAATGACCGGCCTTTCCTTATTCGTCGCTGACCCATCAATGCTATTAGGCTGGATTCTTTCTTTAAGTGATATGAGATTTATGGAAGACTTAATAGATGGCGCTTCAAGCTCTCTCTAACGAGCAGAAGTATACGATATCTTGGCATTACAGTACAATTCTATCTTGATGGAGACTTCATATACTTTGGTACATGGCTTCCTATATTATTTATTTTCCATCAATTTCTGAGCTATCCCGTTTTATCTTGTGTTATGTTAATAAGTTTCGTAATATTTTTTATATACTGTATAGAACTGTCCAAAAAATGCTAATCTTCCGTGAATAACTTCAAAGAAAGACAATGACAAACTGACAAAGCATGCGCAATTAAAAACCAAATAATTGATCGGTTTATAGCTGAGAGCCGGTAAAGCCTTAATATATTCAATCTCTTTCTTATTATACAAACCGAGGGATAGACTGAGGTATAGATTTTGTGCATATTTTATGATTGGATATGTAAAATACCCCAAATTCTACGCGTCGGTCTAGCATGAGAAAAATTGCCGATATAATAATGGTTGTATAAAATCATCCATCATCTAATTAAAAAACAAGTTGTCTAATTTGGGGGGTGGTAAGCGATTATAATCTTCCACAAATAGACGAGTTCATGGAAGAGCAAAACGTAACCGACTTTTAAACCCCAACCTCCTTTGTGTACATTTCAAGGTTCTAATCCTATATGCATCTAAAAGCCTTTGAAAGCTCGGCTTTTAAATTCAATATTTTGACAAAGAATAAAAATGGCAATCGAATTATTATGCAAAAAAACTCTTTTTAAAAACAGTTGCATTCTATGTTTTAAAGGGACCAGGAAACCTGTGTTCAAAATGGATCATTATTTTTAGACCAGCTCCTTTGAAACAAATTTCGAAATAAAAAAATTGTTTATATTTTTTTCCCTCACATTCGATAAAGGCAAATCTCAAAACTATTATAATACCAAAGCAATTCAATCGTTAATCGCTATTGAAATCGAGTTTTCCAATCGAGTATTCCAATGCCTGCATGTCCACATTAGAAGTGCCGACCTAGAGGCAAAAATTGCTAATTCCTATAAGGGGGTTGAAAGTTTGAATCTAGTAGGCTAGAGGGAAAATCGTCGCGCTCATTGCGGCTTTCTTTCCAGCCAAGCTCGCTAACAGCAAGTTGTCAAAACGGTCGCTATGGCGCCCCAAGGGCTCGCTAAATGGTATATTAAAGATTTGTGCACTCTGGGCAAACACTCCATCAGAGTGTAGTCAAGGTAACACTTCACCATATCGCTCAAATCCAAAAATCTTAACAATCAAACGGAATACCGAGTTAGGCGTAAATGACACATTTTGTCGGTGTCGTTTTCCCTTTCGGAAGACATTGTTATTGTCCAAGTGGCCTTTTGATAACTTAAGCTCACGTGACTGACCCTAGCTGTTATTCATTGATAATTGAATTGCTTTTCAAAATTACAAAAACTAGTTTCCTTTAATTGGAAATCACTTTAGGACGCCATACAGATCCATTTATAACCAAAATTGTTGTTTTATCCCTTGTTTACGCTATTTTCTACTCTAAAAACAGTTAAATCAAATTCCAAAGGCGCTATTTCTGGCCCCTTTAAAGCTTATTATAAAACTTAATGGATTTTAAATCCGATTATGATATTTTTAAAAATATGTAAACAAAGTACCGATATTGTTTTAGGGCATTAGTTAAACTTATTATTTTTTTTTTTTTTTGTGAATTTAAATGTTACTTTTCGGCTTATAAGTTTAAGAATTTTTCTAATTTTAGTTTATGGGGTATAATGATAAAGCAGGGGTCCAAAAACTAGTTAAGATTTACTTGGAAGTCACTTTATAACTTTTCTTTTTAGATCCATTTATCCAAAATTGATGCTTCCCTTTTTCTAGCTTAAAAACGGTTAATCAAAATTATCCAGCGCTACTTTCTGATACATTAAAAGCTTATTCTAAAATTTGTGGATTTTAAATCCGATTATTACGAGACTTTAAGTAATATTCATGCTACCCATGTAAATGGACTCCGTCCTTGAATAGATAGCGTAACCTTGGATTCTACTCGGTGTATAAAAAATGTTTCTGTTTTAGCATAGCCATGTGCCAAAATTTGTAACTAATAACGCCACGTCCGTGTCTGTCTATTCTTTATCATATAGCAGCCACGCGCAAGGTTTTGTTACTTCTAATTTGCAATTGTTTGCCGTTAGAGGACGCTTATTAGCGCTAGGTTTTGTTATTAAGATAGGTGTCCATTATAAATGATGTATCTTGGGAAAGGCTATCCGTGGTACTTCAAATTACATATTCTTATGATATCGTATCTAGATCGCTTAAGCAATGTTTTTGTTTTAACTTTGCGTGTGTTTTGACATTATTTTACGAGTGAGAAAATCGAATGACGTAATATTTCGCGGTTTCGGCGATCTTATTGGTCATGAAAGGGCGTTGTAAAAATCGCGTGGAGGTCGCTTATAAAATATTTCTTGCGCCTGCGGTTAAAATCTGACTTTGAGAAAATGGGAAAACAAATCAATATTAGAAATATTTTCCGTATCGCAGTCAAATACCAAGAGGTAAACCTAATAACGGTCAGTTTGGAAACCTTGCTATAGGTATAGCAGCAAACTATCTTATTTATAATAAAACTTCCGTAGAGGACGTTTCTTTTCAATGTTAAATTTTAGTGTTATCAAGGTTGTGGCACTATTTTCCACTTTCTTAATCTCAAATATTGGTATATGCAACCCAAACCACCTCTAATTAGTTTTCACCCAGACTTTAAAAGTATATCGTTTACAGCGCTAAAAATGGATGTTCTTTTAAATATAGAAGTATATTCCTGTAATTCACCGTGAGTATGTCTCATCGCTAGTTATTTATGATAACAGGTTGAGGCGGATGTCTAGACAGTATAATTTTGCGCATGGTTCTCACGCTTCAATATTATTGATAGTTTTTAAAAGTAGGAATGGTATTGAAACATATGCCCAAAATGGTTAATAATTATTAATATCGATTTATTATATATACCGCTGCTGAGAATGAATATGAGAATTAGTTCGATTTGATGAAATTAAATAAAATGTAAGGTATTTATGGTTAAATTCCAGGGATTTGAGGGTACGGGTAGTCAAAAATTTTCTTATCGGGTATCGTGGCGCGTAGACGAATGCTTTAATTGGGTACTCGCGAGTATTTAATCTTATTCTTACACAAAACTGGCGGCTAGAAATCGATATTAAAAGTTTAACGAAATATAAGCTGCGTTCATACTAGGCCATGTAATCGGTTTGAACTGTTTTAAAACGATTCGCTGAAGTCGTGTGAACGGGAAACCGTTTTTTCTCGAATTAGTTTGAATCGATTTCTCGAAACTGCTTCGGGAACCAGTTTCATACCGATTTGGTTTCAACAACCGATAGATAAAGCTACAATAAGATAACGAAATTTTTCACGAAGAGAAGGTGTGTTTCTCTATACTTTCGTTGGGAACTTTTGGGATCCCTATTAGGCGTTTAAAACCATAAGAGGTAGCTATTCCTATGGGCTTCACTACCTTGTTGTTTTTCGGATTTTTCTAGAATAGGTATTATTCGTTCTTGTTTTTACTGAAAACGGTATCGTTTTTATTTTAACACGACCTAAAGTATACTGTTGCTCTTATTTTTTCATCACATAGTCTGAAAATATTTTACCAAGAATCCATCTAATGTAACTCGAGCTTTAGTAGGATAAAAGTGGTGTTGTACTTCCGAGAAGTCCGGTTTTCCACCTTTACTCTCTTATCTCCTCACTAGAGATACAGCTTGTAAATCGTATAATATCACGAAACTCGTTATTACATTATCGCATCTCATTTATTATTCATACTTAGTTTTACTGAAAACTATTCATTTTTATTTTTAACAAGCACTTTAAAATTAAGAAATTAAGTATATTTTAGCTATTATTTTTTCCGCACAAAGTCTGAAAGATGGTGGTATATGAAAAGTTGAAAACACCCGCCCACGTTATCAAATTGATTAAATACGGTTTCTCAGTGTAAGCGAAAGTTGCCGTTGGCAACTATGCTTTCTGATATTTATATTTAATAAAGTTGGTTTTACAATATACTATTTGTTTCCATCAATAACTTGCGCGGCTTCCATTTCTCAGGAAATTGCTTTGGAACTAACACGAACGACCACAAAATATGGTATTTTAGAGGGACAAGGTCGTAATACTCAATATCGAATTAGGAAAGTAGTACCTACCGATAATGGCACTTAATACTATTACGTATTAATCGAATCATTTGATTATACTAGGGTAATTGTCCTTTATATTGGATGTACCGTAGCAAAGTCGTTAACCCTCACATTTACGATCGACGTTAAATTATTTAGCTATATCATCGGAAATGGAAAGATGGCAAATGAGAAGATGCATGAGAGGAAATACATTTGCAGTTCTAAGGGAAAACTCGTAGACTTTTCGTTTATTTTCGGAATCAACATGCCGAGCTATAGAAACCCCCAGTTTCAATTTTACTTTTGTTTAGGCTTCATGGGGAATGATTTAAATGGTTTGATTCCTTTTTGCAATGTTTACAAATATCATTTTAAGTAAAATAAAATTTTAGTTTTGCGAATTAAATTATCTTTAAGCCAAGGAAAAATAGTTTCGAAGGGTTGAGGTTGATATCAAAGATAATTTATCATTTTGACTTGTATAATACCATATTTATGAAGTTGAGACTGTATCTGTCCGACTTAATGGTTTTAAAAACTGTCAGATGCACCGGAATGAATGTAAATTAGAGCATACTCTGGAATTATTGTTTAACAAAACCAATTGTTATTGACTAGAGGGGTTATTGAATCTTCCAAATTTTAGCAAAATTCAGAGACTTTTTCTAAATGTTTTATTACGCAAACCGTAGTATTATAATCCATATAAAACACTTGTTGGGGTTGAATTCATTCTCCTTTTAAAGGGATATCCCATCTAGGGTAAAATAATTCTTAACGTGAGGCAGTGGTGCCACTACGAATGCATTGTGGAACTTATGCCTTTGTGTTCAGACTTGTTTCCATTTAACTTTATATATTTATCTAAAATATAATTATTTTAAAACATAATCTTTATTTCATACGAAAGGGAAATCGGTTATAAACTTTGAGATTAGCATTTCCCTAGCCCTTTCAATCTCCATGCATGATTATTGATTTTCCGCGCCACCAGTTTTTTTAGGATTACCGGCTGCCAAGAATTTATTCCATAGCAAACAATAGTGTCTCTACGTTTACCGAAACTTCATCTTCGAGCTTAACTTATAACTAGGGTAAGGCTTATAATAAGTGAAGAAAAAAACATAGACCTAGTTTCAGATTAGTCGTTAACGATTTTTGGGGATTATTGACTTGACTGGCGAAGCTTTAAAGGTTAAGAGACTGGTGTCCGTTGCCTCCTCGAACCAATCATCTCTTTAGAGAAGGACGAAAAACAAGAGTTGGAAAAACGTCCAATATCCGAAGCAAAGTTTATCCGAAAGAACCTTGAGGTGTCTCGGAATGAAAGGAAACACTTTGAACGTCATGACGCGCCTCAAGCGAAAGCTTTAGGAAAATTTGTCGCGAGCTGGGACTGAAATTGATGAGTTAGTTTACGCCCAAGTGTTGCAATATGTAAGAAAGAGGAAAAGAGTCTTCTAACTGTCTCATCAAAAAGATGGACATATATTCGAATACTTTATAAAACGCTAGCTCAGAATTGTCACGGAAAATACCGATCTGTTTATGAACAAAATTGACCACGAGTTAGTTACGTTCACACTATAGATTGAACCGTTTTGCAAATGTGAAATTAACCTACAAATCTGGATCAATTGTGGGAATTTTGATGGCATAAAATTGCTGTCGCCAAAAATTCCGATCTATTCCTATGTTGACCAGAAGCTAGTTCACACTACAGTTTTGAACCGTTTTGCAAAGGTGAAATTGTACAAATAGGGATCAGTTGCTAGGAATATTGAAGGCATAAAATCAAAATCGTAAAGTGGATATCTTATAAATATAGCTTCCACAGTAGATATTAACCCTTTTCTTTTGACCCGGAATTTATATAAAAATATAATGATCAACATATTGCCTTAACTTGTATCGTGATCATAAGTTTCACATCTCACTTCTATCAAAACTTTATAAATAATTTATTAATGCTCTTAAAATTTAACTTTTGATGACGTTTCTCACGAGAGAGATAAAAATTACGAGATCGCTTCACGGTTGAAGTTGAGCGCGAATACAAGTCAACCACAGGTGGAAGCTATTCATTCTAGTTTAAAATATTCAACGAAGTCTATTGACTATTGTAATATGATCTTGAATAGATTTTTTTTATTTATTCATAACGTTTTGAAACTTCCTAGTGTCAGAGGAAAAAACAATACGGCGTGTAGTTGAGGAAATTGTTTCTCCAAAATATTCTCGAAATTATATTTGAAATTAGTTAGCGGCTATGAAAAAGCCCCTAAAAGTCCGCTCGCTGCTCTTTTTTAATATTCACTTACCTTACTAAGGCGTATCTCCATTTGTTCCTGCCTATGGCGAGCCATATTTGTCTAATTTTGAACCACCATATGTTTCTACTTATTTCCTGTTTGCTCCGAAATTTTAAACCAAAGCGTGCCTTTATTTTATCGAAATTTCTTTGTATTATGTAAATTTTGAATTTTGGGTCAATCGAAAATTTCCAATTAAGGGTATATAACCATAACGGCATAATTGAAATTTTTCGATTGACCCAAAATTTAAAACTTTGCATATAATAAGAAGCATAATATCGTTTTATTTTTAAGGTTTGGGAAGTTTCCTGTTTTGCTTGAAGGGGTTATTTTCATTTGTTGTCAAAATTAAAGAGTTTGCTTAAATCGGCGATTGTATACATAAAACAAAATTCCGATGCCCCCAAACTTAAGTTGTTTTAAGTAAATGAGAACGGAAACTTTTACGTTGGCATATTCGGGGCGAGTTTCCAAATCACTCGAGATACTTTATTAAACCAAAACCATGTAACTTTTCTAAACTAAGTGATAGCATTTACGTGAAAATGTTAGAATACGTCGATGATCTCGTTTTCAGAATGCATTTTCTTCTTTCAATAATTTTTCCGCTTTCCATCTATGTACTATATGTCAGTTTTGATAAAAGGCCGCCGGTCTAAAGGTTTCTCTAGAAGCTTTTGCTCACGATACAGTTAGTCTGAGTGATTTTGTACTAGAAGTGTCAGATCCTTCCGTGTGGAAACTTGCTGGTCTCCTCTCCTTTCAACTCTTTAGTTCGATCGACAAGTTTTCGATAATAGAAAAATATATTGCTGACCATAAAGTAGACGTCAAAAATTTTATATATTTTTTTTAGGGATTTAGGATCATTCATTGCTTTACTCAGCCGAAAGTAATAACAGTTAGCGAGCTTCGTTTGCGCGTCATTACAATCACCCCCTAAATTTTGACCAATCATAAAGGTTCATGGACAATCGGTCTTTTATGAGATATAAATTCAATTAAAGTCTATATCGGCAATGTACCGAACAGATGCTGTATAGTTCGATAAGCCTAAATGTAATGGAATTTCTATGTACGAAACTTATTTAGTTCCAATCAACTGTATGTAGGTTCTATCTCAATGGAAGTGATGACGTAGTATTTATTGTACGGGGAGTATTTAAATGAAAAATTTCGAAAATAGCGATTATAAAATATATATTGCGGCATTTTTCTCTCACACAAAAATTTACGAATCGGTTTTTAAAGGGAGAATGCAACCAAACAAGAATGATTTTTTTTTCATCGGGTGCGTACCATTTAAATAGGTCTAGTCCACCAGTAAAATAAAATTACAGAGAAATATTAAACTAGAAATAAGTTTTAAATTTAACTGGAAAACAGGCTTAGCTGGATTTATGGAGATCTTGAATTTCTCTGCCAATAAGTATCATCAACCAATGAGCAAAGGCCCGTCGTTAAGTCAAGATCTCCATGAGACTCTCAATAGAATTCGTTTGGTCAATGCACCTTATATGCGAAGAAATTCAGGGTCTCCATGAATCCAGCTAAGCCTCTTTTCCTGGTAGGTTTTCGATTATTTCTGGTTTAATATTGGTTTGTAATTTTCTTACTGATGGATTAGGCCTATTTAAACTATAAAAGATCGATCGTTATTAGGTTGTATTCTCCTTTTAACGATCTTTGCAAAATTACAACTCAAATTCCGTTTGAAGTTTATGAACAATTCGTGAAAGTCTCACTTCAACTATCTTGAATATGTTGAAATCTAGATCTCTCGTAGCTTACTCCACGCTCCGTTACGCTGCATTTAAAGTCCACTGCGTTTGTTATTGATTAATGTTGTCTAGGATTATAGACAGACTTGTGTATCTTAGTATCCGTTTTCGTCTACTGATTCTTTATGAAATAATTTTTGTTCTTGTTAGTCCTTTTGTTTTCAAACATATATAATGGAGATAATTAGCCTTGTGATTCTTTTCCATCAAGGTTAACTTGATCTTTAATCTCTATAAGCCAACTTTATCATTACATTCTCTCATTACAGCACTGCGAGGCTAAGAGAGCTATAATAACTGGTCCTTCGTCTATAGATAAAGCAAGGTTTAAGAAGCTTACGTAACTGATGCTACTATACAACTCAAAACGTAAAATTGGAAATCTCGATTTTGTGGAATTAGTTCAATTTCTTAAAGGGAGAATGCAGACTAACGACAAGTAATATTTATCGATTCGTTATCGTTTAAATAAGACTAATCCACCAGTAAAAAAAATTAAATAGATATTAAACTATATATAAATTTAAAACTTACCCGGAAATTAGGCTTATCTGGATTCATCGCGATCCTAAATTTATTCGCTTTGATGGATCAGCGACCAATCAAATGGTATTGGAAGTCTCATGGCCTTAACGACAGGCCTTTCCTTATTGGTCGCTGACCCATCAATGCGAAGAAGTTCGGGATCTCCATGGATACAGCTAAGCCTATTTTCCGGGTAAGTTTTAAGTTTATTTTTAGTTTAATATTTGTACGTAAATTGTTTTTGGTGGTGGATACGGGCTTTTTAAACGAAAAGTAATCGATAAAAAATCTTGTTAGGCTGCATTCTCCTTTTAAGGCTTGGCTATGGTATCGGGAGTAATGTGCATCATGAACGAATTATATAATCCCCCGTATTTAGGTTTAAAGGCCTTTGGTTTGTTTGAACTGTGAACAAACCCTTAAGATCTTTAACAATGAGAGACCCAATGAATGTTAAATATAGTTTGGTGCAAAACGAAACTCTACAATAATCAACAGTATGGTGGACGTTTTAAATTAGTCGGGTACCGACTTAGAAACTTAGTTATGGGATAATAAGAGGAGTCAGAAACTATTTGATAGGCTTTTATTACTGTACTATCAACGAAATAAGATATTTGATATTCCGTACAGTCTCTCTTTAAATTCCCCAGACTTTCGTTGGTTCTTTCTATACTGTATAATTCGTCCATGGGTGTATTTAAGCTTCGATTGATGCCTTTTGAACCAGAAAAGTCTCTACACGATAAAGCTAGAGTCAAATAATATATATGTCGATTCTTTATCCAATCCTTTACCGAAACTCGATATATTTAGGTCAAGGGTAATATTTGTTTTATATTGATTTAGATTTTAAAATAATATGATGCAGTAATACTCTGAATACTCCAATAATTTAGAATCAAAGGTCTATTTGCACTCCAAATTTTTGTATATACATTCTTTTAGCTTAAAGAAAGGGTTAATATATTTAATTTCAAAGTTTCTGAATTTCACAAGAAATTACGTAATGGCACTCTTTTCGCTTGATTTTTTTTTTTTTTCTTTTTTTCGGAAACTCGTTAACGGCAAGATTTCAAATTCTCCATCTAAGACTACTTTAGGAGTAAGTTATAGTGAGGCTGTCCTGGATTTTTGATGAGCTCCAAATATAATTTGACTAGAATTTTTGGAAAGATCTTTAAATAACGATGACGAAATATTTTACCGGGAGAGTAAAGATTTATATTTTTCATAACATTCAGATCATCGAATTTCAAACCAAAATTTCACCGCAATACTATACGTCATCACTTTGGTCGCGTGTCTCTTGTGTTGAGCTAAGGGGATTCACGCGCGTTTTGAAACGTGAGGTGGTTGCTACGCGCCTTCTCTTCCGTGAATGTGTTTAAATTAGTTTCAGAATTATACGTAATCGTTCGTACAAAAAATAATTATTTGGAATTTTAATTTTAAAGTTTCTTATAAACGCTTCAACCCAGGAGTGTGGTGTTTTTAATAATAAAAAAAAAAAAAACTTCCGTAAAGAAATGGTAACAGCCTGACTTTAAAATGTAATTAAGAGACGCATCTGAACCATCAGAATCTTTCAATTTATTCATCGCTGTATTTTAAAGCTATAGTAGCACATTATTTTGGGTATGTGCTATTTTTTATTTAAACGAGTCTGAGATACTTGAGGATTAATAAATAATATCCTACAAATTTCTGGTTGTTTCACCAAAAGAATAGATTTCCTAATTTAAAATTTTATTTGAAAAAATACGCTCATAACTGTTGCAAACCCAAAATAAATTGCCCATTTTATAGCACCTGAAAGCCGAGATCTCTCTCTAATTTATTTTCAGCCCTATTCTTTTTGTTTCTAACATTTAGCTTTAAATTTTTACAATATACACGAGGAAATTTAGAAACATATATGGAATTGTCAAAAAAATTCAATTTTCAAAATATTTTACGAACCCTTATGACATCATAATTGTCATTCGTCAAACATAAAACTAGAAGTTTTTTGTTTTATTATGCCAATTAAACCCAGTCCTGCTATAATTTTTTTTATTCACTATCCTGTTCACTTGAACAGATTGAAAAATAGACCGAGTGGGGGGAAATAACCACGTGACCACTGCCCCAATTTAAGGTAGCATGTAACCATATTTTACTCTGCACTTTATATCAAAGCAAAATCGTGACGTCATGTAGCATTGTCGTAAATATTTCAATGGCTTGGCTATTTTTTTCTAGAGAAGGAATTGAATATATTAAAAGTGTTTTGTCGAGATTAAAATTATGAACAAAACGTGGTAATATCCCTTTCTTTTTATTCAAATGAGTTTTTCTGTACGTAGGAAAAATTTTTTTTACACATCCAAGGATTAAACCCCTAATTTAAAACAAAAATTATTACAATAAACCATCTCCCAGAGGGCATAAAACTTTGAACTCCGGTGTACAAATTTTTTAACTCTTTGCACTACCAAAGCTGGCCTCCGTAGTACTAGCTGTCAAAGCAGAATTCAGTAAGCACTGGTTTATAGCTAATTTAAGAGTATCTGCCTCTTCAACCATGACCATCTCATTTGTTGCAAATATCTCCGTCTTAAAATTTTAGCCCCCTAAAATAGAACTAAAATGCAACCGTAGTTTGCAACGCAGTTTATCATAGCCCATCTAGCTATGCGAGTTCATTTTAGAGACAGACGTACCTTAAGAATTTTACCATTTGATACACGTATTTTTCTCGAAGCTTTTTACGTTTCTATATTCATTTAAAGGGAAACTTGGAGCTACAAATGGAAAGCTTTCACTATGCCAAAGCCATTTTTAGACACGTTTTTGATGTTTAAATTAATTTCTAAAGTTTGCCTAAGTTTGAATGTAAGTAAATATCAATTCGGGCCAATCGTATTATTTCACCCTTCAACAGCGCTTGTAATGTCCTAAAATTAAACGAATAGGCCAGCGTTTGATGCCCAAGACCTTCGACCAAATATGATTGGCCCGAATTTATTTTTTCTTTCAAATTTTAAAAAACTTAAATTAAGTTTAACACCAAAAACGTGATAAAAATCCGAAAAAATTGTCGAATACGTTTTTTGGCATGGTGATTCCGAAAATAAATACAAAAGCTGCTCCATTTTTAGCTCCAAGGTTCCCTTTAAGTATTACCAGGAATGGATCGGCTCCTAGCTGCACCATTACCGGAAAAAGAAAATGAAATATATTTTTTTTTCTTTATCCATTTTCAGCTACGGAAAAGGAACCTGAGGATAGTATTTCTAATCTCCCCCATGCATTAACTGTCAGCGGAAGAACGGGATCAAGCCCGCTTCAAGCGCCTTGGAACCTGACCGATGACTCGATCTTACCAATTCAGTTGGCATCCGTTTTTCTTGTCCTTTTTTGCGTGTAAGTACTCGAGTTACTCGAATAATTTCATATTTTTTTTCCGTAATATTATTGATTATCAATATATAACATAACCTTTTTCGGTTATTTTTGCTTTTAGGCCAAACCATAGCGGCGATCTTGCTTCCAGATAAAACCGAAAGTCCTCGTTGCTTACCGGGTTTTTTTCCTTGCAACGGAACGCACCAATGCGTCGAACAGAGGCAAAATTGCGACAAAATTTTGGATTGTCCAGATGGATCTGACGAATGGAATTGCGGTAAGTTTTTTTCTCTCTGTAATGTTGGTATATAAGCCTATTTTTCAAACTAAAGTGAACTATATACGGAACAAATTTTTGTCATTTTATCGTTTGGGCAACCTCGCGAAACGAAAAGTAATGTTTTTCAACCATAAAACTATATTCTTGGCTTTTATTTTAAGTTTAGTTTGGATTCAGTTTGCGGTTTCGTGGCATAGTGATAAGCATCTATCACTAACAAACGAAAGAAAGCTTCTAGTTTTGTATGTAGAGATAAAAAATCGGATGTTATTCGAGCTTATTTGTTCAGAATCAGTGAGATATTTCATCACGAACCAAGTTAGACTTCATCTTTAATATATTTATTAGCGTATAGAGAGACACGAACGAGCCAACCTAGCTTTGCTCGTGATGAAATTACAGCCTGAATCTCAACTACAACAATTTCAAGTATATCTTTAAGTATCTTAAATTTTTTTCGGGAGAGTTTGATACGAATACCGTTTTTTTGGAGAAAAATGACTAAAGTTTGAGTTGGGCAGAAAATAAAAAGTCATAAAAGACCTGGAATGTCGTACGTCCTTCGTTAAATGTAAATATGTTTCAACTTATATCCTATATGGAAGCTTTTCCTCAAACACACTTGTATCAAGGAGGCAACGCTTTTACAGGCGTGACACTATTTAACATCTTTCAGTTAAAATTCATTAATTTGTATGTCAATATGTATAGTTCATATATACACTAATTAAAAAAAACAAGTTGGGAAAACCCAAAATGGTACCTCCCCGAGCACTAACCGAACCTGATTTCTAGCACGTTCGGCTTCAGCATATTCTACCTCTTGGCGTCTAAAAGCCTTCGCCGACTGATTTCTAGCACGTTCGGCTTCAGTACATTCTACCTCTTGGCGTCTAAAAGCCATCGCCGACTGTTTTCTAGCACGTTCGGCTTCAGTATATTCTACCTCTTGGCGTTTAAAACCCATCGCTAACTGATTTCTAGCACGTTCTGCTTCAGTATATCCTACATCTTGGCGTTTATCAGCCATTGCCAACTGACTTCTAGCCCGTTCTGCTTCTGTATATCCTACCTCTTGGCGTTTATCAGCCATGGCTAGCCTTTTTCTAGCACGTTCTACTTCTGTATATTCTGCGTCTTTGCGCGATTTTTTTTTTCGCTAGCGAACCTGCACTATTGTTGGCCCTCGGTTCTGAGTTAGAGGTGGAAGGTTGATTTTCATCCTTTGGAGAAGTTATAAAACCCTCCATTACCTGTATTCCTACCACTTCAGTATTGCTTTTAACTACATTGGTAGATGGCGGTACTTCGTAATTATCTTGCCTAGCAATAGCGCGTGATAAGATCACTTCAGTCGGAGTAACAGTTATATTAGTACCGGACACAATGACTTTCTTTTGGGCCGCTAAATCTTTCCTTCTTTCACATTCTCTCCTACGATATTCTGGATCAGCTCTGCGTTCTCTCATTCTCTCTCTAGCTTTACTCTTTCTTAATTCCTCTTTGCTAATATCTTCGTCTCCCATTTTTTATGATTAAAATTTTTAAAGTAAATAATACCCAAACGCAATAATAAAAATCCAAATCGAAGTTGAATGAATTCAAAACTACAATCTCAAGAAAGTGTTAAATAACTCTTAACACAAAGTAAAATAAATTACTAACGAATACAAAAACCAAATAGAGAGTAACTACTTTGATCTTCAAAGTAAACATTAAACTCGTACACTTGAGTAACAAAAAATATATCAGAATTCAATCGGTAAAGCGTAAAATAATATTTTACGAAAATAGAAATTTATAACTTTAGAAAAAAAAATAATGAATCGGAAATAACCATTGATTTTCAACAATTATTCCAATTCTAAACTCAATAATAAATCGAAACAAAATTAGAATTCAAGCGATTGAAAATAGCAATCTTCAGTAAATATTTGGTACAGATATAATAAGAATATCTCAATTAAACACTAAATACATCAATTAAATAATTGAAAGGAAAAATTTGTTACCGAGATTAAGTTGAATTCGAAGAATTCGAAGAATCCAAAATTTCATAGAGGGAACTTTTATGTAAACTAGCTTGATCAAGAAGTAAATAAATTATGGATTAAGCAAGTCTTTCAAGAATTAAAATCAATTAAAAAGAAAAAAAGGTCAAGGTTCCTCTGATAAAACCATATGGGAAATACGGTACTAGAGTATTTGTAAACCAAGTAACGCCAATAAGCAAAACTTTATATGCATGACTTCGGAATAGTTGACACAATCCTAAGCAAACCTATTCAATAAACAATAAACACATTATCTTTCTGCGTGTGAGGCTAAAACAAGGCTTATGGCGTAAAATTTCGGTTTTTGGTGATACTCGGTCTATAGATACGCAATTAAATGACGGCCGAATCAGTATTTCGCGCTTATATATGCGCCGAGAAACGATAAACTAATTAAAAAATTCAATCCCATGATAAAAGAAACACCTACAATTTTAACAACGGTGGCTAAGCTAAAAAATTAAATCAATCTATCAAAATTATATACAAGAGTATAGACATTTGTATACAACTTGTATTAGATTTTGAATCCACCCTGAGTTTGCAGCAAGCCTAAGCCTAGAGTACCGTTATACTTATGCTTTTTGAACTAAATGGTATATGGAAAATAGCTTAGCGCGTGCTGCCAACTCTAGCTGGTATCATAACGCTCATTTTTCTTTAAATTTTGGACTATTTCTTAAATATCTTCTAAACTATCTCCAATTTTAAATTTAATTTTCAACTAAATTATAAATTAGATTAAGTGAAACAATTGTAATATTTTTAATTACATTTTAAATTAATATTACGTTTCAATTCACCAAAAGATATCCCGGCATAAGGCAACTTTACACTTTACGCTTCCAAAGAGACTATAAAAGCGAATCGAATGCCATTATATAGTATCCGATTGTGGTAAGATCTGGTGGACACCCCAACTTATCAAAGCTCAAAGGTTCTGGCATTGAGTGTTCACGTGTCGGTCAATTTACCCTTGGGGGGCGATGTTTGGAGAGTGGATGGTTGACGTGGACCATATTAGTGAGGGACGCCCCGCTAGTATGGCCCGCTGAGATCGGAAACTGGAGGTTGGACCTTGGTGTGTGGATGGTCGGAGGTGATTATAACAGTGATTATAACAGTGATTATAACAGTGATTATAACAGTGATTATAACAGTGATTATAACAGTGGGAGACGTCCCATTGGCTTCAACTGTCCGGCATCGAGGTTCGACCATGATGTGGATGGTGCAATGGGAGACGTCCGGTTGCATAATATTGCACGACACCTGAAGCTCAATTTGGCAGCCAGATTATAGGAATTCCCGTTGAACGGAATTGAACGATAAGAAGGCATGATTACGTCACTAGACTTTTGATACGATTATTAAGGTCACGTGATATCCGGTTACACCGGAAATTGTGTACACCGGAAGCCACAAACACACACACAGACACACACACAGACTGACACGACGAACGTAATACCTCCCCGTGAACTAGTTCACTCGGGGAGGTAAAAAGCTCCGACCAGCGGAAGTTTGCGAAAAACGTATTATAAATTTTCAAAATACCATTACGACATTGTAGTGCTGAGTTTCTAACACAACCTAACCTACTCTCTGGGATTTTAACATTGAAATTTTAAATTTTAAATACTTTATTCTCAAGCTTCCGTTGGTCGGAATCCGCAGTTCTTTATTAGTCCATAACCATCTTTATTTGGTGTTGGGGATTCTCGCCGTATACCGTGTAAAAACTTGTGACAGCATCACTTTAAACGTAATCTTAAAATAAAAGTAATACATGCCTTTCAGTTAAAAGGGGTCAATATACTGACTGGTGTTTTTCTTTGGCTGCTCTTTCTACTCACTGAGCACTCCAAAACCCATTCGCACTACAGTTTTTTTTTCTTCTTTATTAATTAATGTACCCGTTGTAATGCTTGTGCAATTAATTTGCAATTTAATTTCTTAGAATAAACATACTCTTCCCTTGGGCTTCAAAAACCAAAAAATCAAACGTCTTTTACTTTTTCACACGAGTTACTTTTTTATATAAAACAAGATGGATCTAAGGGTCATAGTAGTTGCGCAACGTGACGACGAAGTGCTTGAGATCGAAGTTGTTAATAAAATCCACGGGAGCAGTTAAATATTTCAAGTTAGTTGACAAGAAAATCTAGTTAGGATGGACAAAAAAGAATCTAGAAGGGATGGACAAAAAATCGCGTAGGCCCTTATAGTGACGAAAAAAACAAGTTTTAGCGTAACTAAAAAGAAAAGATCTTTTAATTTTTTTTAGGGATTTTTATTTTAAAATTTTTGTCAAAACATTTTCGGAATATTTTTACAAAGCTCCTATAATAACATTGAGTAATATTATTTCACACTAGGTTTAACATTGTGTGTTCAATCGCTTCCGTTTTTACCGTGTTGCAAACGTATCTTGTACAGTTTTTTTATAGACAGAACCTTCATTCATTGAAAAATTCTCGCCGATATATACTTTTTCTTTATATGATAAGGATTTTTTTCTTTTTCTGATGATTTTCTTCATTCCCTTTCCGTTTTCCTTTTAAAAATTTCAGAGGATCGATTCCGAAAAGATTTTTGGAACAATTTATTTCGCAAGAGACCGGACGAAGACCGAGAAAAACAAATCGAAGGATGCTGTAAGGAATTTTTATTTTTTCACTATCATTCGATTCCAATTTTCCAGCCCCATATACAGTCAAAAGATAAACGCTTTTTCCTTTCCTTTATCCCGGGAAACGACGTAACATAAATAAATTTTTTAACGAAACGTTCTTTAAGTAAAAAAGAAATCTATCGAAGGCATATCCGAAAAAATGGGAAAGATGTGATGGCTAACCGTCTATTAAAATTTATCTTCGTATCTAAACCGACTTAAGTCGGTTTAAATACGAAGATAAATTTTGGCAGGGCCGTAGTAGTTTTTAATATATAAGTATTTCATAAACATAAACTTGAAACCGAGGCTTATCGAATTCAAGTATAATTGTTGCTATGAGTAGCGAACTTTTTCGAGATTAAATAACCTTCTGTTATTTTATCGATAGATATAATTAGGCGTAGAGGTCGTAAATGGAAAATCTGGAATTATCAAAACTGCTTCTTCGTGGTTAAGAAAAACAGTTCATGAAAAGCTTTCGAACCTAACTAGTCCCTTTTGAAATCCATGTAGGTCCGAAATCTCTCCGAAAACGTTTATTTAATAAACTGTTTTTCTTAAAGATGAAGTAATACTCTCGTTCATTAATTTAACTATATTTGAAGTTAATCACCAAGGTCAATATATTCTCGGTAATACCCTTTTCAGACGAGGCGTAACTAGCCGTGGTTTAATTAGTTTACATAGCCTTCTCATTTCAATAAACCTCGGTTAAGTCTGATTAAACCAGCTATAGTTACGTCTTGTCATTTCTTAATATATTCTTCAAAGTAGATAGAAGTATGCGTGATAATATAACCGAATAGGAAAAGTTCATTGAAGCTCGGCTTTTACTTAATTTAAATTAGAAAGAAGCTACTTACTCTACCATATTCAAGAGTTACGACGTTATAGAGCAATATTTTCTCGCTAATCCCCTTTACGGGGAATATTTCAGTATAACACATACGTAATTTTCCAAGAATTTGCATAATATAACTGTATATTAATCATATTATTTTCCTCTTTTTATCCTTAGCTCTTTCGCTAGTACCCAAAGAATGCCGATGTTCCAACAAGAATCTTTATTGCGAGCACAGAGAGTTGAATTCCGTGCCATCACCCCTTTCCCGAAACACGATAGAATTGTGAGTACTTTATGGCGCTATTACATTAGTTAAAGGTACAGACCGGGATAAAAAAAAGTGTGTCTTAAATTATAGAGCGTATATTAAAACGACTAATATCATATCGCAAAAAATTTAATAGTTAGTAGATATTAAGATATTTACGTTTATTATAAGCAAAAAGTGATCTCTAGTGAACGCCATTTTAGTTTTTTCATACCCTTTCGATGCCTGCTGAGGATCGGCTTCGCCGATTGGTTTATTTCTCACCTAAAGTCACTTGACTCTAGCTGAAAATAGATGCGGGTATAAGCGCGCTCAATTTCTTTAGAGTCAAATAAGATATGCCGGGCCGAAACATAGGCTACTTCCGAAGGATCCCGCGCGCGAACACTAACCCGAAGGTCGGTCGGCAAGCTGAGCTAGTAGTAGTCAGTACTAGGTATTAACCGAGTCTTAAGTTGATTTGAAGAATTAGAAGGTAAGAACTAAACTGCATTCATTAATTACGCAATTAGTAATGTTTTCGTAGAAAGTTAGAAATCACAAAATTACGGGTCTTCTTACGAAGTTACGAACAGACGATCCGACTGCAGCGACTCGAATGGCCTTCGTTTCGCGAATCTTTATTGGGTGACTTAAAGGCCAATCATTGAAGCGGATCCTTATTTTTAAAACTCGAAATGCCGGGAAGCAAATATGGCGTTCTTCTAGGAACGTCAATTTCGGTTTTAAAATGATATTTATAAATTAACCAAGACTTAAATCACTATAATGTGTTTTGATTTGTAGGTTTTTAAGCATGCTCTTTCCAATGGAAGTACTTTTAAAGTTGGGTTGCCTTTCCCTTTAACAATTTTGCCAAATTTAATTTCGGACCGGCGCTTCTCGGCACCTTATAAGCGAGGCATTGAACTTTCTCTTTCCACATACTGTTTCGCGCATAAACCCTCTTTCGAGAAGAATTGTTCAAATAGTTTTATATAGATTCGTCCGTGAAGTACCGATTAACGGAGAAGATGTTAGGAACTCGAGAGAAAAAGTTATATTTTCTAGACGTCTTATCTATTACTTTGGGATACCGCGTACAGCGCGCTAGGTTACCGTATACTTTATAACATTAACGGATGGGAAAATTCAAAGGGAATGAGACCACTCTATCTCACTTTCTTTGAACAAAAGAAAAGAAAGGGGGGCAAAGCTGGGTTCGCCAAGTTTTGCTCTCGAAATTTCTTGAATTAGTTTTTATACACGTTGGAATGCCTTCCGTTCTTGAATAAGCTTGCGACAACTCTTAAGAATATATCCTGGACAGTTCCTTGAGTCATATTTTTTTCTTAAACGGAAAATGCAACCGTATAGCAACAGATTTTTATCGATTCTTATCGTTTAAATAGGCCTCATCTACCAGTAAAAAATTTGCAAATATTAAACTAGAAATCTATTTAAAACTTAAACGGAAAATTGGCTTATACCCTCTTCAGACGAGGCACAATTAGCTTGTTTAATCAGATTTAACTGAGGTTTATTGAACTGAGAAGGTTATGTTAACCTCGGCTAAATCTAATTAAACCGGCTATTTATGGTTCGTCTGAAGAGGGTATTAGCTGGCGCGGTAAAAATATTCTCGGGAATTTTTCTTCAATTCTTGGAAATGAAATTCAAGATCGTTTTGATGACGCCCAAATTGAGCTTAGGAGGATATAGGGGTGAAGGAGAGTTGGAGTGCTTGTTTTTGCATTGAAACGCGCGACTAGCTTTCCCCTCGTTCTGGTGGTACATTTACGCGCTATTGGTCGTCAACTCGTCCTCTATTGGTAAGAGTTGAGAATTCGCGATCACGTGATGTGCGTGGCCAAGGCAACTTGATGGGCGTGAGTGTCTCTCCCTGCCCCAAACTTGAGATTAAGAACACGCAGTCTCACCCCTATATCCTCCTAAATTGAGCCTCGTTGCGGGTCTACTTTTGCGTGATTACTTTTGGTTGTAAACTCTTATGTGTTTAGGCAAAAAAATATATCTGAGCTACTTTCCATACCCATCTTATTGTTATTATAATAAAGCAGGCCAACACTTTAACTTATTAAGTTATTATCATCCATATTCCTCGAGTGAGAAGCACTGACGAAGATTTATAGTGTTTTTTCCCCAACTCCTCCTCTGTGTCGCGCAAGTTATCGCTAGGAATTGTTTTTTATACTCAATTTTTTAATATACATATAAAATATATTTTATGATAAATGAGGTTTTGTGTACCAAAGGCGTTTTAAAAATAACACCCAAAATTGATGAAGGCAGAAAATTATAAGCGAGGTTTAATGTTTTTCGGGTCTCATGGGCGTAGAAGTAATTTGGGTTTGAATGTTTTCCAAAAATAAGTAGGGTTCATTAATTATTATAAAGCGACGAAGTGATTAAGGTTTTAAGGTAAATACTTTTTATGGCCAAAATTCAAAATTCTATGTCGAACGTATTAAGTTTATTTTAAACTTGCGTATCTTGTTTCGTAACAAATCTGTGAATCCTTAATTCAATTCCATCTCGAGTTTGCAGTATGCATAAAACTAGGTTCCCTAGTCTTTTAATCAGCGAATCTTAGACATAAAGGCAAGTCTGGCCTTGCACGTGATGTCAATTTGAGATAAAATTAACTAAATCAATATCTGTCTCCCTTTCGTTGTCATAATCTGTATTTTATTTTTTATTTATTTTTTTTGTTTGCTGAACTATAAAAATCTAAGGTCAATTTAATGCGCGGTGCCCTAGAAAACGACCATAAAAACTATATTTTGACTTTGATAAATGATTTATTCAAGTAAGCGATCGTAAAAATTCAAATATTCCACACACATACACTTTTTTGGATGGAAACATACTCAACGTTTAGATAATGATGCCTAAACCATTATCAATTAAAGGAATACTGACGTGATAAAATTTTGAGGATATATATGGATTAATGGTAATGATCTATGAATTAAAATTAAATTCAAGTTCCTGTAGTATACCACAAAATTTACTTTAAAGACTACATTTTATGATTTTATTCTGTCATATTTACACTTGCGTTTAAAATTCAGATATTGAAAGTTTATTAAAAAAAGTTAAAACAGCTTCTAGTATTAAGATTTATATTTAAATATCTACCATATTTCCATAATTTTAGATTTGTCTCCGTAACCAATCTGCTTATGCACGAGATATCTAATATACTTTAGAAACATTTAACCTGACTCGATTCGGGCATTGTCAAATTTATTTCGCGCCTAGCTTGAGTCTCAAACTCCCGGCGTGATTTTTGAAATAAAAACACACGGCGTGTTTACACACGGCGTGTTTTCGAAAAAAAAAAAAAACACCCGGCGTGTTTTTGGAAAAAAAAACCAACTCCGGCGTGGTTCTTGAAAGTAAAACCTCAAGCGGTGTTTGCTATGAAGTTTAACATAATGCATCTAACTTTGCGAGTACATTTTAGCGTTCCCCATTGACAGACACAGTCTTACCTAGATAATTATATATTTTGTATATAATAATGATAATAATAATAATATTATAGATAGCCTATTCTGGGTGGTTACCTGCTACGTTGTTGTGAAATAAGTATTATTTTAATACCTAATACTATATTTTTAATATAAATAATATTATTAATAATAATACTCTTGGTGCTTCTTAATTGTTGCTAGCCCTCGTCCGAAAAAATCCGAATCAGTCTAAAATTTCAGTTCTATTAGAAACATAACAAAGATTTAATCTCAAAGAAAAAACTCTTCCCGAGTTAATATAGAAGAGTGCTGAATTATCTGACTGATCATCTGTATCTTTTTGATCCTTTTATTTTGGTTCCTATCTGTTTTCTTGGGAAAAATCGGAGTCCTAAGTAAATAAGCGTGGGTTAATAAACCTCTCGAAGAAGCTCTTCCACACGCGATGGTTCTTCTTAAATAAAAAGTCCAAGATAATATAACCTCTCAATTTTATGACCATTTTATTCATTTGAGGAATCTGTACGTTGAGAATTGCAGATACCCGGTTTATAATAGATTTCTAAAAATAACCCTAAAACTCGTTAGATTTTGTTATTAGTTCCAATACCGTACTAAAAAATTTTTCCGAGAGAAATTAACTTTAAGTACCAGTTCTTTGTTATCCTTAATAGCCGAAGGTATTATGAATCAAAATAAATGCACTGGGTTTTATGATATTAATCGGACGCCGCAGGATGTTTAACTATAGTTTCAATAATATATTATAGGGAGAATGCAACCTAATAACGAGTGATTTTTTTTTTTTTTTTTTTTTTTTTATAAATTCCTTGTCGTTTAAATAGGCCTAATCCACCAATAAAAAGTTTACAAAACAAATATTAAACTAGAAATTAATTTAAAACTTACCCGGAATGTAGGCTTAGCGAGATTCATGGAGATCCTGAATTGCCTCCATATGTAAGGTCTAGCGACCACTGAGCAAAAGCCCGTCGTTTACGCGAGATCTCCACGAGATTCACAATTGCATTCGCTTTGTCGCTAGACCTTATACGTGAGGAAATCAGGATCTCCATGAATCACGCTAAGCCTATTTTTACGGTAAGTTTTAAAATGATTTCTATTTTAATATTTGTTCGTAAAATTTTTCACTGGTGAATTAAGCCTATTTAAACGATAAGGAATCGATTAAAATCACTTGTTAGGTTGCATTCTCCCTTTAATTGTAATAATAATAATTATTATTAATATGATGATAATGATAAAATAATTTCACAATAACGTTGCTGACAACTACATAAGAATAGCCTATACTGGGGTGCTGTGAAGCAATATACTTATTAATTTTAATAATACATTTTGTACTTCTTTGACGATCCTTCGTTTCAAAAAAATCTTGTATCCAGTCATAATCAGTCTTAATTTCAGTTCCATTAGAAACAACAAAAATTTCGCCATCTCGAAGAAAATATTGAAGCTTGCCCGCACCCCAGTATATGGGGGCGCTTAATAATCGGACTGATCTTCTCCTTCCTCTTAGTCCACTTATTTTATCCCCTATGTTTTCTTGCTAAAAATCGGAATCCGAAAGAAATACGCGTAGGTGGGGTTAATTCCCTCGGAGAAACTCTTTCACGCGCGCGAAGATTTTTCTTTAAAAGGTCATTGTACAGGCGAAGATTATAACGTAGTCTAACCTAGGAAGATGAATGGATAGGTCTAACTCCTTAAATTTTAAGACAATTTTATTCATTTGACGAATATGTATCTTGAGAATTGGAGATAGCCCATAACTGATCTCGATAGACAGATTTGTTTTCTTGAATATGCAAAGAAACTTTTACAGGGACGCATCTATTGTAGGTTGAATTTTACTCGAAGCGGTAAATCTTACAGGGAGGCAGTGGTTGGTGGGCGATGTCTTTTATACGTGTAGGAGAAGCTTCTATTTGTATAGCGGCGGAGTGGGAGCTCCTTAGAGATATTTTCTCGGTAGGGAATTTTCGAATCCGTCAAGGGAAACCAATTTCATCCAATATTTATACAGCAAATATATTTATCATATTTTGAGTGGGATCGTAAATAAAATATTCACCGATGATTTAAAATGGCTTTTGTATATTCTCTTAGTCAAAAAGAGTTTGAAAGACTGCTTCTATACAATCGCAAAAGCTTTAATAAGGAACTAAATTTAATTATCTTTAACCTTTAGTCCGAAAGAGAAACAACAAATATTTGACCTTTGAAGTAATGAAATATATTAACATCGAAAGTTATACGCAACTCATTAGCCTCCACCTTGTGTTTTTCATTTAATACCCATTGAGAAATTTTACTATTTTTAGTAACATACATCAAATGTATTTTTTTTTTTATTTTTTTTTCACGTTCAGTATAGGAAAGATTTAGTCTAATATTTCCTTATGCTTATATTTCTAATATCTTAACTTATTTGTTATCTCATAGTGTTAATGGTATAAAACGTATTTAATACGAAATGAAAATGTTTTCGTATATACCAAACCAAATATTAGTTTCTTCATATTTGTTTACTCTTATTTCCAGAGATCTATCCGGAAACAAAATATGTCGTATTCAGCGGGAAGATTTCTCGAATCTCGGCAACGTGCAAACATTGTAAGTGGAATCAATTTTCTCAGATCAGATATGTGGGGAAAAAGTAGGGTTTACTAGAAATGCCTTTACGGGTTACGCCTTAAGGATGAACCTTTTGTTAACGGACGAAAGTACTCTGCGAGTTTTCTGTTGATCCTTATCAAGAGTTCAAATACTTTTCACTTTTGTCGATAATCTTTATCTAGATGAAAAGTACCACTTCAACGAATATTTTGTATCTTACTGAATCTTGGGTATTTTGTATCACCTAGGATTCTTACGTCTTCCGAGATACGTGTGATAGAAGTGGCTGCCTTTCAAAACCTACCCAATTTGAAATTTTTGTAAGGCGAGATCTTTAAAGTGTACTGTTATATGTAAGAGGGTCCTTACAAAATGCGGCTCCAGATTGTTCGCACTTATGCTATACTTATTTTAAAACTGTTTAGTGTTTCTACACTTATCTATATTATTTGCGTTTGGAGTTTCTCAGGAAACCACTCGGTTTTTATCCTTGTATAGCCTTTCGGTTTTATCACATAAAAATCTATGAATCCTGACTTTTACTAATTTTAAATTTAATCATTTCGTCATTTGAAACAAAACTAGGACCCTGGTATTGTTATATTAGGGGCGCCACAACCATTTCTTCGCCCAGGGCGCCATTTTCTGTAGCATCGGCCCCGGGTAAGGGCAATCCGTCGCTTTTTAGGTCCGTGAATATTAGCCTTAAGATAATGAGATTTTAATCTCATGACAATCAAATTATCGATAACAGTTCAACTTTCATTTCAAATACATGTGTGGCTAATAGATGGAGCCAAGGCCCGATAAGGAGCCCGAGAAATAATATAGCGTAAATCATTGAGAGATCACGTGTTTTGTTTTTAGTACTACTATAATCTTGAAGTGTGTCTTATGTCGTAAATTATAGATATATGGCCACCAAAGTCTTTAGTTTTAACTTTAATTATAATTAAGGATGAAAACCAAGTCTAATTCATATTCTGCAGGCCTAGTTAAAAAATAACTCGTTTAATTTCTTCGTTTTCCATTTAACGATGTTTTCTATAGTATGAACGAGACTCGCTGTGACCAAAGTAGCTGCATGATTTGAATTCGAAACGGTCTGAAGTTAACGAAAGCTAAAAAATATATATCAATAGAGGAGGAAAATTCAAGAGGACTAGCTTATTTTGAATATTGGGTTATGTCAGCTCGATTCGTCCATCCGCTCAACGAAAAATCCAGAATATTCCTATAAAACTTTTCTTGCTTCTCTGGTTTCAACTCAATATTTCAACATTAATATTAATATCTAAAATCATGCGGGTTCATTTTATATTTTAATATTTTAACTTCCTGGTTGTGGAAATTTGACTCCAATGTATTATAGTTTATGTTGTACGCGTGTTTAACCACATGAAGGATCGGATATCATTAAATTTTAGTGCCATATATCTTATCGACCATTTTTCGAGTTTGGATTTTTTAGAGACAAGCTTAGACTCTTTCCTGCTTTATAATGTGGGAATGAAACGTGAAGAGTTATGAAATATTAATGCAATTTATATCCTTCGACCCATCGATTGCCTCATTTCACCTCTCTTCACCTCTCGGCTTTAGTTCACTAATTATAAAACATTTGAACGAAAATTCGATTCAACCCCTATGATTAAGCTTTTCTAGGAACAAGTAAGCCTCGCTAATCAAACACTTTTACAGGCGTTCAGTACAAAATACGTTATATCATCTGCCCCTACTTTTTATCTTTCCCGATTACGTTGAAGAGCGACTGTTGAAACATATTTAAAGGCGAGCATCGTGTAATATGTGAAGGTTAATAAACTCACTAATGCAATTCGAAACTTTCGTCCGTGTAAGGACCCTCGAATTTAAAAATAACTATCCATTAAGGCTTAAAATTAAATCGCTCACTCTGTCTAGGTATTTAACTGGCAACAAGCTTAATGCCATCCGTAACGCTACCTTCCTCTCGAACGTCGCTTTGGAACTATTGTGAGTCAAAATCGAATGACATTGTAACAAAAGCTATTGAAAGATGCTTTAAAGTTTACTTTTATAATGCCTTTCATAGCGCCCCTCTCTTCTATATATTAATTATTCCTCTACTTGGAAAATTTCCAACACCTTTCTGAGGGATTAGTTTCATCTAGGAATATTAGTAATGGAGACCTATTTTAATGGCTAAAGATGAACAAAACCTGACGTTTTATAACTTCAGTCATGCGATTCTTGTTAAATCTTTTCAACAAATATTTGATTTTTATGACGATTTTGCCCCCCACCCTTTTTCCCTCGAGTCTAATGTCGGCGGTGGGCATCAGCCAATGACAAAGGCCTCCAATATTATTGGTAGGTCAGATAAGAGCTTCGCGCGTATTAATGTATCCCTATAGGTCGATTTTTAGTGTTATATTTGGGCTTTATCTCCCCTAAGAGGAACACTATAGGAGGCGCAAAAATCTTGATTTTTCGAAACGGATTAACTAGACCCGGGAATAGTAAACTTCAAAGGATCTTTGATTAACTTCTGCAAAGAAATGAACTTTAGCTTCCTAATCACTTGGGGATACAAACGAACCTTTTATTAATTGTCTTTTCAGAGTACTGTCTCATAATCCTTTAAATCAGTTGCATCCTGGTTCGTTTCTAGGATTACGAAATATAAGAGAATTGTGAGTCTTAAACAAGGTCTTAAACTATAAAATATAGTTATAGAATAACGTGTATTATAATATATACTTGTCAAAATGCTTAAAAGTATTAATTTTATACTAAATTAGGTTCGTAAATAAGTTATTCATTTTCAAAGATCAACTTTTCTTCCCCCATAAAATATTTTAAGATAAACTCAACCGCGGGAATAATATGCACGTAATATTTATTTAATTTGCAATGAAGAGGTCACGTACCGTTTTTATATGGACGCCATAATAACCTCAGTATTTTAAATTGACCACATGCCGGTAATGTTTTTTTAAGTTACCGGTAATCGATTTTGAAGATGAGTAACTTTCTTGTTGGAAAATAATTGCATATAATGACGAAATATAGCTTGATTCACTTGTTTTTTTATTTAGGAGAATCGTAAAACCATAGGCCCCATAGGCTTTTTAGTAATGTTAACTTCACAAACACAACCCTTTCTTTCCGTTTTTCTATCGTTTCCGATACCGCGCCCATTATGTTTTTAGTTACGTAACCGTAACAATATACTGTGACGATTCCTCAATATAAACAAGTGAAACAAGCTAAGCTGGATATTTTTATATATTTACCTTTGGTCTTGTGAATTTTCAGTATTTTTTGAACGAGTTTTCACGTGACTTAATTTAAAAAATAACCCTATTGACCTAGATTTATTTCTTTTCTTACCCTAGGGACCTTAGAAGCTGTCAACTACATCACTTGGATCCTAGAATTTTTAACGATCTTGTGAATTTGCAAAAGCTGTAAGAATTGATCACTTACGTATATACATGTATAAATATATATATATATATATATATATATATCGTAAAATATTTTTATCCACTTTTCTTCGAGAGTGCGCGGTTAATGTTCTTTATACGGGGCAGTCGTGGCGTTACGGGTCGAGTAATGGATTTTTAACTTCGTTTATTTCAGTTTCTTGGACGAAAACCATTTAATCCAACTTCCGCACTTCATCTTCGGTCGCTTGCAGAATCTAGTTCAGCTGTAAGAGTATTTTATGCTTTTATTTTATATCTTCATATATTTACCCAAAGGCGATTCGGTGGGCGAAATTAACCAAGCGTTAAAGGACAAACTCCGTTGTTGCCAACAGTTTTCGGATAAATAGATTTTCTAGTCCCTTAGGACTAGACCCTAGTTGTCACTTCGTGTTACGTTTTGTGATTTCCTTTTTATTTTCTTTGGACAACAGTTTGTGTCCAAAAGCGAAGGCTCTGAACTATCATGACTTAATTAGAAGTGGTTTTCAACGTTGTAAGTTAATTAAAATCATATAGGGTTCTACTGCAAAGAATGTTTTTTTATATATATCGCGATCCAATCTTGTATGAAACTGTAACGCTAAGCTACATGAGACCATACCTGTTTTCTCTGAATTTAACACCCCCTTTTCTTATCTGCCGTCTAGAAATGTTGTAGAAGAGATATTGAAAAGTTTCAAATTGGCCACACGTTCGACGAATGCGGCTCTTGGGTTATCTGCAAACAACTAACACCAAAAATAAATAAAATAATCGAAAGTCTACGACAATACGGTCTCTCTCAGTAGCAAACACCTTTTTATGAACACGTGACATAGCCAATAAAAAACCAGTTCACTGAAGTAATCGCAATATTTCGATGAAATAAGCGTATCCTGGTATCTAGAATCTGAAGCCACATCGTCTGACATGGACAGAGTGTGCAAAAACTATCTCTAGATCTTTCCTTGCCCTCAGACACGAACTATTTTGCAAAGGATCTGGATACTATTACTTTTTTCCTCCGTTGAATAGGCAAATGAAATGTTTTTTACGCCTCACAGAGCCCTTTAATCCTCCGTGGGACTGAGGCCATGCCCTAGACTTTGTCCTTTTATTTTCAGCCATTTGATAGAGCGCCGTAACATCTACTGATAAAGGTGATAGCAATTGAATGGCTGGATTGTTGAAGAATTTTTAGTGTTAGTTGTTTCGAACATGTGTCCAGTTGCGTTCTTTCTCTTGACTCTAATCTAGAGTAATTATTATACCACGAGGTGTAAATTAATTTTCGCCTTGGGTTTATTCATTATTCTTTTGATAATGTATTGAGACTAACTTATATTTGAGAAGATCTAATCCACGCAATTTTTTTGTTTTTTGGTTTCAGATCGTTATCAAAGAATCTCATTTTCCAAGTGGATAAAAATGTTTTTGCAGGCCTACGCGAACTACGAAGTCTGTGAGTATCTCGCTTCGAACTTTTGAACCGTGTAAAATTCTTCATCTTACCGAAATACGTGTTAAATGTTTTACGTAGAAGTTTGGCTTACAACAAAATTGACAGTTTGGAAGAAAATAGCTTCGGAAATTTATCAGCCCTCTATAAATTGTGAGTTCAATTTTTATACCATTTTATATTTATTTGCTTTTCTAAAATTCAGATAAAGTGAGGCTGTCACGAATATTTCTGAGCTTCGAATAGAAACTGAGTAGTATTTTTGGAAAGATTTGGTGGAAAAACTATTCAAAATTTATATGGTTATGCCATAGAAAAAATGACTGCAACAGTAAAACTACATATTCTATAATCCAAACATTTAAAAAAAAAATTCCCCGCAATACTACGTTATCACTATCTTCGCGTGGCTATTGTAGAGTCTACAGTCTTATTCAAAAATTCTACATATGAAACTATCATTAATTACTTGCTAGAAGAAAACAACGTCATATATCAGAAAATGTTACCCATATATTTTTGACATTTTAATTTTGAAGTTTGTTATGAACACGTCAATTGAAATATGGAATATGGCGACTTGATAAAACCAAAAATATAATCCATATTGACATTCGAAAATAATTATGACAGCCTCACAAATTGCATTTTTTTCATGGTCGCAATTAATCCGAAAATATAACAAAAAATATGAATAACAGAAGATAATGGTTATCCGATAACGAGCACTAAACTTAATCCTCTTGAACAAGGATATTTTTCCAAATTAAACTCTCTGTAAGCTTCACCCACGTAAGGGGTGTACTTTTTCGAAATGATTCAACTAATGAGCAATTCAACCCACCCAAACTAATATTAAACTTACAAAAAAACTTGTTTAAGATAAAATACAAGCTAAATATAACAGCTTTTGAGTATATTTTTCCACAGACAAAACTACGAATTTTGTTTCCACACTTTTTAGGCAATATTTTGGGGCTAAATTTAAATTCTGTTAGTTTTGTTAGGTCTGAATTTCAGCGTAGGGTAAATTCGGGCCAATCAGATTATTTCAACCATTTACAGTACTATCGCGATTGACTTTCTTAAATTCGTCGCTAGATGGCAAGAATGTGCCGATGTCAGGATATATTGGGTAATCTGCGAGGGTGACGTCACTCTTGATTTTCTTGTACACCTGAGTTCATGCCTAGCTTTGGTAATGCAATCAGTTCGAACCCTTGCTTAGTCCAGCTTTGGACTCAAGTATCTGGCTCCTCGGTTGAAAGTAGGAGTTGTTGGGTTTCGTTTTATACTTCACTTATATTAAAACTTCACCAATTAACTTTAAAAATTAATTTTAACACCAAAAAACGTGTTCAATCATTATGAAAAACTGGAGCTCTTATTTTGCCTTTAAATCTAAGAGTTTGTATCTTAATTCTCTTGAACCACATTATATTCTTAATTAAACTGAACTCAACCCGCGTAATGTGTACGCGGGTTTTAAAAATGAATTGGCTGAGAAAACCGAAAAATATTTACAAAAATTCTCTAAACCAAATTATTTTTCCTAGATCTATAGTTATTTGAAATTATAACCAATAAATTTCCATATTTTATACATCATAGTTTTACAATAATTTTCCTTGAAATTTTCGCTCTAATTTCCATTGAATTCCTAATGAACCCTTTAGGGTCTTGTAGAGTATGAATATATTTACTAATTTTCTGAGAAGTATTTTGTTGAGACGGTAAATTCTAAACCTAATATTTAGGATAAAGAATATGGAGTTCAGGTCTATTCGCCTTTGTTCGGGTTACTAGACGCGAAAGAGAAAACTATTTAGACCTTTTATTAGTACAAAAGATAAAAACTTAAGCCTAAATCGTTAAATTGCCCTTTTAAGATGGTTTTCTCTTCTTTTTCGCTAGGGATTTACAAGGAAATGGAATCAAAGAAGTTGATAGAGACGTTTTCCGGGATCTACTCTCTTTGCATTCTCTGTAAGTTCAAAAGTATTTTTAACCTTTTTTTATTTTTTTTTTTGTGATTTGCCATTAAGTTTAAAATCATATTTACAAGAAAGAGTTGACTTTGAAAATCGTTCCAATTGTTAAAGCTTTGCGATCTAATGGCTTATTCACTAGCGAGCGAGAATGAGTAGTGTTATAATAATCGAATCATGCAAACTTAACTTTGATAAACTTATAGATATAATGAGGTTATGATATCAAGTTGTGATAGTTTAGTAATGAACGTATTAACCTTTGTATCAAGGGCAGGCTGGAAAATAACATTTATAATTTATTAAATTTCAATTTCATTCTTTATTTTTAATCCAATCCTAATATGGATTTCGATCATCTTAAGATATAAACGTAGAGCCCATACACTCTCTCTGAGAACTAGGAGTCTAGGACTATCAGTCTATCACCAATAGACACCTATCTTAATAGATAAAGATAAATAATAAAATATGGCGTTCATAAGCGTCCTCTAACGGCTAACAGTTGCAAAAGTAGTAACTAACAAAATAGAGTGCTTGGCTGATATGGATAAAGAATAGGCAGACATGAACGTGGTATTTTTTTAGAAGATTAATTCGCTTTCATGAAATTTCAACTCTATATTTCAGAAATTTGAAAGGAAATGACTTGAAAAAAATACAGAGGGAGGTTTTTGACCATCTTCAAGAATTACATTATCTGTAAGTTGCATTTTATTTCCATTGTTTTTAATTACTATTATAAGGATCATTTTACTGGTGCTATATATGAAGATGAAATACAAGACCTTATTAAAAATGAAACCGGGACTTATTTATGGAAGACTAGACTGAAGGAAGATAGAATCCCAATAATTTCCCCTCGACTCTCTAGCTCATCCCTAGAGACGCGACTTCCCAGAAATTCCATTTCACATAACGTATTGTATTTCACTTTACTTAAAGGGAGAATGCAACCTAATAACTAGTGATTTTTTTTTATCGATTCCTTATCGTTTAAATAGACTTAATCCACAAATAAAAAGTTTACAAAACAAATATTAAACTAGAGATAAATTTAAATGTCCAACAGAATATTGTGAATCGAAAGCTCTGTAATTTTAGAGTATGTTCGAAATAGACTCTACGAGAACCGTAATCGCCCGTTTCGGAATTATTGGACTCGTAATTAGGCAGTTTCAATTCATAATTCGAGTCCCATGTTCTTTGATGGAAACGCAATATCCAAATTTTTATGTTTGTCGGGTTTTACATTTTATTTTAGGTGTTGTTGACTATAATTTTTGTTGGTACCTGTCAAAAGTTTCTATTTTCTTCAATGATATCTTAATCCTAAACGAATGGTTTCTTTCATACCCTTTCGTGGAATTAATATCCTAAATCCGATACTGTCAAAATGTTGTTCCACCCGCTTCCTTCTATTATTTCTTGTAGCTTGTGTATTTGTTTTTGCAAGGCGTCGGGACGTCTTTTTTGAAAG
Source organism: Odiellus spinosus (assembly GCA_963920705.1). Lineage (NCBI taxonomy): Eukaryota > Metazoa > Arthropoda > Arachnida > Opiliones > Phalangiidae > Odiellus > Odiellus spinosus. The sequence continues at coordinate 13,188,721 of OY987235.1, read as the reverse complement.
AAAATATCTCACGAGTTTATTCTTGAACGATAATTTGGATTTTACAAGCATTATTTGTATCTTTTGTGAAGTATAGCGTTATGTGTTGTCGAATTGCGTAACTTTTCCATAGCATGAGAGATTAAATGAGATGTTTGAGAAATTCAACGCTTTAAAGAAAAATATCTCACGAGTTTATTCTCGAATGATAATTTGGATTTTACAAGCATTATTTGTATCCTTGTGAAGTATAGCGTTATGTGTTTTGGCAAATTGCGTAACTTTTCCATAGCATGAGAGATTAAATGAGATGGCTGAAAATTGAAAGCAAAGTACGTCAGATCGATTTTGTCAAAAAATGTTGTATTTGTTCGAACTCCTGCAATAAGAAGAGCCGGTGTTCTGAATTTATTTATTCAAACCCCTTTGAAAAGATTTTCAAACATCGAGCGTAAATAAGCAAATTTTGGAGCCTCATAGGTCTTGAAAGCCCTCCTGTAATTTTTTATAGAACTTATTTGAAGTTGTAGTATAAAATTCTGAGAATCTGAAATGCTTTCAATAATTATTAACTAAATTCATTTCCTCAAATTGGTGGGATTTGAAACTTAAATGGGGGAAAAGTTTCGATCACTTTTAGAGCTTTAATTATGTACATTTTGACCACTTTCTATATATCTCCAAGTTACAAGTATCAATTACTTTTATCTTAAAGGGAGGCTGTCACGCACGATTTTTTCATGAACTCGATTAAATGGAAACTGAAATAAAATCGATCCAATATTAGAAGTAATCACCTCAACAATTAAAAAACATATTTTATGATCGCCTTTTCCTAATTTTGAACAAAAACAATGCTACGTAACCACTATGGTCACGTGGTTATTGTAAAGCCTGCAGTGATTAAGGCACGTGATAAGGTGGCTTGCACGCGGTCTGTTTCCTATATATTTTTGACGTTTTCATTTTGAAGTTTCTTAAGAACTCGTCAACAAAGGGCTATAAAATTTTAAAATATGGCGTTTTAATATTATAATGAAACCAAAATATAATCCATAGGAATTTAAAAAAAAACTACAGCCTCACTTTAACATTAACATTATTGGCTTCATTTAACACTATTCATTTCATTATATTCACTAATTCCATTGAAAATGACCCAGTTAAAATGTTTAAAACGTAGCCGTCCAATATATAATATCTATAAACAGTCATCGTCGATTTGGTACAAGTGCATTCTTGGACTGTTTGTTTCTATCAATTTGATATTAAACGTGCATTTACAAGAGTTTGTTTTAATACTCTCGTCTAAACAGAATACATGTATACCATAATATATTAGAGACTCTCAGTTCAGGACGTAACTAATTTTTGATGTAGATAATCTTAAGCTTAATTAAGATAATACCTAAATATTACTAAAGTAGTTGCCTGTTCAGAGATAATTTAAAATTAATTTTCCACTTCACTTTCCCTCTAATTGCCGTACTGTTATGATACTTACGTTTAATTGTATTATCCTGTCGGTTATTTTAAGAACTATATCATAATTTTATTTTTTATAGTTATTTCGATGACTTCTATTTCTGCTCCTACGCCATGCACGTTCGTGTTTGTGAACCACAAGGGGACGGTATCAGTAGTGTGGCTCACTTACTGGATAATATTTTACTTCGCATTAGGTATGAATATTTAATTTTCTTTTAGTTTCCGTGAACAAATGCTGGTAGTTCTATTTTATTTAAAATGAAAACCTCGCGGTTTTACATTGGGCTAGAAAGTTTGTGTTGCAAACTATCCGAAAAAGTATAAAACCAATTGTATCTTTGCTTATAAATTTAGTGAAAATTAAATTTGCATTGAAACATTTTAATGTATGAAGATCAAAAGATCTTTACTATATAAGCAATCATTGAACTTCCGGCTCTGTTAATGATTAGTTGGTTCGTACAGAGTGCGATAATTTTCGCGATTTTCTTAATGCATTGTTTGAAAAGCGTCAAACGTTATTTTTTTAATAGCGTATGGATTGTGGCGTTTCTGGCTTGCGTGGGAAACGCCATCGTTCTTCTCGGACGTCTCTTGGTTCGAGAACCGAATGAGGTTCACTCGTTTTATATCAAGAACTTGGCCCTTTCGGATCTCTTGATGGGCATATACCTCTTCATCATCGCCGCCTACGATGTGGCGTTTCGTGGCGAGTACATTATTCACGAGGACCATTGGCGTCACAGTTGGCAATGTTCTTTCTCCGGTTTCTTGTCAACAACGAGTTCGGAGGCTTCCGTTTTCATTTTGACCATCATCACGGTGGACCGTTACCTTTCGATAATGTACCCTCTCTCGGTCAAACGACGAACCAAGAAATTCGCCGCGTACTCGACACTCTTGGCTTGGTTACTGTCTCTCGTCTTCTCAGTCCTTCCACTGTTAAATATTCGCTACTATGGAAGCGAGTTTTACGGGAGTAACGGCGTTTGTTTGCCTCTACAAATCGACAAACCTTTCTCTCAGGTAAGATCGTACTACAACAGGTTTTTACTAAAGTAATCCAAAATATATAGTTGTCATTGCGGGGAAAAACTAAGGAGAATGGGTACTCGATGTAATGGCTAATAGGTTTATCGGTATATATTGTATTGCGTAACAAGCAAAGAATATGAATTTAAAATAAGAATTCGAGTTATTCTTATTTTCTATTCATTCCAAAAATATTATTCTTGCAGGCATGGGAATATTCGACGTTTATATTTTGTGGAGTCAACATGATGGCTTTCTTCTTCATTTTTTTCGCGTATATTAGTATGTTTTTTACAATCTCGACGTCGAGAATAGGACTGCGATCAACGCAACAACACCAGCAGCAAGATCGTACTATAGCTCAAAGATTCGCCTTTATTGTCGCCACCGATTTTCTTTGCTGGGTTCCGATCGTCGTATTCAAGATTCTTTCCATAGCGGGTACGTATTTTTTATAAGCTACGTTCACACTAAAGACTTTTAAAACCGTTTTGAATGTTCAAATCAAGTTTTTTAAGATAATAATTAAGTAATTCGAGTAATTAAATTTAGAGTTGACCTCAAAATTTTACAATTTAACCTATCTAAAACTGTTACAAGCGGTCTCAAAAGTATCTAGTGTGAACGCGGCTATAGACAGACATTGTTACCGAAGCTGCGTCCGTGCTACCCCTTGAAGTCAATTTAAAGCGTTTTTATTGAATCGATTTGAATCAATTTCTCAAAACCTATGGTCACACTAGCATTTCTTAATCGATTTGAAACGGTAAAATGAAACGATTTCTGGCGAATTGAATATCGGTTTAGGTTTAAATCGATTCCAAGTTGTAGTACGAACGCGGCTTAACTACTTGGTAATTCAGTTTCAAGAACCTTCTATGAAACTATAAGAAATCGGTTTCTGATGATTATAATCGATTGGGATACGCTAGTGTGAACGTATAGAGAAACATATTTTTGATAATCATATTACAAAATTCCCAAAGGTCTTACGAATCTAGTTGAACAAATATTATGTGTTAATATTTATAATGTAGCCCAAATTAGTTTAAGGAAAAAATAAGAGTGCTACTGACAAATATATTTTTTTGTTTGTTTTCTTCTCAAGGCATTACTATCGACGCTCAATTGAATGCCTGGGTAGCAGTGTTTCTTCTACCGGTGAACAGCGCTTTAAACCCGATATTATATACCCTTACTACCAAACTTTTTAAACAACAGGTATTATTCCTCATCGTTAAAGCCGGAAGTTCAGTTTACGAAAATAATTTCATTTTTTATAGATCGCACGAATAGTGTATAGCTGCCGAGAAGGAGTTCAACCTTTTTCGCGGGGAGATCCCTTCCGATACTCTCGCTCTTCCGCGTACGCCAATCAAAGGAGAGCCGTCTTGGCAACCATGTCAAATAATGAGGTGAGCCGCTTTTTATTTAAAAGATGACACGCAGCAAAATAAATTACGTCCAAACATCTTTTGGCTAAAAAGTGTTTGAAGATTTACACTCAAATATCTTCAATCGTTTTCTACCAAAGAGCATTAGAAATTAGAGTTTTTACTCGATTTTTTTCGAGATATTTTAATTATTAGAAAACTGGGGGAGTGGCATGATAATAGCGCCTAAACTGTAACGAGCAAAGCGTGTGAATGTCTCCCTCCGCCCTATCAATAAATATAGTATTAATTGGGCTAGATGAACAATACTCCATAAACAATTTCTGCTCAATTTTTTTAACGTGAAAACTTAGTTTTTGGGTTTTTGTTGCTTGTCATCTTTTAAGTATTGTATCCGTATTGTGAAACCCTAAGACTCCAGTTCACAGTAGTGAGATAGACGATCTCACCTCTTTGGTGTCAAATGTAAAACATGTAAAAGCGTATTTTATTACGCGTATAAGGAGATAATCCTAACGATATCTGCGTCCTAAATCTTACTAAGGCTTTTGGGTTTAACAATCTGAGATGAGGCACGAAGCCAGCGCAACCGAATCCATCATGTGTGTAGATACACTATTATCAGAATCACCTTTGAGGTTTTTCCCCATTCTCGTAAAGTTAAATAATGTTAATAATAAGCATAGTATATCGTTGACTAAACAATTCTGAATTTCTAAAACTGGCTCGTGCAGACGAGTGGTATTTATTAAGAAAACGCTATGTAAAATGTGTGCTGTAAATGGGCTCGAGGTAATTCGCAGGCTCCTGTCTCCTTCGGCCGAATTTAGCGCAAATGCGCTGGTTCTTCAACGAAATTTCAATACAAATATTGTCACATACTGGAATATAACAACAATGGCATACTTTCTATTGTTTCTTTTATTCCGTGTTCTCTATTTGTTCACTCCTCTTCCTAACATGAAATTTTTAGGATGTAGATTTTTAGCCACACCTAAAAGGGAAATGTAGGTACTGTATTGTCTGCGGCGTCGGCATTGCCCGTTGTGTAAGAAGAAAACATTATATAATGTAATATACACGTATAATATATTGACTTACTGAAAAAGCAATGGATCGCTGAGCCATGCCTCAGCGGATCCATTAAGCCAGCTCGTCTAATTTTAAACTTGAACATGAGAGGTGTGGCTATTCGGTGGGCTTAACCATCTTGTTACGATACACTTTGCTTATCGGGAATTATTCATATTTAGGAACTTAGTGGAGACTCGATCCTGTGTTTTTGACAGTTGTTGAATTATGCTGATAGCGAAAAACTCAAGAAACCGGCAATAAGGCGGGATTTAGATTAATATTTCACGTATATTAGGTGTAGTCGGATTTGTTTCAATTAGATAACACCGCTCGGTGACTATAATGAAAATTTGAACGGTTTTAATCTCCGCACGGTGAAATTCTTGATGTTTCCTTGAAACTCGTGAGTTTGAGCTTCCTCTGAAGTTTTTTTTTAGACTTGATAGTATTTTGTACATTTCAATTATGGTATGGCTTGGAGTCTTTGGGTTTCAAAACCCTCTAAAGAAGCGTACGCGATAAAGTCGAGGAGATGTTCAAATGTGTGCATATGTGTATATTTTAGAAAGTCTTAATTCCGCTGCGCGAATCGAAAAGGCCCACGTGATAGGAATCGATCAATCGAGGTAAATTTGGTTTTAAACGCGGAGGAAGAATCAATTTTTGTTTTCTTTGTTTTTGACGATTGGCTTCGTATTACACGCGTAGGTTTTTAAAACCGCAATAATTAAGGGGAAGACGTTACCAAGAATCCATCGATGTCTGAGTGGTGCACCGAGTCAACGATGGATTCTTGGTCCATCGCCTCAGTCACACGTCTCTATCAAATCTGGACCAAATACCTGGCTTAATAATACAGGTAGTTTTCTGATTTTTTTTGCCCTTAACTGCGTTAAAAATAAAAACTGGTGTGGGTTGAATATAACGCTTATCCGCTCATACGTTTGAATGTGTTTTTAAAATATAGATTGTTACTTTCCTAAGAGAAATTTTACACGCTTGCTTAATGTAAAATCGAGCTTTAATCTAAATATTGAAATCAAGAAATGGTTTTAAGGCTACAGTAATTAACTATTGCGATGGGTATATTCTTTTGAGTTTTAAATTTAACTTGACAATATCTTAACTCCATATTTTCGTAAGCTTTGCTATTTGACTATACAGCTGTGACTAACATTTGTGCCATTATTAGTCTCGCGTATATCTGATAAGGATTTTAATTAAATTTTTATTTTGTCTAAACTTAGTCGGAAAGAAGCTCGAGTACTACGAAATCCATCTTGTTGACTAGTACCAGAAGCAGTCTAAGAAGCCAATACGGACGAGGAAAAGAGAGTAAAAAATCAAAGGACGATATTAAGGCTGAACTCCTGTGATTATGCCGTAGACGATGGGCTTAAGCCAGTTTCGATTAGAAGGTAAATAAATAACCAAAAATAAATAAAATAACAAAGAAATTATACAGGGTTGCTACATGTCAGGGAAAAGTCAGGGGAAAATAAGGAAATTTTATATTTTAAAACGTCAGAGAATTTAAAAGATTCTTCGAGAAGCCAGGAAATTACTGCTGGGAAGATTTGAAAAGTCCGGGAATTTGAATGTGAAAAAACTGTGGCAACCCTGTTATAGGACAAAACCGGCCGTCCAGCCTCTGTCAGTGTAGAAAACACCTTTTTAGGGACCATCCACGTGATCTAGGTGCCAGTTAAAATCCTGGTCCATATGGCAATCGTCCCCGGGAATATCTCGAGTGTGAGGTTCGCGGTCTTATATAGGCAGAGCGAGGAAAAACGATTTCTTTTCTCCGCGCCCGTAGACACGAACTATTTGATAAGTACATCGCTTTCAACAGGCATTGGGGAAGTAACAATTTTTACCCCTCACAGAGGCCGTTCTTCCTTGATGGAACTTGGTTATTTGATTAATTTTTAATATAACCAAATATGTTTACTGAATTAGGACAATTTATTTACCTTAGCCCCTCATTTTATTTGGTATGAAGCTAATTTAAAATGATATAGAAGTCCAAGATAAACCTTCTTCCGGGGTCGAAACTGGGTTACCTGTTCATAAATTAAGAAGTTTGTTCTTTTGTAAATTACAAATAGAGTGTATCCCGAAGTTAGCGCTACGATAAAATGTATCGTCCAATGATTATCGAGCTTATAATTATATATAAAATAACTTGCGAAGTATTTTATAATTTCAAAATTGTAAAATATGGCGCGAAATCGATCAAAATAGATCTTCAGAACGAAAGGTATAGTTTAGGTCATAAAAACTTCTTATTTTATATGGTATTTATGTATAAAACGTTTACTTGAAAAAATAAACAATCTATAAATTTTATTTAAAATTTTATTGATTAAAAAGATAGTATATTTTAAAAACCGGCCATGGTTGCCACACCTAAAGTATTACGAATACGGTACCAATTTAAAATTTGACGATCAATGTTAACCACTGTTGGTGTTGTTTGAATTGGCGTTGCTGTTAAACTGGTTTCTGTGTTAAAGAATTGCAAGAGAGAAAAATTAACTGAAACCAAAAATAGAAAATATATATATTCTTCGAATTACACTGAACGTTAGTCGGGAAAAACTCTGAACATTTTTACCAGGGAAGCATTTCCACAGGATGGACAGGGCAAAGTTTAAAATACTAAATTGTAAATAACTAGTTTAAACCGTGTGGAAGTGTAATTTTTGGGAAAAACTTTGGTGTATAATTGTTATTTTAAATAAGTTGAAATATCACGAATGCAAATGGTACAAGAAAAGCGATCCTTTGGTCATGCGCGTGAGTTGACACGAGCAAGAGCAATTAAGGCTGGGTATATTTTTAGGTATTGCAAATTAAGACATTTTTGCTGCTAAATAGTTATATGCACTCCGGGTTGGCAGCATACGCGAAGCAATGCTCAACTAATCTCCAATAAAAAAAAAAGAGAAATTAAAATAACGTTCACCCCGTCTTTGCACGTGCTACCAATTCGAGTTAAAATTGTCGTTAATCCCTTAATCGGGGTTTTTTAACTTTTCAAATTGTGTTGGCTTGCGTGAGTTTTGATCTCAATGATCTAAGGTGGCTAATGAGTCTATTCTAAAGTCGCGTCTTAAAGTTATCTCGTCCTCTGTATGTACATACAGTCCGAGGTAATATGTACTATTTTTCAAAAGGAGTTGGCAAAATGAAGTTTGAGGTGTGGTAAATAACCAATGTTAATGACATTGGTAACTCCTATTAAAGCAAAGTATAGGCACTTCCGCATCTTATCAGTTTCTATCGGCGCGATGCCAATACGCAATTAATTTTCTGATTTAAAACATATTTCCTACTCTAACTGCGCTCTAAGGGTTGTGGGTGCCATATGTAAGTAATACATTTTACTGAAATGGAGTTTTTCGGAAAGAAAATAAGCGAGACTTACGGGCAACACTGTTGAGTCAAAGCGCAGCATAAAGAATTGACGATATATTTGAAGCCAGTGACGCGACATGGATTACACATATTTTGGTTGTTATTGTTATTAAATAACAAATTTGCCAGAAGAGCTTCTTCGGAAAAAATTACTCCTGCGACCAAAAGAATGAAAACTTGGCCTAGGAATCTCGATTTTGGGATTGACATCGTTTTATCTGTCGATGGATATAGTCGCGAGCGAAGATTCTAAAAGGTACGATTGATTCTTTAAATTTTGCGTTCACTCGCAGCGAGTAAATGTTTTGTATCGACTATCGCGATTGACGAAACACTTAAATACTATCGTTGATCGGAAAGTCTATCGATGAATGTATATACTGGCCCAATTTTTAATTAACGCGGGATATCCTTTCCTTTTCAGTTTCACTGTTGCGTTGGCGACTGCGAGTTCCCGTAAATCAGGAAGGAATCATTTAGTGGAAAAAAAGCGAAAGTAATTAACAGATAATTTATATTAAACAAAGGAAATGAAATATAGGTGTCATTTTGAAACGCCATTTCCGTATATATTGGGAAGGCAGTTAATGACAGAATCAATAGTGTGAAAGCGGAGGAAATGAGAATAGCGAATAGTTAGATTTAAAATTATATACGGAAGTCTTCCTTTTTGATAATTTCATTAGTGTACTGACAAAAGGCAAGATGGAACTCGGAAGAAATTATATTCAGTTTTGTTACGAAGAATCCGTCTAGAGTAGTGCTGGGCGGATCCGATTACTCGTAAAGGTTCGATTACCGATTACACTTGGTAAAGTGTTCGATTACCGATTACTTTTTATTATTTCTTTCAAGTTCAATGCAGCAGCTAAAAAAAGGAAAAAAGAAGTTAAAGTCGCACGTTTTTTGTACCGAAAAAATTAAACCACAAGTAATCGTCATGGACTTTGTGGACTGATTTCTGGATCTTGGTGATTACTTTTACAAGTAATCGATACGGAACCGCCCAGTACTAGTCAAGAGCCTGCTACATTCCCTGGTCTTTAAAAGTTAAAAATCTTCGATTTAGTTTTAGGCTTGAAATTCGTGTTAACGAGTCCCTCTGCCTGGGCAAAGACGATAAACAGAAAGCTCAGGAAATTGTGACCGTGGGTAAAACTGAATATGTTCAGTTTGCAGCTGAAAACCATATATTTAACATCATAATGAACTCTGAAATTGTATTAAAGGAAGAAACGTACGGAGATGGAGTTTTTTGTTGTAAAAACAGTAACTGCGCGAGAAATCTTTTGATTTCGTAATCACGGGAGATTTTTCAAGTTATTTATCGAAGGAAAAGCGTTCCTTCCTTCAATAAATTTTCAAGTATCTCTACCATAGATTATAGTTATAGAAAATTCAACTTTAGTAATTAACTCAAATTATGTCAGTTCCTTCGCGGTCAATAGTCAGTCACCGGATCCTGACATATTGTAAGACATATAGTCTAATGAGGTAGAAGACAACATATGTCAAACACTGGAATAAGCGCGCGCCCACCATTAGGACTAAGTGGACAGTGGTCGACATGAGATATTTCCGGAAAATTGGGCGAAAAATTCGGGGAAATTAGTAGACCGTTATGTGCACTGTGATAAATAGGTGATAGAGCCACGAATTCCTCGAAGTTAGAGTATTTTCTCATTTATTCCAACCTAACCAAAGCGTATGTTCACTATAAAGAGCAGGTTTTAGTTGATTTGAAAAGGTCAAATTAGCTACGTTCACACTATGTTGTTTAAAACCGTTTCACGTGTTAAAATCGATTTCATCTACGTGCAATATCTCTGGATTTAACCGCAAAACTGTACAATTTGGCTATTCGAAATTGGTTGAAGTCTCTTGCGTGATCGTGGCTTTTGAATCCAAAAAAAACTAATGAAACAAGTCAACTGTTTCATTATAAGTGCTTGGTATATTTTCCGTTAAAAATATTAGTCTCTGCATTTGATTCGTGGTTTACCCTATAGGTTCTAACTTCTTGAAGTAAACCCAAATTCTTGAGCTGAAATGTTACACCCGCCAATATGTGAAAGAATAATCAAGGAGGATAATCAGAGTGATGTTGGCGGTTTTGGATGAGCTACTGCAGCGATCCTGGCTGTCGTACGAAAATAAGTATGGAGGCGCTCGGTATTTTACTGTTAATAAGGAAGATAATCAGCGTATATTGTTTTTCACAGTAAAAATCTGGCGACAACATATTTTTTACGTATGACAAGCAGAGTTGCTACAGACAAATGGCAGGACTACCAGTCACTTGACGGAAAAAAGTCTGAGTTAACTCTCAATACTTCCTCCATAGTATAATGGCATACACGCACCGCGCTGCACCTGGTAGGCAGAATAGGCGCCAATAGTTTAAACACACGATAAATAAGTGACTGAACTTGGATATATTTTTCTTAAGATAGATATATTTTAAAATCATTTATGTACAAATATATATGACATCAGTCATATAGTTATCCGACAGCGTTAGCCGCGACATCCGTGAACGAATTAGAAAGGGGACTGTTTCCAAACGGGACTCTGTAAAATGAAATAAGTATAGTTATAAACCCGAAAAGTAGAAACATGTTTTGTACTTACAACTCGAGACAACATTGATTTATTAAAGCGCAACACAGAGAAGGTCCAAAATTAAATAAACCCCTTGAACAAGTCACGCATTTTCTAGTGAAACTCATTGAGTCTGTCGAACTTACAATAAGGAGACAAATCACCAAGAAACACGTATTCCTCATATTTGGAAGAGTGTATGTCTACGGAAGAGTAGTAATTTATCGGACACCTTTGGACTTAGTCTGTCGGAACTGAAATGATTCCTGAAAATTGAATTACCGACGCTTAAATATAACCTATTAACGCTATTATAATAAGCGCGTAACTTGGCATAATTTATGTTTGGAAAAAATCAAATCATCGTATTTCGAAATGTAGGTTTCTATTTTTGAGCGGGATTCGTCACGTCCTGTTAAAGGGATGATGAAGACGCGTTACTCTTAGTTAAGCGTGGTGTAATTTATTTGTTAAGCGTGGTGTAATTTATTTGCCAAGCGTGGTGTAATTTATTTGCCAAGCGTGGTGTAATTTATTTGTCAAGCCTGATGTTGATTATTTGCCAAGCCTGGTGTTGATTATTTGCCAAGCCTGGTGTTGATTATTTGCCAAGCCTGGTGTTGATTATTTGCCAAGCCTGGTGTTGATTATTTGCCAAGCCTGGTGTTGATTATTTGCCAAGCCTGGTGTGAATTATTTGCCAAGCCTGATGTGAATTATTTGCCAAGCCTGATGTGAATTATTTGCCAAGCTTGGTGTTAATTATTTTTCGAAGAGATCTATTTTTTAAAGAGTCTACTTTTTAAAGGGATGTTTTTTTTTCAAGGGATGTTTTTTTTCAAGGGATGTTTTTTTTTCAAGGGATGTTTTTTTTTCAAGGGATGTTTTTTTTTCAAGGGATGGTTTTTTTTTCAAGGGATGTTTTTTTTTTTCAAGGGATGTTTTTTTTTTCAAGGGATGTTTTTTTTTCAAGGGATGTTTTTTTTTCAAGGGATGTTTTTTTTTTCAAGGGATGTTTTTTTTTTCAAGGGATGTTTTTTTTTCAAGGGATGTTTTTTTTTTCAAGGGATGTTTTTTTTTCAAGGGGTGTTTTTTTTTCAAGGGATGTTTTTTTTCAAGGGATGTTTTTTTTTCAAGGGATGTTTTTTTTTCAAGGAATGTTTTTTTTTTTCAAGGGATGTTTTTTTTTTTTCAAGGGATGTTTATTTTTTCAAGGGATGTTTATTTTTTCAAGGGATGTTTATTTTTTCAAGGGATGTTTTTTTTTTTAAGGGATGTTGTTTTTTTCAAGGAATGTTGTTTTTTTCAAGGGATGTTTTTTTTTTCAAGGGATGTTTTTTTTTTCAAGGGATGTTGTTTTTTTCAAGGGATGTTTGTTTTTTTCAAGGGATGTTTTTTTTTTTCAAGGGATGTTTTTTTTTCAAGGGATGTTTTTTTTTCAAGGGAAGTTTTTTTTTCAAGGGATGTTTTTTTTTTTAAAGGGATGTTTTTTTTTTTTCAAGGGATGTTTTTTTTTTTTCAAGGGATGTTTTTTTTTTTTCAAGGGATGTTTTTTTTTTTTCAAGGGATGTTTTTTTTTTTTCAAGGGATGTTTTTTTTTTTCTTTTTTTAGGGATGTTTTTTTTTTTTTAGGGATGTTTTTTTTTTTTTTTTTTAGGGATGTTTTTTTTTTCTAGGGATGTTTTTTTTTTCAAGGCGTGTTTTTTTTTTCAAGGCGTGTTTTTTTTTTCAAGGCGTGTTTTTTTTTTCAAGGCGTGTTTTTTTTTTCAAGGCGTGTTTTTTTTTTCAAGGCGTGTTTTTTTTTTCAAGGCGTGTTTTTTTTTTCAAGGCGTGTTTTTTTTTTCAAGGCGTGTTTTTTTTTTCAAGGCGTGTTTTTTTTTTCAAGGCGTGTTTTTTTTTTCAAGGCGTGTTTTTTTTTTCAAGGCGTGTTTTTTTTTTCAAGGCGTGTTTTTTTTTTCAAGGCGTGTTTTTTTTTTCAAGGCGTGTTTTTTTTTCAAGGCGTGTTTTTTTTTCAAGGCGTGTTTTTTTTTTCAAGGGGTGTTTTTTTTTCAAGGGGTGTTTTTTTTTTCAAGGGGTGTTTTTTTTTTCAAGGGGTGTTTTTTTTTTTCAAGGGGTGTTTTTTTTTTCAAGGGGTGTTTTTTTTTCAAGGGGTGTTTTTTTTTTCAAGGGGTGTTTTTTTTTTCAAGGGGTGTTTTTTTTTTCAAGGGGTGTTTTTTTTTTCAAGGGGTGTTTTTTTTTTCAAGGGGTGTTTTTTTTTTCAAGGGGTGTTTTTTTTTTCAAGGGGTGTTTTTTTTTTCAAGGGGTGTTTTTTTTTTCAAGGGGTGTTTTTTTTTTCAAGGGGTGTTTTTTTTTTCAAGGGGTGTTTTTTTTTTTCAAGGGGTGTTTTTTTTTTTCAAGGGGTGTTTTTTTTTTCAAGGGGTGTTTTTTTTTTCAAGGGGTGTTTTTTTTTTCAAGGGGTGTTTTTTTTTTCAAGGGGTGTTTTTTTTTTCAACTGGTGTTTTTTTTTCCAAGGGGTGTTTTTTTTTTCAAGGGGTGTTTTTTTTTTCAAGGGGTGTTTTTTTTTTCAAGGGGTGTTTTTTTTTTCAAGGGGTGTTTTTTTTTTCAAGGGGTGTTTTTTTTTTCAAGGGGTGTTTTTTTTTTCAAGGGGTGTTTTTTTTTTCAAGGGGTGTTTTTTTTTTCAAGGGGTGTTTTTTTTTTCAAGGGGTGTTTTTTTTTTCAAGGGGTGTTTTTTTTTTCAAGGGGTGTTTTTTTTTTCAAGGGGTGTTTTTTTTTTCAAGGGGTGTTTTTTTTTTCAAGGGGTGTTTTTTTTTTCAAGGGGTGTGTTATTTTCAAGGGGTGTGTTATTTTCAAGGGGTGTGTTATTTTCAAAAAAGGGTGTGTTATTTTCAAAAAAGGGTGTGTTATTTTCAAAAAAGGGTGTGTTATTTTCAAAAAAGGGTGTGTTATTTTCAAAAAAGGGTGTGTTATTTTCAAAAAAGGGTGTGTTATTTTCAAAAAAGGGTGTGTTATTTTCAAAAAAGGGTGTGTTATTTTCAAAAAAGGGTGTGTTATTTTCAAAAAAGGGTGTGTTATTTTCAAAAAAGGGTGTGTTATTTTCAAAAAAGGGTGTGTTATTTTCAAAAAAGGGTGTGTTATTTTCAAAAAAGGGTGTGTTATTTTCAAAAAAGGGTGTGTTATTTTCAAAAAAGGGGTGTGTTATTTTCAAAAAAGGGGTGTGTTATTTTCAAAAAAGGGGTGTGTTATTTTCAAAAAAGGGGTGTGTTATTTTCAAAAAAGGGGTGTGTTATTTTCAAAAAAGGGGTGTGTTATTTTCAAAAAAGGGGTGTGTTATTTTCAAAAAAGGGGTGTGTTATTTTCAAAAAAGGGGTGTGTTATTTTCAAAAAAGGGGTGTGTTATTTTCAAAAAAGGGGTGTGTTATTTTCAAAAAAGGGGTGTGTTATTTTCAAAAAAGGGGTGTGTTATTTTCAAAAAAGGGGTGTGTTATTTTCAAAAAAGGGGTGTGTTATTTTCAAAAAAGGGGTGTGTTATTTTCAAAAAAGGGGTGTGTTATTTTCAAAAAAGGGGTGTGTTATTTTCAAAAAAGGGGTGTGTTATTTTCAAAAAAGGGGTGTGTTATTTTCAAAAAAGGGGTGTGTTATTTTCAAAAAAGGGGTGTGTTATTTTCAAAAAAGGGGTGTGTTATTTTCCAAAAAGGGGTGTGTTATTTTCCAAAAAGGGGTGTGTTATTTTCCAAAAAGGGGTGTGTTATTTTCCAAAAAGGGGTGTGTTATTTTCCAAAAAGGGGTGTGTTATTTTCCAAAAAGGGGTGTGTTATTTTCCAAAAAGGGGTGTGTTATTTTCCAAAAAGGGGTGTGTTATTTTCCAAAAAGGGGTGTGTTATTTTCCAAAAAGGGGTGTGTTATTTTCCAAAAAGGGGTGTGTTATTTTCCAAAAAGGGGTGTGTTATTTTCCAAAAAGGGGTGTGTTATTTTCCAAAAAGGGGTGTGTTATTTTCCAAAAAGGGGTGTGTTATTTTCCAAAAAGGGGTGTGTTATTTTCCAAAAAGGGGTGTGTTATTTTCCAAAAAGGGGTGTGTTATTTTCCAAAAAGGGGTGTGTTATTTTCCAAAAAGGGGTGTGTTATTTTCCAAAAAGGGGTGTGTTATTTTCCAAAAAGGGGTGTGTTATTTTCCAAAAAGGGGTGTGTTATTTTCCAAAAAGGGGTGTGTTATTTTCCAAAAAGGGGTGTGTTATTTTCCAAAAAGGGGTGTGTTATTTTCCAAAAAGGGGGGTGTTATTTTCCAAAAAGGGGGGTGTTATTTTCAAAAAAGGGGGGTGTTATTTTCAAAAAAGGGGGGTGTTATTTTCAAAAAAGGGGGGTGTTATTTTCAAAAAAGGGGGGTGTTATTTTCAAAAAAGGGGGGTGTTATTTTCAAAAAAGGGGGGTGTTATTTTCAAAAAAGGGGGGTGTTATTTTCAAAAAAGGGGGGTGTTATTTTCAAAAAAGGGGGGTGTTATTTTCAAAAAAGGGGGGTGTTATTTTCAAAAAAGGGGGGTGTTATTTTCAAAAAAGGGGGGTGTTATTTTCAAAAAAGGGGGGTGTTATTTTCAAAAAAGGGGGGTGTTATTTTCAAAAAAGGGGGGTGTTATTTTCAAAAAAGGGGTGTGTTATTTTCAAAAAAGGGGTGTGTTATTTTCAAAAAAGGGGTGTGTTATTTTCAAAAAAGGGGTGTGTTATTTTCAAAAAAGGGGTGTGTTACTTTCAAAAAAGGGGTGTGTTACTTTCAAAAAAGGGGTGTGTTACTTTCAAAAAAGGGGTGTGTTACTTTCAAAAAAGGGGTGTGTTACTTTCAAAAAAGGGGTGTGTTACTTTCAAAAACGGGGTGTGTTACTTTCAAAAACGGGGTGTGTTACTTTCAAAACGGGGTGTGTTACTTTCAAAAACGGGGTGTGTTACTTTCAAAAACGGGGTGTGTTACTTTCAAAAACGGGGTGTGTTACTTTCAAAAAAGGGGTGTATTTATTTATTTTTTTTACAGGGGTGTATTTATTTATTTTTTTTACAGGGGTGTATTTTTTTTTTTTTTTTACAGGGGTGTATTATTTATTTTTTTTTACAGGGGGTGTATTTATTTATTTTTTTTTACAGGGGGCGTATTTATTATTTATTTTTTTTTACAGGGGGCGTATTTATTATTTATTTTTTTTTACAGGGGGCGTATTTATTATTTATTTTTTTTACAGGGGGCGTATTTATTATTTATTTTTTTTACAGGGGAAGTATTTATTATTTATTTTTTACAGGGGGTGTATTTATTATTTTTTATAAATGATTATTTCAATTTTTACAGGGGGTGTATATGATTATTTCAATTTTTACAGGGGGTGTATATGATTATCTCAAAAACCTCAATTTTCCAAATCTCAAAAACCTCAATTTTCCAAATCTCAAAAACCTCAATTTTCCAAATCTTAAAAACCTCAATTTTCCAAATCTTAAAAACCTCAATTTTCCAAATCTTAAAAACCTCAATTTTCCAAATCTCAAAAACCTCAAATTTCCAAATCTCAAAAATCTAAATTTTCCAAATCTCAAAAATTTAAATTTTCCAAATCTCAAAAATTTAAATTTTCCAAATCTCAAAAATTAAAATTTTCCAAATCTCAAAAATTTAAATTTTCCAAATCTCAAAAATTTAAATTTTCCAAATCACAAAAATCTCAATTTTCCAAATCACAAAAATCTCAATTTTCCAAATCACAAAAATCTCAATTTTCCAAATCACAAAAATCTCAATTTTCCAAATCTCAAAAATCTCAATTTTCCAAATCTCAAAAATCTCAATTTTCCAAATCTCAATTTTCCAAATCTCAATTTTCCAAATCTCAATTTTCCAAATCTCAATTTTCCAAATCTCAATTTTCCAAATCTCAATTTTCCAAATCTCAATTTTCCAAATCTCAATTTTCCAAATCTCAATTTTCCAAATCTCAATTTTCCAAATCTCAATTTTCCAAATCTCAATTTTCCAAATCTCAATTTTCCAAATCTCAATTTTCCAAATCTCAATTTTCCAAATCTCAATTTTCCAAATCTCAATTTTCCAAATCTCAATTTTCCAAATCTCAATTTTCCAAATCTCAATTTTCCAAATCTCAAAAATCTCAATTTTCCAAATCTCAAAAATCTCAATTTTCCAAATCTCAAAAATCTCAATTTTCCAAATCTCAAAAATCTCAATTTTCCAAATCTCAAAAATCTCAATTTTCCAAATCTCAAAAATCTCAAGTTTCCAAATCTCAAAAATCTCAAGTTTCCAAATCTCAAAAATCTCAAGTTTCCAAATCTCAAAAATCTCAAGTTTCCAAATCTCAAAAATCTCAAGTTTCCAAATCTCAAAAATCTCAAGTTTCCAAATCTCAAAAATCTCAAGTTTCCAAATCTCAAAAATCTCAATTTTCCAAATCTCAAAAATCTCAATTTTCCAAATCGCAAAAATCTCAATTTTCCAAATGGCAAAAATCTCAATTTTCCAAATCTCAATTTTCCAAATCTCAATTTTCCAAATCTCAATTTTCCAAATCTCAATTTTCCAAATCTCAATTTTCCAAATCTCAATTTTCCAAATCTCAATTTTCCAAATCTCAATTTTCCAAATCTCAATTTTCCAAATCTCAATTTTCCAAATCTCAATTTTCCAAATCTCAATTTTCCAAATCTCAATTTTCCAAATCTCAATTTTCCAAGTCTCAAAAATCTCCATTTTCCAAATCTCAAAAATCTCCATTTTCCAAGATTTTTACAGGGGGTGTATTTATCGATCGGTCGTTTTTACAGGGGGTGTATTTTTCGATCGGTCGTTTTTACAGGGGGTGTATTTATCGATCGGTCGTTTTTACAGGGGGTGTATTTATCGATCGGCCGTTTTTACAGATGGTGTATTTATCGATCGGTCGTTTTTACAGATGGTGTATTTATCGATCGGTCGTTTTTACAGGGGGGTGTATTTATCGATCGATCGTTTTTACAGGGGGTGTATTTATCGATCGGTCGTTTTTACAGGGGGTGTATTTATCCATCGGTCGTTTTTACAGGGGGTGTATTTATCCATCGGTCGTTTTTACAGGGGGTGTATTTATCCATCGGTCGTTTTTACAGGGGGTGTATTTATCCATCGGTCGTTTTTACAGGGGGTGTATTTATCCATCGGTCGTTTTTACAGATGGTGTATTTATCGATCGGTCGTTTTTACAGATGGTGTATTTATCGATCGGTCGTTTTTACAGATGGTGTATTTATCGATCGGTCGTTTTTACAGATGGTGTATTTATCGATCGGTCGTTTTTACAGATGGTGTATTTATCGATCGGTCGTTTTAACAGGGGGTGTATTTATCGATCGGTCGTTTTTACAGGGGGTGTATTTATCGATCGGTCGTTTTTGCAGGGGGTGTATTTATCGATCGGTCGTTTTTACAGGGGGTGTATTTATCGATCGGTCGTTTTTACAGGGGGTGTATTTATCGATCGGTCGTTTTTACAGGGGGTGTATTTATCCATCGGTCGTTTTTACAGGGGGTGTATTTATCGATCGGTCGTTTTTACAGGGGGTGTATTTATCGATCGGTCGTTTTTACAGATGGTGTATTTATCGATCGGTCGTTTTTACAGATGGTGTATTTATCGATCGGTCGTTTTTACAGATGGTGTATTTATCGATCGGTCGTTTTTACAGATGGTGTATTTATCGATCGGTCGTTTTTACAGATGGTGTATTTATCGATCGGTCGTTTTTACAGATGGTGTATTTATCGATCGGTCGTTTTTACAGATGGTGTATTTATCGATCGGTCGTTTTTACAGATGGTGTATTTATCGATCGGTCGTTTTTACAGGGGGTGTATTTATCGATCGGTCGTTTTTACAGGGGGTGTATTTATCGATCGGTCGTTTTACAGGGGGGTGTATTTATCGATCGGTCGTTTTACAGGGGGGTGAATTTATCGATCGGTCGTTTTTACAGGGGGTGTATTTATCGATCGGTCGTTTTTACAGGGGGTGTATTTATCGATCGGTCGTTTTTACAGATGGTGTATTTATCGATCGGTCGTTTTTACAGGGGGTGTATTTATCGATCGGTCGTTTTTACAGGGGGTGTATTTATCGATCGGTCGTTTTTACAGGGGGTGTATTTATCGATCGGTCGTTTTACAGGGGGTGAATTTATCGATCGGTCGTTTTTACAGGGGGGTGTATTTATCGATCGGTCGTTTTTACAGGGGGTGTATTTATCGATCGGTCGTTTTTACAGGGGGTGAATTTATCGATCGGTCGTTTTTACAGGGGGTGTATTTATCGATCGGTCGTTTTTACAGGGGGTGTATATATCGATCGGTCGTTTTTACAGGGGGTGTATTTATCGATCGGTCGTTTTTACAGATGGTGTATTTATCGATCGGACGTTTTTACAGGGGGTGTATTTATCGATCGGTCGTTTTTACAGAGGGTGTATTTATCGATCGGTCGTTTTTACAGATGGTGTATTTATCGATCGGTCGTTTTTACAGATGGTGTATTTATCGATCGGTCGTTTTTACAGATGGTGTATTTATCGATCGGTCGTTTTTACAGATGGTGTATTTATCGATCGGTCGTTTTTACAGATGGTGTATTTATCGATCGGTCGTTTTTACAGATGGTGTATTTATCGATCGGTCGTTTTTACAGATGGTGTATTTATCGATCGGTCGTTTTTACAGATGGTGTATTTATCGATCGGTCGTTTTTACAGGGGGTGTATTTATCGATTGGTCGTTTTTACAGGGGGTGTATTTATCGATCGGTCGTTTTTACAGGGGGTGAATTTATCGATCGGTCGTTTTTACAGGGGGTGTATATATCGATCGGTCGTTTTTACAGGGGGTGTATATATCGATCGGTCGTTTTTACAGGGGGTGTATATATCGATCGGTCGTTTTTACAGAGGGTGTATTTATCCATCGGTCGTTTTTACAGGGGGTGTATTTATCGATCGGTCGTTTTTACAGGGGGTGTATTTATCGATCGGTCGTTTTTACAGGGGGTGTATTTACCGATCGGTCGTTTTTACAGGGGGTGTATTTATCGATCGGTCGTTTTTACAGGGGGTGTATTTATCGATCGGTCGTTTTGCAGATGGTGTATTTATCGATCGGTCGTTTTTACAGGGGGTGTATATCGATCGGTCGTTTTTACAGGGGGTGTATTTATCGATCGGTCGTTTTTTTAGGGAGTGTATTTATCGATCGGTCGTTTTTACAGGGGGTGTTTATATCGATCGGTCGTTTTTACAGGGGGAGTTTATATCGATCGGTCGTTTTACAGGGGGTGAATTTATCGATCGGTCGTTTTTACAGGGGGGTGTATTTATCGATCGGTCGTTTTTACAGGGGGTGTATTTATCGATCGGTCGTTTTTACAGGGGGTGAATTTATCGATCGGTCGTTTTTACAGGGGGTGTATTTATCGATCGGTCGTTTTTACAGGGGGTGTATATATCGATCGGTCGTTTTTACAGGGGGTGTATTTATCGATCGGTCGTTTTTACAGATGGTGTATTTATCGATCGGACGTTTTTACAGGGGGTGTATTTATCGATCGGTCGTTTTTACAGAGGGTGTATTTATCGATCGGTCGTTTTTACAGATGGTGTATTTATCGATCGGTCGTTTTTACAGATGGTGTATTTATCGATCGGTCGTTTTTACAGATGGTGTATTTATCGATCGGTCGTTTTTACAGATGGTGTATTTATCGATCGGTCGTTTTTACAGATGGTGTATTTATCGATCGGTCGTTTTTACAGATGGTGTATTTATCGATCGGTCGTTTTTACAGGGGGTGTATTTATCGATCGGTCGTTTTTACAGGGGGTGAATTTATCGATCGGTCGTTTTTACAGGGGGTGTATATATCGATCGGTCGTTTTTACAGGGGGTGTATATATCGATCGGTCGTTTTTACAGGGGGTGTATATATCGATCGGTCGTTTTTACAGAGGGTGTATTTATCCATCGGTCGTTTTTACAGGGGGTGTATTTATCGATCGGTCGTTTTTACAGGGGGTGTATTTATCGATCGGTCGTTTTTACAGGGGGTGTATTTACCGATCGGTCGTTTTTACAGGGGGTGTATTTATCGATCGGTCGTTTTTACAGGGGGTGTATTTATCGATCGGTCGTTTTGCAGATGGTGTATTTATCGATCGGTCGTTTTTACAGGGGGTGTATATCGATCGGTCGTTTTTACAGGGGGTGTATTTATCGATCGGTCGTTTTTTTAGGGAGTGTATTTATCGATCGGTCGTTTTTACAGGGGGTGTTTATATCGATCGGTCGTTTTTACAGGGGGAGTTTATATCGATCGGTCGTTTTTACAGGGGGTGTATTTATCGATCGGTCGTTTTTACAGGGGGTGTATTTATCGATCGGTCGTTTTTACAGGGGGTGTATTTATCGATCGGTCGTTTTTACAGGGGGTGTATTTATCGATCGGTCGATTTTACAGGGGGTGTATTTATCGATCGGTCGTTTTTACAGGGGGTGTATTTATCCATCGGTCGTTTTTACAGGGGGTGTATTTATCCATCGGTCGTTTTTACAGGTTGTGTATTTATCGATCGGTCGTTTTTACAGGGGGTGTATTTATCGATCGGTCGTTTTTACAGGGGGTGTATTTATCGATCGGTCGTTTTTCCTGGGGGTGTATTTATCGATCGGTCGTTTTTACAGGGGGTGTATTTATCGATCGGTCGTTTTTACAGGGGGTGTATTTATCGATCGGTCGTTTTTCCAGGGGGTGTATTTATCGATCGGTCGTTTTTACAGGGGGTGTATTTATTGATCGGTTGTTTTTCCTGGGGGTGTATTTATCGATCGGTCGTTTTTACAGGGGGTGTATTTATCGATCGGTCGTTTTTACAGGGGGTGTATTTATCGATCGGTCGTTTTACAGGGGGGTGTATTTATCGATCGCTCGTTTTTACAGGGGGTGTATTTATCGATCGGTCGTTTTTACAGCGGGTGTATTTATCGATCGGTCGTTTTTACAGGGGGTGTATTTATCGATCGGTCGTTTTTACAGGGGGTGTATTTATCGATCGGTCGTTTTTACAGGGGTGTATTTATCGATCGGTCGTTTTTACAGGGGGTGTATATATCGATCGGTCGTTTTTACAGGGGTGTATTTATCGATCGGTCGTTTTTACAGCGGGTGTATTTATCGATCGGTCGTTTTTACAGGGGGTGAATTTATCGGTCGGTCGTTTTTACAGGGGGTGTATATATCGATCGGTCGTTTTTACAGGGGGTGTATATATCGATCGGTCGTTTTTACAGGGGGTGTATTTATCCATCGGTCGTTTTTACAGGGGGTGTATTTATCGATCGGTCGTTTTTACAGATGGTGTATTTATCGATCGGTCGTTTTTACAGGGGGTGTATTTATCGATCGGTCGTTTTTACAGGGGGTGTATTTATCGATCGGTCGTTTTTACAGGGGGTGTATTTATCGATCGGTCGTTTTTACAGGGGGTGTATTTATCGATCGGTCGTTTTTACAGGGGGTGTATTTATCGATCGGTCGTTTTTACAGGGGTGTATTTATCGATCGGTCGTTTTTACAGGGGGTGTATTTATCGATCGGTCGTTTTTACAGGGGGTGTATTTATCGATCGGTCGTTTTTACAGGGGGTGTATTTATCGATCGGTCGTTTTTACATGGGGTGTATTTATCGATCGGTCGTTTTTACAGGGGGTGTATTTATCGATCGGTCGTTTTTACAGGGGGTGTATTTATCGATCGGTCGCTTTTACAGGGGGTGTATTTATCGATCGGTCGTTTTTACAGGGGGTGTATTTATCGATCGGTCGTTTTTACAGGGGGTGTATTTATCGATCGGTCGTTTTTACAGGGGGTGTATTTATCGATCGGTCGTTTTTATAGGGGGTGTATTTATCGATCGGTCGTTTTTACAGAGGGTGTATTTATCGATCGGTCGTTTTTACAGGGGGTGTATTTATCGATCGGTCGTTTTTACAGGGGGTGTATTTATCGATCGGTCGTTTTTACAGGGGGTGTATTTATCGATCGGTCGTTTTTACAGGGGGTGTATTTATCGATCGGTCGTTTTTACAGGGGGTGTATTTATCGATCGGTCGTTTTTACAGGGGGTGTATTTATCGATCGGTCGTTTTTACAGGGGGTGTATTTATCGATCGGTCGTTTTTACAGGGGGTGTATTTATGGATCGGTCGTTTTTACAGGGGGTGTATTTATCGATCGGTCGTTTTTACAGGGGGTGTATTTATCGATCGGTCGTTTTTACAGGGGGTGTATTTATCGATCGGTCGTTTTTACAGGGGGTGTATTTATCGATCGGTCGTTTTTACAGGGGGTGTATTTATCGATCGGTCGTTTTTACAGGGGGTGTATTTATCGATCGGTCGTTTTTACAGGGGGTGTATTTATCGATCGGTCGATTTTACAGGGGGTGTATTTATCGATCGGTCGTTTTTACAGGGGGTGTATTTATCGATCGGCCGTTTTTACAGGGGGTGTATTTATCGATCGGTCGTTTTTACAGGGGGTGTATTTATCGATCGGTCGTTTTTACAGGGGGTGTATTTATCGATCGGTCGTTTTTACAGGGGGTGTATTTATCGATCGGTCGTTTTTACAGGGGGTGTATTTATCGATCGGTCGTTTTTACAGGGGGTGTATTTATCGATCGGTCGTTTTTACAGGGGGTGTATTTATCGATCGGTCGTTTTTACAGGGGGTTGTATTTATCGATCGGTCGTTTTACAGGGGGGTGTATTTATCGATCGGTCGTTTTTACAGGGGGTATATTTATCGATCGGTCGTTTTTACAGGGGTGTATTTATCCATCGGTCGTTTTTACAGGGAGTGTATTTATCGATCGGTCGTTTTTACAGGGGGTGTATTTATCGATCGGTCGTTTTTACAGGGGGTGTATTTATCCATGTAAAAACGACCGATCGATAAATACACCCCCTGTAAAAACGAGCGATCGATAAATACACCCCCTGTAAAAACGACCGATCGATAAATACACCCCCTGTAAAAACGACCGATTGATAAATACACCCCCTGTAAAAACGACCGATCGATAAATACACCCCCTGTAAAAACGAACGATCGATAAATACACCCCCTGTAAAAACGACCGATCGATAAATACACCTCCTGTAAAAACGACCGATCGATAAATACACCCCCTGTAAAATCGACCGATCGATAAATACACCCCCTGTAAAAACGACCGATGGATAAATACACCCCCTGTAAAAACGACCGATCGATGAATACACCCCCTGTAAAAACGACCGATCGTTGAATACACCCCCTGTAAAAACGACCGATCGTTGATTACACCCCCTGTAAAAACGACCGATCGATAAATACACCCCCTGTAAAAACGACCGATCGATACACCCCCTGTAAAAACGACCGATCGATAAATACACCCCCTGTAAAAACGACCGATCGATAAATACAACCCCCTGTAAAACGACCGATCGATAAATACACCCCCTGTAAAAAACGACCGATCGATAAATACACGCCCTGTAAAAACGACCGATCGATAAATACACCCCCTGTAAAAACGAGCGATCGATAAATACACCCCATGTAAAAACGACCGATCGATAAATACACCCCCTGTAAAAACGACCGATCGATAAATACAACCCCTGTAAAAACGACCGATCGATAAATACACCCCCTGTAAAAACGACCGATCGATAAATACACCCCCTGTAAAAACGACCGATCGATAAATACACCCCCTGTAAAAACGACCGATCGATAAATACACCCCCGGTAAAAACGACCGATCGATAAATACACCCCCGGTAAAAACGACCGATCGATAAATACACCCCCTGTAAAAACGACCGATCGATAAATACACCCCCTGTAAAAACGACCGATCGATAAATACACCCCCTGTAAAAACGACCGATCGATAAATACACCCCCTGTAAAAACGACCGATGGATAAATACACCCCCTGTAAAAACGACCGATGGATAAATACACCCCCTGTAAAAACGACCGATGGATAAATACACCCCTGTAAAAACTACCGATGGATAAATACACCCCCTGTAAAAACGACCGATCGATAATTGCACCCCCTGTAAAAACGACCGATGGATAAATACACCCCCTGTAAAAACGACCGATCGATAAATACACCCCCTGTAAAAACGACCGATCGATAAATACACCCCCTGTAAAAACGACCGATCGATAAATACACCCCCTGTAAAAACAGCCGATCGATAAATACACCCCCTGTAAAAACGACCGATCGATAATAACACCCGCTGTAAAAACGACCGATCGATAAATACACCCCCTGTAAAAACGACCGATCGATAAATACACCCCCTGTAAAAACGAGCGATCGATAAATACACCCCCTGTAAAAACGAGCGATCGATAAATACACCCCCTGTAAAAACGAGCGATCGATAAATACACCCCCTGTAAAAACGACCGATCGATAAATACACCCCCTGTAAAAACGACCGATCGATATATACACCCCCTGTAAAAACGACCGATCGATGAATACACCCCCTGTAAAAACGACCGATCGATGAATACACCCCCTGTAAAAACGACCGATCGATAAATACACCCCCTGTAAAAACGACCGATCGATACACCCCCTGTAAAAACGACCGATCGATAAATACACCCCCTGTAAAAACGACCGATCGATAAATAAACCCGCCTGTAAAACGACCGATCGATAAATACACCCCCTGTAAAAACGACTGATCAATAAATACACCCTCTGTAAAAACGACCGATGGATAAATACACCCCCTGTAAAAACGACCGATCGATGAATACACCCCCTGTAAAAACGACCGATCGATAAATACACCCCCTGTAAAAACGAACGATCGATAAATACACCCCCTGTAAAAACGACCGATCGATAAATACACCTCCTGTAAAAACGACCGATCGATAAATACACCCCCTGTAAAATCGACCGATCGATAAATACACCCCCTGTAAAAACGACCGATGGATAAATACACCCCCTGTAAAAACGACCGATCGATGAATACACCCCCTGTAAAAACGACCGATCGTTGAATACACCCCCTGTAAAAACGACCGATCGTTGATTACACCCCCTGTAAAAACGACCGATCGATAAATACACCCCCTGTAAAAACGACCGATCGATACACCCCCTGTAAAAACGACCGATCGATAAATACACCCCCTGTAAAAACGACCGATCGATAAATACAACCCCCTGTAAAACGACCGATCGATAAATACACCCCCTGTAAAAAACGACCGATCGATAAATACACGCCCTGTAAAAACGACCGATCGATAAATACACCCCCTGTAAAAACGAGCGATCGATAAATACACCCCATGTAAAAACGACCGATCGATAAATACACCCCCTGTAAAAACGACCGATCGATAAATACAACCCCTGTAAAAACGACCGATCGATAAATACACCCCCTGTAAAAACGACCGATCGATAAATACACCCCCTGTAAAAACGACCGATCGATAAATACACCCCCTGTAAAAACGACCGATCGATAAATACACCCCCGGTAAAAACGACCGATCGATAAATACACCCCCGGTAAAAACGACCGATCGATAAATACACCCCCTGTAAAAACGACCGATCGATAAATACACCCCCTGTAAAAACGACCGATCGATAAATACACCCCCTGTAAAAACGACCGATCGATAAATACACCCCCTGTAAAAACGACCGATGGATAAATACACCCCCTGTAAAAACGACCGATGGATAAATACACCCCCTGTAAAAACGACCGATGGATAAATACACCCCCTGTAAAAACGACCGATGGATAAATACACCCCTGTAAAAACTACCGATGGATAAATACACCCCCTGTAAAAACGACCGATCGATAATTGCACCCCCTGTAAAAACGACCGATGGATAAATACACCCCCTGTAAAAACGACCGATCGATAAATACACCCCCTGTAAAAACGACCGATCGATAAATACACCCCCCTGTAAAACGACCGATCGATAAATACACCCCCCTGTAAAAACGACCGATCGATAAATACACCCCCTGTAAAAACGACCGATCGATAAATACACCCCCTGTAAAAACGACCGATTGATAAATACACCCCCTGTAAAAACGACCGATCGATAAATACACCCCCTGTAAAAACGACCGATCGATAAATACACCCCCTGTAAAAACAGCCGATCGATAAATACACCCCCTGTAAAAACGACCGATCGATAATAACACCCGCTGTAAAAACGACCGATCGATAAATACACCCCCTGTAAAAACGACCGATCGATAAATACACCCCCTGTAAAAACGAGCGATCGATAAATACACCCCCTGTAAAAACGAGCGATCGATAAATACACCCCCTGTAAAAACGAGCGATCGATAAATACACCCCCTGTAAAAACGACCGATCGATAAATACACCCCCTGTAAAAACGACCGATCGATATATACACCCCCTGTAAAAACGACCGATCGATGAATACACCCCCTGTAAAAACGACCGATCGATGAATACACCCCCTGTAAAAACGACCGATCGATAAATACACCCCCTGTAAAAACGACCGATCGATACACCCCCTGTAAAAACGACCGATCGATAAATACACCCCCTGTAAAAACGACCGATCGATAAATAAACCCGCCTGTAAAACGACCGATCGATAAATACACCCCCTGTAAAAACGACTGATCAATAAATACACCCTCTGTAAAAACGACCGATGGATAAATACACCCCCTGTAAAAACGACCGATCGATGAATACACCCCCTGTAAAAACGACCGATCGATAAATACACCCCCTGTAAAAACGACCGATCGATACACCCCCTGTAAAAACGACCGATCGATAAATACACCCCCTGTAAAAACGACCGATCGATAAATAAACCCGCCTGTAAAACGACCGATCGATAAATACACCCCCTGTAAAAACGACCGATCGATAAATACACCCCCTGTAAAAACGACCGATCGATAAATACACCCCCTGTAAAAACGACCGATCGATAAATAGACCCCCTGTAAAAACGACCGATTGATAAATACACCCCCTGTAAAAACGACCGATCGATAAATACACCCCCTGTAAAAACGACCGATCGATAAATACACCCCCTGTAAAAACAGCCGATCGATAAATACACCCCCTGTAAAAACGACCGATCGATAATAACACCCGCTGTAAAAACGACCGATCGATAAATACACCCCCTGTAAAAACGACCGATCGATAAATACACCCCCTGTAAAAACGAGCGATCGATAAATACACCCCCTGTAAAAACGAGCGATCGATAAATACACCCTCTGTAAAAACGAGCGATCGATAAATACACCCCCTGTAAAAACGACCGATCGATAAATACACCCCCTGTAAAAACGACCGATCGATATATACACCCCCTGTAAAAACGACCGATCGATGAATACACCCCCTGTAAAAACGACCGATCGATAAATACACCCCCTGTAAAAACGACCGATCGATAAATAAACCCGCCTGTAAAACGACCGATCGATAAATACACCCCCTGTAAAAACGACTGATCAATAAATACACCCTCTGTAAAAACGACCGATGGATAAATACACCCCCTGTAAAAACGACCGATCGATGAATACACCCCCTGTAAAAACGACCGATCGATAAATACACCCCCTGTAAAAACGACCGATCGATACACCCCCTGTAAAAACGACCGATCGAT
Source organism: Odiellus spinosus (assembly GCA_963920705.1). Classification (NCBI taxonomy): domain Eukaryota; kingdom Metazoa; phylum Arthropoda; class Arachnida; order Opiliones; family Phalangiidae; genus Odiellus; species Odiellus spinosus. Next base: position 13,159,903 of record OY987235.1, on the reverse strand, counting down.
AAATACACCCCCTGTAAAAACGACCGATCGATAAATAAACCCGCCTGTAAAACGACCGATCGATAAATACACCCCCTGTAAAAACGACCGATCGATAAATACACCCCCTGTAAAAACGACCGATCGATAAATACACCCCCTGTAAAAACGACCGATCGATAAATAGACCCCCTGTAAAAACGACCGATTGATAAATACACCCCCTGTAAAAACGACCGATCGATAAATACACCCCCTGTAAAAACGACCGATCGATAAATACACCCCCTGTAAAAACAGCCGATCGATAAATACACCCCCTGTAAAAACGACCGATCGATAATAACACCCGCTGTAAAAACGACCGATCGATAAATACACCCCCTGTAAAAACGACCGATCGATAAATACACCCCCTGTAAAAACGAGCGATCGATAAATACACCCCCTGTAAAAACGAGCGATCGATAAATACACCCTCTGTAAAAACGAGCGATCGATAAATACACCCCCTGTAAAAACGACCGATCGATAAATACACCCCCTGTAAAAACGACCGATCGATATATACACCCCCTGTAAAAACGACCGATCGATGAATACACCCCCTGTAAAAACGACCGATCGATGAATACACCCCCTGTAAAAACGACCGATCGATAAATACACCCCCTGTAAAAACGACCGATCGATACACCCCCTGTAAAAACGACCGATCGATAAATACACACCCTGTAAAAACGACCGATCGATAAATAAACCCGCCTGTAAAACGACCGATCGATAAATACACCCCCTGTAAAAACGACTGATCAATAAATACACCCTCTGTAAAAACGACCGATGGATAAATACACCCCCTGTAAAAACGGCCGATCGATGAATACACCCCCTGTAAAAACGACCGATCGATAAATACACCCCCTGTAAAAACGACCGATCGATACACCCCCTGTAAAAACGACCGATCGATAAATACACCCCCTGTAAAAACGACCGATCGATAAATAAACCCGCCTGTAAAACGACCGATCGATAAATACACCCCCTGTAAAAACGACCGATCGATAAATACACCCCCTGTAAAAACGACCGATCGATAAATACACCCCCTGTAAAAACGACCGATCGATAAATACACCCCCTGTAAAAACGACCGATCGATAAATACACCTCCTGTAAAAACGACCGATCGATAAATACACCCCCTGTAAAAACGACCGATCGATAAATACACCCCCTGTAAAAACGACCGATCGATAAATACACCCCCTGTAAAAACGACCGATCGATAAATACACCCCCTGTAAAAACGAACGATCGATAAATACACCCCCTGTAAAAACGACCGATCGATTAATACACCTCCTGTAAAAACGACCGATCGATAAATACACCCCCTGTAAAAACGACCGATCGATAAATACCCCCCTGTAAAAACGACCGATCGATAAATACACCCCCTGTAAAAACGACCGACGGATAAATACACCCCCTGTAAAAACGACCGATGGATAAATACACCCTTAAAAAACTACCGATGGATAAATACACCCCCTGTAAAAACGACCGATGGATAAATACACCCCCTATAAAAACGACCGATGGATAAATACACCCCTGTAAAAACGACCGATGGATAAATACACCCCTGTAAAAACTACCGATGGATAAATACACCCCCTGTAAAAACGACCGATCGATAATTGCACCCCCTGTAAAAACGACCGATGGATAAATACACCCCCTGTAAAAACGACCGATCGATAAATACACCCCCTGTAAAAACGACCGATCGATAAATACACTCCCTGTAAAAACGACCGATCGATAAATACACCCCCTGTAAAAACGACCGATCGATAAATACACCCCCTGTAAAAACGACCGATCGATAAATACACCCCCTGTAAAAACGACCGATCGATAAATACACCCCCTGTAAAAACGACCGATCGATAAATACACCCCCTGTAAAAACGAGCGATCGATAAATACACCCCTATAAAAACGAGCGATCGATAAATACACCCCTGTAAAAACGACCGATCGATAAATACACCCCCTGTAAAAACGACCGATCGATAAATACACCCCCTGTAAAAACGACCGATCGATAAATACACCCCCTGTAAAAACGACCGATCGATAAATACACCCCTGTAAACACGACCGATCGATAAATACACCCCCTGTAAAAACGACCGATCGATAAATACACCCCCTGTAAAAGCGACCGATCAATAAATCCACCCTCTGTAAAAACGACCGATGGATAAATACCCCCCCTGTAAAAACGACCGATCGATGAATACACCCCCTGTAAAAACGACCGATCGATGAATACACCCCCTGTAAAAACGACCGATCGATAAATACACCCCCTGTAAAAACGACCGATCGATACACCCCCTGTAAAAACGACCGATCGATACACCCCCTGTAAAAACGACCGATCGATAAATACACCCCCTGTAAAAACGACCGATCGATAAATACACCCCCCTGTAAAACGACCGATCGATAAATACACCCCCTGTAAAAACGACCGATCGATAAATACACCCCCTGTAAAAACGACCGATGGATAAATACAACCCCTGTAAAAACGACCGATGGATAAATACACCCCTGCAAAAACGACCGATGGATAAATACACCCCTGTAAAAACGACCGATGGATAAATACACCCCCTGTAAAAACGACCGATCGATAAATACACCCCCTGTAAAAACGACCGATCGATAAATACACCCCCTGTAAAAACGACCGATCGATAAATACACCCCCTGTAAAAACGACCGATCGATAAATAGACCCCCTGTAAAACGACCACTCGATAAATACGCCCCCTGTAAAAACGACCGATCGATAAATACACCCCCTATAAAAACGACCGATCGATAAATACACCCCCTGTAAAAACGACCGATCGATAAATACACCCCCTATAAAAACAACCGATCGATAAATACACCCCCTGTAAAAACGACCGATCGATAAATACACCCCCTGTAAAAACGACCGATCGATAAATACACCCCCTGTAAAAACGACCGATCGATAAATACACCCCTGGAAAAACGACCGATCGATAAATACACCCCCTGTAAAAACGACCGATCGATAAATACACCCCCTGTAAAAACGACCGATCGATAAATACACCCCCTGGAAAAACGACCGATGGATAAATACACCCCCTGTAAAAACGACCGATGGATAAATACACCCCCTGTAAAAACGACCGATGGATAAATACACCCCTGCAAAAACGACCGATGGATAAATACACCCCTGTAAAAACTACCGATGGATAAATACACCCCCTGTAAAAACGACCGATGGATAAATACACCCCCTGTAAAAACGACCGATCGATAAATACACCCCCTGTAAAAACGACCGATCGATAAATACACCCCCTGTAAAAACGACCGATCGATAAATAGACCCCCTGTAAAACGACCACTCGATAAATACGCCCCCTGTAAAAACGACCGATGGATAAATACACCCCCTTTAAAAACGACCGATCGATAAATACACCCCCTGGAAAAACGACCGATCGATAAATACACCCCCTGTAAAAACGACCGATCGATAAATACACCCCCTGTAAAAACGACCGATCGATAAATACACCCCCTGTAAAAACGACCGATCGATAAATACACCCCCTGGAAAAACGACCGATCGATAAATACACCCCCTGGAAAAACGACCGATGGATAAATACACCCCCTGTAAAAACGACCGATCGATAAATACACCCCCTGTAAAAACGACCGATCGATAAATACACCCCCTGGAAAAACGCCCGACCGATAAATACACCCCCTGGAAAAACGACCGATCGATAAATACACCCCCTGTAAAAACGGCCGATCGATAAATACACCCCCTGTAAAAACGACCGATCGATAAATACACCCCCTATAAAAACGACCGATCGATAAATACACCCCCTGTAAAAACGACCGATCGATAAATACACCCCCTATAAAAACGACCGATCGATAAATACACCCCCTGTAAAAACGACCGATCGATAAATACACCCCCTGTAAAAACGACCGATCGATAAATACACCCACTGTAAAAACGACCGATCGATAAATACACCCCTGGAAAAACGACCGATCGATAAATACACCCCCTGTAAAAACGACCGATCGATAAATACACCCCCTGTAAAAACGACCGATGGATAAATACACCCCCTTTAAAAACGACCGATCGATAAATACACCCCCTGTAAAAACGACCGATCGATAAATACACCCCCTGGAAAAACGCCCGATCGATAAATACACCCCCTGTAAAAACGACCGATCGATAAATACACCCCTGGAAAAACGACCGATCGATAAATACACCCCCTGTAAAAACGACCGATCGATAAATACACCCCCTGTAAAAACGACCGATCGATAAATACACCCCCTGGAAAAACGACCGATGGATAAATACACCCCCTGTAAAAACGACCGATGGATAAATACACCCCCTGTAAAAACGACCGATGGATAAATACACCCCTGCAAAAACGACCGATGGATAAATACACCCCTGTAAAAACTACCGATGGATAAATACACCCCCTGTAAAAACGACCGATGGATAAATACACCCCCTGTAAAAACGACCGATCGATAAATACACCCCCTGTAAAAACGACCGATCGATAAATACACCCCCTGTAAAAACGACCGATCGATAAATAGACCCCCTGTAAAACGACCACTCGATAAATACGCCCCCTGTAAAAACGACCGATGGATAAATACACCCCCTTTAAAAACGACCGATCGATAAATACACCCCCTGGAAAAACGACCGATCGATAAATACACCCCCTGTAAAAACGACCAATCGATAAATACACCCCCTGTAAAAACGACCGATCGATAAATACACCCCCTGTAAAAACGACCGATCGATAAATACACCCCCTGGAAAAACGACCGATCGATAAATACACCCCCTGGAAAAACGACCGATGGATAAATACACCCCCTGTAAAAACGACCGATCGATAAATACACCCCCTGTAAAAACGACCGATCGATAAATACACCCCCTGGAAAAACGCCCGACCGATAAATACACCCCCTGGAAAAACGACCGATCGATAAATACACCCCCTGTAAAAACGGCCGATCGATAAATACACCCCCTGTAAAAACGACCGATCGATAAATACACCCCCTATAAAAACGACCGATCGATAAATACACCCCCTGTAAAAACGACCGATCGATAAATACACCCCCTATAAAAACGACCGATCGATAAATACACCCCCTGTAAAAACGACCGATCGATAAATACACCCCCTGTAAAAACGACCGATCGATAAATACACCCCCTGTAAAAACGACCGATCGATAAATACACCCCTGGAAAAACGACCGATCGATAAATACACCCCCTGTAAAAACGACCGATCGATATATACACCCCCTGTAAAAACGACCGATGGATAAATACACCCCCTTTAAAAACGACCGATCGATAAATACACCCCCTGTAAAAACGACCGATCGATAAATACACCCCCTGGAAAAACGCCCGATCGATAAATACACCCCCTGGAAAAACGACCGATCGATAAATACACCCCCTGGAAAAAAGACCGATCGATAAATACACCCCCTATAAAAACGACCGATCGATAAATACACCCCCTGTAAAAACGACCGATCGATAAATACACCCCCTGTAAAAACGACCGATCGATAAATACACCCCCTGTAAAAACAACCGATCGATAAATACACCCCTGGAAAAACGACCGATCGATAAATACACCCCCTGTAAAAACGACCGATCGATAAATATACCCCCTGTAAAAACGACCGGTCGATAAATACACCCCCTGGAAAAACGACCGATGGATAAATACACCCCCTGTAAAAACGACCGATGGATAAATACACCCCCTGTAAAAACGACCGATGGATAAATACACCCCTGCAAAAACGACCGATGGATAAATACACCCCTGTAAAAACTACCGATGGATAAATACACCCCCTGTAAAAACGACCGATGGATAAATACACCCCTGCAAAAACGACCGATGGATAAATACACCCCTGTAAAAACTACCGATGGATAAATACACCCCCTGTAAAAACGACCGATGGATAAATACACCCCCTGTAAAAACGACCGATCGATAAATACACCCCCTGTAAAAACGACCGATCGATAAATACACCCCATGTAAAAACGACCGATCGATAAATACACCCCCTATAAAAACGACCGATCGATAAATACACCCCCTGTAAAAACGACCGATCGATAAATACACCCCCTATAAAAACAACCGATCGATAAATACACCCCCTGTAAAAACGACCGATCGATAAATACACCCCCTAAAAAAACGACCGATCGATAAATACACCCCCTGTAAAAACGACCGATCGATAAATACACCCCCTGTAAAAACGACCGATCGATAAATACACCCCCTGTAAAAACGACCGATCGATAAATACACCCCCTGGAAAAACGACCGATGGATAAATACACCCCCTGTAAAAACGACCGATGGATAAATACACCCCCTGTAAAAACGACCGATGGATAAATACACCCCCTGTAAAAACGACCGATGGATAAATACACCCCTGCAAAAACGACCGATGGATAAATACACCCCTGTAAAAACTACCGATGGATAAATACACCCCCTGTAAAAACGACCGATGGATAAATACACCCCCTGTAAAAACGACCGATCGATAAATACACCCCCTGTAAAAACGACCGATCGATATATACACCCCCTGTAAAAACGACCGATCGATAAATAGACCCCCTGTAAAACGACCACTCGATAAATACGCCCCCTGTAAAAACGACCGATGGATAAATACACCCCCTTTAAAAACGACCGATCGATAAATACACCCCCTGGAAAAACGACCGATCGATAAATACACCCCCTGTAAAAACGACCGATCGATAAATACACCCCCTGTAAAAACGACCGATCGATAAATACACCCCCTGTAAAAACGACCGATCGATAAATACACCCCCTGGAAAAACGACCGATCGATAAATACACCCCCTGGAAAAACGACCGATGGATAAATACACCCCCTGTAAAAACGACCGATCGATAAATACACCCCCTGTAAAAACGACCGATCGATAAATACACCCCCTGGAAAAACGCCCGACCGATAAATACACCCCCTGGAAAAACGACCGATCGATAAATACACCCCCTGTAAAAACGGCCGATCGATAAATACACCCCCTGTAAAAACGACCGATCGATAAATACACCCCCTATTAAAACGACCGATCGATAAATACACCCCCTGTAAAAACGACCGATCGATAAATACACCCCCTATAAAAACGACCGATCGATAAATACACCCCCTGTAAAAACGACCGATCGATAAATACACCCCCTGTAAAAACGACCGATCGATAAATACACCCCCTGTAAAAACGACCGATCGATAAATACACCCCTGTAAAAACGACCGATCGATAAATACACCCCCTGTAAAAACGACCGATCGATAAATACACCCCCTGTAAAAACGACCGATGGATAAATACACCCCCTTTAAAAACGACCGATCGATAAATACACCCCCTGTAAAAACGACCGATCGATAAATACACCCCCTGGAAAAACGCCCGATCGATAAATACACCCCCTGGAAAAACGACCGATCGATAAATACACCCCCTGGAAAAACGACCGATCGATAAATACACCCCCTATAAAAACGACCGATCGATAAATACACCCCCTGTAAAAACGACCGATCGATAAATACACCCCCTGTAAAAACGACCGATCGATAAATACACCCCCTGTAAAAACAACCGATCGATAAATACACCCCTGGAAAAACGACCGATCGATAAATACACCCCTGGAAAAACGACCGATCGATAAATACACCCCCTGTAAAAACGACCGATCGATAAATACACCCCCTGTAAAAACGACCGGTCGATAAATACACCCCCTGGAAAAACGACCGATGGATAAATACACCCCCTGTAAAAACGACCGATGGATAAATACACCCCTGTAAAAACGACCGATGGATAAATACACCCCTGCAAAAACGACCGATGGATAAATACACCCCTGTAAAAACTACCGATGGATAAATACACCCCCTGTAAAAACGACCGATGGATAAATACACCCCCTGTAAAAACGACCGATCGATAAATACACCCCCTGTAAAAACGACCGATCGATAAATACACCCCCTGTAAAAACGACCGATCGATAAATACACCCCCTATAAAAACGACCGATCGATAAATACACCCCCTGTAAAAACGACCGATCGATAAATACACCCCCTATAAAAACAACCAATCGATAAATACACCCCCTGTAAAAACGACCGATCGATAAATACACCCCCTAAAAAAACGACCGATCGATAAATACACCCCCTGTAAAAACGACCGATCGATAAATACACCCCCTGTAAAAACGACCGATCGATAAATACACCCCCTGTAAAAACGACCGATCGATAAATACACCCCCTGGAAAAACGACCGATGGATAAATACACCCCCTGTAAAAACGACCGATGGATAAATACACCCCCTGTAAAAACGACCGATGGATAAATACACCCCTGCAAAAACGACCGATGGATAAATACACCCCTGTAAAAACTACCGATGGATAAATACACCCCCTGTAAAAACGACCGATGGATAAATACACCCCCTGTAAAAACGACCGATCGATAAATACACCCCCTGTAAAAACGACCGATCGATAAATACACCCCCTGTAAAAACGACCGATCGATAAATACACCCCCTGTAAAAACGACCGATCGATAAATAGACCCCCTGTAAAACGACCACTCGATAAATACGCCCCCTGTAAAAACGACCGATGGATAAATACACCCCCTTTAAAAACTACCGATCGATAAATACACCCCCTGGAAAAACGACCGATCGATAAATACACCCCCTGTAAAAACGACCGATCGATAAATACACCCCCTGTAAAAACGACCGATCGATAAATACACCCCCTGTAAAAACGACCGATCGATAAATACACCCCCTGTAAAAACGACCGATCGATAAATACACCCCTGTAAAAACGACCGATCGATAAATACACCCTTGTAAAAACGACCGATCGATAAATACACCCCCTGTAAAAACGACCGATCGATAAATACACCCCCTGTAAAAACGACCGATCGATAAATACACCCCCTGTAAAAACGACCGATCGATAAATACACCTCCTGTAAAAACGACCGATCGATAAATACACCCCCTGTAAAAACGACCGATCGATAAATACACCCCCTGTAAAAACGACCGATGGATAATTACACCCCTGTTAAAACTACCGATAGATAAATTTACCCCCTGCAAAAACGACCGATGGATAAATACACCCCCTGTAAAAACGACCGATGGATAAATACACCCCCTGTAAAAACGACCGATGGATAAATACACCCCTGTAAAAACTACCGATGGATAAATACACCCCCTGTAAAAACGACCGATGGATAAATACACCCCCTGTAAAAACGACCGATGGATAAATACACCCCCTGTAAAAACGACCGATGGATAAATACACTCCCTGTAAAAACGACCGATCGATAAATACACCCCCTGGAAAAACGACCGATCGATAAATACACCCCCTGGAAAAACGACCGATGGATAAATACACCCCCTGTAAAAACGACCGATCGATAAATACACCCCCTGTAAAAACGACCGATCGATAAATACACCCCCTGGAAAAACGCCCGATCGATAAATACACCCCCTGGAAAAACGACCGATCGATAAATACACCCCCTGTAAAAACGGCCGATCGATAAATACACCCCCTGTAAAAACGACCGATCGATAAATACACCCCCTATAAAAACGACCGATCGATAAATACACCCCCTGTAAAAACGACCGATCGATAAATACACCCCCTATAAAAACAACCGATCGATAAATACACCCCCTGTAAAAACGACCGATCGATAAATACACCCCCTGTAAAAACGACCGATCGATAAATACACCCCCTGTAAAAACGACCGATCGATAAATACACCCCCTATAAAAACAACCGATCGATAAATACACCCCCTGTAAAAACGACCGATCGATAAATACACCCCCTGTAAAAACGACCGATCGATAAATACACCCCCTGTAAAAACGACCGATCGATAAATACACCCCTGTAAAAACGACCGATCGATAAATACACCCCCTGTAAAAACGACCGATCGATAAATACACCCCCTGTAAAAACGACCGATCGATAAATACACCCCCTGGAAAAACGACCGATGGATAAATACACCCCTGTAAAAACGACCGATGGATAAATACACCCCCTGTAAAAACGACCGATGGATAAATACACCCCTGCAAAAACGACCGATGGATAAATACACCCCTGTAAAAACTACCGATGGATAAATACACCCCCTGTAAAAACGACCGATGGATAAATACACCCCCTGTAAAAACGACCGATCGATAAATACACCCCCTGTAAAAACGACCGATCGATAAATACACCCCCTGTAAAAACGACCGATCGATAAATAGACCCCCTGTAAAACGACCACTCGATAAATACGCCCCCTGTAAAAACGACCGATGGATAAATACACCCCCTTTAAAAACGACCGATCGATAAATACACCCCCTGGAAAAACGACCGATCGATAAATACACCCCCTGTAAAAACGACCGATCGATAAATACACCCCCTGTAAAAACGACCGATCGATAAATACACCCCCTGTAAAAACGACCGATCGATAAATACACCCCCTGGAAAAACGACCGATCGATAAATACACCCCTGTAAAAACGACCGATCGATAAATACACCCCCTGTAAAAACGACCGATCGATAAATACACCCCCTGTAAAAACGACCGATCGATAAATACACCCCCTGTAAAAACGACCGATCGATAAATACACCCCCTGTAAAAACGACCGATCGATAAATACACCTCCTGTAAAAACGACCGATCGATAAATACACCCCCTGTAAAAACGACCGATCGATAAATACACCCCCCTGTAAAAACGACCGATGGATAATTACACCCCTGTTAAAACTACCGATAGATAAATTTACCCCCTGCAAAAACGACCGATGGATAAATACACCCCCTGTAAAAACGACCGATGGATAAATACACCCCCTGTAAAAACGACCGATGGATAAATACACCCCCTGTAAAAACGACCGATGGATAAATACACCCCCTGTAAAAACGACCGATCGATAAATACACCCCCTGGAAAAACGACCGATGGATAAATACACCCCCTGGAAAAACGACCGATGGATAAATACACCCCCTGTAAAAACGACCGATCGATAAATACACCCCCTGTAAAAACGACCGATCGATAAATACACCATCTGGAAAAACGCCCGATCGATAAATACACCCCCTGGAAAAACGACCGATCGATAAATACACCCCCTGTAAAAACGGCCGATCGATAAATACACCCCCTGTAAAAACGACCGATCGATAAATACACCCCCTATAAAAACGACCGATCGATAAATACACCCCCTGTAAAAACGACCGATCGATAAATACACCCCCTATAAAAACAACCGATCGATAAATACACCCCCTGTAAAAACGACCGATCGATAAATACACCCCCTGTAAAAACGACCGATCGATAAATAGACCCCCTGTAAAAACGACCGATCGATAAATAGACCCCCTGTAAAACGACCACTCGATAAATACGCCCCCTGTAAAAACGACCGATGGATAAATACACCCCCTGTAAAAACGACCGATGGATAAATACACCCCTGCAAAAACGACCGATGGATAAATACACCCCTGTAAAAACTACCGATGGATAAATACACCCCCTGTAAAAACGACCGATGGATAAATACACCCCCTGTAAAAACGACCGATCGATAAATACACCCCCTGTAAAAACGACCGATCGATAAATACACCCCCTGTAAAAACGACCGATCGATAAATACACCCTCTGGAAAAACGCCCGATCGATAAATACACCCCCTGGAAAAACGACCGATCGATAAATACACCCCCTGTAAAAACGGCCGATCGATAAATACACCCCCTGTAAAAACGACCGATCGATAAATACACCCCCTATAAAAACGACCGATCGATAAATACACCCCCTATAAAAACGACCGATCGATAAATACACCCCCTGTAAAAACGACCGATCGATAAATACACCCCCTATAAAAACAACCGATCGATAAATACACCCCCTGTAAAAACGACCGATCGATAAATACACCCCCTGTAAAAACGACCGATCGATAAATACACCCCCTGTAAAAACGACCGATCGATAAATAGACCCCCTGTAAAACGACCACTCGATAAATACGCCCCCTGTAAAAACGACCGATGGATAAATACACCCCCTTTAAAAACGACCGATCGATAAATACACCCCCTGGAAAAACGACCGATCGATAAATACACCCCCTGGAAAAACGACCGATCGATAAATACACCCCCTGTAAAAACGACCGATCGATAAATACACCCCCTGTAAAAACGACCGATCGATAAATACACCCCCTGTAAAAACGCCCGATCGATAAATACACCCCCTGGAAAAACGACCGATCGATAAATACACCCGCTGGAAAAACGACCGATCGATAAATACACCCGCTGTAAAAACGACCGATCGATATATACACCCCCTGTAAAAACGACCGATCGATAAATACACCCCCTGTAAAAACGACCGATCGATAAATACACCCCTGTAAAAACGACCGATGGATAAATACACCCCCTGTAAAAACGACCGATGGATAAATACACCCCCTGTAAAAACGACCGATGGATAAATACACCCCCTGTAAAAACGACCGATCGATAAATACACCCCCTGGAAAAACGCCCGATCGATAAATACACCCCCTGGAAAAACGACCGATCGATAAATACACCCCCTGTAAAAACGGCCGATCGATAAATACACCCCCTGTAAAAACGACCGATCGATAAATACACCCCCTATAAAAACGACCGATCGATAAATACACCCCCTGTAAAAACGACCGATCCATAAATACACCCCCTATAAAAACAACCGATCGATAAATACACCCCCTGTAAAAACGACCGATCGATAAATACACCCCCTGTAAAAACGACCGATCGATAAATACACCCCCTGTAAAAACGCCCGATCGATAAATACACCCCTGTAAAAACGACCGATCGATAAATACACCCCCTGTAAAAACGACCGATCGATAAATACACCCCCTGTAAAAACGACCGATCGATAAATACACCCCCTGGAAAAACGACCGATGGATAAATACACCCCCTGTAAAAACGACCGATGGATAAATACACCCCCTGTAAAAACGACCGATGGATAAATACACCCCCTGTAAAAACGACCGATGGATAAATACACCCCTGCAAAAACGACCGATGGATAAATACACCCCTGTAAAAACTACCGATGGATAAATACACCCCCTGTAAAAACGACCGATGGATAAATACACCCCCTGTAAAAACGACCGATCGATAAATACACCCCCTGTAAAAACGACCGATCGATAAATACACCCCCTGTAAAAACGACCGATCGATAAATAGACCCCCTGTAAAACGACCGATCGATAAATAGACCCCCTGTAAAACGACCACTCGATAAATACGCCCCCTGTAAAAACGACCGATCGATAAATACACCCCCTATAAAAACGACCGATCGATAAATACATCCCCTGTAAAAACGACCGATCGATAAATACATCCCCTATAAAAACAACCGATCGATAAATACACCCCCTGTAAAAACGACCGATCGATAAATACACCCCCTGTAAAAACGACCGATCGATAAATACACCCCCTGTAAAAACGACCGATCGATAAATACACCCCCTTTAAAAACGACCAATCGATAAATACACCCCCTGTAAAAACGACCGATCGATAAATACACCCCCTGGAAAAACGACCGATGGATAAATACACCCCCTGTAAAAACGACCGATGGATAAATACACCCCCTGTAAAAACGACCGATGGATAAATACACCCCTGCAAAAACGACCGATGGATAAATACACCCCTGTAAAAACTACCGATGGATAAATACACCCCCTGTAAAAACGACCGATGGATAAATACACCCCCTGTAAAAACGACCGATGGATAAATACACCCCCTGTAAAAACGACCGATCGATAAATACACCCCCTGTAAAAACGACCGATCGATAAATACACCCCCTGTAAAAACGACCGATCGATAAATAGACCCCCTGTAAAACGACCACTCGATAAATACGCCCCCTGTAAAAACGACCGATGGATAAATACACCCCCTGGAAAAACGACCGATCGATAAATACACCCCCTGGAAAAACGACCGATCGATAAATACACCCCCTGTAAAAACGACCGATCGATAAATACACCCCCTGGAAAAACGACCGATCGATAAATACACCCCCTGTAAAAACGACCGATCGATAAATACACCCCCTGTAAAAACGACCGATCGATAAATACACCCCTGTAAAAACGACCGATCGATAAATACACCCCTGTAAAAACGACCGATCGATAAATACACCCCCTGTAAAAACGACCGATCGATAAATACACCCCCTGTAAAAACGACCGATCGATAAATACACCCCCTGTAAAAACGACCGATCGATAAATACACCTCCTGTAAAAACGACCGATCGAAAAATACACCCCCTGTAAAAACGACCGATCGATAAATACACCCCCTGTAAAAACGACCGATGGATAATTACACCCCTGTTAAAACTACCGATAGATAAATTTTCCCCCTGCAAAAACGACCGATGGATAAATACACCCCCTGTAAAAACTACCGATGGATAAATACACCCCCTGTAAAAACGACCGATGGATAAATACACCCCCTGTAAAAACGACCGATGGATAAATACACCCCCTGTAAAAACGACCGATGGATAAATACACCCCCTGTAAAAACGACCGATGGATAAATACACCCCCTGTAAAAACGACCGATGGATATATACACTCCCTGTAAAAACGACCGATCGATAAATACACCCCCTGGAAAAACGACCGATCGATAAATACACCCCCTGGAAAAACGACCGATGGATAAATACACCCCTGTAAAAACGACCGATCGATAAATACACCCCCTGTAAAAACGACCGATCGATAAATACACCCCCTGGAAAAACGCCCGATCGATAAATACACCCCCTGGAAAAACGACCGATCGATAAATACACCCCCTGTAAAAACGGCCGATCGATAAATACACCCCCTGTAAAAACGACCGATCGATAAATACACCCCCTATAAAAACGACCGATCGATAAATACACCCCCTGTAAAAACGACCGATCGATAAATACACCCCCTATAAAAACAACCGATCGATAAATACACCCCCTGTAAAAACGACCGATCGATAAATACACCCCCTGTAAAAACGACCGATCGATAAATACACCCCCTGTAAAAACGACCGATCGATAAATACACCCCTGTAAAAACGACCGATCGATAAATACACCCCCTGTAAAACCGACCGATCGATAAATACACCCCCTGTAAAAACGACCGATCGATAAATACACCCCCTGTAAAAACGACCGATCGATAAATACACCCCCTGTAAAAACGACCGATCGATAAATACACCCCCTGTAAAAACGACCGATCGATAAATAAACCATCTGTAAAAACGACCGATCGATAAATATACCATCTGTAAAAACGACCGATCGATAAATACACCCCCTGTAAAAACGACCGATCGATAAATACACCCCCTGTAAAAACGACCGATCGATAAATACACCCCCTGTAAAAACGACCGATCGATAAATACAACCCCTTTAAAATCGACCGATCGATAAATACACCCCCTGTAAAAACGACCGATCGATAAAAACACCCCCTGTAAAAACGACCGATCGATAAAAACACCCCCTGTAAAAACGACCGATCGATAAATACACCCCCTGTAAAAACGACCGATCGATAAAAACACCCCCTGTAAAGCGACCGATCGATAAAAACACCCCTGTAAAATCCACCGATCGATAAAAACACCCCTTGTAAAAACGACCGATCGATAAAAACACCCCCTGTAAAAACGACCGATCGATAAATACACCCCCTGTAAAAAAAAATAATAAAACCACCCCATATAAAGAATAAATAATAAATACACCCCCTGTAAAAAAAAATAAATAATAATTGAGATTTGGAAAATTGAGATTTTCGAGATTTGGAAAATTGAGATTTTCGAGATTTGGAAAATTGAGATTTTCGAGATTTGGAAAATTGAGATTTTCGAGATTTGGAAAATTGAGATTTTCGAGATTTGGAAAATTGAGATTTTCGAGATTTGGAAAATTGAGATTTTCGAGATTTGGAAAATTGAGATTTTCGAGATTTGGAAAATTGAGATTTTCGAGATTTGGAAAATTGAGATTTTCGAGATTTGGAAAATTGAGATTTTCGAGATTTGGAAAATTGAGATTTTCGAGATTTGGAAAATTGAGATTTTCGAGATTTGGAAAATTGAGATTTTCGAGATTTGGAAAATTGAGATTTTCGAGATTTGGAAAATTGAGATTTTCGAGATTTGGAAAATTGAGATTTTCGAGATTTGGAAAATTGAGATTTTCGAGATTTGGAAAATTGAGATTTTCGAGATTTGGAAAATTGAGATTTTCGAGATTTGGAAAATTGAGATTTTCGAGATTTGGAAAATTGAGATTTTCGAGATTTGGAAAATTGAGATTTTCGAGATTTGGAAAATTGAGATTTTCGAGATTTGGAAAATTGAGATTTTCGAGATTTGGAAAATTGAGATTTTCGAGATTTGGAAAATTGAGATTTTCGAGATTTGGAAAATTGAGATTTTCGAGATTTGGAAAATTGAGATTTTCGAGATTTGGAAAATTGAGATTTTCGAGATTTGGAAAATTGAGATTTTCGAGATTTGGAAAATTGAGATTTTCGAGATTTGGAAAATTGAGATTTTCGAGATTTGGAAAATTGAGATTTTCGAGATTTGGAAAATTGAGATTTTCGAGATTTGGAAAATTGAGATTTTCGAGATTTGGAAAATTGAGATTTTCGAGATTTGGAAAATTGAGATTTTCGAGATTTGGAAAATTGAGATTTTCGAGATTTGGAAAATTGAGATTTTCGAGATTTGGAAAATTGAGATTTTCGAGATTTGGAAAATTGAGATTTTCGAGATTTGGAAAATTGAGATTTTCGAGATTTGGAAAATTGAGATTTTCGAGATTTGGAAAATTGAGATTTTCGAGATTTGGAAAATTGAGATTTTCGAGATTTGGAAAATTGAGATTTTCGAGATTTGGAAAATTGAGATTTTCGAGATTTGGAAAATTGAGATTTTCGAGATTTGGAAAATTGAGATTTTCGAGATTTGGAAAATTGAGATTTTCGAGATTTGGAAAATTGAGATTTTCGAGATTTGGAAAATTGAGATTTTCGAGATTTGGAAAATTGAGATTTTCGAGATTTGGAAAATTGAGATTTTCGAGATTTGGAAAATTGAGATTTTCGAGATTTGGAAAATTGAGATTTTCGAGATTTGGAAAATTGAGATTTTCGAGATTTGGAAAATTGAGATTTTCGAGATTTGGAAAATTGAGATTTTCGAGATTTGGAAAATTGAGATTTTTGAGATTTGGAAAATTGAGATTTTTGAGATTTGGAAAATTGAGATTTTTGAGATTTGACTAGTTATTTTACAGGGGGTGTATTTATTTTTTTACAAGGGGTACCCCTTGATAAAATTTTGATTATTTTACAGGGGGTGTATTTATTTTTTTTACAAGTAAAAAAGTTTTTGATTAGTTATTTTACAGTGGGTGTATTTTTTTTTTTACCCCCTGTAAAATTTTTGATTAGTTATTAGTTATTTTACAGGGGGTGTATAATTTTTTTTTTTTTTTTTTTTTTTTTTTTACCCCTTGTAAAATTTTTGATTATTTACTTTACAGGGGGTGTATTTATTTTTTTTACAAGGGAAAAAAAAAACTTTTTTCTTTTCGTTTTTCTTACAAGGGGTACCCCTCGGAAAAAAATCCATTTTTTTTTTCGTTCTTTTTACAAGCGGTACCCATTGTAAAAAAAATCCATTCTTTTTTTCGATTTTTTTTTCCGGAGTGGTATTCCTTGTAAGAAAAAAATCATTGGAAAATAAAAAAAAACCCGCCTTAGAAAATGAAAAAACCCACCTTGGAAAAAAAAAAAAAAAAAAAAAAAAAAAACGCCTTGGAAAATAACAACAAACCCGCCTTGGAAAATAAAAGGGGGGTGAAACAGAAATTGAGTAAAAACCGCGGTGGTCTTGGAGGACTCGACCTCAACGTGGGAAGAGTCAGTATAAGAAGAGATAGGTTATTTTCCGGCGGTGGCATAAAAAAGACGACCAACCGTCGGTAAGGTACTCGCGAAGATGCGTGATTTTATTTCTTAACTACCTTTGCCGTTGGGCATCCCTTAACACTAGGCTAGCTATATCCTAACACTCACCCGGGGTACTTGGCATTCTCTTATCGAATTCTTAACTAGAGGGTTCGAAGGAACGGGATTCCCTCCTCGATAAAGGTCGCGAGACTTCGTCCACACACGCTTCTTTACTTCGTTTCGCTTAGGAACAAAAAAACGATACGAGTTTCGATTTAAAGGTTTAGATTTTTGTTTATCGAACACATTGGATTATTCGCTTCTCGTGATCGCTACGTCATTTTTTGTCATCGGAGGTTAGTCATTTTCTATACCTATAATTAAAGTAAATTAAACCATTATTATTTGAGATAAAAATAATTTCATTTCAAAGTGAGTACGATAAATATTAATTTTGTTTTTGCGTTAAAATATACAATTATATACTTTTGTCCGTTAAGGCTGTTGGTTGTACCACAATCACGCCGACGGTATTTACGACTTTGTCAATACGAACAGACCGGGCTAAAATATATAGTTCGCATCAATAAATAGTTGGCCAAAAGATATTTCGCTTCTTAAGTAGATCGATAGCCGAATAAATATGTCGATTATTTTTAATGTTTTTATCCGTATTATATAAATATCGCGAGAATTCTATTTATTGTGATCAGGATAATTACGCAATTGGATTAAGTTATTTCAAATAAGTACCGTGCGGGTGTCACCAAAGATTTACTTTGATTGTCGAATAATTCGAAAATCTTTTGTGGATTAAGTCATAATTTAAAATTTAAATGCACTTACATCCTTTAGGATTTTCTGAAAATAAACGTACACTATTTACGGGTCAAACTATTACCGTTGCATCAAACTTTTATGTTGGCGAACTTTTGACACAAACCGTTTCAAATATAGGAAAAATAACTTTGCAGCCATAGAGCGAGAAAATCGAAAATCCAAATTTCTCAGCAATAACCTATCATCTTTCAATTATCTTAGTCTACGGTTTGCAATAACATTTTTCGAAATGAAAATGGTATTTATATATTACTATGGAGAAATTCAAAGTTAAATCCCTTATATTAAACACTTAAACTAGAAGAAACTTGCTCTTATATGAAAGGATAGCGTCCATTTATCTCATTACGTTATTTTTCCAACTGAAAATCCAACAATCTGTATTTATCCTAATTCCAATTCAAACTTAACTACAAAATAAAACTGTTCTTGGTGACTATAGTTTCGTTGTTTTTTAATATACTTTGGAGTTACGCTCGTGGTTAGATTCTTTAATGGCGCGTGGCTATATAATATTTGCAATTTAAAGAATCTTTCCTATAAGCGGAATATTTTTTTCCTTTTCTCTGGCAATAAACAAATATTTTAAAAAATATATATATACCAATAAAAGCGAACCGTCCTTAATTCAAGATAAAAGTATAAATTTTGGAGGCCTATTGAAACTTCTAGCATATTGTAGTAAAATACCAAATAATATGATATAAATTAAATAATATAAAATAAATTCTACAAAACAGCCGTAATCAACAGAATAAATTCCAAGTTTTGTCATTTTTCGAGCAAGCTTCCCCAAAAAGACACATTCAGAAATTCCGACAAATTAACTTATTAGCTTCGTTTAGCATTGCGAAATCTCATATATATAATCAAGGCTATTCGATCCCGTTAGAAAAACAAGCAGAAACTGATAGATGAGCTAGAATTGCGTGGGACGCTGTGATATCGCAAGACTAAAAATAATGAGATTCGTAATAATTCTCGCGGTATGAAATTATAAATTTGCGGTCACTTTATTTCGTCTTGATAATCGACTTAAACTTCATAAACACTTCTAATATCTTTTTAATTTAATTTATAATCCATCTACCGACTTTCAAGTATCTATACGATTACGTAAATGATTACAGCCTTTGCTATACTCGGTAATACCCTCTTCACACGAGGCGTAATTAACCGGTTTAATCAGATTTAACCGAGGTTTCCGTAGCATTCTCAGTTCAATAAACCTCGGTTTAATCTGATTAAACCTTAGTTCATTATTCCTCGACTTATAACGTAATCATTTTAGTACAGTCAAAACGTCAATTGATCATTCCCTCGGCAATTGTGAAAACGTCAGAGAAAACGGGATGATAAGCATTACGTTCAATAATTATCTCTTTGACGCTTAATTAACTAACCAGAATTCTACTTCATGGCTGACAAAATCTGGTTTATTAAATCATTTTTAAATTAACTGTTTTCTCAACCATGAAGTACCAATCTGGTTAATGAAATACTATAATAATTATTATATCTCCTTATATCTGCTTTCCACTCTATTCCTCTTAAGTCGGAACCCGGATTGAAGATGTAACTACTAAATTTGTTCGCTTTTCTGCAAGGAAGTACTGACATGCGCGCAAATTATAGGAGGGGTGCTTTAATAGCTACGATCACACTTGCATTTCTTAATCGATTTGAAACGGTAAAATCAAACCGATATTCAAATCGCCAGGAATCGTTTTAAGCGTCACGTGTTCGCGCATTCTCTTTCTAAATCGATTTATTGTAGCTTTATCTATTGGTTGATGAAACTGATACCCTAAGCGGTTTCGAGAAATCCAATCAAATTGAGTCTAGAAAAGAGGTTTTCCCTTTCACACGACTCTAGCGAAACGTTTTGCAACGTGTTAAATCGATTCCAAGGCCTAGTACGAATGCGGCTAATAAGTGGGTTTAAAAATGTGGCATTATATTTCATTAATACTATCGTTAAAGCGGTTCAAATTTCAAATCTCCAGTTCGACGAGTAAAAAATTACGGTATAGTTCCATGAGCGATTATTCCATTTAGTTTGGTGTGACTAAAGATGACAGTTTTTGGAACAACTGTCTTTTCATCCGCCTTTTTACTTTCATAACACACTAAAAACTCATTAATGTACCGAAGACCATGGAGCAATAATGTTCTAAATAAAATCTTCAATTTTGGATGTAGATTCTCAGATGATTTTAAATCAAAAATATATTACACAAAATATATTGAGATTATAGTGATAAACTTAAAATAGTTTTAAATTAATTTAAGAGACTGCTACTGCGTAGTTATAAAAAAACAAACGTTTTTGGAGCCCTTTGAGACAGTCCTTTTTCTATCTATTTCTTAATCATGCAATAGCAGGCTCTTAAATTACTTCAGAAATTATATAATGGGTGAAACACTGAATCTACAGACCTAATTTGCTTAGGAATTTAGCCTCTTATAAAACTAACCGCTAGATTCGCTTCTAATACTTTTAAAAGTGCGAAAAATCGAAGAGCGGACAAAGTGTTCGAGGATGGTACAAGGGGCTTAAGCTATATTTTCACGTTCTTCTCAATTAAAAATAAACGAGTTTTGGCTACCATTTTATAATTTTTATAACCGTAATAATCACCTTGTCCAAACGTTTATTATTTACTGGGTGAAATCAAACATGTCTAAATACTAGCGGTATTATCGCCATATTCTACGGGAGGGTCAAAAGATAGTTCGAGATGACAGCATTTGTGATATCGGTTATGAGGTAACAACGTTCTTTTTATTCGGGCGCATGGGGAGTCGAAGATGAAAAACCCCTTTTTGAATTGCAAATACGTAAAAGCCTCCCTGAAACTCGGCGGAAGTCGAACGCGTACCACAACTCCAAGTTGACGATATTTTTCTACTAGTAAATGTCAAGGTGTAACAGAAATAAATGCTTTTCTTCAGGTGGTAAATTATACTTAGTTTGAGAATTCAACACGAGATCTACACAGGTTCTCCTTTTCATTACTATCTAAGAAACTAAAAGAAAAACACTACCTTTCTAAGTTTCTACGTTCTGATAACTATGTTTCTACATATAAGCACTGCGTATAGTCGTCTCTCAGAAATACGACTTTGTTTCAGTTTTAGCGCGCAGCACGAATAAAATAGACTTGGGGTGTTTGAAAACAATATAGATCATTTTCGCAATTTGAATATTACGAATGAGACGAACTGTATCTAGGGGCTCTGATTTTTTTTTACGAAAAACTGATAAAAATTGAAATATTCGGGGGTACAGGTAAATATATTTGATTATTTTAGAATATTAAATGTGTGTCCTATATTTTTTTCCCTCGCGCATGACTTCGTATAATTCCAAGGATATATTTTCGCTTTTGCTTTCGTATATCGTATATGTTTCTACTATTTAATACTTTAACGGTAATTCCGTTAGATATATGGGATTTGGGGTGGTATCAAATTTATAGTATATATTACTTATAACATTCTATTCTATTTGATTTGTCAGTATGTTGCAAAGCTTCACCACTATCCACGCGTTAGTCCTGTGACCAGAGGTAAAGCTTCTCTAAAGCTTTACTCGAATTGAAAAATGAACTTTTCAAGATTATAATATAAATCTATCATCTATGGTATTAAAGTTTAGGATTTAAAATCCATTCGGAATTAATTTGGAAATTTAATATATTCGGCCCCCATCAAAGATCGTGGGTGATTTTTTTTTATCGTTCCTTTGATGGAGATTTTAAGTTATTACACGTTTTTTTTTTTTTTTTTTTTTTTTTTTCGAAATTTCCGGGAAAAGTGTAATCTAGAAAAAAAAATGGGATTCTAATTTACATATTTTTCGCGAATATTTGGTTTGAAAGAGAAATTAGAAATAGTTCCTCCGACTTCCGTCTTGGTTCATATTTTGGTCCATAATTATTTTAAAGGGATAATTAACTTAATTGATAACTGGGGACTAGGAAAGTTTCAAATATGCGTAAAAACATTACTATAATAAAAAGTGTGTTAAAACCAAGTTCGTAATGTTAAAAATATCGTCGTGGACTAAACATTTTTCCATGGCTAGCAGCGTACTACTAGTCTTTGTAAAATATAGGCGCTATTAGATGATAATATAAAATAACTCGTATATAATCTTATGCAATATATAAATTTACATAATAATAACCTTGAAAAAACTATATTTCCCCCAGAAAGATTATATTGGACCGAAATTTTGGTTGCGTTCAAGGTAGAGGATGTTCTATACTTTGTTCCAACCTTGAAAAAATTGGTAAATTTACCCCAAAAACTGGTTATATTTAACGGCAATTTTTGTTCCTTCCAAGGTTTTGGAGAGGTTATAGTAATATCTACTGGCGCGTTTGACTTCATTACGCAGGAACTCTTATAAATATAGATATATTAATTATCAGGCTAACACTACGAGAGACACTTACGTGTTACCAACACGGTGCAGGGGTATGTAAAATCTAACACTATGAGAGGCAACTAGTTCCGGACTCGGCGGTGGCCTCGCTAGTTTTTTCCCACTCTCGTCAGCTATGTCATCAAAACGTAAATTCCAGAGAGCCAATAGAAAATTTACATAGTTTTGATTGACGTCGAGGAATGGTATGTTCCCTTGTCTATGGGTCGGGATATAGTAAAGACAATATGTTGATCATTCATTCTATAATTATACATGAATTCCTGCTTCACGCAAATAATATTAACCCTTGTTTTTGAGAGCTACTAAGTGAAAGATAGGTAAGTGTAAGATTTCCCTGCAGTAAACAAAACTAACGTTGATCTCGTGAGTTAAGAACTTCCCTGCAGAAATGAGAGTTTAATATACTCCACCTATAACTCACAAAAACCTTCCCGTTAATTCCGAGATAATTAACTTTCCAATTTGAGTCCATTAAGCCTATCTCCATTTTTATACTGATGCAAACAATAATCCGCAGCTAATCCAAGAGAGTTAAAAAACATCTCAATTAAGCGTACTAATCGAATCCTAAAGCGAGCGAGAGTTTCTAACATGTTTATCAGTTTTAATATGGAGTTAGTCTTAGCAAGCTCAAATCTAAACTTTGTAAATTAATTGCGAGTAGAAACCTTTCGCGAATTTCTTTTTTTTACGCTCATTTTATATTAATTAATGATATCTTCCTCCTCTTTACTATCCCCTAGGAAACTTATATTTTACATTTACCTCTGGTAAACGGGGTGAAAAATTAATTGAAAGGAGAGTCAGCAAAACTTCATAAATTAAGCAACACCCCCTTTTTTTCAAAATTTATAGATTCCCGAGTCAAACTTTCTCATATGCATATTGAAAACGTGCGAAATGTTTGTCCCATATTCGAAATGACTAGCCAATTGAATGCCGAATAAATTAAAGTGAGACTGTCAACGGTTTTTCCATAAAAATATTAAAAAGATATACATTATGTGTCATAGAAAACTTTATTGGTAGAGTAAAAAATTATATTTCATAATCGCCGATTTAAATTGTTAAAAGAAACGTTCCCCGCAATACTACGTCATTCTTATTGTAGCTCTTATACAGCCTACAGTTGATTGATTCTCGCGCGTTCTGACCCATGATAAGGTATTTAATCGAGAAAGATCTACCTTTCATAAGAAAATATCGCTAATTACGTTCCTAACCCAAACAATGTCATTTATCGGTAAAAAACTTTATATTTTTGTCATTTTAATCTCGTAAAAACGCGAAAAATCAGAGGTTTAAAATTGAGTATGGCTTTTTATTAGTATGAAAAAACTAAAAATATAAATTGTAGCTATTCGAACAAAAAAAATAGTGACAGCCTCACTTTAAAAGCACCTTTACACTTTTCCTTGCCTGAATGTTTAATAATTAATCATCTTTAAAGAGGGTATACCGTTATTTATTAAATTTTGATTCGTATTAATATGGAAATGGAAACAAGATGGAGCAGATTTTTTATTTATATTTCTTTGGGATATTTCCCAATTTGCGCAATTTTGTATAACTAACTTTGAAGAGTTTTTCGTTTAACCTATAAAAGGGGGGTTTCAGAGAAAAACTGTTAATAAACATGATATTATACTATAGTATTATTGAAAATAAATATATACCGTCAACTAGAACGACTTTACAAAATAATTATCATACGTAGCTAAGATTCTACATTAAAGAATTACGCAACCGTGGAAAAAAAGTGTTCCCAATTATTTAATAGAGGAAAAACTCAAGAGCAAAACGTGATGTCGGGGTAGCGCTGCAGTTAATGTACGCAATGTGGAGCTTGCGCCTTTGTGTTAACGCTCATTTTAGTTTGAATATGCCTTAAATTTAAATAGTATGAATAATATTGGAAAAGTTTGGGAAACAATTTCAATATGTAAGCAAAAACTGAAATTATAATTTGAAACGTGAGTCGGAAAAAAAAAAAAAAATCACCATTTTTGTGTACGGGTTTCTATCGGATTTTCAAGAGATTGAGATTATAAAGATTATTTTGGGATATGAAAGTTAATTTTAATAGATAATATATAAAGATTTTCGGGATTTCGACCCGAGTGTACGTGATTTTAGCAAATGCTCGGAATTGGATAACCATTATCTTCTCTTTAGATATTTTATTTTGGCATTCTTTGTGACGCAAAAATAAATTTTGTAAATTCAAATAATTATCCGTAGATAAACGTGCAAAATTAATATTAAAATTGATTCTTATTAAAACGTATCTCAATATATAAGAAAATAACCATTAGAATGCGCGTAAAATAAAAGTAATAATTCATATTTAATTGCAATGCGAAGATGATAAATAAAACAAAACAGCCCTTTTAGGATTAAATTATAATTATTTATGAAGAAAAATTGATTTTTATCCGAACGTTTAAGGTTAGAGCTTGGAATTCGTATAACTTTGTTATCGTGAATGCCTAACAGAAGCGTGTGTTTATATAATTTGTGGTTTAATTATAATAAGCAATTTATCCGAGATTAAAATATCTGAAAAAAGCCTAGTTATCACTATCCGATTCAGAGCTATAATATTTGAAAATTTATCAGTATATATATCCAAATAATAAAAGTTATACAAATTCCGAGCACCATTAAGTATCCCACCCGCTCGAAAATCCCCCTTGACTGTCTAATTTCATGGTTTAATTAACTATATGTGTCTTATATTATGTTTTCAGGTTGTCTCATAAATCAAAGTAGGATATGGATATCAGTACATTCTGTGGCGTATTTGTCTTGGCAATTATCTACCTTTTAAATTGCGAGGCGTACGGTGCGGTTATTTCTTACGGTCGCGAAGTTCCGATTCCAGCAGGAACCAAAGCGAGATACCACATAGAAAACCACAAGGGAGCGGGAACCTACAAGTTTGGGTATGATACGGGCAGTGGTCCGAACCAATCATTTCGCCAAGAAGAAAGAGAGGCGGACGGCACCGTGCGAGGAAGATACGGGTGAGAATCACGCGCCCATCTACAAAGCTTAATTATCATTCCTCAGTCATCAAAAGAGTATAGGGGAAATATTAAAATATATAACAATGAAAACCCCTCGGATGGTGAAACTTCAAAAGAGATCTATAATTTCCCTAAGGAGGAAAAAAAAATAGAGAAGCAGTTTCTAAATTTTGAAATGCCTTAAGCCTTAAAGTATTACGTACGTATTTCGAAAAAGAGTGAAGGTATTATGGTGCGATAATGATTATGGGCAAATATAGAAGATACGATTATGCAGGGTGTTTATATTGGTAGCTTACACTTTTACGCAATATAATTTTCTAAACCAAACACTAATTATGTTTTGAGTTTTTTAAACTCAAATCACTTAGGAATAAATAACATTTTTCTTTAGAAGGAATTTGCACCCACTTAATCTAGGTTAAAATGTTTGCCACCTATTCTTTTATCTCTTCAAATTTTAAAAGCTGGTTTATGAACTTATTGGTTCTTTACTGGGGTTATCCCTAAAATATGGGTATCATCCGTTAAAAAATGTATTTTCTATTCGCTTTAAAATAGAAAAACCTATTTGAAATTGAGTATGCATGAGACCAGCTATAGTATACTACAGATGTAAGAACCGCCTTAGGG
This sequence comes from Odiellus spinosus, assembly GCA_963920705.1. Classification (NCBI taxonomy): domain Eukaryota; kingdom Metazoa; phylum Arthropoda; class Arachnida; order Opiliones; family Phalangiidae; genus Odiellus; species Odiellus spinosus. The sequence continues at coordinate 13,132,454 of OY987235.1, read as the reverse complement.
AGAAGAATCAAACGTATTGATAACCCCGTAACAACAAAGTTTCACCTTAAACCTATAGCTCTTTGAGACACAAGAAAATACTTGCACCCCTTTTACGTGCCCAAATATTTCCCCAATACTCTTTCGTAACAATTTTCGGCCACGTTTTATACGTGACTGACAATGAGTTACGAAATCCACAGCCTCATTTATACTGGAGGGCAAATTGAACTTTTCTCGTTTTCCTTGGTTCACACACTGACAAGTTGGTTCGCATCGGTTCGTCCATAATCCAGGCTTACCGTCGTTTTATCACAAACTAATTAGTTGATCGTGATTGTAACACGTTACTTAGTTATTTTTGTCAGAAATTATAATTTTAATCGCGTTATTTTAAGGTTTGTCAGCAAATCTGTTTTCCTCGCCTCTTAAATTTCAAATCAGTTTGAACCGAAGCGAATTGGCCAAATTGTTTCCCAAACCAAAACGAACCAATTCCTTATATTTGATTTATAAGCACTTTTCCAAATCAAAGCGCAACGAAGCGCTTTTGGACGAGACTCTACTAAAGGGTCAAATCTTGTTCATACTTTCTCTCCAAAGGGGGCTCTTATATACTTCTGCTAAAGTTATAGCACTCAAAATGAACTTCAATAACCCTCGGGGAGAATAGAGACACCCTGTATATTCTGTACCTCGAACGTGACAACCTCCAAATCCCTATCTTTAAAGTTTTCACGATTTCCTTACAAATGCTATGGAAATATTAAGATCTAACGCTCGCTATAGATAGACGCTAACGCGAGAATTTCCCAACTACATTTTAATGCCTCTTTTATTACCATTCTTGCCTTTTTATATAAAATGGTAAAGAAAAAAAGGTATTTCTATTGCGTTGTTCCTAATATTTGCCCGCTTTTCCCCAATTTATTTAAAGGTACGTGGATCCGACGGGGACTTTAAGAGTGGTTGAATATAAAGCCGGCACTGGTGGTTTCCAAGTTCTACGGATTTCTTCAGCTACCCCGGAGGAGCCGAGACCCAAGCCCATAGTAAGGCCTCCCACGCCGTTCGTCGGACCTTTACCTCCGTTTCTGAGGCACCAAGCTCTTAACGGTTTATGAAGAAATACGAAAAAATATAGCTGATAATACTGAGACGGAGGAAAAAATAATACCCAGGGTAAACACGCAACGAAATTAGGAGATTAACTATATATGACTTTTTTTTTACGTTAACTACTATATCGACCGGTTGTAGATTTTTATCATAAATATTATTCCTGGAAGTAGATGGAAGAATTCGATAGAAAAAATAATATAATATCGAAATGAATATCTTTAACATATACTAGAACTGAACTAGTTCCATATATTATACAACGAAATTAAATCTGGATAAACATACTCCTACTATATTGTAACTTTCAGATTTTTACATTTAAACCCAGGCTGTCATAATTTTTCCATGAGCTCCAAAACTAATTTGAGTAGCATTTTTGTAAAGATAGTTAACAAATGATTCAATATATATATATATTACATAGAAGTAAGTTCCATTAAAGGGAGAATGCAACTTAACAACAATAAATTTTTTTATCGATTCCTTATTGTTTAAATAGACCTAATCCACTACTTAAAAAATTTACGAACAAATATTGAACTAGAAATAGATTTAAAACGTAGCCGAAAAATAGCTAGCTTAGCGGGAATCATGGAGATTCATGTAAGGTCTAGCGGAGAAACGAATGCGATTGTAAGTCTCGTGGTCGCTAGACCTTACACGGAGGCAATTCAGGATCTCCATGAATATCGCTAAGCCTATTTTCTGGGTAAGTTTTAAATTTATTTCTAGTTTAATATTGGTTTTGTAAACTTTTTATTGTTGAATTAGGCCTATTTAAACGATAAGAAATAGATAAAAAAAATCACTTGTTTTAAGAACGCGTCAACCCAGAGGGATAAAATTTTGAATATGGCGTTTCAAATAGTATGATAAATATACATTCGAAAAAAATGGTGACAGCCTCAATTTAAACAAGGATATTAAATGTGTTAAATTTTAATTTAACTGTTCTTTAACCCCTTCCTTTAAAATTTACGACGTCAATATTTAAAACAACAAACATAAATACTCGTTCTTTAAGTTCTTTCGCAAAAGAACATATTTCTTGTGGTTTACTTTCTGTTAAAGTTATATTTTAATTTCCATTGTTTAGATTGTTCCGTAAGCCACAATGATTTATTTCGGGTTCATATTTTTTTGTTCTTCAAATTTCGCCATCCCATTACGCAGGAATATTACGTAATTTAAATATTTGTAGAATACGCCAAATTTATTTCTATTTGATAGACAGTTTAAAAAAATACTTGTAAATAATTATTTTTATCATATATAATTAAAACAACGAAAACGGGAACAATATTGATTAATAAATGTTTGTTATTTTGACAAAATATACCGGCTCAGTTTATATTTTGACGATTCATTTCGAACCGTCGTTACCCATCACCCATATTAAATAATAACGTTTATGTAACGAGTGAGAACAATTAATTATTGCTGACTCTCCTTGTGGAATTTCGTTTAAAGGGATACTATTATCTAAAATGAAGTCTTATTTTTCTGATTCCTTATGCAAAAATGTGCCCCACTGCATTTTTTCGTAATTTTTGAAGTAGTTATTCTACCAGAAAATATTTAGTTTTATATATTAAACGCTTCGAATTTCGCTAGTGACTTATCGTCCAATCAGAGGTCGCGTTAAAGGACTGAGTGTTTACTTCATACTTTATATAGAAATATAATTGTCTCGTGGCGGGTCTGGCGTGATTCCTTCACTTTTAATTGGTTCGCATTCTTTATAAATTTCAATTTATACAATTTAAAAATTAGGCTTAGCGCAAATATGGTCATTTATTCCCACAGGTTTCTTTTACTAAATTATAAATTCTCTGTAATCTAAAACTTTAGCCTCTGACTGGATGGGAAGTCACTTCATTAAAATAGAAGCCCAGTGGCATTAACTCTAAAACAGTTCAAGTATTAATTTCTTATTCAAAAACTGTGAAAACATTTCAGGGTATATATTTAATTATTAAAAACCAGGGAAAAATTATAAACGCTAGTAAAAATTTAAGTCATTAGCCTTATTCCTTTAAGCCTAATAACCCATAGATTATGTTTCGGTTTCATAGCAAATATGATGTATCGGCCATAGAGGTTTATCGGACAAAATATTTTTAATTTTTTCCACGCAGTCTCCTAAAACGTTTAACTAATAATGTGTGTTTCTTAACCATGAAGTATATTAAATAGAAGACTCAATCTCTACGGAGAAGTTTGGAGTGTAGAGCTTTCTACTTTCCTACTTGCTATAGTTACATAAAAATGTATTCACAATGAAATCCAGAAAAATGAATTTATCTGTGGCATCAAAATGTATGGGAGCATACTACTTGATCTAAATTTCTACCTCAATTATTTTTCCTCTTTTTGTTTTACGAATTTTAATAAAAAAAGGCTCTTTCACTAGAAATATAATTAGATTCCCGCGTACTCATCCTTTGTTATCATTTCCTACACGTCGGATTATTTTATTCGGCAAATCAATTGTTAAGCTATGCAAAACATTTCTATCCCCGCCTCCTTGAATTTCTATATCGATCTCCGTAATAGCAGATGCGATAAATAAGTGTTATCTAACGAAGCATCATCTCGTCTCATCGAAAAGTGTTTTAACCTTTTAAAAGACGTTTATAGGTGGAAAGAAGAAAAACCCCCTTCGGCGGAATTTTAAGATTTTTTTTACACATCATTTAACGGCGCACCTCTAACCCCGGTCATGCGAACTTAAAATCGGAGATGAACTCCCCCTTGATGTTTTTATACCTTTAGTAAAAGAAGAAATAAAGATTCTGGTTCCCATGGCTAGATAAGTTTCGTTTTTATGGTATTAACATTTCTTAAATTCCAAGACGTAAACATTAAAAAGAGCGTGGTTCTTCTTATGAAAGGAACAAAAAAAAAAGATCTAAGAATAAATTAGAGTTGCCATTTTAATATTATGGATCAAATTAATGAAGTTATGAAAAATTTCCCACGTTTATTACTTTTGTTTTAAGTTTTGTTCGTCGTAACTTTATCGCACAAATAATTTATTGATTTGAACCTACAATTATTTTTTTAGCCCCGTCAAAAAAAAAAAAAAAAAAAAAAAAAAAAAAAAAAAAAAAAATACATAAAACCAAAAGTATATCACTTTATTCCATAAAAGTAAACAACGACCCATTAGCTTAATACTATCAGCAAAGGTCCAGTTCTAGGCCATAACCCATCACTTAAAAATAGGCATAAAAGTCATCACCTCTGTCCGGTTCGAGTAATTTGGACCCTTCCTTGGTATTCTGAGTCGGGAGAGAGGAACGGAATTAAGGCGGGCCGCGCTTCACTCCAACTCTGGAATTTTTCCGAAGAGTGGCGATTTTCCCATTTCACTATTTACACCAATTGCGGCCGCTAGAGTGACTCGAATCAGAATCTGCCTGTACATTTACCCGGACCTTTGCTGATAGTATTAAGCTACGGGGCGTTGTTTATTTCTATTCAATAAAGTGATAGACTTTTGATATAAACTTTTTGCGGCCAAGATCACACCTCGCTGGGAGTTGAACAAGATTAAACGCTACACCAGTGACTAAACTAGAATCGTAGTTCTGAAAATTGTGATTTCAAATAGAATTGTTTGAGATGCTAGCGAACTTTATCTTTTCATTGTCGATGTTAAATCTTGATAAATATTACACGTATATTACTCGACTTGGCAGCTTCGATAAAAAAATATTCATAAGCCGTTGTTAGAATCAAATGTTAAGAATTATTCTACAAAATATAGAGCGGTCAAACAAAAGACAATTAGCGTCTATTGATAAAAAAGTTCCGTAGACCTTTCGGTCATACCCCGGGGATGATTCCCACGAAAACTCTCCAAAAGACCAACTGATGGCTAGTTTTGAAAAGGCAAATGCCGAGATGAAGTATGTTAAACATTTCAAAACCACAACTACTTATTATCTTTTATAAAGCGAGAGAAGAAAGAAAGGAAGAAAGAAAAAAAAATCATATTTCCACCTTGATGTGGGAGTTCGTCGGAGATATATTGGAAAAAAATTGGCCACGAGGGGCGTCGGGGGTCTAAGATCACGCCTGGGGCCTACTTTCACGATATTTTCGGCCCGATATCGTACACGCTAACCATCGCACTATATGGCGAAAATCGTTTTGCTATTTAGGCCTAGATATAAATTTTCCGGAATAATTCAAAATGATCAAGGTAAGGCGGATTAATACACAATATTATATCTCATTAAGAAAAAGTAGTCTTTGTCAATTACTCCATACGAGTATAGGAAGTAACAGGATTTCTAACGTATAGAAAATAAGAGGGAAATTTCGAATCAAGGGGAGATAAAATGAAAAAAAATATATATATATAAATGAACTTTGACATTGGTAACTAAAATTTCAACTGTTTACTCGTTAAGCTGGTGTGGATAGGATAGTTCAAGGCTAATTTATTTTAGTTTACTTATTTCGCATATAATACACGGAATATTCATATTTTACCATCTTATACAAGTAAATAACAGTTAAAAAAATCTCTTAGGGGTATTGTCTACTGTCTAAGTGTTTAACATCTGCCAGTGCAATGAAATGTTAATCAGCACGTAGGATATACATCGCAGATTTTATAGACAAGATTGAGTAACCGAGTAGCTTAGTAAAGAGACGGATTAAGCAGACTCTGCCAAACCACGTGACTGTTTTGAATCCGGGCTTGATTTCTAGAGAGTCAACCATTTCAATTTCTGAGACTAGCGTGGGTAATAGCCCCTTTTTTCGTAACGCGCATGAAAACTCAGCTTTACTCGAAATTCTAAAGTTTTCAAATTTTTTTTTTTTTTTTTTTTTTTTTTTCCATATTTTGGAGTATGTTAGGTCCTAATTAGCCTGTCGAGGATTCTACTTTATTCATCTTCCCTTTAAACCAAAAATTCCAACTAAAAAAATATTTGCCGTCTAGGTCAAAATAGTTAAGTGAGGGGAGAGAGAAAAATTAGGCTTAACAAATAATTCGTAAATTTTCAAACGATGTATTGTTGATTTCGGGGTCAAATTAGAAAAAAACCAAGATAAATTTATTGGTGACGTAAAGCTAGTTCGAATGAGGCGATCGAATGATGAGCTTTAGCTCGTAATCGTCTGGTAAAAACCACCATCGTATAACGTCGAAGATCAGTGAGATACTGGATATACGACGTTTACTTTTTTTTTGAATAAACCATCTACTATAGGGGTCGAGCAAGACACGATTTCAACCTGCCTAAAAACTAGCTAGACAGATGGAGGTCCGATAGAAAATGATTTTTTTTTTTTCAGGTATAAATAAAGTACATGGGTTTTTTCTCGTGGAATCCCGCTTTCTTCTCGAAGGTCGAAACATTTTTCATAATTTTATAAATCGGTTTTTCGGCCATTTTTTGGTGTATTTCTAACGTATCGGACGGGTATACTACTTCATCGCTTCGAGCCCCTACCATAAATTAACTATTCTTTCTAAATTTTGGTTTACAACTCCGGTAAAAATCTGGGAGATTTCTTAGATTTCTATCTTTATTTTCATTTGAAAGAAAACTTTGATTTAAAAGTTTATTGAATTTAAAACATCATTCACGCTAATATTAATGGGAGCTTGAAGGATATGGGAGGGCAATATATCATAACCTAAATTTAAGGGTTTTTTTACGGCACAAAATTATGATCTTGAATAAAAAATTAAAATCTAGGCATAAATTGTATAATTTATTTCGCAATGAACACGAGTATATCGTTTTAAGATACTAAATATCAAATCTCCAAAGGATTCTGAAATTACGTAGCTTTTTCGGAGTCTGACATATTTCGTGTTACTTGGATTATAAGCATACACCTTTCAAAATCCCCTAAAAGTTCATTAATGACATTTAAGTACCTGTAATTAGCTTCTCATAATATACTCATGATAGCGATAAATTAATTTTATTAGGCCCAAGAATCAAGAAACTTCGCATTAGGAGGGTTGTAGGCTCTCTCTATTTTATGATTAACTATTCTCTAAGAAACTACTCCCTAGAGATAAAGGTTATAGCGACCTCTTTTGCGTCTTGCAATGAATTTGATTACACAGATCGCATTATTCAAGAGTTTCATCCCTAGCTCGATTTAAGGTTTTTCGTAGAATATTCTTGTAGCGAAAAACTCACCCACGACTAAAGCTACTCTAGTCTTTCTTAAAAACAGACAAAAAAATTGCGCCCCAATCCAAAAGTATGGCATAATGGCAACCTCAGATAACTCCCCCTTAATTGGAAATTACTCGAAGTTTCGATTTAAATATCGAATTGAATACCACGAAGATTTTGTTCCAATTCTAATCTTTGAAACAGTAGGAACGCTTCGTATACTACTGAATCAAAGGGTCCTGACATACTCTACAATCCTGCCCATATGAGAAGAAAATTAATACGAAGAGCACGTGAAATACATGGCAATGTGACGAGCTTCTCACGGAGGAGTTATTTTGTTTTGATACTTTAGAAATGGATTAATCCGTACTAGTACTTCCGAAAACTCTCAAAAATTGTTTTTCTATTAACCATGTATATAGTAGCTTTCTCGCAAATCATTTTAATATTTCTAGAATCTGTTCACCATGGTCAATAAGTTTAGAGTAAAGGATATATTCCAAGTGTCGTATATGTGTGTATTATTTACGTATTGATGAATACATTATTCCTTAAGTTTAGGACACAACAGATTCAATTTTAAAACACGTTCCCAATCTAACGATGTCAAATTCATTATAATTTAGACACATCCTTCAGCCTCGAAGCCCTCGGCGCCAAGTCCATGAACCTAAACCACCGATGAGACTCGGGAGGCTTTCATTGTATATTTTATCATCAAGTGGGTCTCGAATTCTTTTTATTTCCCAGTCTTATATCGAAATCCGAAAGGATCGAAAATTAATCGCTTTAGGGGTTAAAAGAGTAAAGTAGATAAACTATTCTTTTATATACTGAAAGATTCGGCGTAGCGGACAGGATCGAAGCAAAAAGAAGTGTTTGATTCAGTCTATCCCTGGGTGTCCCTGATATGGAAAGGGGTCGTAGCCCTAGGTGAAAGTTTTTGGGGGTAGGAAATTCTTTTTTCACCAAAGTTTTTACGCAATAAATATATATTCGGTAAATTCTTAGATTTTTTATAAGAAAAAATATATACCTTCCACATGTGAACCAGCTAGATTTGATAAAGTTCTTTAAAACAAATTGAATATGCACACATACGGACTATCTTGGGCTCTTGGGCAAATGAATGGTTTAAAATTTATATCATATTACCCAATGTTTTTTTAATAACAAATTTAAGGAAAAATATACCTTTCGCAACTAGGTTTGTAAAGAGACATGTTAAGTATCGACTCTGCTAAGTCATGTGACTGTTTGGAATACGGTCTTGATTTTCGTGAAATTCATATTAAATTCACATTTCAAAATAGAAGCACACTCAATCTACTACCACTACTACAATAAACCAAAGTATTTCTTACATAAAAACTCCGACGAGCTAAAAATAATCTCAAAGCAAAACTTGAGGGAGTGGTTCTTTTATCGAGGGGTGCATCAGTATTTTGGTATAGAACCCATCCTATTTTTTATTCTTTTATAAAAAAAATACGGTAGCTGCATTGATTTCCATAATTTAATCATTCGTAAGCTAAGGAATATCCCACGTGGAATGTCGACAAGGTTATACGCCAAAAATATAAAATATATCAAAATCTATAGCCCACATCTGTAACGCAGCTGGGGCTTAAACATGTACTATGGTTAACCACTTGCCACGAGACTACCAATGTCGACCACAAACTGGGGATATAATATTGTTAAAGCCTCTTTTTTCTACCCTCAATGACTGCGCCCACATTTTGAGCAAAAAAAATCTACATAATATTACTGTACCACTTGATTTCATACAATACTTAACTACAATAAGTGTGGTAATTAAAAATAAAAAAATCTAACCTTCATCTATTCCTTGGCTTGACCTTGACAATGGAAGAAATTGGTACATCAGACTTGGGATCCATTATTTCTATGGTTTATTCATAACTTCTTTTGTTTTAGGTTAGGGTGAAAACACTGTCTACGGTACTGAATATTGGAGAGTTGAACGGCACGAGAGAACTCTTGTTACGAAATTAAGAAACTGGCGTCGTTGAATGTTAATGTGACAATGAATTCGCACGGCTTAATACAAGCTCCAAAGAACGCTCGGTTTACACTGAACTTTGAAAAGAGCAGGGTACTTTTACTCGGGTTGGGACAAATGAAGAGCTTAAATGCCCTACTTATTCAGCACCAAAACGGTGTATTAACCATCAAAAACTGCTACAAAAGTGCAAATTTCACCGTCTGAAGCAACCTTAAAGTAGTGGGCATAGACGAGAATATTTTAAAGGCGCCTTCTCACGTCTCAACCCTAGTAAATGGACCCTATATAAAAAACGTAAATTTTTTTCGATATATTTAGATAAGTATTTTATGCCTTGTTGTATGCGTAAAAAAAGATGCGGGGATATTTTAGATAAGAATCAGAAAACTTTGTCAATTGCACTTCCTGCGAAAAAACCACAATAGCGCAAACAGGAAATGAGAATTACTTTACTCAAGAAACTACATGTAAAACTATATTTGATGACTATGTGGGTCTGACGTCCTGTTTATATCGACAGTTGAAGCAATATCGCCCTCTAGTATGTGTTAAGGGAAGCTCAATATAGTTGCAATTCATAGTAGATTTTAATTTTGTTTTAAATCTTTGGGCGTAAGTTATAATTTGGGATTAACTAATGATAGTTCGATTCATAAATATAATCTAATTGTTTTTAAACTCTAAAAAATAGGAGCCGCTATTTACGTACGTTTCGATGATTTTTTTTATAAACTGGAATATTTCGCAGACTTCTAACTCGTAATTTCACTATCGAAATGTTGAAAACTAGTTTGTTTTACTAGTGACGGATATCATAATGAAATATTCTAAAGTTTAAAATAAATACTCTAAGGTTCATGGGAACGTCGTACTGCTTGCAGTTTAAGAAATTATTTATAGCCCTGGAGTAGCAAATCCCCATGCTAAAAACCGTATTTCACACTTATTTTTACATTTTTGGTGTTTAAATTAATTTCCAAAGTAGTGTTGAAATTAATTTCTAATGTTTGGTTAAGTTCGAATGTAAGTGAAGTGTAAAATCGAACTAATCAGATGAACCCAGCGGCTCCCGCCTAAAACAGTAGACTTTCCAATATATTCGGACTTCATTGCTTTCGCCATAGATTTAAGAAACTGATTGGCGCTTAAAATTACCGCGCGTCCCATGTTAAAAATCAGCATTGTTTGAGTTAAGTTGAAATTCCTTTAGCTCAAATTATATGAAAACCAATCCCGCGCAATCGTCGAAGGCCCTTTTCTTTTTCAAACGAAAACCACTCTGAAACAACTTTCAAGTCATTCCTGACCAAAGAAAAATAATATTATCTCGAAGTTTGTCGCGTGTTTTCGTAAAAATGAATAAACCAAAGTATTCGCGTGTGCCGATTCACGCTCTTTGGCTTTTGTTTAAATAATTTGGCATTTTAAAACAATAGGGTCAAAATAAGATTTCAATTTCTAACCCATTTCAATAGGTTTGGCTTCATAATATACCCGCGACACGTGCTGTTGTACACATGATTCTGCGCGTGTAATCAAGAACGAGATTTTAGCGCGATTCAAGGAGTGCATACCGCAGCACGTGTCGCGGGGATTTTACAAAGCCAAAAGGCAGGGGGCATCTGATTAGTCGAAGGTCCTCGTATTTATTTTATTCGTAAATTTCAGAGACACTACTTTATTTTCCTCTTTACCCTCCCTTTAACTCTATTTTAAATTATAATTTTGTCCCCTTTTATCCTGGGGTTATTTGGTTCATAATTTACACTAATAATTTATCAATATTAAAACTATTTTTACCTTAGATTTATAAAATTAACAAAAGGTCTGAATTCACGCAACTAATTACATACTTTGGTTTTATGCACTTCAGTTGATAATCTTCCATTTAAAACATTCCGAAAGATAACATCGCCTCTTAAATATCGTGGAAATATATGGAATTTTACCCCGATCTGGATCAAACTTGAATCTGAAAAAAAATTATGTTTAAACTCATTCTTAATCCCAAATTATAAACAAAAATTGTGGTATCGCTACCGGTAACTTTATTAAGAGAAATACATAATAATAATTCAACGAGATTGTTATTCAAGCAATCGACGCGTTAATAACTTAAAAAATAATAAAAATGTAACACGTAAGTCGAAAGAAAAACAATTTATGAAAACGCCTATTTCATCGTATGAAGATGTGAAAGTAGAAATTGAATAAATTCGTTGCAATAAATATTCGCTTGAAAGTGTTCTTTTGAATCCCGCAACTAAACCGATACGATTAAAAATAGAGTCGCGGGTGGCTGGCACATTTATCTCACCCAATTTCACCAATATTAATAATCAAAACGAAAACGTTTCATTATATCTTAAATAACACCTAAACCGACTGATTCAGTTCGGTTTTGTACTTAAAACGGAAGTTTAATATCCCCATACGCGTAGCTGCTCAGTTTTTTTTTTTTTTTTTTTAATATAAAACTCATTTTTTTAGCCTTGATAATTATGAGAATATTCGTAGTGTTGGCTAGGGTATCTGTAGTAGTAACGCTGACTTTGGGCGTATCCCCCCGTTTGAGGGGCAAAGTAACGGGCGTTGGTTTGGTATCCCGCTTGATGATGTCCGACGTAAGCTGCCCCTTGAGCTGGTGGGTAATATCCATGTTGATAGTAAGCCGCCACTTGCTGGCCAGGGTAATAGCCTTGATGGTATCCACCGTGAGCACCGTTGTAGTGACTTCCGGCGTAGCCGTGGTGAATGGTTGTAGGAGGAGCTAAAACACCGTAATGGGCGGAATTGAAATGACCCGACGCGCCACCTCCTCCTCCTCCGATATGTCCTCCAGCGAGATGTCCAGCTGTGCCAATAAGTCCAGTTCCCGCTATTTGTCCCACGGCTAACTGACCAGCCTCACCGAAATTTCCGCTTCCCACATAGTTGCCTCCCGCTTCCTGAGTATGTCCAGTTTGACTGGCAGAGTGAACCTTTCCAGGGTTGGATGGAACTTCCTTATTCACGTCCGACGCGTCCAAACCAGAAGTATCGTTAATATCATCTCCGCGTTCGGTTTCGGATTGAACCGCTAACTTTCCTTGGTCTCCGTAAAGTAACGGGTAGAGTGGATTTTCGTATGGTAAGGGTATGCGCCTGCCAGGAGCGACACCCGCCGATTGGCTGTGGAAACCCAACCCATTCCCTTGAGCTCCGTAATAAAGACCGTTGTAATATCGTCGGCTGACGTTTGTTCTGAAGGGTAGAAGGGGGGTTTGAGGAAAGATAGCGCTATCCAACCCTTGGAAACCGCCATGATGGTGGCCATAGTATCCGTTCAGAAAGGGGTGTCCCGGTGGAGGAAGGGCATGGGTACGAATGATGGAATGCTCGTCCCGAAGAAGGTTATCTCCGTCACCGGTCTCTAAAGTTTCAGCTTCAGGTTTCTTCGAAGGCACATTAGGCTTATTGTTCAAGACGTGAGTCTCCCTGGTTTCCTTAGTCTCGATAGTGACCGAACTTTCAGCTTTCTCGTCGTCAAAATCATCGTCTTCCGGTTTTTCAACCTTATTGGTTGACGAAGACGAACTTACTTGAGCGTTGCTGGAAGCTTGAGCCGCCGCCGTCACTGTTCCTGGTAAAGGATCGAACGGAGTGTAATCGCTAATGACGCGAAGTCCGATCTCGTCATTGACGTAATTCAAGACGTGGTACTTTTCTTTGGAATCGAAATAGCCGTAGGTTCCAATAACGGTTCCATCTGGAACGGTGTGTTTCTGATGAAAGACGGCTCTTTGAATATCGGCTCCGGCTATGTCCAGTAACTCGACGACTGCGGCTTTTCCAGTTGGTTTATCCTCGGGTGCCAAAGTAGTTGCTGGAGTACCATCTTCCTGAACGGGTGGTGACGCGGGTTGGGATAGTGCTAAAGACGACACAGCCAACAGAACGAATAACTAGAAAACAAAACAACACACCACATTTAGACAAGGATTTAATTGCTCTAGAAAAAGGTAGAAATAAATAAATTTTTAAATGCACGGAAAGAAATAAGGAAGTGTGTGGGGAAAAGTCTCACTTAAAAAGACGAAAACCTATTATCGAAAAACCATTTTTATATTTCGTAAAGGTGTTACCGCCCATTTTAAAGAAACAAGCGTAATTTCATTTACGTTGAAAAATATAATATCGTTGTTGGTGGTGGTGTAATTCGTTTTAATTTAAGCCTTGGCGATTTTTACACAAAAAATTACCAAAAAAAAATAAAGATATATATAAGCAAAAACTGGAAAATCAACTAGAACAGATCAACCTAGATTGAAAGGCGCTAGTCCTTTTTCTGCCAACGAATAAAGAAAAGGTCCCTCTAGAAAAATTCTTGATTAATTCGTTGTTTTTCGCCCTAACCCAAACTTTTAGAAAGAAAATTTCATTTAAAAGAGGTCGGGACTCCCATAACGAAAGTTTACCCATTACCATTCAAGAATGGTAGACATGCTACCCACGTTCATTCGATAAATTAAATGAAGTACCTCTACATAGACGGTAAACTTTAACCACGACGTTTTATGAATAGTCCGCATTTATTTATCCAATTGCTAATTGTCCACAAATGGTTATCCAATTGCAAATGATTCACGATTTTTTTTAAATTGCTAATTGTCCACGAATATTTAATCAATCGCTTATTGGCCACGAATATTTATCCAATCGTCTATTGTCCACAAATTCTTATATAATCGCTAACTGCCCACATATATTTATCCAATAGCTAACATCTCCAACTTTGTCACATTTAATTTTTAAAATTAGACACAAGTTAATGAGAGTTTGTGGCAGTCACCTACAGTACATTCAACTTTGCGAGAGATGAGTTTCAGAGAAATTTTAGGAGACGGGAGCGAAGATGACTACGGGCAAATCATACCCACTCCCATAGTGTTCTCGCTATCTTGTAGAAGTTGAATGGACTGGCGAAACGTGACTTAAAATCAAATGGGAAAATCCCTTGGAGCTAATTCTCATGTTGTTCTACGACGATTTCTCATTTTCTCTTTAAATTATGTTATACATAGTGTGTAAATTTTAATATAGAAAAATGAGTGTTTTATAGGCTTCAACCAAAAATCGATAATTTGCAGAGAGGTTAACCACCCGCTGTCTGTAGTATAGTTATTATTTTAGTTTATGTTCCTTAAATTCCTATAATCAATTTATTACTACTGTTTAAGGTAAATTTCTGGATAAAAACAGCCCATTTTAAAACACGTAAAACAGTGAATCTCGATAAATTACGTTATTTACTAGTTACTACGGTAACTTACTACGTAAAGGCTATAATAAATAATCGCGTAGTTGGTGTTCAGGTTTCGCGTGAACTTAATTTGGCTAAAATCTAATAAGTTTCTCACCGAACACATACCCAAGAAATACCCAAAGTCAATTAAAGATAAATTATACACGTCAGACTAATCAAGAGTCCCAACCTTTGTACGCGCGATTGCGCGATTCCAAGAGTGTGCCTCAGCACGTGTCGCGGGAATTTTACAAAGACAAAGGCAGGTCTTCTTTTAATAAATATGATTCCATTTTTCATCTTCCCTTTAAAATCAGTAAAACGTTAAAAATCAGAGAATATTCCGAACTTCCGAAGAGTCCTAAATAATAGGGAATGATCGAATTGAAATCAACACGCACCATTGAAGATTCCAGTCCAAATAACAACCTATCCGACTTTCATTCAATAACCCAATAACAGGATTTATGAGAGAATAACTAGCTGGGTCGTGAACAACCAGCTGATGTAAGAGGGCAAGAAACTTAAGGTCATAATAACGATGTACTAAAGCACGAAAGTTTGGTGACAGTAATTTTTCCCGGTTTCCCCCTATGATAAAAAACAAACAACCGCCCATCTTCCGCGATTAAAGTTGTGTAACGCGTTTCTTGAAGCGTGCGCACAACTAATCATCTACAAATAGATCCGTCTCCAATCGGAGTATTCAAAAACAAGATAGGTAAATTATACAGGACATTGAAAACAAATTGAATGCAAATTTGGTTGTAGTAAAAAGCAAGAGACCTTTATAAGATGGTAACATAGCGGAGAATAATATATATCTTGTTAAAATTATCGCGCGCGTGCTGACAAAGACCTTGACATCAATAGATTAATATTCGTTGTTGAAAAACTACACTAATTAAGAAAAGTTTTCTTTTTCATCTCATTAAATTGTACCAACTCTATTTAACCCCCATTATTTTGAGCCTTCTGGTTATTTTGAATATACCCTATTGTCAGAAGTTGTACAGTTTTTCAAACGTTTCTATTTAAAATTTTATTTTAAAAAGTTTGCTATTATAATTAGCTAGCCTTCTTATTTAAGATACTTAATAAACACGCGTGTTAATTGTATTTAGTGTATGAGAAATAAAATGACGAAATAGGATTAATTATCGCGTTCAAAACTGAAAATATATTAAATAGTCGCGAGTCTCGGTGAAAGGAATAAATGAAAAAGGGTGGGATTTAACTCAGAAAGGGGAGAAGAAAAAGGACAATGCATAAACTCATTATATTATAAAATGCGCACGATCGTTCGGTACCACGAGAGACATTAAAAAAAATGAAAATACTTAAATGCCCTATATTAAACATATATAACAGACCTTGACTAGATTAAACTATACACCTAAACCGGATTTAAAAATTTCAGATAAACTTTTTGATATCGGATTTAATATTAAGTGTAGATTTTAAAGGGATAATTAAGTAGACAAATTAGAAATTGAAATAAACAGCTGAAATACGAATTCAATCAATTTAAAATTATGGATCGTATATCACAAATGGTCCAATCTACGTCATAAATCGGAAACCTATATATTTTTGAATATTTCAATTTTTAAGTTTCTTTAGAACGCCTAAACCCAGAGTTTTAAAATTTTGAATATGAAGTTTTAATAGTATGAGAAAAAATATATGTATATAATCCAAGGTATTAGAAAAAAATTATAACAGCATGTCTTTTAGAGTATTTAAACAACTATTTTAGTAGGGGTTTTCTATAAAAAGCACTCCCTTTCATCCTCCCTTTAAATGTCTATATTCTGAAATAGATAAACAAGGAATTAAATCATACACTCACGTTTATAAGAAAATTACATTTTTTGGATACCACACTGTTCGAGAAATCCATTCAGGTCTGATTTTTAAAGTAGATATATTTTACAAATTTACTATCTTATAAATTCGCCACCACCACCTCAAATCGGATTGAAAAGGTGTGGTTTTTAAGGTATAGTGCTTAGATTAGAGAAATCAAGAAAAGGTTTCCAAACAATAGAGCGAAACCTTTTTGGCAATCTTTGTTATAGTTATCTACTTTCGTTCAATTGAAATTTACAATTAAAGTGAAAACGCATTAATACCCAATCTTAAACTTCATTGAAATAAAAGTAGTCATTCGAAACTGATCTTAAATATTAGTAACTTGAATTAGTGAAAGTAAAGGCGATATTGCAACTGGGTTAAGCTTTCTAGAATACTGGAGGGGGGGGATTAAACTTATTAAGGCTACTGTAAGAGACAGTAATACTGAGAAGCGAGAAAAATCAAAGAAAAATCGAACGGAGGGAACACCCACTTAGGACCAAATTGGTCGCGTCCAAATTCTGATTATTTCTGACGTCAAACTAACCTTGCACTAGTAAATAACCCACATAGATCTCGCCTTACATTTATTTAATATTTCGGATGAGTTGACTACGCCTGAACCATAGTGATATTAACGCCAAAAGAATGACATTCTTGCCGAGGTATTCGTTCATTGTCTTTCCGCCTAATTTTGCTCGATTTCCAATTTTTCCCCCCTTTTTATTTTTTTCGACTGTAATTTGTTCACCGACTCGTTGGCAATGGAATGACAGGCGTAGATAATGAAATAGGAGTGATACTACGCGCTTACGATAACAATTTTATCTCTGCCCTTCGCTTCATTGCCTCTTAATGAACGGATGAATTATATTGTCGGGCGAATTTTTGGGATAAAAATCGGGAATCTTGGGCCAATTTGGTATTCTGGTATTTCTACCCTACCCTCCTTTTTCGCTTCCTAAAAGCGTATAGCCTATAGAAGTAGGCTATTCTTTGTTCTTAGTGAGATCAAAGAAAAAGTATACACGCCAAAGTAATTACTTGGAATGACGTTACATTCTATCGTAAAACTAGGTTTGCATACAAATTTTAATTTGGGTGGAATATAAGAACTATACTGAAAACCCAATATTTATTGAGATTATTATACTTCAATTACTATTTAAAGTGATTCTGTCACAATATTTTCGAAGATATATGCGTAATAGATTTAGTTTTTTCATACTATTAAAAATCCATGTTTAAAATTTTAAGATACTTCAAAGTTAAAATGACAAAAAAAAAAAAAAAAAAAAAAAAAAAATCATTCTAGAAAGTAGTTTAATTGATTCAAATAAAGTCAAGATTTTCTGAATTAATTTCTTTTACGAATTGGAATTATAGTAAGCAGAAAATCAGATTGAACCCAGGTTTGAAATTTTGAATTATTTTCGCCGATTGCAGATTATTTTATTTCACTCGCCACCCTATACTTCGGTTCAAGGTGATGTACAGACTACTTTTTTATGAGGTTCAATATTGCGTTAAGAAACGTGATATAGACAGCCAATAAAAACCCATTTCGATGAGGTAATTTTTCTCTAGGAATATCTCGTATCTGGATACTCATGGTCTAGCATAGGCAGAGGAATGAAAAATTATCTCTCTTCATTCCGCGTACGCAGACAGTACGAACTATTTTGTAGCGGCTCTGGATATTACTACGTTTAATAGGAAGGGGATGTAACGTATCTTACGAAAAGGTTTTTACCCCTCATAGGTAGCTGTTCTTCGTCGGGAGAGGGGGGTGGTTTTACACTTTCTGCCAATTTATTTATTTTTGGGGTTACTTCCGCTAAAAAGATAAATATACTACGATATTGTGAAACCGACTACAGGCTACGGCAATGCTAAATTCGTAGTCCGTTACGTAATCCCTTAGTACAGCCAAAGCTACAGGCTTGTACACCAACTAAGTGGAGTGATCAACTCCTCGGTCAACTCCTCATCAAAATAATTAAGTACAGTCCCGTAATTTCATTTTCCTTCCCCGAAACCGGTTTTCCATCATCCCACGTTTGCCGCGTTATAAATTATATACTAAATGTTTATCAAAGAGAAGGTTAATTGCCATGAGGTCGAATTAACCTTTTGACCTTCACTTCAAGAATTTCATTCAAGGATGTTTTCCTAAGAAGTATAACTAAAGAAGTCGAAAAGGACTGACACATTAATAATTGTATCACGAACTAAAGCCTAAATTATGCTAATTTTATTCTAAAAACCTGAGATTTTAGCTTAAAGGATGACTTGCAAAAACATTTCAAATCACCCGATAATATCTTAAAATGGTGACATGCAGCTAAATAAATTCCTTCCAAACCTATTAAAAATGGGTGTAGTGTACGTGATCTAAAAATGCGCCTTTACACAGATAAACTGTAAAAATTTCAATCGTTTTCTCACAAAGAAGATATGAAATTCTCTTTTACTATGACATATGTATATATATACATCCTCTTAGCAGAATGGAAGTCCTAAGGGATACATAGTTATATTCACTATCTTAATAGACTCGATATCAATAACCTGTCATCAATTACCTAATAAATAATCTAATCATCCAGTGCCTAACGGGAGAAGGTGAAATAATTAAAATCATATAAGGAAGATACACATGGCAAGGAAATCTAAAAACTTTTTAATAAAGTTTAGTTAATACATAGTGGGATGTAAAGGATCCCGACCCAGTGAGAGCTTTCGGTTACGTATAACCTTTATCAATCGATTGATAAAGGTTATACGTAACCGAAAGCTCTCACTGGGTCGGGATCCTTTACATCCCACTATGTATTAACTAAACTTTATTAAAAAGTTTTTAGATTTCCTTGCCATGTGTATCTTCCTTATATGATTTTAATTATTCATCTGTTCCATGGCTTTTTCAAATTTTAATATTTAGGAGAAGGTGAAACTTCCTTAGCCGAACAAACTAGGCCTTTACAAGTTAAACCACAGCAAAACTCGAATAAAACTATCATAAATCGGACGAAAGAGAAAAAAAACAAAAAAAAAATCGCATAAAAATTTAATTTGCCCTCATTTTACTTAGTAATTAAGATTCTCTAAATTATAGCCCCTGGGAGAGACACAGCGGTATTGTTGTTATAATAATGATGAAGATAATATATGTAAGACCTCGTGTTTAAAAACTAATACTACAAAACATCGGGTCATAAGTATAAGTTACGTAAATTTCATTCAATCTAAGTTACGAGATATAATCTATCATTGGATTAAATTGTTAATTCCGAATTCAGTACAAACATGTTTACATCATTAGATTTAGATAATTTTAAACGCAATCTATAAGCCGTTTGCAAGCTTAAAAGTACCACAATTACATCTAGAAATCGGTAATTTTGTTTCATAGCATTTAATCAGTGTAGAAGCTTGTAGCTTTGATTGTACTAAAGTAGTTATGAGTGACTAAGTACTATTTAGTATTACCAAAGGCTGCGATCAATTGCCTAATCGGTGTACATAGTTTAGAGAACTTGTAAACCCATCAACAATCCTGTAGCTTTGACTGTATTAATGTGATTACACAACAGAGCAAGTATTTAGCTTTACAAATCAGTAACTTATTCGGTGGGTGTACAGAACTTATTCGGTGGGTGTACTGATTTTACGTAAGTGATTAACCCCTCGGTAAGGGTAGAAACTTGATTTAAATTGATTAAAAAACACTGCAGACATTACGCAAGAAGAAAAGGCTTTGTAAATATATTAAAACTTACCTTAAACATGTTGGCGTAGTCAATAAATTAAAATTAATCCTATTTCAAAACTTTATACTTTTTGAAACTAAGCCTAACGGGAAATTTGAAGAAGAATCCCCGCTATTCGTGTACGGGTATATTTTAAATTACGACGGAAGTTGCTAAGCCTATCTAATAAATAATCACGGCGTATCTCTTTCGTACAAAAAAAAAAGGGATTATACGAATAAATACGAGTTTTAATTTTCCCTTTAAGTATAGCAGCCTCTCAAAGCTACACCACTATACGCAATGACTTTCCGTCCAAAATCGCGAGCTCCTTTTAAAAACCAGTCGACTGCTCCCTTATGTTATAGCCGTGTATTAGGACGTTGAGCCTCGATCGCGACTCGCCCTCCTTTAACCGAGAAAACAGAAGAAAAAAAAATTCTTACTACGTACTAAGCAAACTCTCTTAAGAACTCGATCCGGATTCGGTTATTTCCATTGACCTTTCCTTAAAAATCTCTCATACCAACCCGATCTTATATCGACCAAAAGTTCGGGATTTTAGAATTATTATAATTCCACCGATATTTCGTTACCAAACTTGCCCATGTTTTTTTAAAGTATTAGTTTCATCAAGAATTCATATAAAAAAATTGGAATATTTGACAGGCTTTAGTGACACGACCCCCTTCAATGAGGAAGAGGAGTATGAAAGACGAGGTGAGCCTTATTTACCTTAGGCGAAACGGACGTCATAACCATAACAACCAAATATGTGTTGTTTTGCCACTCCCGTAAGCAACGTTAATTCAAGATAGTCTACTGGATATATTATTAAGTTTTGTTTCGGGTTGAGGGGTCGAGCTCTTCCTTGGAGTATTCCCAAGTTAAATTCCTGGCTTCAAATATTGTTAAAAGGATGCATTCTGAGTGTAAAATTATACAATTTATGACAAAACCGAAGGGGAAGACACTCTTTAGTTCGTTTTACACCTGAGTTGAGCTTTTACAGCGCAAAGAGGTCGAAACTCATGTGAACTCCGAGTTCAGCTTTTGGCATTCCACGAATGTTAAAATGGCATTCGTGGTATCCTTGGCATCTGTGGCGAGCGCAAATTTATGGTGGTTTGATTTGTAGTGATGAGCAGTTAAATTATGAAACGCAATTAATATTGACTTTGTTCCTCTGGTACTTGTAAAGAATCATTTCGTAATTCAAATGGCAATATGTTATAAAATATTTCGGACAAAAAAATTTGTTTCCCTTAATCAAAACGATTCAAAAAAAAAAAAAAAATATTTTAAGTTGCTGTGTATTGATGAACTAAATTAACTAAATTTTATAATCGTCTAAATTAATTTTCGTTTGCGTACAAGTTAGTAAATATTTCAGTGCCGTGATGATTTCGAGTTAATTACTAATTACTAAATTTTCAAGCTAGATTTCAATCTCCCCTATGGACCTTGGGCCTCATCGCGGGATCCGCTGACCCATCGCAAATATTTCTTATCAAAATTTTGTACACCCAAATTTGGTTTCAACTTAAAAACTGGCAAATTAAAAATAATTCCGCGATTTTACAGAAAGTAAGCAATTTACCTTTAACGTGTAAATCGAGATGAAACTATCGCTTTTAAAATAGAAATTGATAAAACTTGAAAAAATCTCGGAAGTCATCAGCAACGGGACAAGATCAAGGTTCTACTGGTTCTCTTTTCCTCATAATCTAGACATCCCTAACCAAATACTAAAGCGGAAGGCTTGGATAAGCTCGCTTACCATAGTGAGTTGTATGGAAATAATACGGAGATCGAGTATAACCGGTGATAATTCGTGCGATGGCCATCTTTTCAAAAAGGGTTTAGCTCTAGGCTAGATGAAAGAAAATGACTCATCACGTTTGTGTTGAATAATACATGGGTTAAAGCTCTCTTACAAGCATGAAAATGGGAATATAGTATTAAATAATGAATTTCGACATAAAGATCGACTGTCTGAGAAAGTTCTCACCATTACAATTGGCACTCGCATGTTTCGAAGTGATTAAAGGGAAAATAACAGTTGAAAAATTAACTTCATTTACATGTTAAATGAGAAACATTTTTAGTTCTTCTAAAGAAAAAGCGCCAACACAATATATCATTGAAAAATTTTTGGAGAATGGTCAATTTTTAATTTTAACTCTGAAATGCAGCTTATAAATTTCATTGTGGAACCAAGAATTTCAAAGTCTGTTACTCGACTTTCTACTTTTTTATTGTTTGTTTTGTCGCTCTAAGTTTATACTTTCCCTTTGAAAATGATCCTATTTTGGGAATATTTTATTCCAACAACATCCGTTTATTTTCTGAAGCACGGAAGAATAATACAAAGGGAGAGACAAACATTGAGAAACGGGGGAGGGGACGATATTCTTTCCGTTCCCTGCGATATGTTTCATAATCGCCATTTTAGAAATTTTTAAAAGCAAAATTCCCTGCAATATAACGCCCTCACTATGGTCGCGTGGCTATTGTAGTGCCTACAGTTGATTTTCTCACGTTTTGACACGTGATAAGGTCGTTTTCGCGCGGTTTTTTTAGTAAAAGTAATTAATCCGGGAAAGTTATACAGGCTTTCATATTAAAAAAAAATCATTAATTACGTTCCAGAAATAAACTACGTCATATATAGAATTCAAAATGCATCTAAAATTAACAATAAAATATTATTTAATTAACGAGACTGCTAGCTACTTCATGGTTAGGAAAAATCTATATATTTAACATTTTCATTTTGAAGTTTAAAATTTTTAACAAGGCGTTTTAATAGTGTGATAAAACTAAAAATATAATTATCCATAGGAATTAGAAAAAAAAATGGTGACAGTGTTTAAAATCACGTTCGGCTCTCAATTTGTATTATTCCTCCGTGGATAAAGTAAATCGAACGAACTACAGAGAGTAAATGACCCTAAAAACGCCTCCGAGTTTGCACTGCAGTTGTGAGCTGTTTATAAAGATGCTCAACAGTATTATTTGACACAATTGGAGCAAACTCCAAAAGGCCATTCTTCCTTTTCCCCTTTGTTCCATTCGATTTCTCACGTTTCTATATCATTTCGCGAAATTATACCTCGATTATAAGTTTAAAGTTAACTATCGTAAACAGGTAGTACTTAACGAATCTGACAACGTTACCTTTGAAAGCTATTATGTGGGGACACATACATCCGTGGACTTCGAATGAGAGATCAATGAACTATTTCTTTCTTATCGAACAGTTTATCCCTCAGGTGGAAAATCCACGGAAAGGCCATTTTGTGTGAAAACTATGAGTAAAATTTGAAAATAAAATCTAAAATAATTAAATTAGTAACAGTACACCTTTAAAAAAAATAATGTAACCCTGAAAATAAAAATAAATTGGAAAACGTAAAACCACATTGTTGGTTTGGGCCTTTTGTCGCGTGAGAGAGATCGCTGGCGCCTAAGATCCATTCAAACTGGTACCCTTTTACCTGGTTAAACCCCCTCTCTAGGAATGTTAAGAGAGGGGGCTTCACCGAAAATGGTCAGAGGGGGTGAAGCCTCAGCGAGCTCTCGTTTCATGCCCCTATATATATATATATATGTAAAAAAAAAAAAGGATTTTTGAAAGTTTTGTATGTCAAAAATTTGAGAAAAAGAAAGACTCAGATCGCTCCTTACTCGCCACGAGAAGAGTTCGCTCTCAACAAAAAATAAAAAAAAAGTAAAATAAAATATAGTGTCTCGACTAAATTCCTCGGACATTGCTTTAGGTCGACCAATATCCTCGATATAAAGTTATAATTTTAAAACAAAATATAAGTAAAACTTGATAGATTTTTTCAGTCGGTTTATCAAGAAGAAGTAGCTCTCCCAAGAGTAATTAAAAAGAAAGTAAAAATTTCGGTTAGTTAAAATTTAAAGGACAAAAAAAAAAATATAAGGAATTTCCACATGGTGCTCGGAAACCCGGGAAAATATTTAATAATATAACGAACCAAACAAACAAAAAAATATATATAAATAAAACTTCAGAACTATGATGCCTGGTTCAGGATTACAGGATCCCAACGCGATGCCACCGGTACCGCCACCAACGCCGGCGGAAGTCGCGGCAGCAATTAAAAATGCGGCGGACTTAAAGAAATTAAAAAACGTAAGAAGACCGATAAGAAGTAGCACGACCGCTACGATTAATATCCTAAACACATTAATCAACGCTGATCCGATAGACGAGGAAAGTATAGAGGATCAATTAGAGATTTTGACCCTAAAAGAAAAGAATTTGTCAGATCTGGACTTGCAGATTTTGGACCTATGTCCAGACGACGACGCTATCCTCAAAATCGAAGGGGAGTCACAAGAAAAATATAGAAACGAAATAATTAACACCAGAATTCAAATTAAAAGAAAATTAAAGAAGGCGGGACTCAACGTGGGATCTTTGCCAGGATCGAGTGGTTCATCAGTTTCTTCAGTCTGTTCAAATTCAACATCGCCTAGTGGACTGCAGAACCAAACTGTGCCATCGATGACAGACTTTATGAACCTTTTAAAAACTTCACAACAATCAAAATTACCACCGCTAGTCATTAGCAAATTCGACGGAGATGTCACAGAGTTCACAGGCTTCTGGAGCCAATTTGAAAATATCGTGGACTCCAAAACATCATTGACGAAGGTACAGAAATTTTCTTATCTAAAATCATATTTAGAAAAAGACGCACTTAAGGTTTTAGCCGGTATGAAACCGTCAGATAATAATTATGATGAGGCTTGTAAAATGTTAAAAGAAAAATTTGGCAGGGATGATTTAGTTGCTCATACCCATATGAAAAGGTTATTAGATTTAGAGCCTGTTCGTAGCTCTAACGATTTAAATGCTCTGAAAAAATTGTATGACGCATGTGAAATAAATATACGTAGTTTAAGGTCTCTCGGGGTAGACACCGCAGTAAATGGCACATTTCTTTGCCCAAAATTACTGGGTTGTCTTCCCAGAGATATAAGATTGCAATATGCAAAAGAGCGCGGTACGGCGGCTGAATGGGATCTAAACGCCTTAGTTGAATATCTAAAAAGGGAAGTTGAAAGTAGGGTCACGTGTGATTTGCTTGGCGAAATCAGCGGTTCGCAAAATAATCATAATAATCAAAATAATTACAATAATCAAAGTAATACGAGAAATTACGGTAATTTTAACAATTACCAAAATAAACCAAGGCCGCAAAATAACAAACCAAGATTCCAAAACGGAAGTGCGGCAGTTTTCCAAACGTCGGCCAGAATGAGAAACTTATTTTGTATTTTTTGCAAAAGTGAAAATCACGCTACATCATATTGCACAAATCACACGCTAGAAAGCAAAAAGAAAATGATAACTGATGCAAACAGGTGTTGCATTTGCACACGATTTGGCCACGAATCAATTAACTGCCCCTCTCCGTATAATTCGTGTCGGATGTGCGGCAAGAAGCACAACGTGGCGATTTGTGATAGAAACGAAGTAAATAAACCCAAAGGGTCGATTAATTCAGGCGCGAGCGGAAGTTCCGGCGCAGCAATTAAAATAGGAGCAAATTTAGTAACGTGTGAGAAAACGGTCCTTCTGCAGACGGCTCACGCGCTAGCGAAAAATCCCGAAAATGGGACGAAAGAAGAGGTACGCTGTCTCCTGGATCCAGGTAGTCAAGCCTCTTTCATAAAAGAAGAAATTTCAAAAAGACTAAACCTGCCGATCGTAGGGGAATGCTCCGTAGAGCTAAGTATTTTCTCGGAGCCAGAAACAAGAGAACAAATCAGAAAATTAGTAAGGATCTCCCTAGAAAATACAGAAAAGAAAGGAGAGGTAGTCGAAATCATTGCCGTAGAGGTGCCGTACATTTGCGAAGCGGTAACCGCGGTAGGATGCCAAAATATAAAGAAAAAATTGGCAAACAGAGGAATGCAAATAGCGGATAAAGCCAGTGAGGATTCCCCTTTAAAAACAAGCGCGGGAATTCTGATCGGAGGCGACGTTTACTGGGAATTCGCGACGGGGCGCATAGAGAGATTTTCCCCGAGACTGGTGGCAGTAGAGACAACCCTAGGATGGGTTATTCAAGGCCCGGCAGAAATTGGCCGGGTAGCGGTCGGAACCTACGCGGTCACCGTAATGACAACTAGTATCGATGAAAATACAATATCGAAAACCCTGCAATCCTTTTGGAAACTAGAAACTTCGGGAACGAATGAATCTCAGGATGAAGATCCCTCGGCTATCGAAACATTACAAAAATTTAAAAGGGAGATTAAGAGAGAGGACGGGCGTTACAGCGTAACTTTTCCCTGGAACGTCAACAAGGACAGTTTGCCTGATAACCTGACGGTCGCTTCTAAAAGAATGGACGGCCTAATTAGACGATTCGAGAGAGATCCGAATTTGTATCAAGATTACAAAAATATAATTGAAGAACAAATCCAGCAAGGAATCGCGGAGAAAGTAGAAAGGCCAGATATCAAGCCAGCCGGGACTTATTATCTCCCACACCAGCCGGTAAAAAGAGAGTCCAGCACCACTACCAAGTTAAGGGTGGTATTTGACGCTTCATCGCACGTAAACGGAGCCCCCTCCCTTAACGATTGCATGGCGTCTGGTCCAAATCTTAATCCGGACCTACTCCGTTTGATTTTAAATTGGCGGAAGCATACAGTAGCGATAACAGGTGACATTCCGAAGGCTTTCCTTCAAGTGGCGCTGGAATCGAGCGAAAGAAACTCAGTCAGATTTCTATTTACAAAAGAAGATAATAATGGAAAAATAAATCCGGGCGAGTATCAAGTACTCAGAATGGCGCGCGTGCCTTTCGGGGTGACAGCAAGCCCCTTTCTACTCGCCGCGACCATAAAAACACACATAGAACAGTACAAAAATAAAGACCCAGAAGTTTTCAAGGTTTTAAACGAAAATCTGTACGTGGACGATTTAGTAAGCGGAGAAGACGACTTCGAGGGGGCATTCAACCTGTCCGAGAAGGTGTCTCTCGTTTTGAAAGAAGCCAATATGGAGCTTCGAAAATGGCAGACCAACGACGAAAAATTAAGAAATAAATGGGCTCAGGAATCTGTCAATCCTGAGGCGAGCTTAAAATTCATAGGAGTAAAAGAACCTACGCCACAGAAAATATTGGGATTAAAATGGAATCCCGGCAACGACACCTTGTCCATTGACCTGGACAAATTAATCACAATTGTTCAAACAAATCAAAACACAAAGAGGTTTGTGCTCAGTACAGTGGCACAAATATTTGACCCGGTCGGAATACTTTCTGCATTTGTAGTCCGGGCCAAGTTTATATTTCAAAAACTATGGGAGTTGGGACTGGGCTGGGACGAAACCCTACCCGAGAAATTAAGTCAAGAATTTGAACAATGGTGTGAAGAAATTAAGAATTTGGAAAATTTGGAGATTCCAAGATGCTATTATAACGAAAATAAACAAAATATCAAAGGAAAACAACTCCATTGTTTTAGCGACGCGAGTTTAAAGGCGTACGGCGCAATCGTTTATCTTCGATACGAAACAATTTCCGGCGAAATTAAAGTCAGTTTCGTATCTTCAAAAACTAAGGTTGCACCTTTAAAGAAGATTACGCTCCCAAGGTTAGAACTCATGGGATGCCTACTCGCCGCCAGATTAGTTTCAAACGTTAAACAAGCATTTGAAGAAAACATGGAAATCAAAATGTGGACAGATTCCACTATCGCCATGCACTGGATAAAGGGACCGTCTAAGAATTGGAAGCCATTTGTCCAAAACAGAGTGGCGGAAATTCAGCAGTTAGTAGAGCCCCAAAATTGGAACCATTGTCCAGGAGCACAAAACCCGGCCGATCTCCCCTCCAGGGGGGCAAGCGCAAAGGAAATAACCGAAAACGAATTATGGTTGGGAGGTCCATCCTGGCTAAGAAAAGCAAGTTCCGAGTGGCCGTCGATAAAACTAAGCGGTGCAAAATGTGAGGAAGCAGAACGAGAAAAAAGAAAAATAATCACAATGGCAGTTTGCATTGAAGAAAAAGGAGGAGTTCAACATATAATCGATCTCAAAAAATTTAGTTCGATTACCAAGGCCTTCCGAGTTCTGGCTTTAGTATACAGATTCGTTGGAAAAATGGCAAAAAAGCAAATTCAAGATGGCCCGATCACAGCTGAGGAAATGTGGAAGGCTGAAGTGAAATTTATTCAAGATATTCAGGGAAGTGACTTTTCAGAAGATATCAAAACATTAAAAGAGAAGAAGCCCTTGCCGAAAAGTTCGGACATAGCCACTTTCAAGCCTTTTATCGATGAGCAAGGACTTCTGTGTGTCGGCGGAAGATTAGAAGAGGGAGATTTCAGTTACGAAAAAAAACATCCAATAATTCTAAAGAAAAAACAAGAAATTTCAAAATTAATTATGATGAGAAGCCATGAGGAGGTTCTGCACTGTGGAATCCAAGCTACGGCTACTCAGTCGCGAGAACGTTATTGGATAATAGCTGGCCGACAATTAGCGCGAAATGTTGTTAGAAACTGCAAGAAATGTAAACGAACCACAGCAAAAAATGGCCAAGAAGAAACGGGTTTTCTCCCTAGGGACCGTATAGTCGAAACCGAACCATTCACGGTAGTGGGAATAGACTACGCGGGCCCTTTAATCGTAAAAATTGGAATCGAAACAGAAAAATGCTATATTTGTTTATATACATGCGCGGTTACACGCGCGATACATCTCGAACTTGTCCCCTCGTTGACCACATACGAGTTTCTCTTATCATTGCGAAGAATGATTTCCAGGCGCGGCGTCCCGTCTATCATCTATTCGGACAACGCGAAAACTTTTAAGCGCGCCGACAAAGATTTATGTAAAATTTGGGACAGCATCCACTGCGATCAAGTACGACAGTTTTTCGGCAACAAAGGCATAACATGGAAGAACATCATCGAAAAGACACCATGGGCGGGTGGATTCTACGAAAGAATGGTGAAAACCACGAAACAAATTCTAAGAAAAACCCTTGGCAAGGCGTCTCTGACGTATCAAGAAATGGAAACCGTCATAATAGAAACCGAAGCCGTTATAAACTCGAGGCCTATAAGTTATGTTTTTAACGACGCAAATGAACCAGAGCCGTTATCACCTTCCCAAATGTTGATCGGGAAAAGAATTACTCGTTTGCCAACACAAAGGATGTCGGAAATTAAAATCCCCAAAACGCAATCGGAATTTGCCAAACGACTTCGCTATCGCTCCAATTTGATGGAGAGGCTATTTAAGAGATGGAGGGAGGAATACCTCCTAGAGTTAAGAAACGCGCATCACGTGAAGCTCGCAAAGCGAAATGATAAGGTTAAAATTGGTGACGTCATGATCGTACACGAGGAAAACGTCCCAAAGCACTTCTGGAAATTAGGGGTAATTACTGAAGTTCACGAAGGGCGTGACCAAAAAGTTAGGTCTTGTTCGCTAAAAATGGCCAACCAAAATGTGATAAGGCGTCCCATTCAGCTTCTCTATGCGTTAGAAATTAATAGTTCAGAAGAGTAAAAAAAAAAAAAAAAAAAATATGTATAAAAATATTAAGCTCGGTAATACTATCGTATTACCCGGGGCAGTGTGAAAACTATGAGTAAAATTTGAAAATAAAATCTAAAATAATTAAATTAGTAACAGTACACCTTTAAAAAAAATAATGTAACCCTGAAAATAAAAATAAATTGGAAAACGTAAAACCACATTGTTGGTTTGGGCCTTTTGTCGCGTGAGAGAGATCGCTGGCGCCTAAGATCCATTCAAACTGGTACCCTTTTACCTGGTTAAACCCCCTCTCTAGGAATGTTAAGAGAGGGGGCTTCACCGAAAATGGTCAGAGGGGGTGAAGCCTCAGCGAGCTCTCGTTTCATGCCCCTATATATATATATATATGTAAAAAAAAAAAAGGATTTTTGAAAGTTTTGTATGTCAAAAATTTGAGAAAAAGAAAGACTCAGATCGCTCCTTACTCGCCACGAGAAGAGTTCGCTCTCAACAAAAAATAAAAAAAAAGTAAAATAAAATATAGTGTCTCGACTAAATTCCTCGGACATTGCTTTAGGTCGACCAATATCCTCGATATAAAGTTATAATTTTAAAACAAAATATAAGTAAAACTTGATAGATTTTTTCAGTCGGTTTATCAAGAAGAAGTAGCTCTCCCAAGAGTAATTAAAAAGAAAGTAAAAATTTCGGTTAGTTAAAATTTAAAGGACAAAAAAAAAATATAAGGAATTTCCACATTTTGTCAGGGTTGAATGTTTAGTATTTTACTATAAAATAACACGAAATGTTAAAGGTAACTTGAAACATTGCGATTTCTTACAATATTCTTAACTTTCCTTAAATGTGATAATAGACTCTGGAATTTATTTTTAATCGATTTGAGCTGCTAAAATATACGTAAAAACATCAAAACTCCAAAAGTTTCGTGGCAATTCGCAAAATATTAGGCTCGATTAAAAAACAGATTTAAAATTAAAGAACATTTTGTTTACACGTGCGTGAACCAAATGCGCCATTTTTAGACAACATATCATTGACAACAGCAAATTCAGTTTTCTTGGGAAACTGGCCGAAAATATCAGAAACACTGGCCGAAAACATCTAAACCTAAGAAATTTGAGGGCTGTTTTTTTCTATTGTACATGATAATTTCAGAGGTGGATTATTACACAGCCTTGCGAATTGCTCTTGAAGAGAATTAGTTTCGTTTTAAACAAACCTAACAGAATTGACTCGGGCCTTCACAGAACTGTATTTTACCAAACTTTCAGTCACCCTTTAATAAATTTTGAAAGAACTTGAACCCTCGAGCCAATTCGAAATTAATTTAAAAACAAAAATCTATTTTTGTACGAAGTCTAGGTTATGACCAAGTTTAATTAAACGATGCCTTTAGAAATAAATCATTGAGTCGTATCTAAATATTAAATAGATTCCTTTCAAGAAATGGGGGGGGATGATTTAGCGAATCGTGAAGTTCACGCGATAAACGTCACTTTCATTGCCAAGTTTATTTAGGCAAAATAATCCCAACAATTTAAAATAAACCTACCCCATTTAAACTAATTATAATAATTCGTAATTCTGACCTCGTAGGAACAGAGAAAAATATTTCAAGTACTCCTCCCATTACGATTGGGTTGGGTTAACATTTTTCCAAAAACAATTTTTATCGGAATTCAATCTATGATAAACGCATCCGCGAGAACGCCTATTTTTAAAATCCACCAACTCGAACGAAATTTATCAACTTTCTTTTTCAAGTCAAACTTTAATTGACAAGGTCGTGAAAAATAAAATTAAAATAATCGCCACAAATTTATCTGTAAAGGATTTTATTGTGGACTAGCGTTAATCTCACGGTCAGTGTTTAAAAAAGAAAATTATAAAACTAAATTGCTTTTAAAGGGATTATGCAATGATTTAAAACAGACCAAGGAAGACTGAACACAGATCTAGAGGAATTTTAGTCGATATATTTGTGGATGCAAAAGTAATTTCGTTTCCCTACTCAGAATAGGTAATAAAAACATCTTGTCGATCATTTGAAAGTCGATCAATCGGGCAAAACCACCTAGTCGATCAATCGGACAAAACCACCTAGTCGATCAATCGGACAAAACCACCTAGTCGATCAATCGGACAAAACCACCTAGTCGATCAATCGGACAAAACCACCTAGTCGATCAATCGGACAAAACCACCTAGTCGATCAATCGGACAAAACCACCTAGTCGATCAATCGGACAAAACCACCTAGTCGATCAATCGGACAAAACCACCTAGTCGATCAATCGGACAAAACCACCTAGTCGATCAATCGGACAAAACCACCTAGTCGATCAATCGGACAAAACCACCTAGTCGATCAATCGGACAAAACCACCTAGTCGATCAATCGGACAAAACCACCTAGTCGATCAATCGGACAAAACCACCTAGTCGATCAATCGGACAAAACCACCTAGTCGATCAATCGGACAAAACCACCTAGTCGATCAATCGGACAAAACCACCTAGTCGATCAATCGGACAAAACCACCTAGTCGATCAATCGGACAAAACCACCTAGTCGATCAATCGGACAAAACCACCTAGTCGATCAATCGGACAAAACCACCTAGTCGATCAATCGGACAAAACCACCTAGTCGATCAATCGGACAAAACCACCTAGTCGATCAATCGGACAAAACCACCTAGTCGATCAATCGGACAAAACCACCTAGTCGATCAATCGGACAAAACCACCTAGTCGATCAATCGGACAAAACCACCTAGTCGATCAATCGGACAAAACCACCTAGTCGATCAATCGGACAAAACCACCTAGTCGATCAATCGGACAAAACCACCTAGTCGATCAATCGGACAAAACCACCTAGTCGATCAATCGGACAAAACCACCTAGTCGATCAATCGGACAAAACCACCTAGTCGATCAATCGGACAAAACCACCTAGTCGATCAATCGGACAAAACCACCTAGTCGATCAATCGGACAAAACCACCTAGTCGATCAATCGGACAAAACCACCTAGTCGATCAATCGGACAAAACCACCTAGTCGATCAATCGGACAAAACCACCTAGTCGATCAATCGGACAAAACCACCTAGTCGATCAATCGGACAAAACCACCTAGTCGATCAATCGGACAAAAACACCTAGTCGATCAATCGGACAAAAACACCTAGTCGATCAATCGGACAAAAACACCTAGTCGATCAATCGGACAAAAACACCTAGTCGATCAATCGGACAAAAACACCTAGTCGATCAATCGGACAAAAACACCTAGTCGATCAATCGGACAAAAACACCTAGTCGATCAATCGGACAAAAACACCTAGTCTATCCATCGGACAAAAACATCTAGTCGATCAATCGGACAAAAACATCTAGTCGATCAATCGGACAAAAACATCTAGTCGATCAATTGGGCAAAAACATTTCCGATCATTTGAAAGTCGATCACTTGGACTACAGACTTTTGTGGATAAGTCTATTGCAGTGGTAAAAATTAAAGAGGTCTTTAAAGTTTGCTGCTTTTTATCAAACCCTATGTCCAACTCTCCCTCTGTATACGCGTTTTCATGTTCAGACGAAGAAGGATATCACTATGCCCAAATTAAATCATAATTTGAATGTCAATTTCACTCTACCTTTTAAAAAAAAATGTTACTGTTTAAAATAGTGGTAGACCTTGGTAGATTCTTTACCTCCTCCACTATATAGACTAAATCCATTAAAAATTAGGGAAAAAAGGTGAAACTGTAATAAAGGGAATTTCCCCGCAAAAGGCGTTGGTTGGTTATCGATAATTAACCGCACCCTTAAATAAATTCAGAAGAATTAAAGGTTACCCCAAGAAAAAAAAGAATAATTGTTGAAAAATTAGATATACCACTCATGGTGATGGTATCAAGGTGTGTGAAGGAGTTTGCAAACTTAAAGGGCTACCGAGTAGGTTTTTAAATTATCAAATACATTATGTAAATCATATGAAAATGCACATTAATAATAAAGCAATTTAAATCAACAAACTAATTTAACAAATAACTTAATTCAACAATTTGATTCCAACTTTATCCATTTTTTGGAATTTGTCTAAATCATATTAAAATCTTTGGAATTGGAGACTTAAACCACTAACTATAATTTTGAAAATATTGAATTGTTCTTTCTCTAACAACTATTTTGTCCCTTTGGCTACGTTGTGAACTTGAGAGTAAAACAGGATATTCCTTACCAACATAAACTAAGTCTATCGGCAAGAGAAGACTTGGGAAGCTCTGTTGGAGACCGACCGAACTACATGACTGATTAATCAATACAACTTTTATAATTTTAAAATAAAATCTAAACAAAATTTTATTACTATGATATAATTTTTTATTAAATATTTTATATATTTAATTAGAATATATATTTATCAATATAAAAGTTAAATTCTATTAATCCTCTCAGATGTCGGTAGTATCTAGAATGATTTCCGTCACCAAGTTTGAAAACAAGTTCTTAGCATGAGAAAAAAACCATTGACGTAAGCCAAGGTCCCGGGCATTAACTTTTCAAGGACGCCTGCTTAATTTGTTCACCCCTTTCTTAAAAAAAGGCGACAAGAGAAACCACATTTTAGCTTTCTTTGCAATCGTAAGCTTGACTTCATGAAATAAGATTTAATATAGAATTTCTAATCCTTTCTCGTTTTTGACCTTAAGGGTCAGCCATTCACCAAAAATCGTTAATCATACATAAAAGGAAAAAAAGGGGGTTTTGAATCTAAATCATTAAAACTCTAGCGTTTCATCCTTCAATTAAAAAATCAATCACGATACAAAATTATGATAGATAGCGAGGTTTTTAAAACGCTCTTGTCCAGATTTGGGAATAGAATATTTGAAACTAATTAAACAAGGTCCTAATTGATCGCTTTTTTGTTCGAGCAAGAGAATGTATTTCGAACGTAGAAGATGGTAACTTTGACTGTAATGAAGTGATTATGTAAAGACGAGTTCTGATAATGCTCGGAATATGTGTAACCTTTTAATTGGATAGATCTACTGAATTAAATTCGTAAATTATAAAAAAAAAAAAAAAAAAAAAAAAAAAAAAAAAAGGTGCATCGCGCCCTAAAAAGCGCTAGCTTTATCTGATTCGGGTCAAATCCGTGAAGGTACAAATTAATTGTTTGGGAAAGCAATTTAATATCTTCAAAATTATAGTGGTTTTAGTCTACAATATTTTTTCAAACAATTTTTCTCTGTATTAACTGGAATTCAGTGGACGGTCGGAAGGCCATGAGTAAATGAAACTGATTGATTGTGATGATGATGATTTCAGTTATCAAAAGATCTAACAAAAAGCGCGGCGGGTTATTGGAAATAACATTAAATTCATGTTTAAATAAAGATATACAACCTGAACTATAGAGTCTGTATATTAATTATTCGTGTGTTTAAAAATTGGCTACTTATCAATGCAGTAAAGGTTATAGGAAAAACCAAAGGTAGTTTCTCATAAAATCCCGATCATAATAAGTAACTGTACTCTTAGTTAATTCTCCAAGTCCACGACAGTTTTTTTTTTGCGCAATATTTCATATAATTTAATCAAATTTGAGTGTGCGAGACTTTGTATAATTTTTACTTGCAAAAGAAATGCACGTTAATTTGGCAAATGACCGACCTGAAGTGTAATTACGCACCTATCTACAACGCGCCCCTATTCTAGGGGGAAACAAACCAGTTACAGATTCTACTTTAGGATTAATAATAAAATATTTTTATTGCAATTAAAATATTTTTTGAAACCAACTTGAAAATGACCCAATTTTTCATAATGAAACATACCTTTCTAAATGTCATTTTTAATATTTCTAAGATTGAAACGTCAGCAAGGGCAAACAAATACCTGAACGTAAACCCTTGGCATTCAACCGATTCACAACAGGATTTTTTTACAATTCTCCAACATAAAGACGTAATTTTTAAAATGTGGGAAAATATAAGTAGACGGGAATTTCGATGGTTGTCGTAACGTAGCCTTTGTCTTTCTTCTAAATCAGAGATTAGCTACCACTAGGCCACAAGTTTGATTATTTCTAGCCTTTCTCTTTACAAAAATACAAATACTCGATGATATCTAGCCCTACCAAAGAGGGGTTTTGGCACAAAACAGCGTTGAGGTTTTGAGCTTCAAATCTCTTTGAGTGGAGAAACAGAAACCGTTTTAATTTTTTTTTAAAATAAGCCATTGGCTGTCAAAAATTATTTTGGTGCACACGATTAACCAATTAACTAGTTGTTATAGTCGAGACTAAGCGGCGGACAAAACCGAGGGGGCTGACAGGTGTACAAAATTTTTGAACTCTGCACTATCAAAGTTGAACTCAGAGAATTCTATGGTGTCGGACCCCTCGGACAATACATATGTCGCTGGAAATTTCAAAATCACAGGGTTTTTATTCAATTTTATTAATAATAATTGTTATTACACGTTAAATTCCACATGTCACGCCTGTTATCCTACTTTAACCCTTAATGAGTCACCTACCAACGGCAATAATCCATCAAAAAGATGTCTATAATACCATTGTGCGGATAACCAAGAAAACGTGCACATGTGGTAGCTAACCTCTGACTAAAGCTACGTTTCAGCGTTTTAGGAAAAAGTGTCGAATTAGGCCAAGGTTCTAATGGTGTATATCCGAAGTAATTCTTCACGATAAAATTTGAAACCCCTTTCTTATACCCCCACTACATATATTTCTAGTATTGAAGCAAGAAACTGCCAAATATATTGTGTCCGAGTCTAGAATAATGTTCTTATAGCCCTTATTAATTATATATTCTCCGAGATTATAAAAAAATTATCATTTCAATAATAGGTTATGTACAAGTTTCAATAGTGACAATTACTTTCTTGGTTAAAGGAAGAATGCAACCTAACAACAATGGATTCGTCGTTTAAATATGCCTTATCCACCAGTAAAAATGTTTGCAAGCAAAATGGTACTAAAGGCTAATTATGAATTCCAAACAGATTCCTATGTGTACTTGCATGAATGAGTTCTGGTTATAATGGATTACATTAGTTATTACATCAATAAAAAATAAGAGTGATTGAATTGCGTGAAAATAGCCCATGAATATTGATGAAACTTGCCCTTTAATAATAAAGCTAAAGAATGTTATTTTCCCCGACACCACTGCCTATATCCAGCGTATATTATTAAACAAAGTTTAAAAACAATGGCTGTATAATATTGCCAGGGATTATAATTACATTAATTATTAAATCAATACAAAAGCATATACGAGTTTTTCCCGAGTCAGTCTTGCGTGCAATAAATCCCGATAAAATAATCCGAGAAGACGCGAATACGGTAACAAGTTTAGTTTTTAAAAGGTTACTGCATACTTTGTGCTATTTTTATTTACTTCACAATCGTTTCGAATTGTAAAAATATCCCTATGACCCTTGCATCCGAATAACTCTTTTAAATGGTCTTGTGGTGCCCACCATTTTTCAAATTAAAATAGTTTTTTCATTGTAACTTTGAAGTGTATTTTTCGTCTACAAGAATTAGGCAAAATATTGATGCTAAAACTTAGTTATGAATTGGATAAACTCTCGGATAAACTTACTCCTAGACCTATTAAATTAGAATAATTTATTCCAAAAAGCAGTGTAATTTGCTGGTCTTGAAGCCCACCTTATTATATTATTATATTATCAAGAATCCATTCAGGTTCCATAAGAATATGGGAAGGCCGCGATTCAATAACCATCCTCCCAAACTTTGTAGCAAAAGTTCGTCTGCTTCGAATCGATTTTTCAAGTAAATCGCTCCTGAAATCTATTATTAACCCGCGCCACTAACGACCTTGACATAATATTTTGGGTATTAAAAATGGAGCCGACCGAAAAAAGATCTAAGCGTACAAATGTTGCGAAAATTGCAGACGAACTTTTGTTACAAAGTTTGGGAGGATGGTACCAGAGGCTAAAGCTATGCTCCCATATTCTTATGGAACCTGAATGGATTCTTGATATTATGTATATTATTATGTCACAAACTAAAAAAGGCATTTGTTAACCTATTTAAAAGACTATCATTTTTGACGGTTAATATATTAATGAGGACGTACTATAGTCTACAAATTAAAATAGGCCGAAATTCTTGACTATCAATTACCTTTATTACAGAGGTAAAATTTTGGAATAATTCTAAACATTTAACCATTATTAAATAAAAATTAATACCCTAATTAAAACGGCGAGACTGCGAGGAAAAATTTAAAATATGTTCAATTCAAAGAATAAGAGATATCAATAAAAGTATGATACTGATTAATCCACGAACCCCTTAATTAGTTCATAAACGGCTCCAGAATTCTGTCGTCCCAA
Organism: Odiellus spinosus; assembly: GCA_963920705.1. Taxonomy (NCBI): domain Eukaryota; kingdom Metazoa; phylum Arthropoda; class Arachnida; order Opiliones; family Phalangiidae; genus Odiellus; species Odiellus spinosus. The sequence goes on along the minus strand of OY987235.1, from coordinate 13,094,291 downwards.
AGTTAATTCGTTATCGAATAAAACAAAAATGGCTTTATAAATCCCCGGAGGGCAATCTAGGGATAGAAGTCCTTGGCAATGCCAAAAGAGTCTGCGTCCTACGCCATCTCAAATATCAGAGACAAACAACATTATTAAGGGGAAGTAGGAGAGATGCATTATAGATGATAACCAAATCAACCCAAGTGCTATGACTATATCATCGTTGCAATGGTTGTAAATCACAAGTTCATTACCCGAAGTTAAAGGCTTTAGTTTAAACTATAACTAAAGTGATTACGTAACCGAGTCTTAACTGGCGATCATAAACGACAAATAATGGCAAAATTATGACCTAACAAAACTACGAAGGTTTTCTTATAGTTCCGATATTTTTATATTATATTCATCTTTATCTATTACGGAACTGAGTACCTATTTAGCTATACCAAGAGTAAGTTTCCATATCTCATACTTTTCGTGTAGTTATCATGGGCGCCATCGTCTAGCGGTGTACCGCTACTTAGGTAGGTTTCTCGATCATGTTTGCAACAACTGCATTATCATAGGTCTGAAACAGACAATGACCTACAAAACTAAATTCCTACAATGACCCACATAACTATATACAGCGCTAAAATTCTCAGAGGTTCAGGGCCAGATTAAGCTGTGTAGAGGTCCCTATAGACAATGCAAGTCTCGGGGAACCTCTCTAGGGGCCCCTAGACGGCGCTGGGCCCATATGCAGTTGCCTACATAGTCTAAATTAATAATGCGGTACTGCAGAGGGCATGCAATTGGTATGGTGGTAATTATGAAACCCACTGTGGACCCCATACCAGGAAGAATGTTATACACCATACTATTCATTAAATTAATTATGGACTTCTTAAAGAAGTTATGAACTTCTGGGCATAATCTTCTACGTAATATCACAGCGACGCGCCATAACGGTTTCAAATAAATTATATAAAATTTTAAATTGGACACCAGCTTTAACCGCAATGACAGTTCTATACTTTTAGCAATACTATAGATAATGGGAAAATATAACGGATTGTCATATCTCGGATATTTAAACAATCTTCTAACTCACGTTCTCAAGGTCTGAGTCTCTGATTGAATACAAATATGATCATATAAGATGGACACACCCTGGGATACGAACATGTCAGGAGATGAAAAAGAATTATATATCAGGGGTAGGCAATTTAACAATTCAAATCTAAAAGGTAGTAACATTACATCAAAAACGCGAGAAATATAGGTGTTTTTGGCTTTTATATCGCAGAATGTTACGGATAAAAAGGTAAGATTGCCTCAGGACCATTCCTCCCCCCTTTAGTTTAAAATTAAGTCAAATTAAATGTATTTAGCGAAGTCGAAAGTCGTTGCGTATATATTCAAGTGCTTTAGAGTTAGTTTGAACTTGTAATTTTAATTAATAGAACGTAACAACAAAACGTATTACTGTATATTCCAGGTAAATAAGTGGTACGAATTTAACTCGAGGTATATGTGATATAATTTCCGATTAACGGGACGGAATATATATTAATACACGTGAAGAGCACGTGATTATATAACAGAAGAGTAAAATTAAATTTCCTTTTAATGAAGCCCGTAGATAATTTATGTCAATCTAACGGAAATTATATAAAAATATATTTTTTTCTATAGCGCGCTAAAAGAATTTAAAATTATTGTGTCTGTAAGAGGCAATGATGACGTTATAATAATGGATACGCCTCATTTAAAAGCAAATGAGAAAAATGGTAACAAAAAGACAAACAATTTGAAACAGGTTCGGTTACAAAAAAATTCTAGTAATGCTCGAATAATTTACCAATAACGCTTATTTAGAATTTAAAGAGAAACGGTCAGAAAAATATTTTTAGTTATTCAAAATTATTAAAAATTTATGTATTGTTTTGACCAGAGTTCTAAAACGGTAAATTTCCAGGCTAATGGTAATTTACAGTTTCCTTGGTAAATTATCAAAAATGGTAATATATAAATTATAACCTTTTTGATTAAAATTGAACAAATTGCAAAAATAGATCAAAATTTAACGTTTGAAATAGTCTACAAGTCTACTTTTCAATAAGTATTCGTGTTTGGCGTCGTTATAGGGACACGTTAATTTAATTTTTCATGTCTAAATAACATTCCCCTGTCAAAAACATATCATTTTTCACGAGTGTCGGAGTTGTTTAGTCGGAAATAAGAATTTGAATCGTTTGAAAGCCAATTTCCCCATTTAAAACAGCTGAAGTTCAAATACAAATCATTTGGTTCGACGGGTTGATGTAGGCGCAGAAAATATATTAAAAGGAAGAGAAGCTTCAACATTGCCTGTACCATTTAACTTGAGTTATCTCCGTTTCCGGTAGCTCTCCGGTTAGCGCCAAGTGACATAAAATAGTCGATTGTAAATAATATGACACGCCCTATCGCGTGGCACTGATTTCCGGAAGTTGCATACACCCAGATTGAATTGGAACAGCTATCGCTGAAGCTTCTATTTATTTTACTATATTTTCTATGTTGTAAAGCTTTTGACTGAAGGCTTGTTTTCAAGAACCAAACAAAGCCTATTTACTTGGATACTTGAATAGTTTTTTAAGTCCTATCTTTTAAGCTCAAGACCTTCAGTTCGGTACAAATCAAAGTGAGCGACTTAGGTTACTTTAGAAAAGCTTTTTAAGTTACTTTCCATCGATAATTTCTTTGTCCGTCTTCCTTTAAGATAAAACCAAAACAAAAAAAAACAAAAAAAAAAACTAAAACGAAATACCATTAGTTTATATAAATTTACTGTGATAAAAATGTAGTTCTAGTTCGAAATGTTTGAGTGTGAAAAATAGAATGTTATTTCGCAAATACTAAAATTATGGGGGACAAATTTATAAGTAAAAAAAAATTTCAAAAGCAAAGTAAGTGCCTAGTTAAAATGAGGGTTGGAATGCAACTACGACGTATTTTAAATTAATTTTAATTAAAATATATTTTCTCCTTTGCACCGAATATATAGCTTAAGGGGGTTATTCGTTTTGAAGGTCTTTCATGTCCACCTTTGGTAGGGCTTTGGTTCACATATGAAAAAAATTAAGGTGGGAGGTTATAATTTTCCACCGTATATTAGAAGTGAATTTAAAATCTAAATGCTGAAACGAAGACTATTAACTGAAAATTTTACTGGTTTCCCTCGTTTTTACTGATTAAATATAAACTCTAGAATTTTTCAATTATTTCAATTAGATAATAATATTGGAAACTTCTTGGGCTTACCAATGGGCTTATATTTTAATGAAGTGGCTTTTCGACCAATCAGATTCTATCCCGCGATGTTTTAGAATAGAGAATGATTGAGATAGTTTCTCGATATAGCCGATATTTAAGAGATCCTGTTAGAGGATTACCTACGCTTACTATTAGTCAATTTAGTATTAAAAGAAAACTAAGCTTATAATTGTAGAAATATGGCCTAAATTTGAAAACGTAGAAATTGAAAAAGAAGAGTGGGAGAAAAAATTACTTTATTGTTCTGCGTGCGCCACGAGACAGACAAAGTAAACACAGTCTTTTAACGCGACCGCTGATTGGACGAAAAGTCACTAGAAAGAAATACTTAATTTCAGCTAATTGTATCCCTTTAAAAAGATTAAATCGTAACTATATAAGGATTATGGCGAAGCTGATGTCATACACTAGTCCTATTTCTAGTGACTTCGAAAATGTCAATGATTTATAATTCCAACACGTGTGGGATTTTTATATAATAGTTATTTTTTAACACATTAGATAGGACCATTCACATGGATAAGAATTATGGGTATCTGCGGGTGGTAATTTTTGGTTTCAACAGTACTATGATACCATGCCTTTATAGTTCTGATAAAATTAGGGCGTTTTACAAAAATTAATTAATGAGAAGAAGTGGCAAATGGTAATTTTAACTATTCTCATTAACAGTCTAAAACATTTTGCAATCTCATCTCAACATCTAGTACAGAATCATTCATTTGAATAAGTTTAAACTTGTAAAAGATCCTCAAGAAAAATATGAATGCTCAAAATAAAAAAACTTGAGAATATATTTAATATTTGCTAAAAAATTTAAAAAACGACGTCCGGATGATGTACTAGATTAAATTTTATGGACAAATTCAATCGCATAATATTATCCTATATTTTTAAGGTCATAATGAAACGTTAAACCAACACTTCAAAGTTTTAAAAGTTAATTATTTCATATTGGGTGTCTAAATGTCGCTTGCAGCTAATAAAAACACCAGTCAATCGAATTTTACAGGCTTATATACTGGTTTTAAAAATACATCAATAATCCCCAGTAATTCATTTTGACAGCTATTAAAAAAGATTATTTCCGAAATGAAATTTGACCTTTTTCTGGCATAAACTAAGAATTTGAAAATATTTTTAAATACCACGCCTGATTTTTACAAGTTATTGAACTTTTAGAGACCATGATTCGGATAAAATTGGTTCTACTGATAAATCTAATATAATTGCACACACATTACAATAGGAAATCATTACAGAAGCTTTTCAATCTATTGTAAACTCGAAGTATTCATTAATGAAAGTTTCAGCTCAACCCACTATTAGACTCTGCCTTTCGGCAGAGTCTGTTATTCATAGCTCTAGTTTTCCGTAGACTGCTAGCAGCTCCTCTGTTTGGGCTGTATTAACTCCAATGGGAAAATAACATGGGCTGCCAAGATCCGAGATTCTTATCCATTATCGAAGCTCAAAAATCGAGTGATTACCCATGACGCTTTTTTTGGTACACGTTAAAGTTCAGTGTGTCTGTACCTAGAGTCGTCGTACCCGAAGGCCTATCTATAATTTGGAAGCTATTTGTTTTCCTTTTTTGAGTGATTTAGTTTAATCTTATGTCGATATGTGTGCTTTTGACCTTTTTTTCCCCAAAATCAGACTTTAATATAAAGTAAAATTAGTTTTAAATCTATGTTATACAGAATGGTCGCTCGCTTTGCACGCGTTGAAAATAAGGTTGCCTCTAGCTAGTGCATAAACGGCCATAGAGTATTTGCATAGCCCGCTTAGACAGCACACTTAGGCAAAAAAGGCTGTAGCTTCAAGCTCTATCATTGCTATGATGCTAAGTTCGTACGCGTTGAAATTCCGTATGGTTCCACCTCTAGCCAATGAACACGCCGTCAGGCGGTTAACCATCCCGCATATAAATTCCCTACGCGCTGCTGCAAAGCGACCGTTCTCTATATTTATTCTGGGATAGAGAAAACACACACCTTTACGTTTACACACGCTGAATTTGGGAAGTGAAATATGCGGGAGAGTAGCGAAAAGAGAGTAAGAGACGCCATAAAATGTTTCATCGGTTAGTTTCGTAAAACTACTATATCCTTAACAAAAGACTTGAATATTGTAATTATTTTTGTTTATTTTATTTTTGAAATGTCTTAATTGAATTTTTATAAGTTTTATTTTCCATATGGACTTAAATATTAACTAAATGAGTTGTTATAAATTACAATCCAAGGCTTAGTGGGACAATCTCTTCGACGTAGACCTTTTGGTCAGGTTTTACTAGATAGATGTCAGTACTTTCTCCGCCGACCGACCTCATGGTTCAGACTTGCATTTTAAATGCAGTGATCGACGAATTCGAATCTCGTAGAGAGTTTAAGTTTTTTTTAACATTACTTTTTTTTTATTAAACTTTAATTTTTCTTCAAATAAATTATATTATAAAATATCATTCCTCTTCTAATATCATAATATCATTAAAATTTAATTATAATTCATAAATAAATTTATTGGTTCAACTTTTTGCCAGTAGGTGAAAGCTGATTTCGTACGTTATCTTACAGCTACGCTATATCACGCGCATGAAATTGGTAGCCTATTGCATAGCCTCCTCGATCAAGCGCTTCGGTGGCGCTCACGGAAGCCCTGCCCCGTCAATCGGGCGAATAAATGAATTCTCGAGATTTACCAAACTGGTGCACGTCTCAAATGGGGGAAACTGACCAAGTTCTAAGGATTTCGCCCTTTTCACGGCTATAACGATTTAAAGCCACAATCAAAATCTATGCTTTGCAAATTAGTTTATCTCCCTAAACAGGTTTCATAATTTTAGGGTGATAAGTTTTAAAGTTAAAAATTAAATATCAACGTAAGATTGTAGCGTGTGCAAATCTTTACCTCGTGTAAGTTTCGAAATTTTGGGAGAGAAGTTTTCCTGCCGTTTTCCAAATGTCGTTAAAATTTAATTTTAATTCATTTTAGATACTCTTGCATAAATTTGTGTCTGTATAATTGAATTTTCCTACATAATTGAATTTCTTCTGGCAACCACAGAGAATAGGCTACGCCTTTGTCGTTGCTTACAGGGTTAGGTTAGGTAAAGTTTCTCGGAGAGATAATTATTTGGTTTCCCAAATTGTTAATACAACTTACAAATGATACGTTCACACTTGTCACTCTGCATGAAAACGTTTTGAAAATTTTTTCAACATTAAAATATTTTCCAACGCAACTATTTTGTTTATTGACAAACTAACTCTAAAGTTCACCCTGACTACTTTTTACAAAGGGACAGATATTAGTTGAAAAACCTTGTTGCAATGCAACAAGAAGGAACAGGTTATTCATAACGTAAGTACTACTTTCACAGTTGTAATTACAACTTTGAATGGACAGATATGATTATCATTCCGAGAACACCCATCACAACTTTCAATGGGCATATATTATCATTTTAAATGGGAGTGCCATTGATTCAAACCTTTCACGAATAACTCTGCGAAAATTTGTGTTATAGAATGTAACAAGCACCACCATTTCCAAAACTAAGCGATTGGGAAGTCTTGGGCACAGCGTAATAGACCAAGTAGAAATTTTCGCAGAGTTATTCGTGAAAGGTTTGAATCAATGGCACTCCCATTTAAAATGATAATATATGCCCATTGAAAGTTGTGATGGGTGTTCTCGGAATGATAATCATATCTGTCCATTCAAAGTTGTAATTACAACTGTGAAAGTAGTACTTACGTTATGAATAACCTGTTCCTTCTTGTTGCATTGCAACAAGGTTTTTCAACTAATTATTAAACCTTGCGCTATCAAAAAACAGCATCTTTCTTAAAGGAAAAGGTCATTCAAAATATCGCTTTTGGTAAGAAAAAAACTTGTATCTAACCTTAGAAAAAGTAGCTTTACAATATTTCTCAAAATTGTACTTCTTCACTTTCTAAATATCATATTTTGCGGCCTAAGAAATCTAGAAATTAAGTTATCGCATAATACACTTCATTTCCTTTATGATCACTTTAATATTTTTAAATAATATATTGACTTTGATGACAAATTATTCAGATAAACAAAATTTAGTGACGAGTACATTAACCATTGCACCCCGAGGCTTAAGGTTTCCGTTCTTTTTCGCTACCTCGCTGAATTATAACCAATCAAGGGCCGTAATTAGAATAACCAATATAAAATATCTGCGCCCTTTGTATTGCCCAGGTCAAATAAAAACCTTGGACTCCTTGCGAGGGAGCTTCTTAAGATAAAAAAATCTTCAGTTTGTTACACATTATTTATCATGATGTTATTTTAGAGCAATGAGTTAAATTGCAATAACTTGCTAACTAAAAACGAGAAATTAACGAGAACTGTCCTTTGAAATCGTGATAATGATCGTTCCTATATAAAACGAAATACATTTTAATGTATTCCTGGGCTTCGATTTCTCGAAACTGTTCAAGGAAACTAATCTTTGATTATATCCATGTATTTGAGAAATAATGAAAAAAACTTCAAACTCCCAACACTCTCCCACCGAAATTTAATAGGTAATCATATTTTTAAAATCGTTTTGGTATGGATAAACCAGGGCTCCACCCCGCTCTGATAAAAAGAGCGCGAAAACCAGATGTCCTTCGGTTCTCGTATACACGACTAGCTAATATGGACATCATACGGTTGAGGTTTTCTAGGATTAAAGCTGCCAAAACGAAGCTTTTCACGTGATAAAAGAGTGAAAGGTGCAATATAATTACTTGTTTATTATTCCAAAGATGAAATGTCAAATAATTTAGATTTGATATTAGGTCATACTATATTTATTGCATTTATCTGAAGGAATTTTATCACTGTATGTTAATTTTAAGTCGTAAAATGGCACCGGGCCTTGATTTGCATAATCAGAATGACATAATTAGGGCTCAGCTTTGGTGAAAAAAGAAGAGTCAAATTGTCTCCCAACCTTAGGCATTAATCCTATAGTAATAGTTTTAGTATACGTGTACTCTAATAATGAAATACTAATTATGCAATCAAAAGAAAATAATAAAACTGAATCCTTATTTTCAGAAGAGAATGCAAAGTAATTTGTGATCGATTCCTATCGTTTAAATACACCAGATAATAGGCTTAGCTAGATTCATGGAGATTCCGATTTTCTTCGCAATGCTGAGTCTTCTATCAATGAGCAAAGACGCGTCGTTAAGGCGAGATCTACATGAATTAAGCTAAGCCTATTTTTCCGGTAAGTTTTAAATTTATTTCTAGTTTAATATTTGTAATTTTTTAATGTTGGACTAGGTCTACAATAAATCAATAAAAAAATACTTTCTCCCTTCACGGAATATGAATTTAGCTATTGACTATATAGTGTTAGATAAAATGGACATTTAAGAATATTTTATATACTCTCAAATAGGTAATTTACCAATAACTTACGAGGAAAATTATCAGAGTTATGATAATTTACGATTTAGCTTTGATAAAATTACCAAATTGGTAAATTATACCTTTGCATTAGAAGTGAACAAATTGCCGAATAAGGTTAAGTTTAATGTTTTTAATCGTCTACAAGTCTACATTCCAATATTGATATGAAGCTAAGGTATGGGATTTAAATGACAATTGCCCATAGAAAACATTGAGATTTCAGTTAAACTAAATGCATTTTGTTACCCAAGATCCCACCCTCTAAAAACTACTTTTATCTGTAAGATTCCGAACTTGACACTTACGCATCAATATACGCATCTCATTACCCTAGTTTAATTACGAACTATACTCTTGAAAAATATTATACACCTTAATTTTATGTAAATTTAAAATTAAGCATAAGCGTAAGCACGAGTTGGGCCTATGTCCTGTCCTGAAATTTATCTGGAGAGATACTCAAGTCGGCAAACTTGTGGGTTTGTGGCGCAAAATCATGGAAAGCTATGGGCATATGATTTTTGCGGTAATAAAGGCCGAAAGGTTACAGAGTGGCCTGAACACGCCTATATGCTTTTAAGTAGTCAATTCTGAAAGTTCGCTTAATTTTTCTTAATATTTCTTAAGGGTACCAAATAATAAATGAATATTAAATTATACATGAAATAATGTAATTAATGAATTAAAAAGTTAATTATTTTCCTATGATATTAATTTATTAATTTATCATGCCACTAAATTCAGCGAATTGCAAATCATTTGGTATGCAAATTATAACGAGTTAATAACAAACACTGAAACTTAAATTAATGCCTTGGAAAACTTTGTGACAATGATCCTACATTCTTTGCGAACTAACAGTCACGTAATCACGTAAAAAAATGCATCCGAGAGGAATAGCACCTAGAGTAATCTCCCATTATTTAAAAACCGGACCATAGTTAATTATTATTACTAAAAGCGCGCAAGGCGTGCATAATTTTGTCCCTTACCCTTTTGTATCATTAATTAAAAGAAACGAGTTTCAGACCAATATTTCATTTTCTTCCTATAATCACAAAAAAATCCCAACAAAGAATCTTCCCTTTTTTTATGGTTCATTATAAACTTAAAAGTTATAATAGAACACTTTTAACTAGAGATTCTTAACAAAATCCAAGGTGATAAATTCTCTCCTCGATAATTAAACACATTCCTTTACCTGTTTCCAGGAAAATAGCTAAACAATGCAACAATTATAATCCCCAATACCTCGGGTTTTCTCGATAATTTCGCAAGATTTACAGCGAAATAAAAAAGGTATTAAAACTCGATTTTGCAAGCGTTACAGTATCTGGTTTGACCTTAAGACGGTAGGTCTCCGTAATTCTGGCCCCTTGATTATTAATTATTAAACCATAGCCGAATATTTTATCGGAACAACAAAAAGTGAAGGAATTTGAAATTTTTGTTTTAAAGTGAGGCTGTCACGGATGTTACATTAACTCCAAATCGATATTGAGTAGCATTTTCGAAAAGATCGTTAAAAAACTATTCAATATATTTAAATATGTCACAGAAAAAAATTATCGCAAAAGTGAAAATACGTATTTTATAATCGCGATTTCCGAAAACTTTCAAAATAAAAATTCTAGCAATACTATGTCATCACTGTGGTAGCGTGGACATTGTAGAGCCTACAGTTAATTCACGATCGTGCGTTCTGGCAAGTGATAAGGTCTCTTTCGCGCGGTCTTTTTTCGTACAAGTACTTAATCCTGAAAGTTCTAACTAAAACTAATATCATAATCCATAGAATCGAATAAAAATGAGAGCCTCACTTTAAAAATTAAGTAAATATTTGATTGTTCTTTTTTTTTCGAAAATGTGACTCAAATTCCATTTGAAACTCTTGAAACATCCATGATAGCCTAACTTTAAAACGTAATCATAGCACGGTTCTAACCGCGCTAGCTTCTGGGCTGGATAAATTTCGGGGAAAGTCGGGGAAAAAAATCTAGCCGAGGACCTAGTGACGGCAACTTACTGGGGGTGACGAGAACTCGGCTATGAGAAAAGCCAAGGAGTTGGGGGGAAATTAAAACGACTTTCACCAGAAAGCAAACTAACCTGCGCTTCAGAGGAGAGCCAGCTTCGCTCCACGGAAGGAGACCAGATACCCGACGTTAGAAGGCAGCTAACACGGAGGGTTGCTTTTTTCGCTCGTTTCTGGTAACCTTTTTCTGGTACGAATTGGGTCTTCAAAAGGTTAAACGGATACATCACGCGTCCAGCCACAGTCGCGTGCGTAGGGTTGTCTCTGGTACACGAACACTGCTTTGACTATCGTCGCTTCTCGTTAATTCGCGTTTTGTTTGAACGTCAACAAGTACCCGAGCAATCATCGCGAAGATGTGTCTCTTAACGAAAATTTAAAGAATTTCCTTCGCCGCCGGAAATCCTAATTTGAGCAATTTTTCATTTCAATTTAACGTTGTTAAAAAATATGGCTTTATTTTCCTTGGCTTCAGGCCTCCGAATTCGGGTAAGTCGAATCATCCCTCGGGGGTAAATTAACTTACAGTATCTACAGACCCGTTTTAAGATTAATTTAGAGAGAGAGTGGAAAAAATACGGAGCAAATAAGATTGAGCTATATTACCAAACCAGCCGTGGTTTCACTTTTTTTCTTTTGTTATTAAAGCATCGTCAGGGTGGGAGATAAAATGGAATACATTTTTTAAACGTTCCACTTTCACTCTCGTATTTTCTTAGGTTCAAATATTTTTTACGCTGGACGTTGATTTTTTGTAAGCGGGTCAAATTAAAAGATAATATAAAGTAATGGCAGTTTTTTCATTTTTTAACCGGATGAACGTATGGAAATGCAAAAAGGGGCGCCTATTCTCAATGACTTTTAGTCTTAATCAGATATATCTTTTTAAATAAAAACTAGTTTAAATTATTTTTGCAAAACTTTAAAAACTTTACGTAATGATATCAAGGTTTTTAGCGTCTATAACTAAATGACACCAAGAGGTGGGTGAAAACGTATACCTGTAGTTAAGACTTAAAAAACTTACTTCATTGAGTACGAAACAGGATTTATTAAAAAATTCCTTGATAGTTTTATCTTTTTAACTATATATAATAATAAAAAAATCAATGGGAGTATAATGACAAAATTCAAGGATACTACCTATCGTACTAGTACTAGGGCAATTGTCATATTCCAATCTGAATTTTCAACGCCCAGTTCACTGGTACACTTATGGTCAAATACAGTTGGTACAAACTACTATCTTCTCTTAGAGAATTAACATGTTGTATCAATCCGCCTCAGTTTTTTAATGCTAAGCATTAACTTGAACTGGCCATCTAAACGTAATTTCAACAATTTCTTAAACATTAGACTCTTTATAGCTACGTTCAAACTTGACACTTTGAAACCGGTTTTAACCGGTTTGGAAAGGTCGAATTGTAAAAGATCGCGGTCAAAATCAGAGATCATTTGTCAAAAATGCTACTACGACCTTGAAAGATTGATTTGAAAATTCAAAATGGGTTGAAAACGGTTTCAAATTGCGTCATTGTTTTTCAAATACTGTTGCTTCGATAACAGTAGATAAATCCAGATTAACTTCTAAACCTCTAATTTCCGAGTAGGGTCACCTTGCTCAGGTTGGGACACTAGGGGAATTCCACAAATGTCCGCTACTTCGGTACCAAAAAGGCTAATTGAACATCACATAGCAAGGATTAGTAAAGAGACAGGTTAAGCGCGATAAAAGTTAAAAGGGCCGCGCTTTGGAAATTCAAGCCCGGTTCCGAACAGTGACTTGGTTTTGTGTTTGAAGTCAGAGCCTGCTTAATCTCTCTATTTACTATAGACTCTACAACAGTGCCCAAACCGACTGGAGAAAATAATTTGCTATATACACCATGTGGTGACGTTTGGTACTCTTGTTACGTGAATCTGGTGTTGAATTCACAGTTTCGCGCTGAAACATTAGGGATTTTTTTATAGCTTCTCTTCGTGTCTGCATGAACCTGAGTAAACTACCCCTTATTCAAAAGGTTTCTAAGCTTTCGAAACTAGTTTTTATTGCTCCTTGCTTTAGTGTCGAGACTACAATTTATCTCAAACTTTATTTGTCAACGCACAAATCTAGGCTACATTTTTCTCCACTTTTATCATGAAGATAACGGTATCGAAACTTGATATTTCAAAATCAATGTGAAACTGACTATTACCAAGTTCAAGACCAGTTTGCATCGATTACTCTCAATCCCATAATGTTGGATATTGTGAATTTTCAGCTATTTAACAAATTGTTTTAGAAAAATTGCACATATTTAATTTGACCGCCATGTTAGCAGCGTGCAGGAAGATAAACAACCCATGATCTCTTTCATTTGTTGACTCAAGGCGGAATATATTACAGAATTACGCTATTATCTTGGGTACTGTTGAAAATTCTGCTAGGAAGGGGATAGATAATAAAACTAACAGCATAGCAACCCAAAATTTGATTTTTAAATAGACGGTTATTTTAAATAGAGCCAATGAAGATCAAATACGGGGAAGTTGAGTTAAGAGGAGAGTTACAACACCGCCTTATATATTTTGATTCACTGGCTCCAAGCCAAAAGTATTCCGCAGCAAGGTCAATACAATTAATTCCCCCGAAACTGTCTCGTTAAAATTTAGAGACTGAGATCTAGAAAGATTCTAAAGAAAAAACTTTTAAACTGAAAAACGGGGGTATACAAGCTTATTAAAGAGCAAAATAAAATATTAATATCGAAAAATTCGACCCGAATATTAAAAGCACTATTAATTTTCTAAATCAGCGTGAATTTTTCCTGGATTTAAAAACGAATAATCATATTTTTGATGGAATATTTTAAAAATACACCCTCAAAATAGCCCATGACATTGAACTTAAAATGTTAAGTAAGAGGGGGATATACGTACGGGACCCGGTGTTTTTACGCCCAGAAATATTCCCAAAAAAAAAAAAAAAAAATTTACGTGGGTTTCCCCGCAAAGTCAAAGTTGCGATGTTGGTAGTAGTATAATAATCCTGACTGGGTACAAGAGGTGAACGCCTTTAAACCGTTTTCTTTCGAATATTACGCCAACGCTATTCTCGCAACTTGAAACTTTTCCTTCTCTAAAAGCTGTAAATGACAAACGGAAGGGGGATTACGCAGTTCCGGAACCAGTATTCCAATAGTAACATAAGATAAATGGTTCTAATACAATACAAGTTTACCCACCCACATTCTTAAACATACGGAAATGATTTTTCCTCTTACGCTGTTGACCTAAGCCTAATTAGGTTTTCTTACAATTTTTTTATCTATAGGTATTGTTTTCCATTTTCCTGGTTTCCTTAATCGCCACTGGCTCGTTCGCTTTGCCAGTACCGGCGCCTGATCTTTCGTTAAATACGCCCACCACGGTTGGTCTTAGACAAGGACATTCCATAACGGACGAAGCAATCAGACAAGAACTCGACTCTGACACGTTAAGGCTACTGTCATTCGCCAAACCAAACCGTATACTAAGTCATCTTGGAATCCGTGGATCATTAGGCGAAGGTATTGCATTTGTAGAATTAAATGGATATTAAACGCTGATATTTCTTATATATTTATTTACATTGCTAAGATTTGCAAATCATCCAAATTCTGGGTAATTTGCGATTATTGTTATCAACGTTAGGAATGAATGATAAACTTCTGTTCAATGGAAGTTTACAAAAAGAGAAAAGCTGGGGTGGATTGATACAAAATGTTAACTATCACAGGGAAAAGTAATTGTTAACTCCTATGCCTGCTCCAGAATACCTCATGTTGATGCAGTCTATTTTAAACCGATTATTTTTCACTACAAAGGGGTTTGGTAGCACACACCTTTAAGATGTTTAAGGAATGCCATAAACTATTAGTCTTAGCCTTGTATAACTTAATTCGATCAAGGTTAGTAACGTTATAATTTTTCTGTTATCTTAACAGTTTTGAACCGACGCCCTGAATCGGTCGGAGAAGTTCGGCACGACCTACAATCCTTCGTTTTTCCGGGCAATGAAGGATCAAATAATCAGGCACCGCCTAACGTTTTTCATTCCGAGGGAACCAGTATACAACACCATCCTCCAAACCATCCTCACGTTTACCCTGGCAGCGATTCGGGGCACGTTGAATCGCTACAGAAGGATCCCAACACCAAGGATGATTCCCAAGATCCCGCGGGAACTCAAACTCCACCGTTTGATACCGAGCAAGGTACTGAATTACCCTTAAGGACGACGGAGCTGCCACTCAAAACGTCTCCGGACAAGTTACTCGAGGAACTCATGACCTACGGTCGGGGTAACAAAACGGCGGAAGAGGAAGAGGAAAGTTACAAATTGGGTTACAGCGTTGACGAAGGACAAGTCAAAAGGTTTCGATACGAGGAGAAAACCCCGGAAGGTTTAATTGTCGGCGAATTTGGTATACATAAAGGCAATGGTGATGGAATTATTCGCGGAGTTCGGTACACAGCCGAAGCCGGAGTCCATCCCAAAGTTCTCTACGAAGCTCTTGTTAAATTTCTATCTTTATAAAAAAAATTAGACGAAGAAATATTTCTTCGTCCATGATTATACAGAGTCGAGGGACATTGCCTATATATTTGAAATACTAGATCTCAGACTCTCTAAATTCGTAATGAACGCGAGGAGATGGCGTATTACGTGCCTGTTTTGGGTTGAACTTTATTTATTGAAAGTTTTACGCTAAGCCTCGTACAGAGACATTTTGGCAAGCATTTTGGGGGAATATGCAAAGCCAATATTTTCGAGTCATTAATAAAAGAGCTTTAATATAAAAATACCAGACTTCCGGCCTGTAACTTCGTGAGAACTGAAAAACGAAGAATTAAATCAATAAATAAAAGGCTAACACAAACTTTATACCGGTACGCGTAGACCATTTTAGTTAACAGGCGTAACTAAAATCAACCACATAAATATATAGCGAATAACGTTAACATAACCGATCATACGAGTACATATTTTTAAACAACACACACGGGGGCGTTGAAGAGTGCCAATGAAATTATAAATACTGTATAAAAACACACCGAGTGCTTTCATAATAATTTAGTATAACTAATTTTCAAAAACAATTTACGATATAAAAATTATGTATAAATCGGAATACCTCTATGTGTCCGATTAATTTAACTTAACATTGAGTCAAATATAATTTTTGTCGCGTTATTGTGTAAACGACCAATAATATATAACTTAAAAGGTCGAAAACTTTGTACATATGTTGACTTTTCAATACGAAAAATGATTAAATATAATATTGACGTTTCTTAATATTGGCTCTTAGAGAAGTATCAGCGTGGAGGAAGTATAGAGGTTTTTCCTGTAAAGTCACTGGTAGTCCCGCTGACAGCAGCGAGCCTGGCTGACATACATGAAAAAATATGGCGGTGCCTTATTTTACTGTGAAAAATTTATATATGGACAGAATCTACCCCTTTCACTGTAAAAAAAAGAGCGTTGCCATATTTGTTTTAATCATGAGAGCTGAAGTCAGTCTATCAAAACCACCTTTCAACTCTCATAGGCGGAGTTGGCTCCTCATACTTTCTCCATGGTGTTAGTTTATAGGATAATAATATTTACAATTTTCTTATCTATTGATAATCAAGAGGAAACAAACATGAACACAAAGGCCCATAACCCACAATGCATACGTAACCAGCGCCACCTCTGTCTCATAAGGGAATAACATTTTTCCGTCCGACCAATCCTTGGTCATCAACTTGATAACTCATGCCAATTAGTTGAACAAATTGGTTTTGGTGAGTAAGCCTTCCTCTGTCCATCACCTTAACCTTCGCCTCTCTTTAAATGGACTATAAAATCCTTGAATAAACATCCATAACGCTCGTACCAATTTTGATAGCAGATTAACATTCATTTTCAAGCTATTGGATTAATCCTCATAATTAATAGTCAATAAAACCTTCAATATCTACAAAATAATTTAGAAGGGCGACAAGTGTTTTCCGGTGTTTCATTTAGCACTCGTTAGGTTTCGCTATTCATTTCATATTATTTCCAAGGCTGTCCTAATTTTCGACATAAATTTTAGCCTAGCTCCCGTTTAACTCTAAGGTATTTGCATTATTATTATAATAATGTTTTTAAACTTCTTTCTACGCTCTGTTGATAACCGGAACAAGTGTATATATAAACACTCCAACATTACGCTACACGTCACGATAAAAGGAGACAGTTTACGACAGAAACTAGCTAGTTTTTTTCTCGAATACTACAATATTTAATAGAGCCCAGATCCGTTGAAATCGTTATACCGATAAGTATAAAACTTTTTCTCGCGTAAAAATATCCAGTTTCGATTGATACACTTGTCCAGTTAAACGGATACGTTAAAGAGTCTGAACCAGTGATGTAATCAGGAGCAGGTTTTGTGATTTTTATAGATTATTCGTGTAGATTGGCAACGGTATTATACGGTAAACGAAAAACTACTTTTTTTGGTTACATTTAAACCTAACACGGGTCAATATTGCGTAGACAAAACCGATCTTTTCACGCAGACAACTCTTATTTATTCGAAACACGTTTTCGATTTTTTTCTACTTTTCTTTACTATAGAAGATTCCTAGTGTACATTATAAAGAAAAGTGCAAAGATCGTTGGAGTAATTTTGGAGATTTTAAAAGTTCGAAATATGTTTTCTCAGACAGTCGCTTTCACCATTGCTTTCGTGATAACGTGGCGCTTTTCAGAGGGCGCAAATTATCGTCCTAATATAATTATAATAGTAGCAGATGATTTGGTAAGTAACGCTTTTCACGCGATATGTTTAAACTTAAAATAAGTACTGTATATTACTGCAGGGTTGGAATGACGTTAGTTTCCACGGTTCACCGCAAATTCCAACGCCTAACTTGGATGCAATGGCAACGGATGGTAAGTCAAATAAGCTTGTTACCGGGTTAATTGTTTTACCCAAATATATTAAAAATTAACGGAACACGATCAATTTAAGTCTCGCTATCATTAATTTCCCTAAATAGTAACTGGTTCTCGATTGGAAAAGGTTAGTTCTAATGTTGTCAGTGGGAAGATTCGATTACTAGCATTCGATTATTTTTTAAAAGTAATCGCCAAGGTCCAGTAATCAGTCCACAAAGTCAATTAGAGATTACTTTCAACGGGTACTCGCGCGACTACTTGTAACTTTTCTCTGGTGACTTTAACGGACGTCTTAGGCTGCGACGTTATCTTAAAGTAATCGGGTAGTCGATTATTTTACCCAGTAATTGTAATCGAATGTTTCTTAGTAATCTTATCAGCACATATATAAATTTCCTAAAGCAATCAAATTAAGAGATAAACAAAATATTGTTTTTCCTAGAAATGAATATATGAATATTATTTACATTTACATTATGTCATAACGCCCTAATTTGACTAAAATGTTGAGTTTTTCGGCAAAATGGCGACCTTAATTTCTTGGTTTCTCGAAATGTTCCCAAACATTTCCGCCAATATCACTTCAATTTTGGGAATTTGCCATAATACGCATTATTGCATAATTTGCTTAACAGTTTGGGTTTGATACGCGCTGCTCACTAAGGAATTACTACTCTTAGTGAAATCGTTTTGATACTGTATCTTTTATTTAAAGTTTAAAAAATTTGGTAAAAATAGCGACCAAAATTTAATATTTATACAGACTTATATCAGTAAAATATCAGTAAATAACAAAATTACATTAAACAAGAGTATATATCGTCACGCTAAATATACTTTTCAAGGTTTTGCGCAAGAATTTCAGGTGGATATTTAATGTAGTAGTATTTTTATTCCACTCAGGTTTGGTACTGAACAACTACTACGTTCAACCACTATGTACACCTTCAAGATCGGCTTTAATGTCCGGCTACTACCCTATTCATACGGGTAAATTATACAAATATATCGTTTAATTATGTATAGCTACGTATCAACTCAATCCAAGCTTATACCTTACAGGTTTGCAGCATTCGGTAATACTAGGCTCAAGCACTAAAGTTCTACCGTTAAATTTCACCATTATGCCACAATTCTTAAAAAAACTGGGATACGTTACGCACGCTATAGGAAAGGTTAGTTAATTATTAAGTAATAAACCATTGGATATATCAAGAATGCATAAAAATAATGGAATATTTTAACACCATTATACACAAGAATCTAGATATTATAACGAGGATAATATTGGGTCGAATCATGCACATGAAAACACATTGTATCAAGTAGTACTAACTTTTATCTGTAAGAACGAACTTAAATGTTTCGCTTATCAGATATTGTACATATAAGTTAAAATTTGTTTATATCAATATATTTTTAACTGATTTTTATATATGAATTATCTGTCTGAACTGATTCATATTTAGAGAGCGGATATTTACATGTTAACCGACACTCAAACAGATAACTGTCAATTTAACTCTAATTCTACTATTTTTTGGGAAATAATGCGCATTTACTTCACAATAGCTCTAATAGTATAAGCGACTATTCGTTTAAAAAAAGCGTTTCATAGTTTGCTGGTACAGTTAAAATACAATTAACAATATTATGTAAATAACTTTCTTTAAAATAAGCGCTTGACTGGTATCTGTTTATTGCAGTTAGATTAAAAAATAAGTTTATTCTATTTAGAACCAGTTAGAAACCCCTCAATTTTATCTTTGACCTTCGATGGCCGAACAGATATCAGACCGCAGCACTAGTAAAACTACATATTCACGATCAAACTTTCCTATCGATTTCACCACCTGTTTTTATGACATTTACACTTTTAAAAGTAAATGTAGCTTAACTATATAGTTTTTGCACGGTAATTTCCTCGTCAAACAAATATGAATTTTCCAATAGACTATAGGAAGCCGGCAAGGGAGACATTGATACGTCAGAGGTTTCTATCTCTCACCTAGGTGGCGTTCCTCTTAGTGAGGAGGTTACAGCATTCAAGCGCTCCCCCAGTAAAGGGGTTCCTTGACGTCAGGATTTCTTTCCCTCCTTGGCTCTTTGCTGTCTCCCTATTATGGGAAAATATACCTTTACAGTACCCACCAGATAAATTTCCTTACTTTCAACAGTTTTTTTACAGTGTATTTTCTGACAATGTCCTAAACTTGTGGTTATACCTGTTCATGGGGATCGAATTTTTTAATTTTTCCCTGTAAAGAGCTGTATTGGGTCCCAATCCGTCATTATAAGCCTTGGCTGAATGGGACAACTTCTCTTGACCAAGATAATTGCAAACATTACAGGGATTTAAGAAATTGAAGCTGACCTATTCTATTTAATTTTATTCATTCTTGATATGAAGAAAAAATTCAATTATGTAAATGGTATTTAATTAATTAATTTTCAGTGGCACTTGGGTCATTATAAAAAGGAATATACCCCAACTTTTCGAGGATTTGATTCTTTTTTCGGCTCGTATCTGGGATACGGTGATTATTACGATCATACAGAAAACGAAGTATATCACGACTTGTATTATTTTTTATTTTGGGCCTATATACATTATTTTGATATATTTCCGTCCCGTTCATGTGTAGGGTGCTTATTGGGGATTAGATTTGCACGACAACTTGGAGCCCGCTTTTAACGAAAGCGGTCAATACGCCACTGACTTGTTGAACAGAAAGGCTTTGGATAAAATACGATATCACGACACGTCCAAAGTAAATATATCATTAGCATTTAAAGGTATAATGAAGAAGAGTAAACTGCAATTTTTTTATCGATTAGAAGCGTAAAAAACTTATTTCTAGTTAATTTACACTTAATCAGCAAAGTTGCGATTTGAGTCCACTAAGCCGGTCTACGTTTTCATACTGATAAAAAATTAGCTATAAATTACCGAGAAACCATTTGCGAGATTCAATGTTTCTATGAATATTTTAACGCTCCTAATCTAATAGAAATAATACGTTACTCGTCTTCATTATTCTTTATATGGTACTATTTTCAGATATTTACATTGTTATTATTATTTTTTCAGCCCCTTTTTCTTTATCTAGCCCATAAAGCGGTGCATTTTGGGAACGAATATGGAAGGCTGGCGGCCCCTGTTAAGTACACAAAAGAGCTACCGCATATAAGAAGCGTAAACCGGAGATTGTTTGCTGGTTAGTTAAAGCTCGCCAAAAGAAATGACATCGTGATCTTTAGATCTAAGTTTAAGAGTTTCCCAGGGTTAATATTAGGCTTTCAATGTGAAACCATGGAGAAAAGAATACAAAGGTAAACTCAGACTTAAGAAAGAAACTGATTTATATAGAGGCAAAATATATCAACCTTTGGATCAAAACCCTGGCTCCGACGACCCAATAACTTAATGTAAGCACACGCGATTAAATTCGATGGTTACTTAGCTTCTCGCACAACTCAGAAAATTCAGTAATTGAGAGGCTTTTAAAAAACCAACTTCTTTTCTCCGCATATATGGCTTTCCCATTGTAATTATTTCTCCTTGATAAAAGTGTTGACAGATTTGGTTAATTGTTACACTCAATAATATTGTCCCCATATACCCAGAGATACTATGTACAGTTCTAGGTAGTTCCAATTAACGTATTTCGGTGTGAGCACAGAGTACAACAACTGAACATAAATATGCCATAAAGCCCATTTCCTTAAATAATTAATTACTGAAAACAATTTTTGGTACATCGACCACATATCAGACTATAGCTACGGACTGTATAATAGCTAGATCCTTCCCAATAGAATACAGATTTCACTTCCTTGCAACCACATATTAAAGGCTATGCCTTCGTCGTTGCCAGCAATGTTGTTGCGAAATAAATATAAGGGGAATATACCTTTTTCATGTATTTTTACCCCTTCCAAATGGGATAGGCAACCCACTGAATCAGACCTATGAGCTCATGCGCAGTAACGGCGATTTTTCCACCCCTTTTGCCCTGTCTGATTCTGGGGTTACCAACCCCCTTTGGAATAGGTAAAAATAAATGAAAGAGGTGTATTTCCGCTTAGTATATTCACTAAAAATGACAAAGGCGAATAAGCGACCGCCGTGAAAATATGTTATCGTAGAAGATAGTTTTAATGGTATACCTTTGTTTAATAATTGCATTACTTTTTTTAAATAGTTTTATCTAGAAATAATTTATATTCAATCTCATTATATACACTAGCAGCATGCCTTACATTTACTTTTATCGATCGCGAGATTTAATTATAAACGTATCTAATATCAAGGAGGATCAGAGAAGGAGAGGAAATGTGGGGACGGCGCGGTTCCTACTGCGTCGGCCTAAACTCCCACTCTGGGAGAACGGGGGTAGAGACGTTTCGTGGTAAAATGTTGTCGCGTGGGTAAAACGAATCCTTTATGAGACGCGCTAGCTAGCGACCACGTGACAACAGTTTACCTCGAGAATTTCCTACCCCCCTATCCACCCGAGTGGGAGGTTGGCTCTTCTCTCTCTAACTCAACGCAGCCCCACATTTCCTCTCCTTCTCTGATCCTCCTTGCTAATATAGGCCTTTATCTTGATTTTGGTTTCACGAGGTGTCACGCGAAAATTGATAATAATGACCCAGAAAACTCTTTTGTTATTTTTTAAGGAATGGTGACGTCAGTTGATAATTCGACCGGCCAAGTTTTCGAGGCCTTAGAAGAAAAAGGAATGTTAAACAATTCCATCATACTTTTTACTACCGATAACGGTGGCGATGGTTTTGGAACGAACAGGGGAACTAATCAGCAAAACGTATCATCTAACTGGCCATTAAGGGGTGGCAAATACACTCTTTTCGAGGGTGGTGTTAGGGGTGTTGGTGTGTTATGGAGCAGTTCCATGTCACCCAGGAAGAATTCGCCAAAACCGTTTGCGGTAAGAAACCAATTGTTTCATTTAACAGATTGGTTACCAACTTTGTATCACGCCGCTGGTACGTTAAAATATTTGACCCTATAGACTTCGTGCATAATAGGATATTTGAAGACCAGTATCGGACAAACTTATTTACATTTCATAGTTTAAAACCTAAAAAACTACTTGAGCTTTCGAGCACATGGGCTCATTTTCAACCCAACTAATACCATGTATTAGTTGTGTTGAAAAATACTACATAGTAGATTTGTAGTATGAAAAACTCCATAGCGACGTTTTTGGGCAATCAATATTTTAAGCTTTTATTCCGTTTATTTCGTGAATGATTGATTATATAGCGTATAAAAATTGGCAATCTTGAACTTGATAATTAATTTAATTTGTTTAACAACCAGCTTTCCCTTCAATATTTTATCTTACTATAATTAACCAAGAGTATATGAAAATCCTCCGCCTTATTTCCTCAACAGAACAACTTCCTGCGAAATTTCTCCCACCCAGACCGAGGGACTTGTAACTTGACCGTACTAAAATTATAACGCGTGATCTTTAAAATCCCTGCCTTAGAAAGTGCTAAAGTTATTACGCATAATCCAGAATCGGTGTACATGGAATCCGAGAGTGATTAGCCCCTCGACCTAGACCCACTCGCCGCCTTGATCTCTAACGGATAAGGATCTGTATACCTTGCATTACGGATCAATACCGTAAGGGAGGGATTTTATATTATACACTCTTGCTATATAAGCTGTGTGTGGTTTATTTGCCATAGGCGTTTATTTATATAGACAACGTAACAAATTTTTTACCCTTTTTCAAAAATCTCAAGGCACGTCACAACGCATTCAAGAATATTGTGTATTAGGGGGATGTCAGCCCCTACATGCTTTTTGCTGCATTAACTCCAATCGGTTTGCCAAGCATCTATTTAGTAGAATATTTCGCGGCTCTTTTTTTTTTTTTTTTTCCCAATAATTGACAATGGGTGGCGCTTTTATCTATTATGCACGAAGGATATATAAACAAGCTGGTATTAAAAACCAAGTTTTTAAATACTTTTTCTTAAACGTAGGTGGAGACGTTAAAGAATTGGGAAACATTGACGGATTAGATCAATGGGAAACCTTAACCAAAAATCTACCATCACCCAGGACAGAAATTTTACTTAATATCGATAGACAAAATAGAGACGCTGGTATACGATTTGGAAAGTACAAGTTATTGAAAATTAACGCTACGCAAAACGCCAGATGGTATTATGAATATATTTATAAAATTAATCATAAAGTTAGAGACTATTTAACTTTTCAATAACTTTTCAGGTTTAAGCCAACGGGGCGCGATCCTTTGAGTATGGCCAACTTAAGACGTCTGCCTATCTTAGTCAATAATTCAGCTGTAGCCAAGAGTTTAAGGAAAATTGGGCGCTACGTCCCTGTCCCTCAATCAAACTTTTACACTAGATTAAACGTCACATGCGGTCCCAGACCAGCATTTATAATCGAACCCCTATACTTATTCGACGTTGTTAGAGATCCTTGCGAATACAATAACATTGCTACAGAAAAACCAGAGGTACGTGACATTATGATTATAACATTAACCTATGTTTTTTTTCAACGTAACGATTTTCTTGGTTTACAAGATAATTAAAAAAAAAGGGTCAGTAGACTTATTGACCGGTTTAGTTTTATGCAAAAATAACCCAAAGCCATGTTTTAAAGTTATGCTGGCCCTTTCCAATTAATTTGCAGTGTTACTGACTCCAAAACTAAATGTAATCTGACGATGACATAGATATAATATAAATTGGACTAGATAAATTTCCCTACCTAATGGCGCGTTGCCAAGATAGCTAAAACCAAAAAAACAAGACAACTTATTTTTAAGCGGATTGCACATAAATCAATTCTCACGTGATGTGATGTCATCACGAGCTAGACCTTTTTAGTAATTAACGACAGAAAGTGTTAAATATCGTCTTTTTCAACGGAATTAACCAGTATTGGATAATAATTCAATCTACTGCTGGTGAAAAAAACAAAACATGCAACTAACAATATTCCCCCTCTGCATGTATAGACAAGTTTCGAAACCTTTAGATTAACTTAGACTACTATCAAGGAGTTTAAAACTCAAGGCCTGGAAGCTGTAAAATGATTCAATATATCGACCAATGGGGTCAATCATAAGACCATCAGAAAATGCTGCGTGCATTTGTCTCGTAATAGAGACTATAGTAAATCATGGTAGTCTTATAAGTTTTATATAATGTAAAGTTTTCGATAAGATCAGCACTTAAATATTTGTTTTTAACAAACATATTGCACTTAAGGAAACGAGTATAATGTTTCAATCTTTCTATTAAAATTCAGGTCGTAACGTTCCTATTGGAAAAAATCGAGGAGTACAATCGCACGTTGAAAATATTTCCCACGAAAAGTAACGTTGTATGGAGCGATCCAGATTTACACGGTTTTGTTTGGACTACTTGGGGAGACTCGCCCCAACTTTCTATAGATACGTAACGATTAGCCCCATTTCCATAGAACTTTAAAAAAATAGATTGTATTTAAATTTTACATTGATTTCATTCGGTCGATAATTTGAGATAATAAATCGTGCGTTATTTTACACATTGTGTCTCTTAATGTAAATGCAATTTTGTCTTGTAACAAGTGACCTACATGGCCAATCATTCGCAAAACTTAGATCAATAAGTACCTGGATTCATCAACCCGTGAAGTAGAACCAGTAGATGAAAGACAAGACGATAGTCACGATAGGAAAGAAGTATCGCGACACTCTATCAAAAATGTTGACGTCGTACGTGGAAAATTCGACTACCTGCTTCTTTATATGCAGTTCTTTTATGCGCAATGTTTTCCTATTCAATTTATTGTTCAATTCCTTTTCTTTGCTTTCTTCGTCCGTTGTTGACCATGCCGGCAAAGGACTGACACTATTACTTCTGTCTACAGACCCCTTTTAAATATTTGATGAGGGTCAATTGGGTAATTTTAACAAGAGTATAGGCCAAGTAGCGAATTAACACGGGACTATCAACAAATAATTGAGGTAAGCAAGGATTTAATCGATATTTTACAGCGCAGTTCATTACGTGTATAAAAAAAGCAACCAACTGAAACAGCAATTCTAATTTCACGCTCCATGCAAGCTTTTTGCCATAGGGAGGAGCTAAAAGCAAAGACGTCAACTTCTACGAGCATTGGTAGAAAAAAATAGCTAGGTTACTGTATTCTACTACTTGTGAAATTTCGACACACAGGCTAAACAGAAAATGCGTATTTGCAAACGGTGCGAAATTTGTATATACGTGTTCATATAGAAGTTTTAAATTTCACGCCATTTGGAAATGTGCATTTCATGTTCAGCCATATTTTCATAGGAACTTATTTTTCAGCCATTTCGCGCGCAGATTGACGTCATCATCTCCTAGGCTATTGATTGCGATTGAACAAAAAACATTGCAATTGAGTTTCAGCATTTTACTTCTACATTTATTATAGTCAACTGCCCCTTGAATTGAAAACCGGTACAAAGTTACGCTATGCCCCAGTTTTGAGCTTGAGCGAGCTGCCTAATCAATGTAGAATGTACTATATCTCTTTGTTTTTCTTATTAAGAGCTGACATGGACCCGAAATGAAGAATAAAAATATACATATATTTTGCTTACTGTGAATTTCCCCACTCTTCTGGACCATATTTGAGCTAGAGTAAACTCCAGTAACGACATAAAAACCAAAAATAAACATCCAAAAAGCCAAATATCCAAGGCCGTCATATAATCCAATGGTGGCAATGAATGACGCGCGTGAACTATCTCCGTCGCTAACACACGCGCATAAATTATAAGTTTTTCATAAAAACACTAAATATTATAGCTACGTTCACACTAGAGACACGTTTTCAATTTTCAAATCAACTTTTCAAGATACTAATTACATACCAAAGTATGTAAATGACCTCAAAATTTTACAATTTGACCTTTCTAAAACGGTTATAAACGGTTTCCAAGTGTCTAGTGGGAACACATCTAATAATACTGTACCTAATGTTAAAAGCGCAGTTACTCCTACAGTTACTCGGCCAGGTACAGCCCTAATGTCTAACCAAAATGAAATGTACGAAAGAGCGACGACCATCAAAGACGGTATATACGTATTTAGAATAGCACCTATAGAGAAATATAGTTACTTATATCATTAAAAAACAGCCCTATAACTACAATGTTTCCTAAATTAAGTTTGTGCACATTATATAAGTATCTGTTTGGTGTAGATAGTCAGTGGTCGTCAACAGTCTATCGCGAAGAGCACCGGAATTTACGCATTAAATTAATGTTTAGACAGTCAGAAAGCAAATGAGCTATATAGCCAATTACAGTAAAAATTGGGAAGGTTGAGTAGTCAATATATTGGGCTATTGCCTTTGACGTCACACAGGGACGTGCCAACCGCGGGGGGACACTCTTGTTTTACTCAAGATTGCCTTTTGCCCGCCCACTTTTTGGCCTTAAATGATAATAGGCGGATGTGGTGGGGGTTACCTCCGCTGTCCTAAAACGTTGGCACACCACTGACGTCACATTTCGCCTACTGCCTAAACGTCTCATCAATCCGACAGTGCGACTTTTCAAATTACCTGTTAGTCTTCTTGTAAAAATAAAATTTGCTAACAAAGTCGTGTAGTTGATGCCTTTTTTATACTCGAAAGTTTTCCTCTCCGGGTAGACCGATTCCACCTCGTACGTTAATGTTTTCTTGGACTCTAATACTATGGTGTCTCCAAAGTTTTTTGAGTTTTCTGCCCAGTTTAAGTTAGCTTCGTTTGATCTAGTCGCCACTTTTGTAATAAATAATAAATATGAACAGTAGTAGACAAAAATAAGTATAGTCTTTTGTTGTTGTAGTCCATGAAACTTACGGAAAACAATACTAAGCGAACATTTTTGTGTGTCTAGAGGGTACATGTGAAAATCCATATCACAAGTGGCTAACAATCGAAACCTTTAAGCAAAATCAGTCCAGGAAAAACTAGTTAAGTATCGAAAATTTCTTTAGTAAATACACATGCAAAAAATTGTTTCATCATATTTATATAAGTTTGTTCCTAAGTAAAACTACTGGAAACTTTCTCCGATATGAAAATAATTGTAGAAATGCGTGAAAACCAAAGATTAATCAGTAAATAACGACATTCGCCATTCCAACTTGCGTTTCATTATAAAGATAAAAATTCTGACGTAACGTTTACGGTTCTCTATTCTCTAAGCACTTAAAATCTAATTTCGTTAAGAAGCTTAACTTCAAAGCTATTATGGTTTCAGGAACTTACCATCCAGTTCTATAGAAACTACCGTCTCGATCTACTTTAAGATAAGTATTTGGTTTAGGGTAGTCAAATAGTTTCACTTCTTTGCAATTTTTGAAGACAGTATCTGGTCTCCAAATGCACTTGCCAATGTTTTCCGGGACTTGCTCAGATTGTTCCAAATTTAATTCCGATAAGTTTAAAGAAGGGTCACTCCAAAACTCATAGAGCTTAACGTGCAACCCAAAGGTCTAGAGATGTTTAAAGTCTTAATGGCAAATACCAAAGGTAACATAATTTCTCATAAGTATACGCAAATGCTTTACTAAAAGTACGTTATACACGAACCATGAAACAGTTGTACTATCAAATGGGGTTTCTGTCCGTAAATATATTGGAAAGCTCAAGAGACCTCATCAACTTCATGTCACCATTTTAGGCCAACTTTTCTAACGATGATAAGCCTATTTTAAAATGGGAATAATAGAAGGAATACCGAAAAAGAATAAAATAGTAGAAAATAAAATGAGAAAAAGATAGGAAGTATATAATTCTAATAAAAATAAGGAAATTCGACATATCTTCTCTTTTATATACATGTACTTAAAAGGGTTTACAAACTTCTCTAACAATCGCGAGAAACAATCTCGAGCATGTTTCGTTCTTGCGTGAAAACAGTCTTTAGAGTTGGCCTCACGAAATACCATAATTAGAAACTACAACTGCTAAAATATCATTATCATTAGTAGTTTCAACGCTAAGCCTTTTTTGCGGAAAAATAGGCATAATTTACCAGCTAGCATTGTACTTATTATCATACCGCATATAAATATCGTGTGGTTCGTTTTCCCTGAGTTAGATGACGTATATTTCGTCATTTGGTAAAAATGACGTAATGTAACTAGGTATTAGTAAAATGTTTCCTTTATTGGCATATACTTATGAGAAATAATGTTACCTACACTAATACCTAAGTAAATATTTATATTTTCTAGATACTAACCATATCGTCCTCACTTATACCATAAACTTCACCAATTACCAACTGCACGCTAACATTATATGGTCCCTCTGAAAACGTGAAAATGAAATTACGATAGTATAGCCCTGGTAGAATACAGTATAACGTACGTTCTTTAGGGAAAACGTACTCCATATCATCAACGCACATTTCTGGTTTATGAACAGCCCATTTAACGACCACAGCCTCAATAATACTGTTTAGATATTAAATATTTGGAAATTGAGTTTGTATAAATATCTACGAATATTTAACATTTCGTTTGCTTTTAAGACTCCATTAAATTAACTGCATCAGGAAAATAGACAAGTGGTACGAAAGGGAAAGGTTTTTTAATTGAAAATTAACAACTTTCCTATGATTCCCCTGAAGAAATAAGCTTAAAATTGGAGGTCTAAAAAAGCAGGCAGTCTCTATCTATGGTTAAATAGATTTTGCAATAGCAGACATGTGGTATAACAGGAGAAGAGTTTCGGGTCAAGGCCTTTCTAATTCAGTCTTACGTTAGGGTTAAAGGGAGCCCGAAGGGGGGAAAAAAAAAAATCGAAATCCCTATTTTGTTGATGAAACAGTCATTTTAATTTCAATTTCGTAAAAAATAAGAGATTTGATTGGTTTGCATATCCTTCTCTCAGATCGGGAGTCAAAATGGTGGTAAGACCCGGAGGTGCTCAATTTAAACGTACTTATACGGTCTTTTCTCAATTAAACTCTTTTTGATATATTTTTTAATAATCATTTTAGGATCTAAGAAATTTAATAACTTTGATATCGCGAATTACTCTCCATTTCCTTCATGCTCCCTTTAATGAAAATATCTTTCGTTCTTAAAATTAAAACTTTTATAAGAGAATATTTATTAAAAGTAAAAAGCGTATCCTTAAATTCTTACCAATTGAGCAAGAAAAATACAAAAAGAGTATTTTTGAAAATAGCGTGATACTTGAAGGGAGTGATTATTATATCCATAGTCATTCCTTCCCTCCAGAACTTTTCAACTAGCGCGGGGAGTAACACCAACCAGAGTGAGGGAGAACCGGCTTAAATATGATTTCGCGAGTAAAGTTTCGATCGGGGTAAACTAATCTAGAAAAATGCTGCTAATATCAACTCGATATTCGCTCACCTTAATTCCTTCAGTTATAAGACCAAAATGAAAATAGTAGTTATAGGTGGGTAGTAATTTTTGGTATTCGTTTCGGGTAATTAAAGTAGAAGAATGCTTTCGGGTATTCGCGGGTAATTAGTCTTACCCAAAATTTGTTCACGCGGGTGCCAATAGGGTTTTAAAATTTGTAATGAATAGGTTCGAATACCTCTCGGGAATTGTAGGCATAACTAAGTGAAAATAATATAAAAATGTCTTAAATACTTAAGTCATTAAATTAATATTAAAGTGAGGCTATCACGGATTTTTCATGAACTCAAAGTATATTTTAATGATAAAAGAAAGGAAAGCACTAGTTTCCCTTTAATGATATGATCGATAATGATATTATAAAGGAAATAATTAGATACTCGCCCAAAACCGTTCAAAACCTATTCGTAAATCTAGTGAGATTGAAAAACAAAAGCTTAATGATGTGTTCCATATACATCTTCCAAAAACAAAAACAAAAAAAAGGAGAAATAGTTGATTCATTTTAAAAAGGGCATATTGAAGACTAAATGAAAGGAAACAAAAATTGTTATATTATTACCGCGATTGATATTATATGATTCCAGCAAATAATTTGACCAGAAATCGATCTGATATTATATTTTTCGTATTATTCTCTACAAATATCAAAACATTTAACCATTAAAGGGATACTAAACTCTGGAAACAAGCTATTTCTAAACGATTTCAAGTTCTAAAATATGCGTAAAAACATTAACAAAACACGCTAAAGTTTGCGTGGTAATTATCGAAGCAATTAGATTTAATTGAAAGAAATAATTGGTGATGACAATGAAGGCTCATCCTTGAAACAGAAGAGGCGTTTTGCGATATCCGGTGCTTTAGTGTTAATTCGATTCATGGGCCATTTTTAGACAATATCTCATTGGCATCAGCAATTCGGTTTTCTTAAGAATGTTTACAGTCTAATTTCTTCGAAACGGATTTAGGCTTAGCGAGTCTAGTTCAAATTTTGGATAATTAACTGCTAACGGGTAACTACGAGTAGTAGCGAAACCTTTGGCGAGTTTTATTTTATTGCTTTTACGAAAACTTTTAACGGTCTAAATCTATAAAAGAATTCTTGGAGGAGTCTAGTACCCTTTTAAAACTCAGTGCTCACTTACCATAACTATGGGCTCTGGATAATGGTTTATATTTTTGCCTTTAATAGTATTTAGTCTCGCACTATTAAAAACACCTCCTGAAATAAAAATTTGATAAAATCTAATCACACATACAAGAATTTCCTTTCAAGGAAATTGCATTTAGAGTTTTACGTTAGAAGTTTTAACGGAATCGATATCATACTTTATCCAGACTAAATATTACAAAATTTATACGATGTTATGAAATGACTTGAGTTAATGCAGAAGGGGATAATAGAAGAAGGGTGCAAATACATATTTTTATAATTTATCAAAGAAATTTAATAAAGCCAAAGGCAAATTCATTCAACATTTTAAACGTTTTTGACGTTTATCTCACGACGATGACCGTTCGCGAATAGCAAATTACCTAGAAGGAGGTGGAAACTTTTTTTACGCAACACTTCTAACGAATTACGCGTCTAACTTAATATAGATAGATCTAGAAGTGTACATGACCGACACCTGATAGGCCACGCCCTAGCTAAAATTTGGTGTCAGCTAGTTATCACTTTCCATCTTGAAATAGAAATAGACCCAATAAATGGAAGTAAAAGACAGCATGGCTAAAGGGAATAAAATTCGTGAGAGCCGATCGAGTAAGTTGTCTTCTTTTAAATTCTTCATAAAGTCTTTAGCGTCACGAACTTTCTTCTTCGGGTTAGTCACCGTTTGGTTATTAGCGTAAGAAGGTTCCGTATCATTTTTATCCCTTGTTATAATATCGACCGCGTTTCTCCAAGCTTCCATGGGTTTCTTCACTTTCGCCTTAGCAGCCTAATCGAAATTACCGAAAATAAAACCACATAGAATCTAAATATCACGAAACAATAAGTGCATATGGTGGTGCCATTTGCTTTAACCTTCATGGTAATTTTACTATAGACACTAAAGAGGGTGAATCGATCTTGAAGACACAATTTAATAACATTAGCCTTAGTTACTATATCCTGATATCTTATCTGCGGGGTGAACTATCCAGCACGAGCTAAGAATCTAACCTCATCAAGGCAACATTATAAACTTTTAACTAATGCTTTTAACCGTCGATGATAAACACTATAAAACCTTAAAACACAAACTATGGATTACTTCATAGAAATGATTTATAACGGACTACATGATGGATAATTTTGAAATATGGAAATATACGTCTCCGTCTCAAACAAACGAGGCAGGGAAATGTATTTGCTAGTCACACCCCCATGGCAATTTAAACTTAATTTACTTTCATCTAACTTCTGTTTTTAGGGAATCATGTATTAGTGGCAAAAAGCTCATTATATCATGATGCGTATAAAAATATTAAATTGAAACGAGGTACAACTTTGAAAAGTGATAATTCTCACCAAATGGCGCGCTATTCTGATTAATCGATTCCAAAAATTCGATTGTTTTATCCAATCGAGCCTACTTTCAAAAGCGGTAATTAAATATTTAAAATATTATTTTCTCACACTTCAAGTCCGTGATATAAAATTAAACTATACCCTGTTCGGTTTGATTAATTTTATCCATTGCCATTGTGTAATATTTAACCTACGTCGTCTAAAATTGTGAATTTGTGAAGTGGAAGTCGAGAGGGCGCCAGCTAGAATAAACCAAAACCTACTCCGACTTTTAAATCGATTGGATATTGTAAACTCTACGTGCAGTTTTTGGAACGTGCGTACAAAAACACGCGATTGAAATAAAGAGAAAAATGTTATGGTTCTACTCGCTTCGATTTGAAGTCTCTTTCTTGTAAACCCTTGCGCAATAGTAAATTCAACCAAAGACATAAAGACCATGATGAGACATCCAAAAAGCCAAACGTCCATGGCCGTCATATAATCCAAAGAAGGCAGGGTATTTCGAGCGTGCACGATTTCAGTGGAAAGAGTTACTTAAATCATTAAGACCCAATTATTATTAATTTGTGGTAATATTTTAGTAGAACTTACAAAGGGCCGTGACTCCTAAAGTTACCCTTCCGGGTATAGCCGTAGCATCAAGCCAAAAAGATACCCAAGATAAACCCACCACGAGAAAAGATGGGATATATGTATTCTAAAGTACAATACACCGATTGAAATTAAAACATATACCATGATTTTTATTTTACCAGAAGTACGCATACGATCTCTGATATACCCATGCTAGTCTTTTCTAAGGAACTTCATAGTGTATTTTTTTTTTTTTTTTTTTTTTGTTTACCCATCGTGCTTTGTTAAGATCTCTTTCTCTTACGCCCCACATAAGTTTCGAATGTGAACGTAGCTTAACTTTGAAACCAATTTCAACCCGTTTCGAATGTTGAAATCGACTTTACAAGCCAATAATTCCTTTTTTGACAAAGTATCTCTACAGTTGACCTCAAAAATTTCCAAAGTGGACGGGGCTATATAGTGAGGCAAGAAGCGGGAAGCTTTAGGGCAGCCTGACCAGTTTCTCACGTGGATTGATATATATATAATCACTTGTCCCTTTATGAAACTTAAAATTAATTGAAAGGCTTAGAGAAAACTTCTTGCCTCATTGTTAAAGGGAAACAATGAGGTTGTTATTGTATACTTCGAGATCTCATACGCTTCTGTTTCTACTTTAGTAAACAAAAAATCATTCTGGTGAGCGAAAGCCGCTTTTAACTTTACACTTATCGAACCGGACACAGAGGAAAGCGGCTACTTCTCTATAACGAAAGGCGTAACTGGCCAATCGTTACGTTGAAAAGAAACAGGGAAACCAGGATCCATTTACACGAAGAATACCTTTCAAAATATCCCAGCTAATTTAAAAAAAAAAAAAAAAAAAAAAAAAAAAAAAAAAATTCTCTGACTAATGTGGCTTCGATCATGATGAGCCTTCTTTTCCCGCTGAAGTAGCGGGGATATTTTCGAAACCATGATAAATGTACACAGTGTCTACAATCGGCACGAAAATAATTCAAATATGTGGTGCATCAGACTGATTTCTTGTTTACTATTTCCGTTAGTCCTGGGCGTGCCAACGTTTTTAGAAAATGTTGGTTATTGAAAAATAGTGCAGGGCAAAAGAGCTAGAGTAAAATAGATCGGGGGCATTTGCCCTCGCTGCCCCCTGAGGTTGGCAAGCCCTTGAAATTATTTTCTAGTTACACTTACAACTAACGCTGCCTTGATTGATCTCGCGAAAGCAAAATTACAGAATAATCTGGTGTAATTTACGCCTAGATTAGGTGTAAAACAAATTATTCGTATTTATTTATAAGATTGAATAAGCTTGGAATTTACCCGGTTGAAAAGCGTGGTGCTTCACGGATGGTTTCAAAACTTTCAATGAAAAGCTAAGAGGTTTCACAATGTCGAAAAAATCAATAGACTTTTTTTCATCAGATACCCATGTCAACAATGCTTCGTCTGAACGAGTAGACACTAAGAAACATTGTATAAATGGGGGTGATTTTTAGAGAGGGTTTCTGAATTTCGCTTCTGAATTAAGGTATAGTGACAGGAACTAATAGCCACTTACTAAATGCTATTTGTAGGGAACAATGTTGCACATCCATCGGATAGTTATGAAATTCCATGTTGCAACTGACAATTAATTTATACCTATATTGATTTTACAACCTATTAGACTAGAGGCACTACAAGTCTAATTTGAAAATTTAATACCTGCTATGTCGGTGTAAATGCTTATTAGGTTTAATTTTCAAATATGTGTTGGGTAAGGTGACGGAAAAGAGATGGCTCTCCTATATAATATACAAAACTTATCGATTGCTACACAATTTCAAGTAACCCTGTTACCGATTGGGAAGGTCGTTATGAAATATTAAAAAGGAAAAATAATTATATTCGGCGTTTAGAAAAATTTTAAAAGAAAGAAATACGATTTTTTACGATATCAATATGGTCGCGTGACAATATAGTTGGTATTTTAAATATTGGAACAACAAAAAGTCGTTAAAAACAACCTTGGAACCAACAAAATGAGGGGTCTCTTTGAAAAATGTTGCCTTTTTTCAATGTTAATTGGTTTCATAATACCTTCTATTTATCTAATTGTTAATTCTGAAATGCAATGTATGTGCTTTAGGGCCATCTTTTAAAGTACTTTTACTTTTTTAACTTTTAGTGCACTCACGTATACCTCTTTAATTCTACGTCAGCAAATCTTTCTATTTTGTCATTTTTAAAGTTTCTTATAAACACGTCTACCATAATCAAAATTTCTCTAATGATTTTTAATGGTGTAAAAAAAAGCTAAAAAAAATAATCAATAGATCGTCAATAAAAACAGTAACAGGATCACTTGAATTTTCCTACAAACCCACCTTGCAGTTGGGAAAAATTATATCTGGCATCCAAATGCACTTTCTAACGTGGTCCGGAACTTTTTCCGAAATTTTTAAATCAACATTTCCAAGATTTAAGGAAGGATCGATCCAATATTCCGTGACGTAAGCTTGCATACCAAATTGCTATCCAATCAGGTTACAAATTTATTCACTCAAAATGGCAAAAAATCCTAATAAAGAATTGGTACCATCTTTTCCTCGTTGACATCGTATACATCAGTGATTAAGAGCCTTATTTTTACATTGAGTGGTCCATCTGATTAAATAGTCATTTTTCAATGGTATTAAAAGGATCTTAAACGCCTCAAAAAGTATTTTCCTTTAATTTGAGCGTTGCTTCTAAAAGGGAAAATAAGAATCTAAAGTTTCACGTTTATTTGGAAAATTTGAGTAAAAACTCAATGGTCTAATTGGGCGTCAAACGCCAGCTTATTCTCTTAATGTTAGGACAATACAAGAACTATTGAAGGTTGAAGTAATATGAATGGCTCGAATTCGTATTTAAGTTTATTCAAACTTTACCCAAATTAATTTAAAATTGTTAAAAAATTCTCCAATACGTTTTTTGGCATAGTGATTCCGAAAATAATTTAAAAATCTGTTCCACTTTTAGGTCCAAGTTTCCCTTTAAAGAAATAGTTTATTGCTTATGGAAAAATGATTTAAAGAAAATATCAAGTGCAACGTTCAAAATAAAAAATACAAGGAGTATACAAGAAACCCCAAAATACTTAATTGAAGAGTTTAAATATCAATTTAATTCAAGGACGTAGCCAGGTTTTGTGTATTCAAACCCCCAGAAAATCAAATTTATTTCATAAAACCACAATCTTCCCCTGATCTTTCTTTCGGAAAAGAAGCCTACCCTTGTTTTAAAAATTAAATACTGGCTACTGCCCTGAGACAATTTCATTATGCCGATTCGTTACTTGAAATATCCAAACTAAAATTGTCGTGATCCGTACAGATACTTGGTTTGTGTTTCGACCAATCAACAACACCACTGGTACTAGAATATAAGTATGGAATTTAAATGCCATTATTTGGAAATAAAATATTAAAATATATAGTAACTTGTAACTTACACCAAAGATATTAGTTGAAATATTACAATTTCTATGGTGACAGTAGCCACTGAATATAGAGACATGCCGTAAAAGGAATGCGCGGGGTTGTGCCCGAAGAGAAGGCAACAATATTGGATTCTGTTTTATACTGTAATTAACATTCAAGCCTAGCCTTATGTGGCCTAATGACCGACTCACGCTCTAATAAAGTCACTTTTGTCCTTGTTCTACGAAAAAAAACTTCGGCAAACTCGGTGTCAAATAATCCATAACTAATGGTTTTTCGAGAAGCTCTCGAAAATTCAACAAGTGCGTATAATTAAAAAAAAAAAACAAAAAAAAACATGAAATTGTTTGCGCTTGTCCTCTGCAAAATTAGAAGTCACTTCTATAGAAAACTAAGAAAAGTTTTGGAATTTTCTCTCTCATGCGAGTTTCGTGACATGTACTGAGTGACCGTATTTATTCAGAGCTAACGTCGGTTCTTTGAAAGCTCGCGAGCTTTTAACATAAAATCGATCCGTGTTATTTCTTTATTATAATGACTTCAATATACTTCAGTTAAACTACGACCTTGTACATTATTTTTAAAAGCAAGAGTCTACCACGAACCACGAGCTGGGGTAATTTATCTTAAATAGAGTCAAAGAAAATCGAGCTTTAACCTCAATACCGACCTTTCTCGAAAAGTAATACACTTCGTTAAAACTAAAAATACTTCGGATTGAGGTTCGGCTGTAGTAAGAACAAGCTTTAGCACTTATCCTGTACTATGGAAAGAATAATGTGCAGCTAACTTTGCTTTATGATTTCGTAACTTCGCGAGTACCTAAGTTGTTATAATATTTTCCAAATCTTGCAAGGGACACGCAGTTTTAAGTTGGGAAATTATATACCTCTGAAAGTTCTGGGGGAAAAAATAACAATATTTACTAATGCCTAATTATTGCGGAGTAATTATTGATCACAAACATGGTAACGGTATATTTATTTTATACGCAAACAGAAGAAAAATAATCATTATATTGTTAGGTGCTAGGTAATATTTGCGAAGTCATACAAGCTTACATTCAAGTAACACACCTCTCGTGTAACATAAATATAATATGGAGTTTCAGGAATTATAAAGTATGTTATTCAAATCACGTGTTAAGTTTCAGTGTTGTATAATTTCTCCTATTCTGCTTTCTATTATTTTGGTTTGTTTCTTGTAATACCAAAAGTAAAGGGTAGTGAAAGTTATCATTAAAATGGGGAAAAGTACTCTGGAAACTCTGTCTAAATAATTGTCTCTCTTTTTAAGTTTCTTGTCTTTGGAACCTTCGTTGCTATTCTTCAAATGTTTGACGATATTGCGTGGATCGAAACTGTGCCGTTTCTTGTTTTGCATTCGTTTTTTGGAAAACCCTATTTGGTATGGAATAGCCCATGCGTAGCGTTTTGCGCTCGATACTTGAGAAAGTTTCGCTTCGGAAGCCACGAACTGGATGAATTCGTACAAGAAAAATATGTATAGAACTTTTAGCTGTAGATTAAACAGTTTGTAAACTAGCCTAAAAAATACCTGTAAATTATTAGCTACGGTTCTGGTCCATGCTTGAGCGCAGGTAAATTCGATTAATGACAAGAAAACCATCATCATACAACCTAAAAGCCAAATATCCATGGCCGTCATGTAGTCTAAAACAGGTAAAGAGTTACGAGCCGAAACTATTTGAGTTGACAAAGTTAAAATGGCCGTCACTCCTAATGTAACACGTGCGGGAACGGCACTAACGTCTAACCAAAATGACACCATCGAAAGGCTGACTATCATGGTCGATGGAATATATATATTTACTAAACTGGCAGTTAATGACCGAACGAACAAGAGATTGGCGCTAAGAATTTGAGCCACTTCACTACCTACGAAGAAAATAATTTCAGTTTTCAGCCTTTTTTTTTTTTTTTTTTTTTAATATATAAATCTAATTTTTGACGTTTTTCTATGGGTCCTCCGACTATTTGGAAGTAATTTGGGAGCGTCGGAACTGCCCATTGAAAAACTTTCTAAAATAACGGTATCTCACTTGTGTAGGTAGTTTCTATTTTCGTTGGAGCCAAAAACAAAATTTTGAAGTTTAGAGGTTTGATATTGAAGTTGAGCCGAATAGGTCTGATATTCAAATCTTCGATTTCCAAAACCCAATCCAATTCTACCCGATTTTTTCGTGACGATACTATTCTCAAAAATGATAAAAGAAAATCTTAAATTTCGTGAAATTTAACCTCGTCCCATCGGATGCTTCTTTTTCAAAAACACAATATTTAATTAACTATGCTTTGTCCAATAGTCTAAAGCCCCGGTTTCAATCAACGTTTTTCAAGGTTCTGCTTTACAAGAGAAGCTTATATGAAATTCATTTAGATATCCGCTTTTCTGACACTTGAAGCTCGATAAAGTGACGAAAAGCTTGATTTAAGATTCAACTTTGATTTGACATAAAAGCTCGATTCTTGGCCAAAAAATCTTATTTAAAACGCGATTTTAGTCAAGCATAATCTAACAAATGAATTATAAAATACTATTTTTATAGAAGCAAACAAAGTTCCGAGTTGATACGTTTTTAGACTTAAAATTGTATACAGCCGGTATAGTATTTACGAAGGGAAATTTGCATGGTACAGTTTTGCGAGTCCATAGGGAAAAGATGAAAATCCATACCACAGGCGATGGTCAAACGATATCTAAATGAATATTCCTTAAAAAGTGCGATCAACCCAAAACACAACGCAAATATTTCTCTCACCTACTCCAACGATACATCATTAGCATAGGAAATGTTAACTTAGTAAATCTATTGGGAAGCGTGTCCATGTAAAGCTGGGAGCTTTTACTGTTTAAAAATATAGTATCTGGTGTCCACAGACACTTTAGGATATTTTGAGGAACGATTTTATTGTCTTCCAAGTCATAGTACTCATCGGGGACTACCATAATAGGGTCATTCCATGTTTCGACCAATTGAAGTTGCATTCCGTACTCCTTTAAAAATTACTACTATGTTATATACGTAGAACTTCTTTTTAATATAAATTGAAGTATTATACTAGGAGTGCCCAGCAAAGCAATCATGAGCCATCTTACGAAGCGACTGGTCGAGGGGGAGCAGAAAACCTTCGACATGTGCCGCGCTATTGTCACACCAGCATTTCTTAATCGGTTTGAAACGGTAAAATGAAACCGATATTCAAATCACCAGGAATCGTTTTAAGCGTCACGTGTTCATGCATTATCT
This sequence comes from Odiellus spinosus, assembly GCA_963920705.1. Classification (NCBI taxonomy): domain Eukaryota; kingdom Metazoa; phylum Arthropoda; class Arachnida; order Opiliones; family Phalangiidae; genus Odiellus; species Odiellus spinosus. Next base: position 13,054,289 of record OY987235.1, on the reverse strand, counting down.
TTATCGTAACTTCATCTATCGATTGTTGAAACCGAATCGGTATGAAACTGGTTCTCGAAGCAGTTTCGAGAAATCGAATCACTTCGATTTCATAGAATACAGTTTCCCGTTCACACGACTTTAACGAAACATTTTGAAACGGTTTAAATCAATTCCAAGGTCAAGTATGAACGCGGCTAAAATCCCGTTCACTACCAGTCACGTCGTTTACCACAATGCTCGATTGAGAAACAGGAATTCCTAGTGTAACTTTCTATCATATTGTTTACAAAATATATTTTAAATCTTCACCATTTTCCCTTCGGAGATATCATAGACAGCGTTGATAGTTAACATTATAGCTACGACTACTTGCTCGCCATCTACAGAATAAAACTTATTGATCATAAAATAACTTATTCATCATAAAATAATTTCATCTTAAAAGAGAGGCCACGTTTAAATATGTTTTCAGTATATTTATATATAGTAGAAACCTTGTTAAAAATTTATATTTTGAAAACTTTATATTTCAAAAAGGCGATTAAAAAATATGTATTTTTACTGTTGGGGTAATCATTACTATGAGATCTGTTATATATATTTTGAATCGTTTTTCAACGAACTTTCTGAAAATGCTACTCAATTTCCATTTGGAGTTTATGAACAGCCTCACTTTAAGTTCAAATTATTTTATCTTGGCACTTTCCTTCAAAAAAATTGAACCACTATTCTACAACTGGAAATTACCAGGCCACGTGTAGTTATCATCGGTAACGCAAGACGCGGGCTTTAACTTGTCCCAATTAAACACTGGTGCAGTAGTATTTCCATCGCTAATAATATAATTAATTTAGTTAACATTTTAACTTTAAAAAAATTAACAATTTACTAACCATAAACTTGTTGAAATCGAAAATATTACTAAAATACATTTAAATCTGAGCCGGGAATAAAATGGGCTCGCCATAACCCGCAGTTATATTCACTATGGACTAACGTCTTTCATATTTCTAGATCTCGGAAAATATTGAGGTTATTCATTAAGCTAAAAGGCTCCTTCCATGTGCTTTGACTTAAGTTATTCATGATTTCGGTTTCTATTTGATTCTCGGCATGTGGTAATTATTAATGAAGCAATTACAAAAATGATTGCGTAAATAATTTAATTTCACTTTTTAGAAGTGTTAAAAGCAACTGTTTTCTATTAACTATGATACAATATTAATTGGTAAGAGAAAATCTCAATTGCATAATTTAGATGAAAAAGTAAGACTTTCAAGTTGAAGAAATATTATATATTATAACATTATGGTTCACAAAATTTGATACATTAGAAAGCAGACGGAAATCAAACAACGAAAGGTTGAAGAAATGCCAATTATTATAAGATAGTTTAAGAACTGTTAAATTAGTTTTACGGTTGAAATCTCGAAGGAGTAATAGATTTACATTTATGTTGAATTGACTTCATGACGTTGACATACCTCAAATCACCTATTGTCTAAAGGGTCTGTGCTCGAATCGCATTTTAAAGTTGTTACAAAAAACGAATGTCTATGGATAAGCCTTATTGTAGAAATAAAACCAATAAAAGCCACCTAAACCAAGCGCAACTATTGGAAAACAAATTCTGGAAATTCTATCCAAGAGATTGTCTTTAGAAACTTTACAGGAAACAAGTTTTTTCATAACAGTCTTCTTAACAACACCGGATTTGAATCTTCTGCAATTTAGAGCCAAACGTTTACTGGAATCAGATTCCATCCAAGCATCATTTCCAAATAAATTCGAATTTTCACTGGTTACGTTATATATCCGCGAGTTCTATAATAACAAACCCCGCGTGAATAGACGAAAAATTATCAAACGCAAATTAGACGTATGGCATACTTTAAGCTTTCTAGCGAATGCGTTAGCTAAGGTGAATTCAATGAGAGACGCAAAGACCATGACAAGACATCCGAGTAGCCAAACATCCATGGCAGTCATATAATCCAGTACAGGTAGACTGCTTCTAGCTTGGACGATTTGGGTCGATAGTGTTAAAATTGCAGTGACTCCGAGGGTAACCCTACCAGGTACAGCTTCCACATCGAGCCAGAAACTTATCATTGACAGACAGACCACGAGGAATGACGGAATATACGTGTTGAAGAGGCTGGCGCTAAGAGATCGTTCGAAAAGATAGTTCGCGTGAAGGTATTCCACGACTATCTTCGCTTCCTTAATTTCTCGTTGAGTTTTTGTATTGGGCAGCGGTATAATGGCATAATTCAAAGGAGTTTCATCAATTGCCACAGAAAAATTATATTTCTCGTGAATCCAGTTTAGTGTAACTTCACGTCTTACTGAGCTATCTAAAATTTAACTATAGTTAGCCCTCTGATCCTTTTAGGTTAAATGCGGATTAATACTTAGACCTACAGAGTGAAATATCGAGGGAACAATTTTGAGAATCCATGGGATAATATTGGAATTGCATAGAACAAGAAACTACAACTTTATATCTGTGGCAAGAAAAGATTTGTATTATTCTCCGAGCTTTGATATCTCAAAATCTCTCTAAAAATTGTCACGTTTCCAACCACTGGGCTGAGCAATTCGTTATGTTTATTTTTATTAACTAACCTGCTTTTGTTTAAAATTAATCTTTCGGGAAATTTGAGTTTGTAAAAGCGGTTGATAGTAGGTTCTGTATAAAGCTGAACAGTTTTAGCATTAGAAAAGACAATGTCAGGCTTCCAAATGCAATCCACTATTTGTTGAGGAATAGATATTACATATATGTTTTTTTCGCGGCCAGTACCCGAATTAGAAAACTCGAATGGGCCTTCCCAAGCCATAAATAAATCTACTTGCATTACAAACTCCTAAAAATTAAATGTTTTACTAAATGTTCCAGAAAATAACTCGAAATTCTAACCATTCTCTCTTCGGATATATCGTATATAGAATGAACTCGCACTGCGACATCCAACGCAATGGGTTGGTCTGTAAAAGATTTTAATATGCTTCCAAAAAAGGATGTAGTGCAGTTACAACGCGAATTCTTAAGGGGGACGATTTGGCCCATTAAACTTCGACTTGTGGCTTTGATATGTCATTTAGGGACGTCTTTAATTACCTGAGTCCACGACCAGTCGTAATCTTAAATAATAACGGCTCGTAGTGGTAAAGGGTTAGCGAAAAATATCTAGATGGAAACAAATAATGCGTAGGTTTTTTTCGCAACTAAGGTTTTTTAGACATTTAATTCATTAATCTATCTAATAATGAACAATATTGCCTTAATTTTTCATTGCGATCGATAAACCAATTGAAGCGTGGGAAGTAACGCCACGAATATTTTGACAAATTTCTCGAGTGACTTTGATGCTAGCAATCGTTTACCGTGAGACGATTTAAAGCTAGTAATACAAAAGTACCCGCCCCAGTTCGAAAAATATTCATAGAATGGGGTTTATGGACACAAGAATTCCCAATGTAAGTTCTATCCTTTCTTGAAACTATACACGTTTATTCATGGGAAGTTGTTAATTAGCTTTATCGTAAAATATGTGGCCAATAGAAGCACAATATTAAATTTCTCGGATAAGTAGGAAAAACATTTAAGCCAGCTCCACACGAGTATATTTAATAAAATAATTAAAACAATTAATAGCTTACTAGGCAGACTAAAATTTAGATCTGAAACGCAAGAATTAGGCATAAGGCCTACCCAATCAATCGTATTTTCCGAGTGTCTTAAAGAATAAAAAGAGCGTGAGATTATATCAGTATTAAATTTAAAAGAAAATTTCTAAGTTAAAAATAATTTGACCTTATAAGTATAGCCTCATTTCATGATTTCCAAACGTAGAAAACTTTTTATTATTATTATTATGAAAACAAATGGGTGAATTAGCGACTACTGCAGGTAATTAGCAAAATTTCGGTTCAATTTTATATGGCATATATTTACAACAGCCTCAGCTCGATTTACGATAGAGGCATAGACCTTTTCCCCTCTAGAACCATCCTTTCTCCAAGTTTTAACGAAACTTGGAAGGAAAAAAAAATCTTTAAAATTTTTCTACGTTTTAAACCGTGGCCCTATAGCTTCGTTTAAAATCAAATTATTTTATGGCGGACCTTTAAGATCAAAAACCGTACTTACGCTAAAGGCAAGCCAAATACATAGATCAATAATAAATAGTTAAATGCTTGACACATTTTAATATAACGCGCTCTATGCGAAAAATTACTACTCAGAAAGAGAATCTAGAACGGTTTATTTTTAATACGAAGTCCATAACACAACCAGCCTTGGCAATTGATCCATATATCGTGGATTTCAATTATGTTCATGGTAGGCTAAACATTTTCCACTCAGTTACGCTTGAAAACTTTTATAATTCAGCTTGGAAACCATAGTAATAGGATCTCAAAAAGGCTTTATTTACGTCTCAGCCAAAGAATGCGTCACAAAATTTAATATAGAACTAGTATTAAGAAGTATTAAAAAAACTTCGCAGTATTGAAATTGAAGTTGCAAAATAAGAAAAATAGCTTAAATAATTTCAAGGAAGGCTAGTATTTATTTGGCTATTTACGACGGCTAAATTCATTGTTCTCTATTGGTGCTGAGGTGCAATTATAGTTATTTTTTGTATTGTTAAGGATAGGAAGTAAATTTGATCTTGTAATTAATATCACCGTCATTATGGAGTGACTATTAATTATGTTGGTATAATATCAATGGGTATAAATTTAAGGATATGCCTTATTGTAATAATAAACCCAATAGACTGTTCCCAAAGATATCGCTAAAACAGGGAAAAATACCCTCGAAATTCTGTCTAAGAAATTATCTTTGGGATAACACGTAGGCGTATCTAGTTTCTTTTGCTTAAGTTTCTTGGGCGACCGTATCTTTATTTGACCGGATGACTGTATACGACTCGGTGGCGATCTTCTAACAATTCTAGTAGCGCTCTCAGTCTCAAAAGTCGAAATCTCGTTTGGCAAAACGGTATTACCTGATACCTATCCACAATTTAATCTTAGTTTAAATTTTGGATCATTCCCGAAATTATAGGATAGGCCCAGGATAAAAATAATCGAATCTTAAAAAGAAAGGTCATTTCTCCATAGGAATAAAACAGATTTCTTATTAAGAAAACAAAGCTATAGGCATTTTTTTTTTTTTACTTCAAAAATGGGTTCCGCCATTATTTTGCAGGTTTGAGTAAACTGGACTTCGTCCAATCTTAACTTTGCTGTTGAGTGTAGCTAATCTGCGGTTTCGTAGTTATGACATCTTCCCTCGAAACGTATAAAATACTATTCTAATCAATCAAATTAAACAACTGTTAAACAAAGCTTTTTAAAAAAGGTTTTCTAAGTTTGGAAAGTGACCCTTTTTTAAGACGCAATAATGTTTATGGTGGAATTATACCCTCTAGTCATACTTTGTATTTCCTGGAGAAGGAGTTTGCTAAAGTGAATTCAATGAGTGACATAAAGACCATAATTAGACATCCGAGCAACCAAACATCCATGGCAGTCATATAGTCCAGTACAGGTAGACTGCTTCTGGCTTGAACGATCTGTGTCGATAAAGTCAGAATAGCCGTGACACCCAGAGTGACTCTGCCCGGTACGGCGTCTATGTCGAGCCAAAAACTAACCATGGATAGACACACCACGAGGAAAGACGGAATGTAAGTGTTGAAAAGACTGGCGGTTAAAGAGCGTTCGAATAAATAATTGGCGTTAAGGAATTCAACCACTAGAGAGACGTCCTTATATTCGTATTGAGTTTTCGTTCTAGGCTGAGGTTTAACAGCGTAGTTCAATGGAGTTTCGTCAATTTCTCGCGAATAATTGTACATTTCAACCCAATGTAGATTCACTTCATTGGTTCGAGTTCGGACTTGAAAAATAAACAGAGGCTTTTAAAATGTATATTACATATTAAAAGGTTAAAATGCATCTTCCACTTACATAGAGAAATTTGAAACGAACAGTTTTGCGAATCCATAGGATAGTAATTGAATTTCATGGGACACGCTACAATGACTTTGTATCTGCCATTTGAGAAATTATCCCGATAGAGTAAGTTAAAATTCGCTACCGCTCAATATTCACCTGCTTCTATTGATCACAAATCCAGGAGGTAATGCTAGTTTGTAAAAAGAGTTTATTGTTGGCTCTCGATAGAGTTCAATCGTTTTTGAGTTGGAAAATACTATATCGGGTTTCCATATGCATTCTACAACTTTATCCGGTATTAAATGGATTGTTTTTACCGCTTCAAAATTAGCAGTAGCGTTAGGATACATGAATGGTTCTTTCCAAAACAGCCACAAGTCTATTTGCATTCCAAACTCCTATAAAATATTTTAACTTATTTTTCATTCGCGATTTACAGATATTTTAAAGGGAGAATAAAATTCAACAAGTGTTTGTATTAATTCCTTATCGGCAAAATAGGCCATTTCACTAGTAAAACAATTACAAATATTATAATTTTATTTTTAAAATATGGAATTAGGCTTAACAAGGATCTAAAGAGTTTGAAATCTATCTGAAATCATTGCAGTTCCCGCCCAATCAGGTGAGAAGCGTGAGCTTAATTAAGATGATATTAAAACGTTTTAAACTGTAACTTCTAGATAAACTCGCCATGGATAGACGTTAAGCCTACTCTCATAGTACGTTAATAATTTATTTGTAGCTTAATGTGTTTGTAATATTTTTATTAGTGAATAAAGCTTATTTTAAAGTGATATAAGACACGGATAACAAGTTCCTTGTAATAGATTTGGACTGTTAAATTTTGCATTCTTACAAAACCATATCAGAAGTCATCAAAGGTTACAATATAATTTACAGTTAATTATCAAAGTCGCGAACAAGACTCGAAATTCTAGACTAAATCATTCTCGAGAACATCGAGTTTTAATGCCAATGAAATATTGCAAAAATATTGCCGTGAAGCAATTTTAACAAACAAACATCTCTTTCTGTTCAAAAGACGAACTGTCATCGTAATCAAGATACGAGTTCTTTCGAAATAATTTATTTTGCAACTTTGATAAATAACCGCGAATTACAACGAAAGGTTTATTTTTTTTGCATAATTTTAAGTCTAAATCGATTAAAATAACTTTAGTGTCTGGTATACTTTTAAAGAAAAGGAATTGTTAGAAAATCACTTATTGTCTGTCTTCACACTCCCTTTAATAACCATTTTGTCTTCAGATATGTCGTATATGGAGTTGACCCGTGTAGACACCGATACATTTATGGGATACGCTATGAAAATTAACAATGGTATTTAAAACCGTTTCTTCACTTGTTTTAAGTGCAAACGCTTTCACAAAGGGAAAATTGGAGTTAAAATTAAACTCCAATTTTGTTTATTTTCAGAATCTTAACGCCAAAAAAACAAAGTATCCGAGGAGGCTTCGTCATTATTGGGCACGTTTCGTATTTGGTGTTTAAATTTCTAAAGTTTGGTTAAAGTGATGCTGTGACCATTTTATTATATTTTTGGGTTTATCATACTATTTAAATATATATTACACCTCTGGATAATTGACGCATTCTCAAAACTAAAATCAAACCAATCAGATAAACCCAATGGTTCAGGACTTCAACAACACAGAGTTTCAAATATATTCCGACAGCTTCGCTCTCGCCCTCTGGCGAAGTTTTTAAGAAACTCAATCGTGATAGCGCAGTTGAAGACTAAAATAATGATTGGCCCGAATTTATCCAATTTTTATATTCAAATCTAACTTTAATGGCGCCTAGCTTCGTTCAAATTGCCCATAATTTTGGGCGCAGATTCTGTAAATAAGTACAAATGTTAATTCGTAGTATCCTTTTAACTTACAAGGCATGCTAAAATTTAAGGATGAAACACAAGTACTGGGCATAACACTTTTCCAGTCAATCAAATTTTCGGTTTGCCTTAAAGTCACAATGAAAAAGAGTAACATGATAGAATTTTAATAGATTAAGAAATTCAAAACATTAAAATTCACGAACTGTTTCTCGATCGTTATTTTACAGTTACTTCACAAAATACTTAATCCTAACTCCTTAAAAACGAGAGAAAATTTACAGCTAATCAACGTACGCTGAATCACTCTCAGAGTTCTCTGAATCTGGCTGAAATCATAATTTCTCATGCTATAAAAGCGAGCAGTGGAACGTAAAATTAGCAGCATTAGAACCACCAGATCAAAATCAGTAAAATAGTGCTATTTTTTGGTTGATTTCTAAAATTAGATAGAGCTCTATATAAAAGACGCTCAAGATGTGCTCTGACTCGCCAAAGCAATTCTTTATAAGCAAGTCTGAAAATATTTAAAGCGACGTCTGATAGCTGTAGATTAACGATAAACGTTTACAAATGTTTTTGGCGTATATTTTAACGCTCCTAATCGATGAAAAATAACAGATTATTCGTTTTTATTATCCCTTTAATACGAAATTCACACATACTTTAAGTTTAATGTGAAAGAAAAGGTACTTACGAGAAAGTCAACGCGAGGGTAAAAAAAATTAAAAAAACATTTCCCGAATAAAGGGTTTTGAAAGCCATTGTTATACTTATTATCGTAAATAGTGGACAAATGAGTTTATAATTCAGAAAGCCAATTGTAATTTAATATCCTTCGAAATGAAAAATCTGCAGGTGTGTTCAATGGATCAAAATTATAAGTTGAATTTAGATACAGAAAAGGTTACCTTGGAAACCAAAACGACCAAGCTAACGTAAAGGTAAAGTACTCCAGTAACCAATAATTATTCTACTATATTTTTGAATAAATGAATATATTTTACAAGCACGATATAAAACATTATAATTGGATAGAATAAAAGTTAGATATTTATTTAGCTCCCTTCAAGCGACTGACATAACCGACTATGACATTTTCATCGAGGCATTATACAATATATAATACTAATTAATAAAAGTACGATTCAATGCCGTACACGTTTACCGCCTTATAATACGAATTTTCGAAATCAAATCTTATCTACACACGAAAATTGACCGATAAACAAGGATCCCGCATATAGAAGGATCAAAAGGAAGAGAGAAAAGAAGCACCGTTTTGTTTTTGTCATGCGCAGTATTGCTTATCATTAGATTCCATCAAGAACCAATCTTGTCCCTTAAAGTTGTCGGTATATAAACGGCAGCTGTTTCCCACGACCTGCCTTTCCCTAAGTTCAGGAGAAGTTTGCAAAGAAGCTGAGGTGGTTTGATATACGTAAGAGTTTAAAATGATATGAAGTTATTAGTATCTCAGACTAGAAGAACCCCTTTTTGCAAACGTGTGCAATTATAGGAATTTATGAAAGAGAATTGAAACAAAAAACATTTAAATATCTAGCGTCCGATTGCACCGTATTAATGAGCGTGAGAAGGCTACCGCTTCTGTTCCTTCTACATACAGGATCCTTGCATACAACTACATTAGAATTTCATTATTTCGCTTAGTTTCCCTTGATATATAAGAAACGTTTAGGCAGTACTGTAATCATCTTGCTGTATATATTACATAGATATACTTAGTACAGGTTTCACGAATGCACGATAGAAATTCATTTTGAAATTACTTTTTTAATTAAAGGGAAGTAACACAGGGAGATTACGACGAAATTAGGATTTAAAACAGTAACTGTTTAAAATGAAAACTTAACTACGAAACGACTATCGGTTGCTTTAATAATATTTTAAATATATATCAACCACGAAGTGTAATTCTAGTAAAAGTTAACTCTTTATGAACTAGAAAGTCCATTAAAAGGACTATATGCTATTTCTAAACCCCTTTAAAATCGACCTTTCAGGTTTAGCTACCACCGACGATCTATAGCGACTCAAAAGGGCAAGTTGGGCATAAGGGAAGATGATCTTTGAGAGGGCGTTATACAGCAGATCGGGACTCTACTTAGGATTAAAACAATTTCATGTACTGCATACGTGAACAATTTAAATGAAATTCAAAAATTAATCAGTAGATAATTGAACTGATTCTCAAATACTTGACGTAAACTATAGTTCACTGTTATCTTTAAATTAAAATGCATATTATCGCTAAAACTGCGATTTTTAGTCAATGTGATGAAACATGGTTTACACAAAAATTAACTGTCACCTTAATCCGACGTCAAAGTTAATGAAAATATTTCAAATTATAGAAGCAAAGTTGAATTAATTACTCATTGTGGTCATGATACAGAAAAAAAAAGAAGGGGGAGTTGGGTATTTTTCACATTAATTAACGGGATAATCTAATATTTGTAATTTACGGATAAGCCTTGTTGTAATAATAACACCAGTAAAAGGACCCCAAACAAAGGCTGACCAATGGAAAAAGTACTCGAGAGACTCGATCCAAAAGGTTATCTTGAGAAACATTCATTTTCAATGGCTTGAGGTACTTGATAAAGAACTTCTTAGCTCGACCAGATTTTCCTCTTGGTTTTTTGGCTGCGGTTTTAGCCCAAGTAACAAACCCACGCGGCATGGATTCTCCTCCCAGTAAAACGACTTTTTCCGAATACTAAATGTAAAGCAAACATTATCATGCTTCAGAATCGAAATTCCCATTTTTCAGACGGAAAATTTCCTTCATTTCCCACACCCATATTTGTCACTTCACAGAAACGAAATATACACTCGCTATAAAAGAATAAAGCCTTAAAAAAGAAAGAAAATATCGCTAAGCGCGGCCGCCTGCGAATTAAGTCTGAAGCTTAAAGCCCCGTTTTCAAACCTTTTCTTTCACTTTATAGCTAATATGAAATTCATTTAAATATTCACTTCTCTGTCACTCAAACCCTAATAACGTGAATTAATAGAAATGCTTCATTTAAGCTTCACATTTGACGCAATAGCTCGATTCTTGGAGAAAAAAATCTTGATTGAAAACGTGCCTTAACAGGTGTGGTAGCTAAATTTTAAGTTCCGCACCGACTCGAGTTAGGTTAGATATAACGCAAAATTTGCTGTTGGCTTAGAAAGTTACTCTATACTGAGCGTTAATTAACATTTCAGGAATATATTATGAGCTTTTGATATAACACATACTTTAATTTTCCTAGCGACCGAGTTCGCCAAGGTGAATTCAATGAGAGATAAGAAGACCATCAGTAGACAGCCTAGCAACCAAATGTCCATGGCAGTCATATAGTCCAGGACCGGAAGGCCAGCGCGAGCTTGCACGATTTGGGTGGACAAGGTAAGAATAGCCGTGACACCCAATGTGACCCTACCTGGTACGGCATCAACATCGAGCCAAAAACTAACCATCGACAAACAAACAACGAGAAAAGACGGAATGTATATGTTGAATAGGCTTGCGCTTAGGGAACGTTCGAATAAGTAGTTGGCGTTAAGAAATTCAACGACCGAACAATTTTTTCGATATTCGTAATAGGTTTTGGTAAAGTTCAGAGGTCTGATAGCGTAAGTCAATGGCGTTTCATCGACTTTCAAAGAATTGTATTTTTTGGACCATCTCAATGTAACGTCGTTGGAGCGGGAGTTATCTAGAGTTAAAATATTTTTTTGAATTAGGCTTTAAGACTCCTTTATTGCCAATGTAAATTAAAGATAACTTTACAAAGAGATATTTGAATCGAACAATTTTGGGAATCCATTGGATAGTAGTTAAATTTCATTGAACACGCAAAGACAACTTGGTACCTAAATATAGATTTAAAAATTTTACTATCTTCCTTAGTTTGGTTTGCAAACCATCAAAACTGAATTAAGTACATGAAGCTTTATACTAATTTTGGCTGCGTTCAGCCACACATATCGGAGATACCATAATTTACCGGCTAAACGCAGCGCGTTACATCGCTCTTGAACCGAAATAAAATTTGAAGTACTGAATTAAGATAAAAAATAACCTGCTTGTTTTTACTATGATTCCAGAAGGTAGAATGAGTTTATAAAAGGTGTAAACTGACGGTTGACGAAGGAGATCAACAGATTTAGCATTGGTAAAGATCACGTCCGGTTTCCAAATGCAATCAACAATTTTTTGAGGGATTAAATAGGCGTTCTTAATTTCTGCACTTGGATCAGCATTGGACATTTTCAAAGACGGATCATTCCAAAATAATACTAAGTCTACTTGCATTCCAAACTCCTAAAATATTATTGTTAATTATAGCTAAGTTATAGTTATTTCTTACGTAAAAACGAACCATTTTTTCTTCGGAAATATCAGCAATTCTCTTAACCCTTACGCTTACATTTAATTGAATCGGTGTTGCTATATAATTAAATGATAATCATTCAAACATTTTGCTAAAACTTAATATGCGTATATTTGAATATTTGATAAGCTATGCTAAAACGCTCAAAGTGGTGAGATAAAACCAGTACAAAGTGACGATTACAAGGAAAAGAATACTTCACAGTCTTACAACTCATCTTAAAATTTCATTTAACCATTGTATTGGTAAAAATGTTTAGCCGTTGATGTAATGTTATCTATATAGCCAGCGAAATTAACAAGTGCCACCATTTATAAAATTCTGATAATAACTTACTAGGTAAAGAGAAACTTAAATTTGATACGCAAGTGTCCGGCATAAGGCTTTCCCAATCAATTTGATCATTCTCCGAATACCTTTCGTATTTTTAATAATTAAATAAATTAATACTATACATAATTAGGCATACGTGAATACCAACATAATATTACAAATCGTACTCACGATATGACAGAGAAAAATGTTAAAACTAAAAGAAATTCCCAAAAATCATTTGTTATTGATGCCATTGATGCGGCGATTAAAACCCCTACACGTTTAGTTCGTCCTTCACTCTGTCTAACCCTTCGAATCTTTTCAATGTGTCATTAAACATTTTGTTCACCTTTCACGTTCATTTTTAAATAAAACAGAATAGACACAAACATTGACGAGGCGTTTCCTAGGAAACCTTTCCAATCACGTTTTTATGTTTGTTATGACATGCTTCCATGGATGACAAACCCCTTATTAACGAAAACAGCGAACCTCGGGTTTATTTTTAAGTTTAAAAATCGATTTATAACAAAGTATAAACATGAGACTGTAGTTGATCAAGTTACAGTAATTAAGCTTTAGCACGGAAACCGCCAATGCTCTTATATCAGCAATTAGAGAGATTAAACATCTAATCTCGCTAATAGCGGTTGGCGTGTTAAAGCTTAATTACTGTAACTTAACTAACTAGCAAATAAAAGTAGTCAGTGCGAACTATTTTTAAAGATTTGTACCTATGAAGGATTTCTTCTTATAACTATCAGTTTTGATACCTCAAAGTGGTCTTAATAATGAGAATAATAGAGTCACATTTAAACGTCTTTAGTTTTAGCCTTAGTTCCGTTGGATATGGAAAGGAAAACAAATACGCCTAGATTTTAGTTCCAACTATGGAAATTAATAGAAATTTCACCCATAGGACACAGTGTACGAAAACACCGAGATTTTGAAGTGACGGTGACATCCGAGATTCAATTATAGGCCATTTTAAAAAAATAAACCCAATAAAAAACACCAAAGCACAAGGTAGCTATCGGAAAAAAAACTCTTGACACTCTATCCAATATCGTATCATTGCTAGTTGTTGGAAAGATTTCCTTCCTCTTCTTGGCGCTACGAACGCGTGGCCTGACAAAAAATACATAAGGTTTGCTTTTTCTAATTGATCCGGGAATCGAGACTTTGAACTTTTTGATCCAAGTGACGGAAGATTTTTCATTAAAATTGTTGCACCGAGACCCAACATTTTGCTCCAACTTCTAAAGTATCAAAAAAAATTTTACCCTAATTACTCACGGAGAGAGAATTAATCGCTATTTACTTTTAATCTCCTAGATAACGAATTAGCTAATGTGAATTCCATGAGAGACAAGAACACGACTATGAGACATCCTAGTAACCAAACATCCATGGCCGTCATGTAATCTAAAGGAGGGAGGCTGCTCCGCGCTTGCACGATTTGAGTTGATAAAGTAAGAATGGCCGTAACACCCAGAGTAACCCTACCCGGTACAGCTTCAACATCGAGCCAGAAACTGACCATGGATAGACAGACCACGAGAAATGATGGGATATAAGTGTTGAAAAGACTGGCGCTCAAGGATCGTTCGAACAAGAAATTCGCGTGTAAAGTCTCGGTTATCGAAGTGACTCCTTTTAAATAATAATCAAAATTAATTTAATTTCTAAAGGTGACACCTTTCATCCAGTTTTACTCGAGGATTTGACTTCAGATTTGGTCTTAGGCAAAGATTTAATGGCGAAATTAAGCGGAGTTTGGACAGAAATTGAACTTCTAAATTCTTTCGACCACTCCATTAGTACGTGGTTTTTTCGACTATAAACTATATGGTATTGCGAAAAGAACCAAATTAGAACGATTATATAAATCGGATCAGAATATTTCAAGTATTTACACGTGGAAATTTCTAGAGAACACTTTTGAGAATCCATGGGATAATATTCAAAACGCATGGGACAAGCTGCTGTCACTTTGAACCTAATTCCAAACGCAATATAAATTGAGCTGGGAAAGCTTTATCAAATCAGAGATTTATGCGCACCTGCTTTTTCTAACAATCTTATTACTCGGTTGAACTAATTTGTAGTAGATGTTGGGACCGTAATCGTGATATAACGTAATATCCTTGGCATTTCTAAAGACAGTGTCGGGTTTCCAAATGCAATTGACAATTTCGTTAGGAATTATGGTACTTTTCACAATTCCTTCTTCTCGAAATTCTGGGTATGTCATGTAAGGATCTCTCCATATTTCCAACAAATCAAATTGCATTCCAAATTCCTATAAAGCGCGGATCAAGTTATTTAGACTAACCCAAAAATGAAAATAAAATCGTACCATTTTCTCTTCCGAGACATCGTATATTGCCAAAACTCGGAGACTAATATTCAATTCTATTTGCTGATCTACAATGAATTAAATTGAGTTATTTTGTACAACAATAAACGCGCGTATAGCCTAGAGCTAACCTGGCATCGTGAAGTTTAAATGGCTGACGCATGTACTTGGTATAATTGTTTCCCAAGCAATATGCTCCGATTTTCTAAATCAAAGAATAAAATAAAACCAGAATCTAACAGAGCGGGATATTTGCATTCTACGAGTTTCTCTTGAATTCGATCATTTCGATGGATTTCTCCATTTTCTTTGAGCATATGTTTTAAGGTTCATTATCTTAACTATTTCATACTAATTATTTATCTTTAAATATAATTTATATAAACACGCATTGATTTGTTTATAATTGAAAACCTGAATGCCTTTTTAAAAAAGGAGAATCTGCAGAAAAGTGCAAAGAACGTCATGATAAAAATCATTTAAGTTCAAAAATTGCCGTTGTTTTTGTAGTTGGTATTTATCATAGAGGGGGCATGATAGAATTTTTTTAGTGCTATCATTTCGGCTAATTTAAGCGTGCATCCCCTCTAAAAACCTTCTCTCAATTTTTCACTTGATCTCGGTACTTACAAAGATTGAAGTAAGGAATAGATAACCAAAATTGACTTCAAATAATAAAAAATACGCAGAAATTCAGTTGCCATGACGCGTTTCTGAATCACAAACGAACTAGGCAAAAAACGAATTTCAAAATAACGATAATAGCAATTCGGTGATACATTAACACGCCTTACTTTTAGTAAAACAATTTGGATGTATTAGGTTCTTAACAATTCTCCCCAATATTATCGATTTTCGTTTAAAACCTCAGATGACTTTAACTGCAGCAAATGCCCGTTTTTGCCATTTGGTTAATGGACCGGTGAATCGACTTAGTATCGAAAACACAATAACTTAAAGAGTATGGGTTACAAACTGAAATCTATTATCGCGCACCATATTTCATAATGAAAAATGGTTGGTCATCGTTCAATTTCGGGAACTGAAATGTCATTTATATGAAACTTGTTTAAATAGATAACCAAACAAAGATAGTAATCTCATTATAGCAAAAGTTCGTATGATTACGAAAATATTTCGCAGTTTCGCAATTGCTTTCTACGGGGCACACGCGTCTTTCTTTACACCAATAAACTAAATACAGAATCAGATAGGAAAAGGGAATAATCCCGATTCCCTCGTGGTAAACAGGTATATTTTCAAGCGTTTAGTAAATGTATTAAAAGTTCCGCAAGATTTATTATGTCTGAAATAATAGAAAAACATGTTGCTATGGAAACGAAGTACATAATAGAATAATTAAGGCACGCGACGGAAAGGCAAGAACGTAATGGAATTATCATTAAACAATTAAACAGCTAGGGTAATTATTTTGAATCACAATGGACTGGAAAAATATTCAGCCCCCATTTTATCAATAACCATATTAAAAATGAACATTTCATCGATCGCCATATCAAAAAGGAACATTCGATCGATGACCATATTAAAAATGAACAAATGATCGTCCATGAGCTTTATTCCCCAGTTTAACTAATTTATTGTAGATATTGGGCCTGTAGTGGTGATTGTAGATTGCGTGACATTTTTCTATATATGGACTGGTTTGCAGATGTAATCGATAATTAGTTTGGGAATGATTTTACTGGCTATGATTCTTTCGTCGTGAATCTTTGGTAAAACAAGAAAAGGATAAATTTACAAATTTACAACAAAAAATTGTTATAGATTTTTTCTCCTTTTGTTTGAAAAGGAGCGAATTCCCATAAAAGAGCACCATAACTTAAAGTCAAGACGAGTTCCTATTCCCTTTATTCCAACCCCATGTCTGCGCCCTCATTTTGGCGCGAAAACGAATACTGAACATACATAAAATCAAATAACTCTTTATCGATCGAACATTTCAACTGCACGCAGAAACGCACCATGAGATGTCGTATATAACGTGAACCCTATGAGACTGATGATCAATTCTAATTCCCCGTTATTTCAGTGAAATATAAACATAAAGGTACTCGATTCCTTATAGGCAACTAAAACCCTGCCCTCTACTTTAAGGAATCTTAAGACCAATGATCAATTCTATCGCTCTCTCTGTTATTTCAGTGAAATATGATCAAATCAAGTACTCGACTCCTTACAGACAACTAAAATCAGCCTTCTTCTTGGCTTTGAATTGTTATTAATTTTATCTATTATGAGCTTTCTATGTTTTAATCTTTCGTTTAATTTATTTAATACTGTTTTTTTCACGGCTTTGAATTATTATCAATTCTTCCTATTATAAGCTTTTTAATTATTAGTCTTCTGTTTACCAATGTTTATTTAAATCTTTTGTTATTCCTACTAAACCTTAAAATTCTACATAATCGATCGCGATAGTGCTAAGCGCTGAAGGCCATAACGATAATGACAGTACAATTTTACCGCGCCTTAGTTAAATAATATAATAAATTAAATATTACATTACTCTAAATGACACCAGGTGGTGTCCAAACCCATCCCATACGGATAACATTTAATTTCTTGCGTAAATCTATTTGCTAAATTATGTTTGGTAAGCCCTAGATATTGGATTAATTTAATTAACCCATGCCTAAATGAATAGAATAATGACGTAATGAGCATCTAAATTCAAAATTTAGGGGAAGGTCGCCTAATTCTGAACGCTTTTTAAGAAATCTTAGTTCAACCCTTTTGGGTATCAAACTTTTAGTTAGGTAAAAAAAACCTATCATAATCATTCAATAAATAATAGCAGAAAATATAGCGTTTACAATTTCATTACGATAGTGGTATAGTGATAATTCACTAAACGTCACCCAATTTAATTTTACTTTACCAAAATTAAACTGCCCAAATCATATTTGAACCACTTGAGATAAAAAAAAAAAAAAAAAGATAGTAACGATACCATTCAGCCGATGTGGTCTACACTGACGACGATCTCGTTGTCCGTTTCAGTACCAATCCAAAATGGAGTCCAATGTCCATAACGTTTTTGAATTATCCATGATTACTTGAAGCATAGCATCACATTTTGAATAGTTCCAATTATACAGAAAGTAGCGAAACAATGTTCAGTCACTCTGGTAGTTGGTCAAAGTCTTTCGCGGGAGTTCATCGTTACCGGGTTAAATTTTAGAAAAAAGCCTGTAAAATATCGGGCGCACAAGTCGGTGTCGAAACTTCTAATGAGTAGCGTTTTTCAATCGGTGATTTTCGAAATTGAACTTTGGCCGCGACCACCGCGAGAGTAGAAAATAAAATGCATAAAATTTCGGGCGCATACCTCGGTGTCTAAACTTCTAATGAGTAGCGTTTTTTAATCGGTGAATTCCAAAATTGAACTGTGACCGCCCCTACCGCAAGAGTAGACGAAAATAAACTGCGCTCTTGCCCCAAAAGGCAACTTTTTACATGGAGTGATGACGTATCACTAAACGCTGTAAAGAGATTTCATCAAAATACAGATGTAGTTGGGGGAAAGAACGTAGCTTTCAGCGCATTTCCTCCCCTTGTTGTCGCTCCTAAAAAAGGGAAGATTTTCGTGTTCCCTCTTCGCGTTGTAGAAACTTCTTTCTCGACAGCTGGTATAGAGTCCCTGGCGCGACCGCACGAAGACTCGCTTCTCTTTTTATTTATTTTTGGTTTTATTATAATTTTTTTTTCGCGGGTAAGAATCATTTACATTTTTTTACGCAGGTAAGAGTACTCGATTGACCATCACTCCACGTTTATCCAGACTGTCTGATTACCTCTTGTTTTTCTTAAAATGGCCCTTACCCGACAAGCTTAGTACAGAGTGAATGTAGAGCTAGTGGGGAAGAGAGGTTATTTAATGTGACGTCACACAAACTAGAATATTTTTGAAACATAATTAATTTTTGTATAGCATAATGAAATATATTTTTTAGATTAGATGTTTTAGTATAACAATTTGTGAATGACCCCAGCTGTTTCAATTTCCAAAATTGAACTTTGACCAAGACTACCGCGAGAGTAGAAGAAAAGAGAGCTGTGCTCTTGCCCCAAAAGTCAACTTTTTTTTCTTAAAATGGCCCTTACCCGTCAGCGTTAGTACGGAGTAAATGTAGAGCTAGAGAGAAGTCACTTGATGTGACGTCACACAAACTAGAATATTAATTTTTGTATAGCATAGTGAAATATATTTTTGAGATTAGATATTTTAGTTTGTGAATGACCCCCAGCTTTTTATACGCAATAAATTAAGATGCTTAAAATGGTTATAATAAATAATTAGTGAAAAAATATTCGAGGTGCTAATAGGTTAATCACGGGACATTAGGTAATAGTAAACCCAATACCCGCAGCTAAATATCACAATGACGATTGGAAACACCACACGACATTTTCTGTCCAAAGAATTATCCTTTTGTTTCGCCACTACGGTGATGGTTCTGGGTTTCTGTCTTTCATTGTTTTGTTCGGTTGCAATTGGACCCTGATATATTTTAACTTGAATTAGGCATATATCAATTAAAGTAATTTATTTGTAACGAAGAATCTGTACCTTTCGGTTTCTGCTCAAAGAATTTGCAAGGACGAATTCAGCGAGCGACGAGAAAACCAAGATGAGACACCCCAGTAACCAGACATCCATGGCCGTCATGTAGTCCAGGGCCGGTAGGCCACTTCGGGCTTGAACGATTTGTGTGGACAAAGTTAGAATGGCCGTAACACCTAGAGTAACTCTTCCAGGTACAGCGTCGACATCGAGCCAGAAACTGACCATGGACAGACAGACCACGAGGAAAGACGGGATGTATGTGTTGAAAATGCTCGCGCTCAAAGATCGTTCGAATAAAAAGTGGGCTTGTAGACATTGAGAAATAGTAGTGTAACCTAAAAGTACATATGGCAATCTTATAATATTAATAAATTAATTGACGAGACTGCTAATACGTGGTTGAGCATTACCAATGTAAAGATAGCTCTGCATATTGACCATAAATATTTGTGTACCTGATTGCACGTTTAGAGTGATGTTGTTCAAGGTAAGTTGGCACCCAAATATCCTATGTTAAATATTCACTTCAACTTTTCTCACTGTGCCAACTCCCCTTGAACAAAAGTAGAGACACTAACCTTTGTAGATTATTTCCGAACTGGTAAGTTTGCTTTCTTTTACATTGTAAATCAAGGGTGTTGCCTCTAGTTTTGGTTTATTAGGATCGTCAAACCATTGCATTAAAACGTGTGCCTTACGAGACTGATCTACAGTTAAAAAAGAATGTTGATTACATTATTTACCTCCTTTAGATAAGTGAAAGAGGCAATTTAGGGAAAGGGAGAGGAAATTAACTTATTTTCATTTTCTAAACCTATCAGTTAATTGTCTCTAATATCTATCGTGTTAAAAATATGTTCTTACACAAGGTAATATCAAGGTAACACTTTTGTACATCCATTGGGTAATATTTGAATTCCATGGAACAAGCCGCCGTTACTCTGTATCTAAAGACAAATAAAAACTTTGACATAAGAATGTTTTTGATTTTTTTTAAGGTCGCGCCTAACCTGCTTCTTCTGATAAGTACACCCTTTGGTAGACTTAAAAAAAATAGGATATTTTTAGTTGTGTCTTCATATAATTTGCTTTCTTTAGCATTTCTGAACACTGTGTCAGGTTTCCAAATGCAATCAGTTAGGGTTTTGGGTAGGGGATGCATTGATTGGATCACATTTTTTTCGGATCTGTCACACTCCATACAGGGATTTGTCCAAAATTCGACTAATTCAATTTGCATTCCAAATTCCTGTCGATTTGAAATTTTATTCATAGTCGTTCTGAACTAAAAATTCTAACCAATAATTGAACATTTACCATTTTTTCCTCCGAGATATCGTAAACGGCGTTTACCCATAGACTAATGTTTAGTTCGATGGGCTTTTCTAAAGAAAAAAATGTTGATCAAGAGATAATAACTGCCTTTAGTACGCAGGTAGCCTTGACTAACCTGGGAAAGTGTAGTTTAAGTCAGTTACGCAAGTGTTAGGTAAGTATTTATTCCAATCAAGAGAGGACAAAAGATGTCTGAAATCAGCCAGTAGAGTTAGAATTAACCAGGAGTATATAAAACTCCCATTGGGGAAGTATGAAACGTATTTGAAATTTCATTGTAACATTTAATATTTAAAATTTTGTAGCTATCTAAATATCGAAACAGTCACGTCATTTTGACGTGTAAAGAAGCTAATATTATAATTTTATCACCATGATCTATAAATTTTGTGTAGATACAGTTATTCTGAAGCTAGTACAACAAAAAATACTGAAAATATTGGACTACACGACTTAGGAAGTCCACCGCCAGGCTGGTGACTTAGTCAACGGCAAAATCCTTTCGTTCGCGAGCTTTAACATAGGTTGTAAGAGGGCTTATATATTTCCTCCAAAGTTTTCTTACGTACTTTGGGTGTAACTAACTCTGTTGTATTTTGCAAACTATTTCAATTTCTTCGTACTCACCCAGTCAAAAAATGCAGAAACAATAGTATTACGAATAAGGCGTTGCTAGTGTACCTTGATGTCTTTCCAAACATTGTGGTCGCGAAATCGAAGTTTAAAAATTATGGTAATTTTCAATTCAATTAAATTTTAATAAACTTTAATTGTGCAGATTTTTTTGTTCTTCTCCAACAGGAATGTTTTAACTGAATTCAGCGTTTTGAGTATTTTATCGCGAATAATCTTACCAGTTTATATTTAGTGCCTTTGATTCCAGAATTATATCGCATTCTAGCGTGATTTAATTTCTCGCTTCAGCAAAGGCTTACCAATTATATTAAAAAAAAAAATCGATTAAAGGGAGAGTGTCACATTGTTTTTGCCATATTGGTTTTCGGTTCAAGTGTTACGGTCGCTTTTGAAGTAAAAACAGGAAAAAAGTCTTCAAACTTTCTCAAAAATAACGTTGTAATGTCTTATTGATCACCTAAAGGCTGAGAGACTCTTACACTTGCCTTCCTAAAAACTGGAACAATTAACACCTTTGAACTTATCTCAAAATACAGAGAAATTTTCAACACAGGGCAAGGGCTCATCAAAACTGAATCCCCCATTTTAGACAGCACCCCTTCAGTACACTCCTTAATCCTAGCCTGGAAATAGAGCTTTGAACCTGGAAAAGTACGTGCATCTATAACTTTCCTAAGAGAAAGAAAACTTTTCTCAGTGATCCGTCACCCGTAAATAATGGTTTTCTTGAAACAGAAGGGCTATATTTAGTGGTTGGCAAATTGCCTAAAATTTTTCAAGGAAAGCGTGACTGTGCCTTTAAGCTATGGGCCTTTTCCAATCTCTGACTTGAGATATTATTTTAATTAGACAGAGGGTAATTAGCCTCAAACCTTCCCATGTTTTCAGAAAGAAACTTTTTTATAGTATACAATTTAAATGTTGAACCGATAGTAGATCCAATAAGCGGTGCTGAAAAAAACCATAAAGGCTGGAAATACGACCCGGCTTATTCTGTCCAAACAGTTGTCTTTGACAATGATAGGTGTATTCTCCACGATGGAGTTAGTTTTCTTCACACATCTGCACTTTACGCTCGCCGCAGATCCCTTGGTGACTATCTCAGCCCAAACTGGTTCTTTAACATCGATTTTGCCAATAGAGCACTATAATAATGAAACTTTTAAATTAATATTTTTTAATTTATTGCACTTCGAAATAAATATTACTTTGCGTCTGGATAAAGAGTTTGCGAGGGTAAATTCCACAAGGGACAAGAATACTATGATGAGACATCCGAGCAACCAAATATCCATGGCAGTCATATAGTCCAACACGGGAAGTCCGCTTCTAGCTTGGACAATTT
Organism: Odiellus spinosus; assembly: GCA_963920705.1. Lineage (NCBI taxonomy): Eukaryota > Metazoa > Arthropoda > Arachnida > Opiliones > Phalangiidae > Odiellus > Odiellus spinosus. The sequence continues at coordinate 13,031,489 of OY987235.1, read as the reverse complement.
GCGTTGACAGTGTTAGAATAGCAGTAACACCGAGAGTGATTCTTCCCGGAACCGCTTCGATGTCTAACCAGAAACTGACCATGGATACGCCGACCACCAGGAATGACGGGATGTAAATGTTGAAAATACTGGCACTGAGAGACCGTTCGAATATAAAGTGGGCTTGCAGACATTGGGTAATCGCGCTGAAACCTTGAAGAATTAATGAAAATTATATTAACAGTATTAATTCCATAGTTCGGAATTTAAAAGCTTTACCTTTGTAGGTTATTTCCGAGCTGGTTCGTTCGCCTTCTTTCACGTGGTAATTCAGGGGAAATGATTCTAACTTGACTTTAAGTGGATTGTTATGCCATTTCATCACCACATCGTTTTTTTGAGAACGATCTATAACACGATTTCGTTATTTCTAAACCGTAACACTTAAAAATATTATTTTTTAACTTTACATAGGGTAATTTCCAGGTAGCATTTTTGCACATCCATTGGGTAATAATGAAAATCCATAGAACATGCCACTATTATTTTATATCTGCAACCAAAACTTTGTAATCAATTTGGGACCATATAAGTTTCGTGACTTTCTTCATACCTGCTTTTTCTGATGAAATTTCCGCTCGGCAGAATTAGGGAGTACATGATGTTGGCTGTTGTGTCTTGGTAGAGATGAGACTCTTTAGCATTTTTAAACACAGTGTCTGGTTTCCAAATACAATCAATGACTGGCTTTGGAATTAAGTAACCCGATTGGATCACGGTTTCATTCGTTTTAGGGACTATCATAAGGGGATCTCTCCAAAATTCGACCAACTCCGTTTGCATTCCAAACTCCTTTCAATCAAAATCGTAATCCGTATTGCTTTAAAAACGTACAGTTTTTGGATTAATTGAACCTTTTCATTACCATTTTCTCCTCTGATATATCGTATATCGCGCTGACCTTAAGATAAATGCTGAGTTCTATCGGTATTTCTGAGTGAAAAATTATGTAATGATTTACTGATTCAGTTTTCAGACTCCAGATGACAATGTAAGCTATACGAAAATATTTTTTTATATTTACCTGGAAATGTGTAGTTCAAATCATCGCGGCATATGTGAGGTAAGTAATCTCTAAAATCAATGGCCATGGAAACTGACCTTTGATAAATCAACAAATTGTATATTATCAACTACTTGATTAAACATTGTTTATGTCCATTTAAATTTACTCACCCAGTGAGAAAAAATACAACGAAAAAAGTTGGAAAAAAATCTTTACCAATAGAGAGTAAATTCTGGGTTTCATACATTGATATGATTCAAAGGGATTACCAATATCTAGAAGTTAATGCGTATTCTTATGCATAAAATAAACCAAAGATATTATTTAGCTCTTTCAATTCATTGTGGTCAAGTACTGTTAAATATTGTGAATAGTTACGCGTTAATTGAAATGTCTATGATATTTTACCCTCAATTTTTATATAAAAAAGACTACGAATTCCGCTTGTGGTGCTTCTTTGCTAAGGTTTTCTTTAAAAATACTTGTATATTCACTAATCGCTGATATAAAATAGAAACGGGTATACGTTCTCATTTTCACTGACCCATGCATAATAGTTTTCAAGCACGATTCTCGCACACTTTATAAAATATTCTGCAATCCAACCACACGAATCGTTTATTCTACAGGTAAATTACAGTTTAAAACTATAATAACTAGACCAATAAACGGCAGTAGCAGTTGGAAAAAAACTCCAGTTTTTCCATCTAGATCTGGCAGCACGAAGAAACCATTACGCAACCGAAGTAGACCCCCCTCACATAAAGCACGAAAGAAAATAAATATTTTAGTTTCTGTTTGCATGAAAAAAGTTACATGCTTACTTCAATTTCTAACTAGTACCGTTGGTAGTAGTAGAGCCAATAGGTGCAGCTAAAAATTAACATGCATATGGGAAAGACAATTCGGCTAATTCTGTCCAAAACATTATCCTTGACAAAATTAGTTTTCACAACATTAACGCAGTTTAAATTCTTCGCGCTCTTTGTATTATTGACTCTTGTTTTTTCTTTAACAGATCTGCACCTGACGCACAAGATACACTCCGAAACATCATCAGCCCACGTCACTGACTTATCTTTCGGGATACGTTTTCTGGCTTCATCAATGCACTGATAAATTTAGCCATATGATTGTTAAACATTGTAAGTACTTTAACCAAGATAGGAAAGTACTACAATACCTCGCGTCTAGCGTTAGAGTTTGCGAAGGTGAATTCCACTAGGGACAGGAAAACCATAATTAGACAACCCAGCAACCAAACGTCCATGGCAGTCATGTAGTCTAGAATTGGAAGGCCGCTTCTGGCCTGAACGATCTGAGTGGAGAGAGTTAAAATGGCCGTGACTCCCAGAGTGACTCTTCCCGGAACAGCGTTGACATCGAGCCAGAAACTGACCATGGACAAACAGACAACCAGAAAAGACGGAATGTAAGTGTTGAAAAGGCTCGCAGTCAGTGACCGTTCGAATAAGAAGTTGGCATTGAGATATTCCATCACCACGGACACTCCTATGAAATACGATGAAACTCAAAACTCAGTTAAAGTGAAGCTATCACATTTTTTTTTTTTTCGAATGCCAATGGATTGCATTTTGTTTTAACGCCACATTCTACATTTTATACTTCTGGTTGACGCGTTCTTAAGAAAGTTTAAAATAAAAGTGACTTTCCGTGACATCCGGCCTCACTTTAAGATATTATCAAATATTTTACCTTGATATTGGAATTCAGATTTTGTTCGGGGTAATTGTTTCACTTCAAAATTCAAAGGAGTTCCATCTTTTTTCAATGAAATTTTGTCATATACGCCATTACTCCACTGTAATCGTACCTCGTGTTTCCTCGAATGAACTGAATCATATAATAAAATCATAAAAAAAAATATATGAAATAATTAAAATGAAGTAGAACTAAAAATAATACTAAAAAATGTCTCTATGACTGAAGAATTCACTCAAATAGTATCGTATTTCCATGGCATAAACAGCAGCGCTGTACTCTTACAAGCCAATTAGTACGATACAATTATTTTATTTTAGTTGCATAATTAAAAATTAATTTGTAACCACTTTAATAAGTACTTCGATTCTTGCATAGTAATTTATTTTGTGTGTATAATTGTACGTATTTGTCGTGGCAATTAACCGTGCTCCTAGAATATATGCTATATTCATCTGTAGTTGCCTATTACCTTGGTTTTGAAAAAATTATAATTATAAAATTAATTATTATTCTGCGACGAATTTTGGATAAATCTGTGAGGATTGTACCAGAAGATAATGCATTTCAAGGTCATAAGTTCGGCAAGGGCCAGAATTGTTTAAAAAAAATAATAAAAGGGGACAGATAGCAACTGGGTGGTATTTAGATTATTAAGTGCCTTACTTACACAAACCAATTCGCAGAAAACACGACTGACTATCCATTGGATAATATTCAAATTTCATAGGACACGCGACGGTCAATTTGTATCTAAATATAGCAATAAATAATTTATTGTGATAAACCTTCATGTGTGTAACAAATAGAGGTCAGGACTTCGACAAGATTATTCACAAATATTTGGTTACTCATTTAATTATTAATAATCAGTTAAATATTCGATTACATTGGAGTTATCATAGACTTTTCGTGGATAATTTCAAATTATGAATAAAGATAAAATAATCAGAATTATCTTGTCCAAACCCTGACCTCTTATAAGAAATGTACCTGCTTTTCTTCAAGAGGAAAACGTATTCACTGTTCCTAAATACAATTTTGTAGAAAACGTTTTGGGAAGTCTGATCATAAAGTCTCTCCTCTTTCGCGTTAAGAAACGCCGTGTCTGGTTTCCAAATACAGTCGATAACCTTATGTGGTACTAACATGGATGAGCGATTAAAATTTTCTACAGTTATTGGTATCTTTAGAAATGGATCTTCCCAAACTTCGTATAAATCTAACTGCATACCAAACTCCTTCAGGGTCATAATAAAAAATAAAAATTAGAAAAATAAAATAACATTTGATTTCGATGGCAAGAAAATATAACCATTTTCTCCTCGGATATTTCGTAAATTGCTTGAATCACGACGCTAATATTTAAATCAATCACAATTTCTGAAGAAAAAAAAGTCCATTACAAATACATGGTATTATTTAATTAAATCATAGTCCAGTATACTTACTGGGCAGTCTGTAATTTAAATCTCCAAAGCAAATAGGTGGAAAGTATTTTTCCCAGTCAATATCTTGTTCCCTATTATTTAAAAAAGAATTAAATAATTATGATTATATTTTTATTTTATATTACGTTACTTACGAATTGGATGAGACAAGAGGTAAGGTTACATAACATAGTATAAAAAACAGAAACCTTGGTTGAAAAGCGGTACAAATCGAAGCCATTCTAGTTCCAAACTCCAGCGCACGGCTAATATTATTTTGTTTCTAAAATAGAATATTATTCTCTAATCGGGGAACACGTGACTGTCCTGTAATTAATTTTTGATTGCCCTAAAATGTAACTGCACCGCCCTTCCCCCATTTTCATTAGAAATGAACAGAATACATTTATATTTTACATAGCAGAAGAAGATATTGGGAGAAGTGTGCAAATTTGAATCTACCTGATGCTTTAGTCGCGTATCGAGAGTCTAACCATCTTAGGGCTTTCATATCGTAATACCCTCTTCAGACGACTGAGATGAGGAGTAATTAGTACGGTTTAATCAGATTTAACCGAGGCTTAAAGAACTGAGAAGGCTACGTAAAACCTCACTTAAATTTGATTAAACTGGCTAATTACGCCTCGTGTGAAGAGGGTATAAGGGTCTGCTTACCATGAAAGTGTTTATAGGAAGCGTTTTTAACTGACATACAATTTTCCAATATTGGAAATATACTAAAAGCCTATATATTACTAAGCATAAACCGTAATAGAAAAACAGGTAAGTGTACTAGGGTCTTATTTTGTGTAGAAAATATTCGCTTTAAAGCAGTTCCCTAATACAGAGGCGAAAAATTATTTTTAGCTATATTTCTTGAACACGAAAATGTCGTTATAAAACTTTACAAAATATTCTAACTGCCACGTTATAAAATGATTCAATGTGAGTTTGCAACGTCAGCTATTTTCTTTACGAGAATTATAACCGTGCATCGATCCTACCTTAACTTTGATCCTTTTCCCAGCTCCTCTTGAACTTAAGTCTGACTTTGTGAGAAGTTTTGGATCAATACAACACTATTCCAGAGCCAGCCATGAGTGCCTTTTATTTTGTTTTTTTTCCATTTCTGAGGATAATTTGTATATCTCAACTAAACCGCTAAAGTGAGGCTGTCACGAAACTTTCGTGAGGCTACAAATGGAATTTGAGTACCATTTTTGAAAATATCGTCTCAATACGATTCAAAATAAACCATAGAAAAAACGTACAGTACAATGATTAAATGAGTAAATTAGGTTAACGTTTTAAATTAAATGATTGTGTTACTTACGAATTTGATGAGACTAGAGACAGGTCTACAAAACATAGAAATATTAAAATCTGAAAACTAGGTTGAAAAGCGATATATATCGACGCGCTATCAAAGATCTAAGCTTTATAAATTATGTTAAATTTAGATCTAGAAATAAAATAAAAAAGTGAAGAATCGTCGCGTGATCTTATAGATTAAATATTTTAGAAAAAAGTGAAACACATTTACAATATATTTTCCAATAAATGCAAAAAATGCAAATATGAAGCGTGATTAGAGTTGATTGCATTAAAATGTTCTATTAGAGGGGTAGCCTTTTGAAATTGGGCTTGGGTGAAAAATGTCAAACTATTTTTATATAAGAGTTATAATAATAATAAAACCAATATAAGAAGCTAAATATCACCATGGAAGTTGGAAACAATACTCGGCTGGTTCTGTCAAAACAGTTATCCTTGACCTTAATACCTTTCGATTTATTTTCTTTTGTAGGTTTTAGTTTCTTGATCGTAGTCGTATTAGTAGGTTCTATTTTAGACTGACATTTTGCGCAAATCGCAGATTCCGAAAGATTTTCAACCCAAGCCAAAGATGCCTCTTTCATCGTATTTGTCGAGGCTTTTTCCTTTTCAATTGCATCCTAAAGTAATTTTTTTAAGAGACGATAAAATAAATCGGTTCAATACACCGAAGTAATAACTGCTACCATTTTTCTGACGTAAGTGTTTGCCAATGTGAATTCAACGAGGGACAAGAAAACCATTATGAGGCAACCAAGTAGCCAAACGTCCATAGCCGTCATATAATCCAGGACTGGGAGGTCACTTCTAGCTTGCACAATTTGCGTTGACAGAGTAAGAATAGCAGTGACACCCAGGGTGACTCTTCCCGGGACGGCATTGATATCCAGCCAGAAACTGACCATGGATAAACAGACCACGAGGAAAGACGGAATATACGTGTTAAAAAGACTGGCACTTAAAGATCGTTCGAACAAGAAATTGTCTTGTAAATATTCCATCACAACGGATACCCCTGAGATAGTTGGATTTGAAGCGTTAATTCATTTCATTAAAAATAATTTTATGGAAATACCTGGATACTGGAATTCAGTCTTCGTTGACCGTAGTCGTTTCACAGCAAAATTCAAGGGAGTTTCGTCCTCCTTCAGCTTTATATTGGCGAATAAACCATCGTCCCATTGCAATCTAACCTCGTGTTTTCTCGAATTAACTACGAGTAAAACCTTAAGCCAATTAGGCCACGCGACATTATGATATAAAACGATTTTTTGATCCTTACATAAACCGATTTCAAGAGAGCATTTCTGTATATCCATCGGGTAGTATCCAAAGTTCATGGGACATGCAACAGTCAGTTTGTACCTTTGTGGGATTATATATCCCTGTTAATCTTTATTTCTTCATTAGATTCATATAATATACCTGCTTTTCCTCGAGATAAAAGAAAAATCTGTTTTCTCAAACACAATTTTGTAGAAGAGATTTCGCGAAGTCTGCTCGTAGAGTCTCTCCTCTTTGGCGTTCTGAAACATAGTGTCCGGTTTCCAAATGCAATCGACGATTTGACGAGGCAATAAAACGGCGGATCTGTTAGAATTTTCATTCGTTATTGGGATCATCAAAAACGGGTCCCTCCAGAACTCGTATAAATCCAATTGCATTCCAAACTCCTGTGTTATAAAATAGTTTCAGAATTACCAGAGCAAGAAAGTAATACGAGAGTTAATTTTATATATAGTTACCATTCTTTCTTCTGATATTTCGTAAATTGCCAAAACCACGACGCTGATATTTAAATCTATTACCTTTTCTGATAAAAAAAAGTTCATTAAGTCCGCGATTCACAAGTTACGCTAGATCGTTTAGTTTGTGAAATTGTTTTTACTGGGTAATCTGTAATTCAAATCCCCAAAACATTCGGTAGGAACATAGTTATTCCACTCAATGTCATCAGATTGCGCTCTAGGATTAAGAGATGTTAGTTATACCGAAAATAAATTGATATTTAGAGAATAAATTGATATTAGTACTTACTTGGAATATGGAATGATTAAACTAATCAGTATAATAAAATGAATAAATTTTACAATAAGTACTTGTGAATTCACCATCACTACCCAGACGATCACGAAATACGTTTAATTCTTTCAAATATATAAACCTTTCTCTTAAGGCTGCGTGTTACATTGCACCAAAAAACAAAAAACCTAGCGTGATATTAATTAGAGCAAAAATGAAGAGAAAATATTCCCTCATGCAACGAAATTTCCCAAACCTACTTTAACAAAACATCTTAAGACTCTAAAATCGATATCAAACTTTAAGTAATTATTTAGGGTAAGCCTTTTTATAGAAATAAGTAAAATACGTTATAGAAAAAATAGCGAAACTAGTTGGGAAAACTATTCTAGACGCTCTGTCCAAAACGTTATCGTTGGATTTCTGACTCTTCTTTCGACCGTCAGCTGCTGCGTATCTCTTGGGATTTATGAGGAAAGGAGACAATTTTCTGGATCGAATCGACCACCAATGTTTGGTTCTGTTGACTATACGAGGGTCGCTCTTCACCTTAACAATCGTCCGGTTTTCCGTGCTGGTAACCTAAAAAAAAAATCGTTAAATGTTTTCACACAAATCTAAACCAAACTTCAGTTGAGTGACCTACTTTTCTAGATAGAGACTGGGCTAAAGTAAACTCGATTAGAGACATAAATACGGTAAACATGCAACCCAGAAGCCAAGCATCCATAGCTGTCATATAGTCTAACGTAGGTAATGCGCTGCGAGCGTGTACTATCTCAGTCGACAGGGTCTATAAAATAGAGTTATGTATAAGCAATACTTTAAGCTATAAAAAATATTACGAAGATCCATATTCCGGCTAGCACAGACCATTAGGGTGAACGATATTATGTCGTGTTTCCTATTCATTTTATTTACACCAAAATTTAAAATAACCTGTATTCTAGATTATTTCAAGCAATTTAATGATGTACTATTGATCCACTTTAAGGCAGTTTCGCGCAAGTTTGCAAGATTTTATAGGATCGCTAAAAAAGTCTGAGCTACCCAGAAGGACCTTCACTATAAGGTAATATTTTAAGGTAAGGTGTATACCAAAATAGAGGTGACACCTAATGTTATCCTTCCTGGAACAGCGGTGATGTCGAGCCAGAATGAAACCATGGATAGGCTTACCACGAGTGTGCTAGGTCTTGGGGAAACACGAGCCACGTGACCAAAACATTGATTTTTCGTGAAAAGTAAACTTACATATACGTGTTAACTATACTGGCCGTCAATGAACGTACAAATAATAAGTTTGCGCATAAAATCTTGGTTATTTCCGTTGCTGAAAATATATAATTTATAGTACCGACAAACTCCTAAAAATAAGGTAGATACAAACGGGAATATTCAACATATCTGTAAGAAACAGGTAGAAGCTGAATGTGAAAATTCAAGGGTTTGATTTCGTTAAAAAATGTTATGTTCTTCAGGTTTCCGAACGGTAAATTGAACCAGGTCATTTCTACGTCACTCGCTCGTGATGCCACTGCGTAAAGGAATACCTACGTCAGAATCTTTAAAAACCGTAATACCATAGACTGATAGTTACGCAAAACTGGTTTTGAATCACTATAGCGTTCATGCCAAGCCGCCGCCATTGTCAAAGGCTGGGTGCCTATCCTTTTTTTCTTTGGTGCGTATATACCATCTAATTTTGTTCATCCCGATACTAGATTTTTTTTTTTTTAAACCCAGCACGCTAACTAAACTTTTAGATACAAATCGGCCGCGACATTAATTAAGCTCACCACTTTCTTACAACTAAAACAACTTAATTCAAAAACCACTGAAGTGGAAAATCTTCACGAAAATGCAACTTCGGCCGCGGATTTAATTAAGAACTTAACTTCGGGAGCGAAAACAAGTCGTCTCGTTACGTAACTATACTAAGGCCCCAAGCCATCTTGTATCATATGACACGGTTGCGCTAACTTACTCAAAAATAGTTCGAGAGGGCAAAGTTGAGAGTCCAAGGGATAAATATGAAAATCCATGCTGCAAGCCACAGTCAACTTATATCTGCATAATAAAATGAATGTACCCTTAATAATCCAACATTGTTATATATGTTGACTCACCGAGTAGATCGAGATATAAAGTAAAATGGGAAGGTGATCTTTAAGATCTTGTTTTTAAAAGTGGCATCGTATAACTTACTTTCTTTAATGTTACCTATTTAAACAGAGATTTTGTTTTCAATAATTGTTTTCGGCCTATCTACTTGGAAAAAATTACCAAAAATTGTATCTGGCTGCCACAAGCAATCCACAACTTCTTGAGGTATAATTTCGCTCGCTACGTCGTCATCGCCTGATTCGCCTATCAACATATCAGCTTTTAAATGATCATCTTCCCAAAGCTCTGTCATCACCAACTGCATTCCGTATTCCTGAAGTTAAAAATAATCTAAACATTTTGATACCAGTAACAATATACTTAACAAACTAACCATTTTCTCTTCCGATACGTCATATATGGCAGATATGTGTAGCATGACGTGCAGATTAATAGGTGAATCTAACATCGTAAAATTATTTTAAGAAATGGCAGAACAGCGCAAAACGATCGAGTTCTTCCTCCTACCAGATTTAGTGTAGTTACGATGTCCAAAGCAGGTATCAGGCATGGCCGCATCCCAGTTGAGCGGTGATTTTCCTACAATACTGCATATAACAAGAAAGCAAAGTAAAAATGACAAACACAAGAAGCATATGGGCAAAATAACTGTTTTAACTATCTCATGACCAAATAATTATAAATCGGTAGCACCTAGGAGATAAAGGTTAAATGGTATAGCTAGGCAAATTCGCTATAGCAGAGACTTGGGTCATTTATTTCATGAATTGTATTTGTTCCATATCCTTAAAGGCAGGATTTCTACATCAAATAATTCAAGTCCCTTTTTTTCCGTTAGAATATACATATGGGATCTTATTTTAATTTCGCTTATATTTTTTGGTGTGGTAACCTTTTACGCGAATAGTCTCTTCGCTGAAAGGTTATATATACAGGTACTTTCCGTTTCGTTACGATATTACATGTTACCACCGAAGTTATCAGTTATTATGGAAATTGCCATAATTTATTATGAAAGAGCTATACTTACCAATGAAACTCCATCACTAACACTAAATAAAATGATAATTTACAAAGATCCGCGAAAATCATCGCTTAACTAAATATTCGGACAAATTCTACAATGAGTCTTGGGAAGCAATACGGCGTTTATATGAAAATTGCATAGTTTTCCATTACTAAAAGAAAAAAATTTAAAATATGAAGAACACCATTTCACCATTAAACCTATCCATAAAATTATAAACACAACACTTAAAACACAAGACTTAACTTGCAATTGATTTAAAGTCCTTGTTGGGTTAAACATAACTCATTTCCTAGTGGTATTGACTGACACCCACCCCCACCAATGATATTCTTATTCCTATGAAGTGATTTTTATTGATTTTGGTTCTAGAAATAAACCATGTTTGTGTTGTAAAGCATTCAGGAAGTCTCTTTGAATTGCACATGGTTCCATGTATTATATACCGTGCGACGTCATCTGGTTGAGGTCAGGCAAACGCAAGTGTTTTTGAGGAACAACTAAGAAAACTATTAAACTTTAATTTTCATTATGGTGTTTTCGATATGTCTCGTGAAAAAACATGTTTATTAAATGTGAAAGGCTGAGGCAAACTGAACAAAATGTCAAACTTTTTAGGGAATAAGTCATTGAAAATTGATCTTGACGGCGTCGTCAGGCTCATGAATAAAACTTTAAGGTCATGTTTAAGGGTACGCTTCGTGATAAAAATAGACCCAGTAAAGGCTTGTGAAACAGGTCATTGCTAAAGGAAACACGATACGAGACACTCTGTCTAGGACGTTATCTTTTTTCGATTCGTTCCTACGAACGACCATTTTCTTGGAATTCGATTGTGTCGTCGCAGTTCCTTTTCTATGATGGGGCCGCCCATAACGGTTTCGAAAGCTCACTCGCATTTTATAGGCCCAAATTAACGAAGCTACCTTGTTTTTGTGATTCCCTTGGTTTTCTTGTTTGGTTACCTGCGAGAAAAACAATTTGATCGCGTAAATCAACCCATCATTGCATTGGGAATATGGCGCGTAAAAAAATTTGGTTCGGGTTAAGCGTTTTTGCGCTTGAGGTACAAAAATGCTCTGGGTGCCACCAAAAGACTTGCACACGGTGGCCAGAGCCCACTTGACTCCCCAAGAGGCCTGCGAACGTTCTTAGAAGTGCGGGGGTAAGAGCGAGAGCTATCCTACCCGTTTTAAAGAAAAAATAAGTTTATATTTCAGTTCAATAGTAATAGGAAGAATGGGAAAAGCATAGAGTGGATTTATACACAATTTTAAATCTTATGGAGAATAATTCCCTAAAACTCCCAACTTTATACTTGAACGAAACAATTGATTGGAAGGTCGGGTACGATTGATTCTTCGCGCGTTAGTAGTGCTCGCGCCATCTACCTATCGCTCCCAAAACTTTAATATCGACCTATTCCAAATCTTTACTTCGATACTGGTTGTTCTTCTGCTCCAAGATTGAGCCATGGTAAATTCAATCATAGACAAGAAAACCATAATAACGCAACCAAGCAGCCAAATGTCCATAGCTGTCATATAATCTAAAGTTGGTAAGGAGCTTCTGACGTGTACTATCTCGGTGAATAATGTCTAAAATAACAGTGTGCGTTGATCATATTTGACAATGTGACAATTAAAAATAAATATCTCTTATGGGCCCATGATTAGACGTACCAAAATCGCAGTAACCCCTAGTGTTACCCTCCCTGGGACAGCTTCTACGTCAAGCCAGAAGGAAATCATCGACAAACAGACGATTAGGAAACTAGGACTAAAAATTGAAGTTTTACTCCAAAAAATATTGCTATCGACATATAACGAAAATAACCTACATGTATACGTTGACGACACTGGCAATCAATGATCTTTTAAATAAGAAGTTAGCGTGAAGAGTTGTTTCGATGGTTTCATCTAATGTTAAATTTATTTTATGTATGAGAGTAATTTAGGGGAGACGTCATAAGAAAGAGCAGATTCTTAGGCTTATTCGCTGTAGATTGTACTATGCATATACGCGTGTAAATTTTACCACAGGTAAATCATGCTTTACTTGTGATTTTACTAAAAGTAAAGTTTGCTTTTATTGCATGAGTAGAGAGATGTTTTACACATAGCATTACCAAGAAAAGAAAAATTTAGAGAGAATTAATTTCTTATCAATGAGGTCAAAAATTTTGTGTTTAATAATTTCCCATTAAGCCAACTCCTTTTGTAAAAATTTCCAGTTTTTTAATCCTTATCTGGATTCATCAAACTTGTTTGGTTTATTTAAATTTGTAATCTAAATTCGTAAAATCTAATTCTAATTCGTTCAAAATTTCTTAATCGCGATTAAAAACTTGGAAAGAAAGCTAAATGTAGTAATTCTCTCTGATATATTTAAATTAGTTCTCGATATTACCAAGAACCAACTGTTTCCTTGTCGTCATTAATTGATTTGCTTTGTTTTTAGCAATATGTAGGACTGTTAGCGACATCTACACAATATATAATAAAATAACAACTTACCGGCTCTTTCGTCCAAAGTCTCTGTAGCATTAATAAGCTCAATTTGAAAGTTGAGAGGTTTAATTTGATTCGTAAACATAACAGAATGAACATTCCCAACTGTTCCCAGCCAACTCAATTTTACTTCATTCGTTCTATAAGCCACTATAAATTTAAACAATTACAGTTAGTATATATGCGGGTCTTAAAATGCACGTATATTACTTACGAAGTTTTATATCCAAGGAGCAACGTTGTGAATCCATAGGAAACAAGTGAAAATCCATATTGCAGGCGGCGATTATTTTATACCTGGTACTTCGAATTATGTAGTACCACGGGCAAACCAACTTCAAAAATCTGTTTGGTAAAGTGTCCTGGTAAAGGTAACTTTCCTTTGCGTTGTAAAATATGGTATCTGGCTGCCAAAGACATTCAACTACGTGATCCGGAATTCGCAACGAAATCGATTTATAGTCGCAATCAAATTCGGTTAAATTCAGTTCAAAATTTTCTCTTATTTCCGTCATTTGGACTTGCATACCAAACTCCTATAAATACTGTCTTAACTTCCATATCCCATACGTCATAGAATTGGTCATCATACCATCTTCTCCTCCACGACCTCGTAAATTGCGGTTATGTGTAGCATTATATTCAGGCTCAAAATGGGTTCTATAGTATAAATAACTTCTATTATCCAATAAGATTTTTTTTCTTTAACACTCACCAATTTCAAATATATTCTTGCCGTTACACTCTTTCGGTTTTACTTTATTCCAATTGATTTTGAAGGACTCGTCCAATTTGGTACTAATTAAGAAAAAGGATTAAGCGAGAAATAACATCTAATCTGAATACTAAATATTTCACCTTGAACACTTCAGTAATATAATTATTAAAATTAAACATATATTTGGAAAGAAAACCATAATCATATTTAAACTGGCGCCAGACAGTTCCCGTCAAAAAGTAACTGACTTACAATTAAGCAATATGGTAGAAAATAAAATTCTCCCATTGGACTAGATCTTATAGTTATAGAACTAGTTATAAAAACTTGTGGTCGATTTCTTTATACGGTTAACACATTAAGAGTAGTTATGGTGTAATTGTTCATTCATGAATAATTGATTCAAGCACGGAGCTATGTTCTTAGCTATAATTATATTGTATCAAACATAAATTAGAGATACTTCGACAAGCTTGGAAAGAACACCCCATAATAGAGGGTTTTTCGATACATTTCCATCGTAATTATATACACATAAAATAAACAAAAAAAAATCAATTCACCATTATAGCTCGAACTGGCAGCACCTGCTAAGTTAGCCTCTTTAGATCTTAACTCAACAAATCGTAGAGATTCTCAGTAGCGTAGTTTTGCACGTGCTGCAAACTCGAAAAGGGAAATGCAATTGACTACAGCAATATCCCTAGAACGAAAAAAGGCCAAAAGGGGAATATTTTTGATTGTGACGAATACCACTTGTTTTTTAAAGGAAAATACTACCGAAGACAAAAGTGTTTTAAACTATTTAGTTGGAAAAAATCTCATATATCCAGCTTGGGTCAAGAACATTGATGATAAAGCATTAATACCGTAGTTAAAAAAGTACAGAGCTTTACACTCCCTTTATGAAATAGGGAGTAACATGAACTGCACAGGTGGTAAACAACCGTAAACCGGACAATTAACTTGCTCTTGAATTTGAGCAAAATTTTTAAATAAAGTTAAGAGCTACTTAATCTAGAAAAATTAATGACATCGCTTATAAAAATTAGGGTTTGCAACTTTAAGGGCGCTTTGGTTTGTTTTAAATGTGCTCTACCACATGATTTACAAAATGGCGCGAAAAAAGTAATGTTCAAGTTTCAGTTTAAAATGTCTAAAAGTTAAATAACATAATGGATGTAAAATATATTACAACATATGTTGAAAATGCACAAATACTTTCAGTAAACTAAAAATTACGAGTACGCTTCATTGTAAAAATGAACCCAATATATGCATGTGAAACATGTCATGACTAACGGGAACACTACGCGAGATACCCGATCTAAAAGATTATCCTTCTTCCCTTTATTCTTTCGCGGTAAAAGTTTCTTGGGATTTAAAATCTTTACTTTTCGATGAATTTGCCTGACACCCTGAGGCCATGCCACGGTTACGGGTTCCTTTTCAAAACATTCTGTATTTTCCCGGGTAGCTTTCTATGTAATTCGCAGTATTATCAGTATACAAATGTGTCAAAGTCAAACACGAAAATACCTCTATGCTAGCTTCTTTTCTGCTCAAGGATTGCGCCATGGTAAATTCGATGAGTGAAAGAAATACCATGATGACGCAACCTAACAGCCAAATATCCATGGCAGTCATGTAGTCAAGGGTTGGCAGGCTACTCCTAATATGGACTATTTCGGTAGACAAAGTCTTTCAAGAAAATAATGCGCAAAAAAATTATAATCACGCGTAATGTGCCCGAAGTTTCGAAATTAAAAACTATAGTCTTACCAAAATAGCCGTAACCCCTAAGGTGACCCTTCCAGGAACGGCTGTTACGTCAAGCCAAAACGAAACCATCGACAAGCACACAATTAGAAAACTAGGGCTATTAAATAAATATTAATTAAGATAGTAAGTAAAGTGGCGTAAATATGAGAATTAAAAACATACACATATGCGTTAACTATACTGGCAGTTAAAGACCGGACAAATATGAAATTGGCGTGTAGAAACTGGGTTACGCTATTGTCTAAATAGCGCGATAATGGTCGGTTAGTAAACCTTTCTCTCGCGCGTATTGATGATATGAAAATAAATTACCTTCAGCTTTTATAGTAGTAAATGTAGCGTTGACTAAATTAATTTGAAAGTTGAGAGGTTTAACTTTGTGTATAAAATTCACTTTTTCTAATTTAGTATATTCCGGAGGCTCCATCCATGACAAAACCACATCACTCCTAGAATTGGCGACTGTTAAAAAGTTAAAAGACCCTTTAGTTAAAGAAGGTCAGTCTTTTTTGGAAACAAACCATCAATGTAAACTTACGTAGAGAAATATCCAGAGAGCATCTTTGGGAATCCATCGGAAACAGATGAAAATCCATATCGCAGGAGGCTACAATTTTGTATCTGCTGGATCGTATGATGTAGTTAAATGGTAATATCAGTTTGTAGAAGCGATTGGGCAAAGTGTCTCCGTAGAGGAAACTTTCTTTCGCGTTGTAAAAGATAGTGTCCGGTTGCCAAAGACATTCAATGACATGATCGGGTATTAATTTCGAAATAATCTCATCGCTGTCTATATCAGAAAGGTTTAATTCAAAATTTTCCCTGATTTCTGTCATATATATTTGCATTCCAAATTCCTGTGAATTAAAGTTTTGATTATGAAAACGGGCATTTTACTGAAATATCTAAGCTTGAGTACCATCTTTTCCTCCAAGATTTCATAAATTGCGTTAATATGTAGCATAACGTTCAAATTTATGACGGAATCTAGAAATTAATAGATTAATTTGAGCGATAACCTTTAGGACGGCAACTCACCAGGTTCGACAATATCCTTTCCGCTGCAATTAACTGGTTTTATTTGATACCAATCTATTTTCAACGATCGTGATCTATATTGATGAAATTGTATTATTTAATGTTATTCACGATTAAAATATTATTTCTTCACCTTGAGCAATGCAGCGGAATTATGCTGAGATATACCCAGAAATATGACAAAACCAACATCGCGTATATCTAAAGAAAAAATACCTAACGCAGAAGCTGTAGCGAAACCTAACCACGTACTGAAACACGTTCAAATATTCTCTCAATTTAACAACTTGTCGTTCTAGGCATTAACCATAATAAGGCTATATTTATTTATCGTTGACCGTAAAGCTATTATTAAAAATAAAGAATTATAATTAACAATGTGGGGACAATTTCTAATATAAAGGTTGCCCCATAAAACGAGAGATTTGCAATATCTTGAATATCTAATACGACAAAAAAAGGTACGCTCTACTAACATTGAAAGGGCTGATACTTAACAATACTGTCATAAGATTAAATGACGTACAAGACTATATAACTGTTTCTTTATTCAAATAAGAGCAGGAAAAATTCTTCCTTCTACAGCCCTTCACATAGAGTCTGCGGCTGTGAACTATAGTTATCTCACTGTTTATTATATTGATATCTGAGCTATACGAGCTCCCTCGCGATCAATTATAATATACAATATGTGCACGAAAGGTAGCGTTCGCACGTATAAATACGCCCTAAAAAGGATATGTATATAGTGCTCTACAACCTTGCTTAGCTTATTTTGCATAGAATAAACGGCTCTACAAGATAAATTATACATTGTAGCGATAGACTTTGGTCAGCACCTATAAGTGGTTTGGTAGTTGCGGAGAGCGTATCAGATATCATAAGCCATTAATATAAGAGTAACAGGTGCAAACGAATCCCAGATATAATTATTACGTATTAAAAGTTAACTACTTTGCCGTAAAAGGGCAAACCAATTATTATATATTATTATGTAATGGGATATAATAATAGCCTTTTTAGAACTTTTATATTTGCAGCCTTAATTGAAAAATAAGTAAATTTCAAATAAAGAACCAATTATTCTATTGGAATATAAGTGTTTCCCAAGGCTATAACTCACTATATCGTATTTCATCGATTTACGTCACCCGGTTTGAAAAATTAGGCTGAAATAACATCCAACCATTTTATTAAAATAAGTGCAAGCGTGAGTTGCGTGCAAGCGTGAGTTGGAGTTTCATAAAAATAAATTTAAAGGAAAGGGCCAGGAAAACATTTCCCACACCTTAATGTTAGTTTCACTAGATTTTAATATTAATAAAAAAGATCAAAATAGATTCGTGTGTTTATGCATATTAAAAAAGAACAATAAAGGTTTGATGTTTTTACCTCACCGGAACATTTTCTTCTCGTGGGCTACACGTTTTCTCTGACAAAACTGGGAAAATTATAGATCGATTTAAAAAAATTTAAAATAATGCATGAGGCTAGTAAGGAGGTGTTGGGGATTGAATTAGCCAATATGAGCTTGCCTATATCGTGACGTCTACCATCCCCCCCCCCCGAGATTAGGATGAACACTACCCCATAAACAATCAGTTTCTGAAAACGGTAACTACTTTTAACAAAGCTTTGAAAGATATTTTGTAAACTGTTATCCCCGCTTTGAAATGCATAAAGATGATATCGTGATCCTATCCTTTATAGCCCAGAAAATTACGTTTCATATTTTAATATATATTTATTCTTAGTTGTGCATATTTATATACGAATTGCGTGGTAATATGGCTTGAAGTTTCTTATTATATCCAATAATAAAAA
Source organism: Odiellus spinosus (assembly GCA_963920705.1). Classification (NCBI taxonomy): domain Eukaryota; kingdom Metazoa; phylum Arthropoda; class Arachnida; order Opiliones; family Phalangiidae; genus Odiellus; species Odiellus spinosus. Next base: position 13,012,909 of record OY987235.1, on the reverse strand, counting down.
TTATTAAATAAAACACACGAAACGAACCGTTTAATTAATTTGGATACCATATTGTACGTTATTGTACAAGATAAAAATAATTTAAAAGCTACCCAAATTGTAAAACAAAAATGTTAATACATTATTGAACTGTTAATAAAAGTTAGCTATTTTAAAAACATTTTAAAAATATTATGGATATGCTTCGTTGTAAAAATATATCCAATATACACATGTGAAACACACCATTGCTAAAGGGAAAGCTACGCGAGATATACGATCCAAATTGTTATCCTTCTTCTCTTCATTGGCCTGAGGCCAAGCAATGATTGGAAATTCATTTTTCGAATAGTGTTTATCGCTCTAATTGGTTTAAATCTTTGCTTAATGTCATGATAATAGAGAAATAAAAAGGCTAAAAAACGACGGTACATGTAAATACCTCTAAGATAGCAGTATTTCTGCTAAAGGATTGCGCAATGGTGAATTCGATCAGTGACAGAAATACCATGATAACGCAACCAAGTAGCCAAATATCCATGGCAGTCAAATAATCAAGGGTTGGAAGGGAACTCCTGATATGAACAATTTGGGTGGACAAAGTCTGTCAGGTAATCATTAAGCTAATATTAAAACCATACGTTTGTATCTGTACTCAAAATTTAAAATTACCAAAGTAGCTGTGACCCCTAAGGTGACTCTTCCAGGAACGGCGTTTACGTCGAGCCAAAAGGAAACCATCGACAAACAAACAATTAGAAAACTAGGGCTTATAAATTAAAAGAATAAGTTAGTACCTAAACTAGATATTCATACAAAGTAAAACTAGCTTACATGTACGCGTTAACTATACTGGCGGTCAAAGACCGGATAAATAAGAAGTTTGCGTGTAGATATTGAGAGACGCTGTTGTCTAAAGAGCGCGATAATGGTAGGTTAGGAAACAGTTCTAAGTGCACAAGTAGGATTTAAAAGTAATTTACCAGCCTCTTCAACGTTAGTAGATGTTGCGTTGACTAAATTAATTTTAAAATTGAGAGGCTTAACTTTGTTGATAAAAACTACAGATTCTATGTTAGAGCCTTTCGGAGACTTCATCCATGACAAAATCACGTGATTCTTTGAATTGGCAACTGTTGAGAGCTCTATATAGTTAAAGCTATTCGGGGCTGATTTTTTGGGGTGGGGGGCTTTCGTAATTAACACTCACGTAGAGAGATATCTAAAGAACAACTTTGCGAATCCATCGGGAACAGATGAAAATCCATATCGCAGGAGGCTATAACTTCGTACCGACTTCCTCGAATGATAAAGTTCCTTGGTAATATCAGTTTGAAGAACCGATTGGGCAAAGTGTCTGAGTACAGGAAACTTTTCTTGGCGTTGTGAAAGATAGTGTCCGGCTGCCATAAGCATTTAATGACATGATCGGGAATTAATTTCGAGACATTATCATCGATATCGACGCCTGTAAGGTTCAATTCAAAGTTTTTCCTGACTTCTGCGAGATAAATTTGCATTCCGAACTCCTGCGAATTGTAAAGTTTTAGAATCGAAGGTCCACTTTTCAGGAATATCTTAATTCATGACTTACCATTTTTTCTTCCAAGATTTCGTAAATTGCGTTAATATGTAGTGTAACGTTCAAATGTATGACTGAATCTAAATATTTAAAATAAATTTGCAAATTTTGATTACGTCACTTCTCAGTTCTCACCAATTTCGACTAAATGCTTTCCGCTGCAGTTGCCTGGTTTTAATCGATACCAATCTATTTTATCCGACTCGGTCCTATAGATTAATTAATATTAATTAATTTTATTCGAGATCAAATAATTATCACTTCACCTTGTACAATACTGAGATAGTAGGCTAAGAAATAGCCACAACTTTGAACCAAAATTAGAAACACTAATCAACATTATTTTAAGAAATACGTTAACTTTTTCTCCGCGTACTGGTAAACTATTCTTAAATGTTTCTAGGATTTATTTCCAAATGAATTTTTACTAAATCTATTAAGCGATGATCGCAGGACGCATGCGTAGCTAAAGATAAAATATACTCCGATTCAAAAGTATATCAGAAGCAGATATATTGATCTTATTGAACCTCTTAACCCTAATTGATACCCTAATAATAATTATTTCTCGAATCAAATCTAGGAAAAAATTAAATATAAAGTTAAGCAAAATATCTGAACCGTAAAAGAGGTTTTTTATTATCTTTAGATTTCATATATCGTCGCGAAATTTAAGCGAGGCTAAACACACTTATGAACATCAAAAATGATTAAAAATATTGATATTGCAGTTAGTGACGAAGACTTTTAAATTCGTGTACGCTTGGGAGCCGGAAATATTATCGCTTCAACTGGGTTTAATAACTAGTAGAGCTTTAGAAGATAGATATATTCTAACGCGTTCCCTTTCTTATTTACCTTATTGAAAATATGGTTTCCGCGTGTGCACGAAAGGTAGAGTTCACATGACCACGGAAATACCTTTAAAGGCCTGTTCAGACTAAACCATTTATTCGGTCAACTGGAGTTTAGTCAACAAGGTGAAACGTGTGATTATATTTCGGATTAGTTTACTACTTTGCTCAATTAAGTAACCCAAAAATGTTGTTTAGAAATTTATCAGTAATCCGTTTATGATTACGATACAAGGCTTTTTAGTAACAGGTGTGACTATTACCAGTTTGAATTTTTATAGATTGAAAGATACTTTCGATTTATTCGTTGAAGAACGAATTGTACTAATTAGTACTATTCTAATGCTATACCATTAAAGCTATACACTTTGAAATCGTTTTACAACCTTTTTTAATGTTTAATTTTACAATTTAAACAAAGCAGATAAAACCCATTTTAAAATATCTAAGTGTGAACGCGGCTATTGTATCCGAGAAGTGTATTTTATCAATTTTAAGTTCCTGCTCTGGGATACACCCGACTTGTTATCGGTTTATTTTATCATTGAAATATTTGCATACCCGGTAGCAGTTAAGCTTCCCCAAAATGTAAGTGATAGAGACAAGGTTTTAGATGAAAACGAAACGACAAACCGAATGTTGAAATATATTTGAGTATTTCGTATATTTAAATTTATTTTACCTTATTTCATTTTATTATTAAGTTTATTAAGCAATTTGACGAGGGCGCGAACCACCGATTTTAAATTAAAAAACAAAGTTTCGTCTTTGAACAAGGTTTTTCGTACCAATCATACTGTTTGCTATTTTAAAAAATTTCGTCGTTTGTCTATCGTGAAAGTTATTGACATTTAAAATCCTTCCGGTGACCAAATTCTCAGAATTAGAATTAAACGAATCGTAATTTAGTTGACTTCCTTTAATTGGAAAGCTTTCTTAATTTTCTAATTAATCGAAAATGAGGGTATTTTCAAGGTCGATCAAAGTTTCAGTATTTATAATTTAAGCAGTAATAAAATATCTTTACGAACGTAATTTTGATCTAAGACGATATATGAATCTCGAATTTCCGATTATGTGGCTTAAGATAGGATAAGCCTTGGCTAGTGGTGTTGGTGGTTTTGGATGTATTAATTTTGAGGGACTTCCTCCTGTTCTCCTAAAATCCTCTTAACTTATTTTAGCCAATAGATACAAGTTGGATTGTATCCGCCAATTTGAATTTTGAAATTTCAAACTTATTTTTCTTAGTCAATAGATCTTGGGAGTATCCCTTTAAAATGAAGTTTTATCACACGAATTAAAGTAGTATCATGGTTAATATTTTATGAAAGCTACACACGTTTTGACAGATCTTATCTATATCTTTCTCAAGAATTAATTTAAGACAGAAACGTGCCAAAGTATAATCAAAATTACATATTTAATGCTATTTACAACAGTATGACAATTATTGACCCATATGTATAAGCTCTTTAATAAATATTGATTTTTTATTCACTTTGATATCAAATTTGGGTGACAATGTTGGCGTAAATCTGGAATGTCACGGAAATTTTCACGAAAATTATTTATGATTTAAAATTTTCAATAAAATTATTCGAATACCAGTACTTCAAAACCAGTGAAAGCACCTATAAAATATTTTTCATGCTTTCGAATAGATCTTTAAAAAAAATCCCTGGAAAGGTCTAAAAGTGACGTGTTGTTCTTGGTGATTGGTTAAAATTCCACACTAAATAGTCAGGCTTTAGTGAGAGAGCGTCAAAGTTTACGAAGCTGGTCTTACTGTCCCTAGGCGAAACCGGGTCTTAATGTTTTACCACTCCTGGCAGCAACGACAATTCAAGGGAGCCAATGAGATATTTATGAAGTTTTGTTAAGCGTTGAGGGAGGGTGTTCAACATTCCTTATATATAATTATATAAAATTCCCCCTCTAAACTAATAAATTAAGCAACGACTGATATTTCAACAGCTGAGTAAAGCTTGGCTTCATCTAATATCTAAAGTTTGATTCCAATTTGGTTCTAACTGTTAGTAATAATTATTAAATACTAAGGATATGCTTCATTGTAAAAATATACCCAATAAATAGAAGTAAAACAAGACATTACTAAAGGGAAAGCAAAGCGAGACATCCGATCTAAACTATTATCTTTTTTGGTTTCATTCTTTCGAAACATGATTTGTTTTGGATTTAGTTTATTCAGTTGGCTTTCCGAAGGTTTGTCTTTGGAGGTCTGAGGCTTGTCGTTGCAGACTTGAGTCCTGTCGTTGCAGGTCTGAGGCCTGTCGTTGCAGGTCTGAGGCCATGCAAGTGGGATAGACTGTTTTTCTGAATATTCTTTGCAGTCTTGATTGGCGCTCTACGTAAATAGTGTAATATCAGTATTTAAACAAGTATCTGTATTGACAGCTGGGTGGATTAATGGAAATTATTAACCAGACATAGACCTCACTGTGATGCCATTTTATCTTTGAAAGCGAGAAAGAAAATACTGTATGGGTCTACATTTAGTTCATCTCCTATTTCGAAATTAGATTGAGGTCTCTATCTCGTGGAAAAAACACTGGTAATTGGCAACCAATATGCATGCTGAAACTTTCTGTCCGACCAGGGTCCTCAATTATAATTATTAACGATTCCTATATTAACGGCTATAATAACCTTGTATATATTTAACGCCAATACGTTAGATAGTTACCCAACGCTCCTAGAAATTAGTTTTCCTTCTTGAAGAGGGTTTTAAATTTTACACTAGAGGAAAGATACCCCAACGCTTTTAAGGGCCAAATGGCTATCCCGAAATTCATTTTTATACAAAACTTCCCCTAATCCACCCCTGGTTGAGAGATATACCTCCATAATAGCAGCTTGTCTGCTCAAGGATTGCGCCAAGGTAAATTCAAGGAGTGACAAGAATACCATAATGACGCAACCTAATAGCCAAACATCCATGGCCGTCATGTAATCGAGGGTTGGCAGCGAACTCCTGATATGAACTATTTCGGTGAACAAAGTCTGCCATCAAAAAAATCATTAAGAGAGAATCCTAGACAATGGTGGGGCCCTATATACACAGTTTGACTAGATCTTACCAAAATTGCCGTAACTCCTAGTGTTACCCTCCCCGGGACGGCATTTACATCAAGCCAAAACGAAACCATCGACAAACACACAGTTAGAAAACTAGGGCTGATAAAATGAGATTTACTTTAAAAGGACTTAACTCGTGTGACCAAAACCCAAAACCTACATGTAAGCGTTAACAATACTGGCAGTCAAAGAACGAACAAATGAAAAGTTCGCGTGCAAATATTGGGAAATACTATTATCTAGAATAAAAAACATTATTTTAAAAACATAACAACAGTTATTTTTAAATGGAAATGGCTTTCAGTGATCGATTAAATTAGGTTACATGTGATTCTTATTTTTACCATCACGTTGCAAAGAATAACAATAAACAACAACTGAAATGAGGAGTGGAAGCCACCTCTAAGAATAACAGTTTAAATATTTACCGGATGATTTAATTTTGGTAGATGTAGCGTTTATTAAATTAATTTGAAAATTGAGAGGCTTAACTTTGTTGATAAAATTCACCGGTTTAAGATCAGTGCTGCCAAATGATTGCATCCATGACAAAACTACTTCGTTTCCACGACTAGCAACTGTTGAAATTTTTGGATATTAGTATATTAAATGCGCGTATCTCGATGACGTGGCTATTAATTATATTATTGGATGGATCAAAAGAAAATTATTTACGCAAAGAAATGTCCAGAGAGCAACGTTGCGAATCCATCGGAAACAGATGAAAATCCATATCGCAGGCAGCGATAATTTTGTATCTGCTGCATCGTATGATGAAGTGCCATGGTAAAACAAGTTTGAAGAATCTATTGGGTAGAGTGTCTTCGTAAAGGTAACTATATTTAGCGTTTCGAAAGATAGTATCCGGTTGCCAAAGACATTCTATAACATGCTCTGGTATCAACTTCGAGACGGTCTCGTTGCTTTCAATTCCAGTTAGGTTAAGTTCAAAGTTTTGCCTTATTTCGGTTAGATGCACTTGCATTCCAAATTCCTAAACAGAGTTGTAACATTACAACCGACCTTTATGCAAATTTATAATTTTTATTACCATTTTCTCCTCCGAGATTTCGTAAATGGCGTCAATATGTATCATAACATTCAGATTTATGACGGAATCTGAAATTTCAAATTATAATTAATTCCAAACTGGCATATATTTATCTTTAAAATCTCACCAGCTTCAACAATATTTTTTCCGCTACAGTTCACAGGTTTTACACTATACCAATCGATTTTTAGGGATGTGACACTAAAATAACGAATTAAATTACAAAACAAGGTAGTCGAAAAAACAGGTTATATAAAAATAAATGTGAATTACCTTGTAAAATTCAACAAAATTAGGAATACGTAGAACGATGTACTTAAATAAGTCTTTAACATTGTCGTTTTAAAAATCTAACAATATATTTTATAAGAAAATCACCAATTTCGTCAAATTAACCATCAAAATAATTTGATTTTGATTGAAGCTATAGAAAATGGTGTCTCATGGATGGCCTAAAATTGGTATGTTATACCGTATCTCGCCGTTATTTGTTACGGAGCCTTATTCGTCGCAATCTTACTTCAAACGCGTGTTAGGATTTACAACTTAAAAAAATGTTTCCAATATAATTTCTTCTTCCAAGTTTGTGAACAGCAAATAAAAAAAATTCAAGGATCAGATTTTAAATTAAGGAATCAGAAAAAATACTTTATTTCAGCTATTAATATCCCTTTAAGCGCAACAAGTAGAATTCAAACGTTATCCAGTCTGTAAACAGCAAAGAAGTGAGGAGCGTTCGATTGTTCGATCTCTTTTGAGCTAAAGTTACGAGAGGGTATCGCGTGTAGGATTCAGAACTCTCTTACCAAGATTATGACATGAGGGCGTTTTAAAAACAGAATCAAGACCGAGACACTTGCACCAAGTATATTTAATCCATAAAAATGAACCAGAGAAAATATCAAGCCGTTCGCTATAGGTTCAACGCGTAATTATATTATGGCGTACGCAAAGAACCTAGATGTAGTTTTTTCCGATTGTTTTATTTTCGCGTGCTTTCAGAAACACTATGTAAATATAGCCCGAAAATTATTACCCAACCTTTTGTAAAACTACTAGGCAAAAAGAGCCGAACCTTTAAGAAAACTATACAATATTTTCCCACAAACAATTTATAAATAAATATAATGATATATTCAATTTATATTTGAATATCGTAGCACGTCAGTTTATTAAATTAAACGAGTTTTATGATATACCAAAACCTTGAACGTGAATAGAATATATAGAGAATATCTAGCAGCCCAGAGTTAGTAATTAGTATACTACTCAGTTGAAATGATCATATACTTTATGAAAGCCATCCCTACCATCTTCAGGCGATGCGTAATTAGCCGGTTTAGTCAGATATACCTGCGGTTTAATCAGATTTAATCGATGTTTATTGAACTGAGAAGGCAATTTAAACCTCAATTAATTAAATCTGAATAAACCGCGGCTAATCACGCCTCGTCTGAAAACGATACAAGAGAATAGTCTCTATGGTAAACGGACCGGGATCAGTGATAGATCAATGAGTCGAATGGGGCTGGGAGCGAGAAATATAGCGAAAATTAGATTTTTTTATCGTATCTCCTCTCTGAGGTGGAGAATAAAGTATTATGGGCCACCACCGAGTCGGGTTACTATCGCTAGTTAACGTTATCACTCAAGGGAGAGTCGACGATTTCTCAAAATGTTTAAAATATTTTCACACTGCCTTGCCATTACTTTTCCACTTAGACGAAAGAAAACGGAGGCCAATTTGGTTACTTGCTGAGATCCATATTCTAAAATATGATCTTTATACACTCTTAATTTAATTATAGTGTATGAAACTTAGCTTTCTTGATGATGGTTTACATATTTTTATTCCTTGCACGGTTTCCTACCATCTACGAAAGACGTTGCTTAGAGGCACCGCAACATAAGTCGGGGAGAAATAAAGTGGCTAATAACATTAATAATACATTCCTTTATCCGAGGGAGGAAACACTTGAGAACACAGGTGTCAAACCAAGTTGACGAAATGTTTACATTATACCAAAACTGAACTGAGTTAACTCAAGTGTACAGAGAAGTCGAACGCGTAAAAATGTATAGTTCCAAGATCTCATCAATATTTTAATTGGTTCGAAAACAATTGTACAGGGAACACGCATTAGAGGGAGAGTAAAATAAATATTTGTCCTTCAAAATATTCGCTACAACAATAATTCTATGACAAGGGTTTTTATCTTTAATTCCATTACATCACGACTGACTGTGTTCCACTAACATCTTATTACGGATATGCTTCATTGTAAAAATATACCCAATAAACGGAAGTGAAACAAATCATTACTAAAGGGAAAGCAAAGCGAGACACGCGATCTAAACAATTATCTTTCTTCGTTTCGTTCTTTCGAAACACCATTCGCTTGGTATTTAGATTATACAGTTGGCGTTCAGAAGAGATCTTAGGCTTACGAATAGGTCTGACGTTGCTGGTCTGAGGCCACGATAGAGGGATAGGCTCTGAATATTCTTTGAGATCCGGATTTTCGCTCTAAGCAAACAGCGTAATTTCAGTATTTAAACTAATTATCAGTCGTGAGAGATATACCTCCGTAATAACAGTGTTTCTGCTAAAGGATTGAGCCAGAGTGAATTCAATGAGTGACAAGAATACCATGATTACGCAACCTAATAGCCAAACATCCATGGCCGTCATGTAGTCGAGGGTAGGCAGCGAACTCCTGATATGAACTATTTCGGTAGACAAAGTCTGCCACCAAAAATTCACTAAGAGAGAATCCTAGACACTGGTGGTGCCCTATATAAACAGCTGAAAAGATCATACCAAAATCGCCGTAACTCCTAGCGTTACCCTCCCCGGAACAGCATTTACGTCAAGCCAAAAGGAAACCATCGACAAGCACACGATTAGAAAACTAGGGCTGATCAAATAAGAGTTACTTAGACTTAATTCAAGTTACCATAACATAAAAACCTACACGTAAGCGTTAACGATACTGGCAGTCAAAGAGCGGACAAATGAGAAGTTCGCGTGTAAATATTGGGAGATACTATTATCTAGAATATAAAACATTCTTTTAAAAACATAGCATCAATTCTTTTTATATGGAAATGGCTTACTGAAATAAGATAAATTGTTATCATCACGTACAATAATCACAATAACCAACAACAGACAAGACAAGGGGAAGCCACCTCTAAGAATAACCGTTAAAATATTTACCGAGCCATTTCCTTGTGGTAGATGTAGCGTTGATTAAGTTTATACGAAAATTGAGAGGCTTAGCGTTGTTGATAAAATTCACAGGTTGAACATCAGAATCGCCCAGTTCCATCCATGACAAAACTACTTGTTCCCTACTAGAGACTATTAAGATTTTTAGATAGATTAATATATGGAATATTTATGCATGTGTGGAATATTTCAAAAGCTCCATTATTAGATGAAAAAAATGTATTTACGCAAAGAAATATCCAGAGAGCAACGTTGAGAATCCATCGGAAACAGATGAAAATCCATTTCGCAGGCCGCGATAACTTTGTATCTGCTGGATCGCATGATGAACTGATATGGAAAAACAAGTTTGAAGAATCTATTGGGTAGAGTGTCTTCGTAAAGGTAACTATCCTTAGCGTTGTGAAAGATAGTATCCGGTTGCCAAAGACATTCTATAACATGCTCTGGTATCAATTTCGAGAAGGTATCGTCGCTTTCAATTCCAGTTAGGTTAAGTTCAAAGTTTTCCCTTATTTCGGTTAGATATACTTTCATTCCAAATTCCTAAACAGAGTTGTAACATTACAACCGACCTCTATGCAAATTTATAATTTTGAATTTACCATCTTTTCCTCCGAGATTTCGTAAACGGCGTCAATATGTAACATAATAAACAGATATATGACGGAATCTAAAGTTCAAATTATAATAAATTTCAAACTCTCATATTCTTATCGTTAAATACCTCACCAGGTTCAACAATATTTTTTCCGTTACAGTTCACAGGTTTTATATTATACCAATCGATTTTTAGAGATGCGATACTAATGAAATTCATAAAATTCGTAACTATAGTAATCGAAAAACTATAAATAATTAGTGCATGGAGTTTGTTTAGCTATTATTAATTGGATAGATCTATTGTATTATATTTTTTTATATTTTTTACTTGTATTATCATTCCAGTTTTTATCGAAAAATGGCCTTATTCTAGAAAACTATGATAGTAGTTCGGATAAGATAATTTCAAACCTATTTTCGTCAAATATAATGATTGAAATTTAAACCTAAAAGCTTGGATTTATTATTTAAATTATTTTCCTCGAATTGTTATTGAATTTTAAATGTTTTTTATTTATTTACACGAATTTTAAAAAATTTGAATTTTTTTATCCAATGTTATACGTTTCATTTCAAGTAACTTGTTAATAGAGAAAGCTTCGAGCGTTTATCTTCTGATAAACTCTTATATCAATTTACAATTTGCATTTTTGGTCAGAAACAAGTAATCCAAAATTAAAATATCTGAAAATATTCCGAGCACTAACTAGGAGAACTTTAGAATGCGAATTACCTTGAAAAAGTCTGCAAAATTATGAAAACACAGAGCACCATAGGTGCACAACACTTCAACATTGCGGTTTTCCATATGAAGCTAGATTTCTTTGCGCAGAAATGAGCTATTTGATATTTTCATTAAAATACCGAGGCACGTGTAAAACACGCAAGGAAATACCCGTTCTTTCGTGTATACTTGGTCATTTTATCGAACACACTAACTTCAAATTATGTCTTAAATCGTTTAAAACTAAAGTGAGGGAAAAACTTTAAAGGTATATTCCATGATCAAAAAAAAAAAATATTGCCTGCTACAAAAACATTTCCAAACACAGAAAACATTTAATGTTTTAAATTTGCATTAATTATTAAATAGGTTATGGACGATAGAAATCGTCGCTGATATAAATTTTTAAAACCGAAAGAATTTCACCCATATGAACAAGAGAAGTACGAGCTAAAACGTCGGCCAATCAGGTCGATCACAACGGAATACGTAAGTCACGATGCTTTTTCAAAAAGTTTATAACATTTTAAGATTTCAAATAATTAAATATTTAAAAAAAAAACATTGGTTTTGAAATATGATTATTATTTTAAACTACAATGAGCTTTTTCCTTTAACGTTTGTTATATTAATAAAGTTTACCGTCCACGATAATTTTCTGCTTCAGTTAATATAAACTTTTTAAAGGTAACGTGAAGAGAAAAAATGTAGTGGTTCAGCTTCTAATAATAAGACATTTTCGTGCGTGCATTAGTTTATATATTTATTTTATGAAGCAAAAGATTCTTTTAACTAGAATCTCCTTCTAATTGTATGTCAAAACCTAAATCTTTTCCACAATTTAGAGACATTTCCCGAATGTTTTAATACGCGAAATAGGTTTATTTTTAAATAGTATAATTAAGCAATAAAAAAATATATATTTTACTGTACATCCTCCCTTTACCTTAAAGTAAAGATGAAAGAAAAGATTTTTTATCGAGTCTGCTACTAAAAATATTAAAACTGAATAAGTTTCTTGAAATTGTGAATTAAAAGCGCTCCCTTTAACCAATCAAAAAACACCCATCATTCACTAGGTAAAATTATCGCAACACGTGCAGACGTGGGCACGTGGTTAAAGGGACTTCTTTTAGTTGATATAAATAAATTCCGATTTTTTGCATAAAATTCAGAGACGTTTCAGGTTTAACTACTCAAAAATTCCTTATTTCAACTAGTAGAATCGAATTAAAATTTCTGGATTGGTCTATTAACTGTCCTTTTAGCGCGTCGTTTCTTCTGTACATGCTTTGAATACAGGAAATAGAGTTTAGCGCTCGCAATAGATCACGCCCTTAAATTCGATATGGACTTAGTTTGATAGGTACGCAAATAAACGTACGTTACTTTTCTTCTACCGGTGCTAACAGAATAATCTTTATTTGTAGAAATGTCCGTACACGTTTTCTATGTCAACATTTGTACGAAAACTTTTCTCGAACAAGTTCAAGAAACGATTTTTCTATATTTGCTTGCGCACGGCATTATTGTAATAATAAACGATATAAAAAGAAGAAAAAAGGAGCAAAAGAAAGGGAAACAAATATCTTGATATCCTATCTAGAATGTTATCTTTCTTCTTGGATGAATTCTGTTTCCTCGGCATCATACGAGTCGATGTGATAGGACCAGCCAATGGAAGTTCTTTATCACCGATTTCGTTGGACAACGTTTGAGCCGACGTGATGCTCTCCTTACAAACCCAAGCCGTTACATTCTCTCTAGTATCCTCGTTGTTACTCTGTAGTTTACACAAAAACCGGAGATCAAAAAGACAAAATTCACGAAGAATAAGATTGAAAATGAAATTTTTCGCGGGACTTGTCTGTGTTACAGAGCCCGAATAAAGGGAGGGGGCAAGGGTGCGTGGATAATTGGGGTCGTCCTAACCGGTAGAATTTTACTTTGAAAGCTTGTCCCATAACAAAACTCACGCTTTCTGACAGATTGAACCATGGGTAGTCCAAATTAAAACTTCGTAAATAACTTCCTAAACACAATAAGCGAAACCTAATGGAAAGAAATAGCGTCCTCCACCTTTTTCCCCTGAACAAATTATATTGTTTGAATACCCCATGCAACTACAGCTTTAGGTTTCAACCCTGGTGCTTTAACTCCATATCCCTACTGCATCCTCCTTTTAGTCATTTAGTTATGTATAGAGTCTTACGTTAGCGACCCTCTGCCCTCTCCGTCTGTGTATGGTCTGAGCCATGGTGAACTCTATCAAGGACAAAAACACCATGACCAAACATCCGAAAAGCCAGACATCGATGGCGGTCATGTAGTTAACGGATGGCAAAGAGGAACGGGCGTGAACTATCATGGTCGTTAGTGTCACTGTAAAATTGTAAATCTACGTTAACGAATATTTTTGACGCCCTTCGATAAGAACTCACGCAATGCCGTGACTCCTAAGGTGACCCTTCCGGGCACGGCATTTACATCAAGCCAGAAAGAAACCATAGAAAGACAAACCACGAGAAAAGACGGAACGTACGTGTTAACCAAAGAAGCCGTAATGTGACGAATGAAACAGAATTCGGCGACCAATATGGTGGTGAAAGTGTCTTATTTGTCAAATAATATATTGTTAGTAAGCCGTTGGTCTCAAAATATTAATATAAATGACTAAAATCAGACCTTCCGTTAACCGAAGACGGGTTTTCAACGACTGGTAGCGTTTTAAAGAGAATTGTAATGGCTTCACTCCCTCAATAACTTCGATTGGAGGATAAAGAAGTTCTATAACTAAATTTTCGTGTTTTTCGGGGATCCAGTCTAAATCCACTTGATCCTCGAAATGAGAAACTTTGAAAAATTGTTTGCGTTAAGATTCTATACAATTGTATGATCTGTATAGAAATTTTAAAATTTGAACAACACTTTCAGTGCACTACAAATAAAATATTTTTACGTAGTCAGCCTGACATATTTTCTTTAGTATAAGTCACATACTGTGATGGGGCTCCGCGTTCACATTAGAAACTGAAACCGTTTTTAACCGTTTAAAAAGGTCAAATTGTAAAATTTTGAGATCAACTGTAAAGTTCATTTCTCAAAATATATAATAATTATCTTGTTGATAATTATAAAAGTTGGTTTGAAGATTCAAATAGATTTGAAAACGGTTTCAAAGTCTCTTAATAATTTCCCAAAATCGTTTCAATGGACATAAAAAATTATTATCTTGTTCTTTGGGTAATAAATCTGACCGACTTTTACTAGAACCTTCTGTTAACCAAAAACGTGATATATCACTCACATAAAGTTAAGTTCAAACCGCATATCTGCGTATCCATCGGATAGTTCTTAAACGACATGTGGCAACTTAAAATCATGTGATATCTAAAATAAAATTGAAAAATTTCCAATTTATGGGTGAAAAAAACGAGTAACTATAGAGAAGAATTTCACCTGCTATAGCGTAGAATAAAACCACCGGGTACTATCTTGAGAAAAAGGTTGGGTACAGTCACTTTGTACATTTCCGACGACTGGATAATAAAATAATCAATAAATGTGTTTTTTACTAAATAAAATTTCAAATGTTTTGAAATCTTTCAAATGAAATCACACGAGAACATGATTTTGGCCCAAAATTTTACGTTGGGCCAAGGAACCTACCCGCCCCTTCCCAATGAATCCAAGGCTGGCTAGAAGTCCCAATGTTTTAGGTCTAGCCAAACAAGTTCTAGGTAAATAGGGCAATGCCAATCTCAACTTGCTCTCCTGGTCACGGCCCTGATGGGGTATTTTAGAACACAATTAACCTTCCACTTCATAGCTTTAAATCCCACCTAAAATTATTTTCACGGGTTCATGGTTTCATTTGAAAATAATTATACAAATCGAGACGAAAAAATTTTACTTTGCAATTAGGAAAAATTAAGTCCGGTTGCCAAAGACAACTTTGTATATTTGGCGGAATACTGACAGGGGCCATGCCGACGGAGTCTACATCAAGTTCCGTCCAGCTTCTGTCTTCCCACAGTTCGAAAATCAAAGTTTGAAGACCAAATTCCTATACCACGATGATATTTTCATAATTAAAGGGAGAATATGCAACCTAACAACAAGTATTTTTATCGATATAGTTTAAATATGCCTAGGAATCAATTTAAAACTTATCCGGAAAATAGGCTTAGCTGAATTCATGGAGATCATGAATTTCTTCGCATTGAAGAGTCATCGTTTTAAATTTATTCCAAGTTTAATATTTGTTTGTAAATTATTTACTTGTGGTTTAGGCCTACTTAATCGATAAAAATCACTTGCTGTTAGGTTGCATTCTCCCTTGAAACTCATTATTAAAGCTTAGTGTTGACTTAAAACCAATACCATTCTTTCTTCACTAACGTCGAAGAGATCAGTGACAATAATTTTATAAAATACTTTAGTCTTGTTGTCACCTATAATTGAAAACGGGTGAAAATTGAATTAAGCAATGAGTAACTAGCTTCTGCATTGAGTCAAATAGCGCGCGCATACAATCAATACTCCTCTTTCTAAAATTATATCTCGCAATGGGTCAATACCCACACTTTATAGTTTCCCACTAGACTTAATAGTTTTGAAATTACTGCGGTAATTTTTATATGGCATATGCATGCAAATATTTAATCGTTTTTAAACAATCTTTCCGAAAATTAAACTCTAATTTCATTTGGCGGGTCTTACCACTTGGAAGTTTAAAAGTTTCATTATTTGCGCAAATTTTCGGTTTACTTATGGTCCAATCAACTTCGCAACAAGATCTGGGATAAATTGATAAATATCGTCAATGATAACGAAGGCAATCTTAATTTTAAACCAATTTAAATATCAAAGTTTATGATATAAACAAAGATTAATATTACTAATCAATTAAAGTATGGCATATTTCATATCGTCCTAACTAAAATTCTTAATCGGTAATTTACCGTAGTAATCCAAGCAGTAAATCAGCAGGGTAATGGTAATTTAAGGTTTACTTTTGGATTAAAAGTAAAGAAATATAGCTCTAAAGAATTAAAAATTTTAAAATTTATAAAAGAAATGCTACTTTATGGAGGTTTTTTTTTTTTCAAGATTGGTTTATTATAATAGAACCATATATTTACAAGGAACTTTCGAATTAATTAATCCTATCATGAATTTTAATATAATCGTTTAAATTTGCATTATATTTAAATTAAAACCATTGTTTTTAAATTTTTAATTGTATATAGCCATGGAACAAAACATAATTGGTGAAAGTGGTCAAACTAGTTTTAACAATTTAAATTAACTACAATTAAGTCTAATTTTAAATAGTTATTCGTACAATTACCATCTTAACGTTAATGTAATTTTTCATGTGAATTATTTTGCCCTAGATCCCTATCAATGCAAAATGAACTGACAGAGCTGAAATATCACGAGTGTTCGGATTGTATAATTATAAATATAAATTTTGAAGCGTTAGATAGAAGAATTCAAATTTGTAATATTTTTTGAATATCGGTAAGTTAACGTTAGCCAATAATTTACGCGGGAAATAAGCGAATAATTTAGAAATTTCTAAAATTAAGATACTTTTTGAACTCTAGTCATAATCCAGAAGCTACGCTCCGCCAACCCAATTTCCTCCCCCTTAAAATAAAAGTCAGTAATATAATACAGTAATTAT
This sequence comes from Odiellus spinosus, assembly GCA_963920705.1. Lineage (NCBI taxonomy): Eukaryota > Metazoa > Arthropoda > Arachnida > Opiliones > Phalangiidae > Odiellus > Odiellus spinosus. Next base: position 12,996,093 of record OY987235.1, on the reverse strand, counting down.
TACAATACCTGGCGAAAATAGCGAACGTCAAGAAAAAATAAAACAGCATTTCCCACAATAGGCGGAACAAGCAGCGTTCAAACGCTATCCAGTCTGTGTTCGGCGAAGAAGTGAGCGTTGGGTTCGATATAATTCGAGTTAAAACTTGGGAACGCCTGCTGGTATCGCGTGTAGAAAGTGTTTAGGACTTCGTGAGCCAATATTATGAAATGAAGGAGGTTTTTTATTAATTCACCGTAGCATAAATTAAAACAGAATCAAGACCGAAATACTCGCACTTAATACACTTAACTTAATCAATACGAAGGAAGGAAAATATCGAGCTGGACGTCCAGCCAGGGTTCAAAGTATAATTATATTTTGATAAATATCCAGGAGGTATAATATAGGTTAAAGTTCAAGCGTAAAATCGAAAAACCTTTTATATTCGAGTCCAATTTAAAAATTCATTCGCTTTCTCTGACAATATAGATTATAGTAGCGCGAAAAATATTTTGTTTATAAATTCACTCGAGGGAAAGAGCCTGACCTTTCCCAATATTATTCAGACACTTAAGCCAAAACAAAGCCTTGTACTATTTATAATTAGTTTTATATAATAATATATATTCGAGTCCAATTCGAATATAGTAGCACGCTAGTTCACTCAATAAAGAGGGTTTATATATCAAGCGTATCTGCTACAAAAGCAACATTATCGTGTGACTCATACAATATTAAAGGTACCTTAAATTTCTTTCTAAACTATATTTGGAAAAACATGACTATCTAGTGCCTCAAAACCTAGATAAGGCTATATCTTGCTTAGCATAATGAGGTTTTACATAATCGTTCCTTGCCCCTCCTATACTTTCTCTGTGAGGCGTTCCGTCGACTTTGTTATGTAAAAAAAAGTTCACAAGCTGCAGGCCTATAGGGGCAAGGCAATGAAAAATGGGGACTAACCAAAGCACAAAATAACGTAAAACACTCAATCCTTTATCCCTACCTCAAACTCTATTGTTTCTAGCCCAGTGGGAGGGACTAAAGTAATAGTATCATGACGTGATCAAAATTTTAAATACGACCAAACTACTTTATGTAATAGAAATGCAACGACACGACTCGCGGGCTTACCGTTCAAAACAATCTTTGCGCTTTCAAATCAAGAGTTGTTTATAGTTATTAGCGTTTGAGCTAATTAAAAGAAATGGGAAAAAGCTTTAACTTTGAATTTTCTCCAATGCTATTACGTCATCGAATATTCAGAATTTAGAAATTCGAAAATAAATTTTTGGAGTAATCATACATAAGTTTAATAATATACCTCGAATTGCCTATAACTCGTTGAAACAAAATGTTAATTAAAGCTCCAGGGCGAAATCGAAAATTTAAACTATATGAACTGGGTGTCAAATTTAAAATTAACATCACAGGTATTAGAAACAAAACTACCTTTAAATTGCACAAAAATACAGATTAAACAAATGCTGTTTTTTCGAAGAGAATGAGAACTTGAGTTGTAAAGATACTCTTGTTTTTGTTGTACACATGAGTTCGTTATTAAGTTCAGTCATAGAACTAATTAGGATAGTTAAATCCATGGTTCAGCTTTGACAGTGCACTCTTGTATTCGTTGTACACCCAAGTGCACAAGAGTTCAGCTTTGATAGTGTAAATATATTTGAAATCATGTTAACTCATGAAAAGTGTCTGGTCCCAAGTTACTGGCCCTTCCGAAAAGAATTCGAACTCTTACGAACTCTTGTAATGCAAAGAGTTCAAAACTTTTGTTCAGCCGATATCTCAAAAGTGTGATCCCTTAATTGTGAGAATATTGCAAAATCCGCACAATATTTAAAAAAAATGGGAATTAATTTTTTTTTTAATTAAGCACGGCCCTTTGAACAATTATCGATTAAGTTCGCGGGCCTAGCGTTGGCCATTCCTGACATGAAGTAGGCGGTGATATCCTTTTAATATACTTGGATATTAATATTATTTTTCATATGTTTCATCACTTTCCTAGATTATATTATATAAGAAGTACTTTTCTTTGTTGGGAAACTTTTCTATTGTTTGACAAAGTAATCAATACGAGCTATACTTCCTCATACAACCTTACTTAGAGTGCAAATATCCGTAGATAAGCTTTTTTTCTATAATTAATTTTACGCTAAGCAAGATTGTAAAGCATTATTCAGTATTTGTTTCAACATAACACCGGTCGGCTTTGAATATATAGCATACATAAATATAAATTACGAAAACGAATTAACTTAGCTAGAAACAACACGACAAAATTAAGTTTCAAACATATTGAGCGAAAATAGCCCAATACAACACGGTAAAAACAACCAGAATTATTGGAAATACTGCTCTCGATATTAGGTCCAAAATATTGTTCTGATAGGCATTTAAACGAATTTTTTGAAGATTAGTGGGTTTCGCTCTCCTCTTGGGAAAATCTCTTTTCCCGACACGAACGAAACTGTCTGTCCAACCAGTATTTTTTGTAATTTCCGACTGTTATAAAATTTAATTAAAGTTTTACCATTTGGGTTAATCCTGAGACTATTAACAATGGACAACTATCTTTATAAATAAAGATGAATATTAAAAACTGGCGTACATAAGCGTCCTCTAATGGTAAAAAGTGGAAGAAATAGGATCTAACAAAGTTAATGCCATTGGGATATTTTTTGGACTATTTCTCAATGTATCTAATGACGAGGCATCCTTTTCTAGTGGATGTCAACTTTATTCGAAATTGATGAACGGAATGTCTACTTTCTAAACGTGCAATCAGTTTTGGTCTATGAGATTGTAGTGGAAAGTTACGGCCATTTAAAGATATGGCAGGGCCTCAAACACTTAATAGAAAGAAGAAAAAAAAATAAATAAAATAAAAAAACTTTGAAAATTTACGGATAAAGTGCAAAAATATAGGATTTTATAGGACCTCTTACAGCCCAGTAATCCGTTTTTCCTAGGTTTTAACATGTTCGTTATCTTAGAACTAACGTATTGTATTTTTTTAATAAATTATTTATCATCAGAAACAAAATTTAAATTCGAAAATTATGTCTTACGTTTCTAGCGATGCTCTGAGTAACTGTGAACTCAATGAGAGATAGAAACACTAAAGTTAAGCAACCAAACAACCAAAAATCCACGGCGGTCAAATATTCGACATGGGGTAAAGAATTACGAGCGTGAACGATCTGGGTAGTAAGAGTTACTGAAAAACACGAAGGTTATGCAATGGTTCTGATCATGAGCTACACTTTAGCCTACTTACGAATCGCCGTAACCCCTAAAGTAACCCTCCCAGGAACGGCATTGACGTCTAACCAAAAACTGACGAAAGACAAGCAGACGACCAAAAAAGATGGTCTAAAAACAATCTTAATTTATCAATATCTAATACAAAATTAAGACCTATTCTACAAAAGAAGTTAGTATCGCATCGCTATCCTAAACCTCTGCCGAAGAGAGCCACTTGTTTTGAGACACCCAAGCGCTACTGTGCGTTATTCGTTACAATTGTGAAATACGCTATGAATTTTGTACATACATATAAGTGTTGAGAACGCTAGATACCACGTGACGTTCGAAGGTGAACTGGCATACCAAATATCTCAAAATAGTTGCTTTAAAAGAAAAACATACATGATTTTTTCCTTACCTTGATAAAGTATAATCTTAAAATAATGAATCTAACCTGTTGGTAATTCCCGAAAGTATGTTAAACCCACTGGGGGCTTCATAGAAAATTGCATCGGTTTTACGCCATGATTTACATCAATATTGGGTTTATACGCTGCAATAATAGAGTCATTGGCGTCTTCAACCCAACTGAGTTTGACTTTCGTAAAGGTAGAAACTGTTACAGAGACTTTCAGCATCAACAGAAGGAAATAGTATGGGAAGGAAGACATTAATCTAGGGCCAAGTAATCTTTGTTTGTTAGGCATTGTCCGGCGATCCTATTTCTTAATTTGAACATTTCAAGGAGTTATAGTCAAAAAAATACATAAAAACCCTACGTAAATGTATAGGTCTCCGCATTTAGGATTTGGTAAAAAAATCGTGGCCGTGCAGAGGGAAATTTATTTTTAAAGGGTGAAAATGTAAAGCAGCCCGAGCTTGGTATTGACCCGTCTACCTAATATTCCTTATTCTCACGTCAGAGTGGGCCGGAGACAGAAAATCCAAACTTCCGCGATATTTCTCCCACCCAGCCTCACTCACCGCGTTGATATCTCACGGATGCGGTTCTGAATACCAAGCAATAAGACCAATACTCTTATGAAGGGTTTTTATTTACTCTTGTTATGGGTCATAACTCCTCCAAATTAAAGAACTAGTATTTGCATTATTGAATTTTACAGTTAAATGTCTCCCTTCTCTCCTGTGATTGTGAAATAAAAAAAAAAAAAATTTACACATGGATATGTTCAGCCCGCATATTTGTTTATCCATGGGATAATTCTTAAAATCCATCTGACAACTCAGGACTAAGTGGTATCTTTAGATCGACAAAAAATGACCAATAATAAATAGATAATGAGCAGAATATCAAATATGTGCAGATCCAGCCGTTATATAAAGTGCAGATTCATCCGGTATATAAAGTACAGATCCAACGGGTGTACAATACTCGCATTTTTTTTATAGTTACATGACACATGCATTACAGGGCTTATCATCATTACGACATATCTAACAACGAACAAAGTATAGGGGGTAATCGCGAATTTCAATACAAATCGCTATTTTAGGAAAACACTGTTTCGCAGGCATCCTTCCAAGGGTACAACCGTTATATAAAGTAGATAATATACAACCTGCTACAACGTTTGATGTATCCGTTGGGTAGTATTCTCATGCGCATATTTTTAACGGTGGTGATGAACCAATCGTATCGTTTACCATTAGGGAATATGGTATCTGGTGACCATAAGCAGTCGCCAATACTTTCGGGAATAATTTGGGAACGATCCATCTTGGATACAGTATCCATATCGAGTTCAAACCAATCATATTTCCAAAATTCAAATACGTACATCTGAATTCCAAATTCCTAAGCCAGAATAGAATGGGTATGATGCAAACTAATATTAACCCGATTTAATCTCTATTTTAATACTTATATAATTGATTTTTACCATCCTTTCTTGATTGAGATCGTAAATATCCGTAATTAAAAGTTTGTAGTAAATATCCAATTGGTTGTCTTTACGGGAGTTATACGAAGTTTATTTAAAAGCATTAAACAATTGCAAAATTACTTAAAGTGATACTGTCACTATGTTTTAGATTTATACTATTAAACGTCAATCAAAATTTTATACCTCGTGGGTTGACGCGTTCTTAAGAAATTTCTAAATTAAATTGTTACTTCGGTAATTATTTTTCAGATTTATGACGTAGTTTATTTCTGGAACGTAATTATTGATAATTTTCGTACGAAATGTAGGATATTCTGGATTAAGTACTTTTACAAAAATTCCGCGCGAAAGCAACATTATCACGTGCCAGAACGCGCGACAATTAACTGTATTGGCTCTACAATAGCCACGTGACCGTAGTAATGACGTAGTATTGCATGAAATTTTATTTTAAAAATCACGAAAATAGCGATTATAAAATATGTATTTTTACTGTCTAGGTAATTTTAAATAGTTTTTTTAACTATCTTTCGGAAAATGCTATTCAATTTCTATTTTGCTACTCAATTTCCATTTCGTGACAGTATCACTTTAATGTATACGAAAAGCAAACCAATGTCATAGGGTAAAGTGAAATTCTGATCGTATTTGCAGATTTTGGGTTTACTGGACAACCAATCAATTATCTGCAAACTATATGTTAAAATTTAATTTTTGATTTCGGTAGTAATCTTTTTCAGGTTTCATCTGAGCAAATAGAATTTCCAAAAAAGAGCTGCAAACCTTGCCAAAGTACAATTGATGAATAAAATATATGAAATTAAGAAAAGTTTCAGAGACATCAATAAAATGGATAATCAATGCGATGAACTAACAAAATACGTAGAGCGTCCGGAAAATTCCATATAAACTTCTCTCTTTGCATGAGCTCTTGACGTAGGTCCAGATCTACGAACAAGGCAACTAAGTTGTGATTCAGAGCCTTAATCTCAAAATGCCCGAAAGTCTGAATTAAGATGGGTCATAAAATCACTCACAGCTAAGGGCATCGATAGCCTTAAATCTACACCAGATTATTTATTAACCGAGTACGTATTTAGCATTACCAAAGGCTGTAATCAGTTACGTAATCGCGTAAAGTGGTTAACCACTTGTACCTGGTCAAACAAATTTTAATGAGCAAAGGTTTACTTGGTTTCTTAGGATAATAATAATTTAGATTAATATTCAATCAGAGTTCATGGCGATAATAAAACTTTAAAATGGAAAAAGAAACATTTTTCAAGGAGTAAAATATGTTACACGGTGAGTCTGTGAGATTGCTACCCGAGCTAGACGTAGTGCTCGGAATCGTATATTGATTATCTTCGGTTTTAATTAATATTTTTTCAGATATTTTATTTTCGGATTGATTGTTTGTGAATAAACAAATGTAAGTCATAAATTCTGATAGAAGTTTAATAGATATTGGGTTTATCCGAAGGTAAAAGTTTGAACCTTTTATCTATTAACAAGTTACTCTAATTAAAACGTAAAACATTGGATAAGAAAATTCACATTCTTAGAAATCGTTTAAAAGTAAAGAAATGATTTCAAATTTACTTACAATTCCAAGAAAATAAAACATTAACACCAAGCTTATAAGTTTTAAATTTTAATTATTATTTTTGAAGCAAATATATATTTAAATTTTCTTATCCGAACGTATAATTCTGATAATATTCTAGGATAAGATGCCATTTTCGGATAAAAACCGGCACGATCGAGTACGTTAAATAGATTGATAAAGCAAACCGATAATATCGGCATTTAATTCAGTAGATCTATCAAAGAAAGAAGTTCTTCAGTTTCCGAGCACTATAGCTTTACGTTTGTTGTTAATCTACCATCTATATTTTAAAAGTCAATAATTGTAATGGAGAAGAATCATTACCACAGAGCTAATGTTTTAGATTATTATAAAAGCTGTTAAGAATACGATTCTGTAATTTGTCAATATTCCCGAGTCTATAATTTTTACGGAGAATAAGAATTTTCAGGCATTGTTTAAGATATTTTACTATCTGGTACATTACCTCCTAGTTATTCTGAAATTATATGAAAACGCCAACAAAAACTGTTTTTGCAAATTCTAACTGTGTTGCGCGTCACCAAAAATAAGAAAACATACATTTATATATGTATATATCCCTATGCCTATTTAAAATAATGAGCCTTATAGGGTGTTCCAAAGAAAAGGTCGTTAAAAGTTTTAATCACTTATTCAATAAGTAAACATGTAAGTCACATTTCAAGCTTCGTCTGTACGGCGTATATATGCATGTACAGTACACAACACTGGATACCATGGAGGAATTATCATAGGGAGAGCCAGATGTGGATTAGCCATATTTGTGGATGAAAAACATCCCACTTTTACAATCATTCTATGGTCCTCTCCGCGCCTGCAGATGTGACAATGAGTAGAAGTTTTGTCTTTCTTCGCAAAAGACCTTGCTGAAATTTGTTGAAGGAGCAATCTTACATCTCACCATTGATTTTAGTCGATTATTTCAATTTTTTACCTTCAGACATTTAGCCACTATCAAACAACCCCATTTTCTCACGTCTGGCTCTCCCATTATACTTTTTCCATAAATATACCTCAGAAACTGATAGATCTAGGTCGGTGTATGGAAAAAAAAGAATCCCCAAATTTAATTTTCTCACAAATGAGGTGGGTCAATACGTAAATAAAATTAACGCCGTCCTTAGATTAGGTAGTAGATGAAGCTTGAGTGTACTAGTCCCCATCAATGTTTTTAGGGACTTCAGTTCGATCCTAATTGTACTACTAATGATTATCGACAGTACTTATCAATTGTTTAGAAAAATAAATGATATAAATCGATTTCAAAATACAAATATTTACACTTTATGAGGTTCTCGAGAGGTATACATTTACAAACCCTTTTTGGCAACGTAGTACAACCAATAAGTTGTTGAAAAAAATATCATAGTGCTAGGAAATATAATCCTAGAATAGCGGTCTAAGAAGTTGTCTTTCTTGTAAGTCGGAACGAAGCGCTTTCCAAGAAGATTGGGCTTCTCCGCTGGCGCTGTCGTTTCTTCATTAGGCCTTTTATCTTTGTTCTCTGCCGGTTTTACGTTTTCGGAATCATTTCTAACACTATTATGTCGAGTCCACGCATTCACAACTGGTAACTTGCTAATGAAGTCTTTAACCACGGGCTACGCGTAACGGCATGCGTGAATAAACAATGAGAAAGGTTCGCGATATGTCCTACAAATTAACTCGAAGGAATCCAAGTCAATAAAATTATTCTATCAGAACTTCGATCCCTTAAAGTATAACTACATGTAATAACATTAAAATCAAACAGCACCTGTTTGATTAGTCGTGGTTTCCTATGAATTGAATGAGCGACAGTGAACTCGATCAGAGACAAAAAAACCATGACCAGACAGCCGAATAACCAGATATCCATAGCGGTCATGTAGTCGACTGGAGGTAAGCAACTGCGAGCGTGAACAATTTCAGTGGCCAATGTTAACATGGCGGTGACACCTAAGGTTATTCTTCCAGGCACAGCAGTCACGTCCAACCAGAAACTAACCATAGATAGACTGACGACCAGAAAACTAGGTATGTAAGTATTTATGATGCTCGCCGTTAAATGGCGATTAAAAGTAAATTCCACAATCAGTACGGTGCCATTTAAATCTAATAAAAACATTAAAATTCCCTTGAAAATATCTTAACCCTACGCCGAATTTCTTAAATTTAGAATTACAAACCCCGAGCTATTTGAAATGATTTTTTCGAAACAACTGGTTCATCCATGAAAAATTGCAAAGGCTTAACACCGGGTAACAAATCGATGGATTTACCAAAGGCGTTCAATAGCCATTCCATGTCACTGAATTGTGTCACATCATCAATCCAATAAAGTCGAACTTTATCAGCGAAGTGCGAGACTTAAAACGAAATGTAATCAATAAGAAGGTTCTCGCGTTAATTATAATTCTTAGCATATTTTTTTACACATTGTAATCTGTAGACCACACTTTTGAGTATCCATAGGATAATCTTTAAATTCCATCGGACAACTCACTCTCAAATTGAACCTATCAAGTTTTAAAAACCCGCAATATACAGCGCAAGCTAATGCCATATATAATTCCGTAAAAAATCTCACCTGCTATACCGTAAAATGTAACCTTCCAATATGACTTTTAATACTGAGTTTTTAACAGTGACGGAATACAACTCCACTTGTTTGCAATTAGGAAAAATCAAATCTGGTTTCCAAAGACAGCCTTCCACAGTTAATGGGACAGTTTGTTGTATCTTAAACACTTGTTCGGTCAAGTTCAATAAAGGATCTCTCCACAAATCGAGAACGAATGTTTGTAGCCCGAATTCCTAAATGTCTTAAGTTTAAGTAGCATAAGGACGCCATTTTGAGGTGCGATAATTGAATGTAAATTTAAACTATACTTTTGTTAAAGAGGAATTTACAGAATAGTAAATAAAGTAGTCTGTGCCAACTCCAACTGTTTAAAGTGATGCTGTCAATGATTTCTCAAAACTAAATGGACTTTATAACTCGCAGCATTTTCGGAAAGCTCGTTTAAAAAGCGCATATACAAAATTTGACCAGGAAAGGGGATTTGAAATTATAATTTTCATATCCCTGTTTATTTCAAGAGTAATTTTGAGTTTCCAGAAAAGTTTTGTGGCTAATATTCGCGCGATTTATAGTTCCCCTTCCTAGATAAAGAGGTGAACAATAAAATATTTGTAATATTATATAATTAACGAGACTGCTACTTAATGGTTGCGAATAACAGTGTCTTAAATTAAAGTTTCAGGAGAGCAACTCTAAGTTCTTCTCTACTTTATGCCTACAATTTCACTTCGACACTATTCGATGGATGTTTCAATACCAGATTGGTTCCCCTCAACCATTTTTAGGAGAGACTAATTACCCTTCAGTACCCGAAAGTATTTTTCACCCCGCCATTTTATGTTTCTTAAAAATACGTTCATCTAGAAGGTTTTTACAAAAAATATAATATAAAAAAATTTGGATGGTAATAGCATCACTTTAAATTGTTTTAACATCGTGCACTCACGCTTTCTATCGAATAAAAATTCCATTAAGAGTGCCATCTGTCATTTGAATAATATATAGAATTATTTCTTTTCAAAATTGGATTTCAAAAAATGAATCCACGCAAATCTCTAAATGACGTCTCCTGCGATTATATAACTTCATTTGGTAGATTTATATGTAATCTGGTGTATCGATTCAATCGCAGCCCAGCTTTAGTATCCAGAATATTGATCTTAAAACTCGCTCAAGCCTCAACCTGTTGCTGCGCGACTAATCCACTTCTATTTTAGAATTCATAATAATCAACATCGTAATGAACTCATATAACGTATGTTCAAAAAAATTGTATATAGGTCAAAATCCTAATCAAGCGTTCTATATAATATTCAGAATTTGAATTAATTATTAAACACAGTAAAGTACTTAAGTTACAAATAAATATTTGTATGAATATAAATAAATTTAAATTTGTATACTTTGGGTCCACATTAAAAGAAAAATTGTACGAATAATGCTGACGTCACCATTTTTTCGAATCTATCCATGAATTATATTTTTAGTTTTATCATTCTATTAAAACGCCATATTCAGTATTTTATAGGCGTTCTCAAAAAACGGCATAATGAAAATGTCAAAAATATATTTTCCGATGTATCATATAGTTTATTTTTGGAATGTAATTAACGATAATTTTGATAGAAAATGTAGGATTTTCTGTCTTAATTACTTTTACGAAAAAAGACCGCGCGAAAGCTACCTTATCACGTGGCAGAACGCGAGAGAATCAACTGTTGGCTCTACTATAGTGATGACGTAGGATTTCGTTGAATTTCTATTTTTACGGTTGCGGTAATCTTTCAATGGCATATGAATATCTATTTTGAATCGTTTTTTAACGATCTTTCCAAAAATAAATAGTTCATGAAAAGTCCGTGCGACCTCACTTTAACTGAACTTTCGTCATCACGTTATCACGTTATACTAATGTACTGATGAAAGTAGTTCTACGTACGCGTTTTTTTTTTTCGTCCGATCTCCCAATCTCTCACTAACAAAGGTAATGGTACAATGCGATCGTAGCTTCAAGTACACGTTAGAGCACTCTCCATTCAATTCAAAATTAAATTGCATTCAAGGTGTGATTTACCAAAACAAATTTGTGAAAAACTAATCGTGAGGTGTAATTACATTAACATGCAGATAATAAATGAAATTTTAACCATTCTTTCTTCGCTGACATCGAACAAGTCGGTTATGATCAGTTTGTAAAATACATTAATAGGCTTGCCTACAAAAATTATAATTGATAGTAAATATATAACACACCAATATTTAATTCAAGCAGAAATAACAACGTATTAACCTTTTGTCATAGTCTCAAATTGCTCGTCTTGGGCGCATACGCTGGGTTTGATTTTGGACCAGTCGATAAATTCGCTTTCACTTTTATATGAGAAAAGATTTAACTTTAAGAACATTCGTCGATTTATACCGGTATTTTCAATCTTACCAATGAACGGAAAGTAAAATTTGAACGGTTAAAGAGATAAAGAGACAATTGTTACTGGTTAGTCCGTAAATTCGAAACGCGTCCATCTCGTATCGTATAGAAGAGACGCTTTAATCTTGCAACGAAACTCGATTAAAAAAACAGATACATATCAAACCTCTACACGCTGCATTAACGAAATTCTGTATCAACACTGTTAGTTTGGACTGGTTCGGTAATGTGCACTGAATTATATCACGGAGCAGCAAAACGTCACAGAAAAGTCGATACGTTTGGGTCGATCACATAGACAGAAGGTTGAAACTATACGGACATTTGCCAGCTTATTTAGAAAGCTTGGGGATAAATTAACTTTACCCACTTTGGTGAGAACAGACGTTAAAATTATAAGGTTATCTAAAACTACTTTTAATACCATTTGAGTATAATATTTTGTATTAATACGCCTAGCCTATTTATTTCTTTTTTTGTTAACAGAGCCTCTTAACCAAAACTTATATGCTCCAGAAGTTTTAATTCAGAGCTAGAGCGTGATTTGAATAAATGAAAAATGTTTTTTTTCGCTTGTTTATGTTAAGTGACTTGAGAAAACGTTTCGTTACGGTTATAAACTCACTAGAGGTTTCTGGATGCGGAAAATCCATAAAATATGTCACGTGGTTCAATACTTATTTCCCAAAACTTATTAAAAGCTGTAATTAAAGTCGGCAGTTCAAAACTGAGCCTTATATTTAGAATTTTAGATTTAAAATTTTTCACGTACACGTAAAAAGGGGCAAGACCTTGAAGTTTTAGCCACACCCTTAACATTGTCTTAGGTTATAGTAGTAGTCTCCATAAATATTTCCAAAACTGTTAAACCAAGAAAAGCCCAAAAAAACTCAAGGTCTAGTCTAACAAAAAACTTGAAATCCCAAAAACTCTAAAAAAAATCTATAAACTAATAAAAACAGGGTCTTATACCAACAAAAAAAAATACAAAAACCAATCGTTATCAGTTAAGTAATCGAATAATCTGTGTACAGATTTTATGGAAGTGGGTATATAAAAAAAAAAAAAAAAAAAAAAAAAAAAAAAAAAAAAAAAAATTAGCAATATTTTTCTGATAAACCAATTTTCACAACAAATCTTGTTTAGCCAGTGGGATGTGCCAGGTGCAGATAATGTAAACCTGCACATTGTATGAAAAAAAAGACTATTCTACTGAATAATTCTCTCTTTTGCGGGATATTATTTATTATTAAAACTAACTTTCGAGACTTATTCTACTTATTTTTGTGAAACTCGACAGGGAATGCGGCTAAATTTGAATATCTACGTGTTATTTACGAATTGTAATTATAGCGCGACATTTGTAATAATAGCATTTTTTAATTAGCATAAACGTTGAATAATGTGTTACAGTTTTATACAATTCTAGCAAATTGTAATAAATTGTTTATAGTACATTATAAATTTTTGAACGACTTGGAATCAATAGAAAGTCACTGTGTTAGTAGAGTTTTAAATCTGTAATTAAACCAAGTAATTTACGCTGCGGGGTAATGGTAATTTACGGTTTGCTCTGGTAAAATTACCAAAACGGTAATTTTATACGTTAAAACCTTAATTATGGATTAAAAGTGAACTAATTGCTAAAAGAGGTTAAAGTTTTACGTTTTAAATCGCCTACAAGTCTACTTTTCAATAGTTATTAAGTCTGTTTGGCGTCGAAAGAGGTGAGGCATATCATGAAAACGAGTGTAGGGTTTGTTTAGTCAGAAATATGAATTTTAAGTTGTTTTAAAGAGAAACTATGCATTTAAACTAACAGAAATCATTTTGTGGGACTGTAAATTATGCACTCTAGGTGTTATTCATTATTGTAAAGGGAAGTTTTCAGAAAGAAATACCAATACAACGCTACAAAAAATATCATAATCGATGGAAACAAAATCCTCGACCATCTGTCTAGAAGGTTATCTTGGCAGAAGTTTTCATTAGTATCCTCGATTCGTTGAGTTTGTTTTTTAGGCTTATCAATCAACGGAGTATCACGTAACGGCTCTTCAGGGACCACAGTTAACGGAGATCTCTTTTTCATCGTCATACCTACAGACGATTGGACACGGATATCGTGCGTATCCGGTGTGGGCCAAGCACGAACACGACGAGCCGATATTTTATTCTATATATATTATAAAATATTTGGCTAAAATTTTTTCAGATTTGGATAGGATTGAGCGTGAAACTCACGGTCCCGAAAACGGAACGGGAAATAGCTTGAGCCATGGTGAACTCGATCAATGACAAGAAAACGAGCAATAGACAACCGAACAACCAGATATCCATGGCTGTCATATAATTGACTGGAGGTAATGATGAACGAGCGTGGACTATCATAGTTGAAAGTGTTACTATAAACGCGTTGAAGTATATAGGTGAAATTGAGATGGTAGGAATTGCAAACTATTAATTTGGATAAGCTTACAAAGAGCAGTGACACCTAAGGTGACCCTACCAGGCACAGCTTTCACGTCAATCCAAAAACTAACCATTGAAAGACAGACCACGAGGAAAGATGGGCTGAAAAATTCAAGTTTAAGAACTGCGCTAGTGATGCGGAAGATTAACTCACATATATGTATTCTGTAACCAATAAAATTTTCTCAAAATCTTTACAAGAAGAAAAACAAATTGCGTAACTCACGACTAAAGCGGCAGTTATATGTCGTTGAAAAGTAAAAATGCATAGTAAAAAATTTAAATCAATGTCTGAAAAAAAAAAAAAAAAAAGGTGAAGAAGTACATAAAGAAAATAAAGTTTTATCCCTGGTGTTTATACTACCATATAAAATGGTAAGGTCAAATTAATTATTCTCAACCGATTAACCCAGTGATTTACAACATTTGGAGACCTTGAGCCTTGGTATACGCTTCTGCTCTATTGTTTAAAAATTTTATTCCAAGGGAGCCACCAGGGGAAGAAAAAAGCCGATTGTAAGACATTTAAATATTTCCTACCATTCACACGGAAACTGGCAAATGCGGCGACCGGATACTCCATGGAAAATTGCAAAGGCTGCACGTGACTAAGTAACACAATGGGTGCACCCATTAAAGACGAAAGTTCGTCATTGGTTTCGTTATTGATCCAATGTATGTTTACCTCGTTACCGAAAGAGGAAACTAAATAACAGTGGAACGAATATCAGGAAACCAAAGGAGGTATTTAGTGATGAAATATTTTTAACTTACAAAGCGTAATATTCAAAGGGCATGTCTGGGTATCGAGGGGATAGTTTTTGAACATCATCGGACAACTGACAGTCAAAAGGTACCTTAATCGTTTTAAAAGGACAGAGTTAATAACGAAGAAACGAGCCTTACGGATTTTCAAATTCGATAATACCAGAAGGAGGTAACAGGAGAAGGATAACACTAATCTAGATAATTGTAATAAAAGTCTGACAAGCCTCAGAAAAAAGCGGGAAAATTAGCGTTCCAGTTTAAATCAATCGAATCTCTACCCTTATATTAAATTCCGAGATTATTGAATTTTGGTCCATTTTATCTGGGCGCATATCTTAATTTGTTCGCGATTTAATTATGGTTCCAGAAATTATAGCTAGATTTCAGATGGGATCTACATATTGCGCCATAATTTGGCCACAACCCTTTCCTGAAAATTTAAGTTTCTCTCAAAATATCCTATTGTATTTTTAATAAAAGAAACTGATACTTCAAAATACAATAGGATAATTAGATACATTGGAACGAAGATTCAACATATATGGTTCTCTCAAAATAATTAAGTCAAAACGTTAACAGTAAAATATTTTTCAGTGAACTTTTCTATATAAACTTTTTTTAGTTTGTATCTTCTCCTTTTATCTCCTAATAATTAACCAACCTTCCGTATCTCATTATATAATTGCCAGGGATAAGTTTAACAGCTACATTGTCGACTGTGACTTTGTGCAAGTGCGACATTTTACTACAAGTTGACGAAAAAATATATTAATATACAACATTGCACTAATGCCAGACACATTCGATTCAAAGACAGACACTCGTTCCTTGCTCTAGCCTTATGGTGAATTACAGTAAATCATAATAAGTATAGCGTACCTATTTGGAAAAATTAAATCGGGTTGCCATATGCAATTAGCAACCTCCGCGGGAATAGAGACTACACCAAATCCGCAATGCTCGACTTCGAGACGCGGATCCTTCCAAAGTTCCAACACCATAATTTGCAATCCAAACTCCTTGTCAAACAAAGTTCATCATAACAACTTTTAAAGGGAGAATAAAGTCGAAAATGGAAAACATTCACCAAGGTTTCGGATTTTGTGAACAAATCCTTTGGCTAAGTAACTTAGCCATGAACAATCTATATTTCTTTGTTGTCTCGCGCCTTATTGCGCTTTCCACAGTACTTTTTATCCCTTATATTATTGGATCAAACTTCCTTTACTGGCTTCAAGCGAGAGAGAAAAGGGGGTGTCGCCCACAAAAAGCGAATACCAAGACTTTTTATTAATAAATAAACGGTAGCTGGCCTTCCCCAAGTTTGTAAGAGAAGTTTGTAAAAGGAGAAAAGCTGAGGCAGATTGATTAGCATTGTTTAAACTCAGAGTCACGCAAATTCTGTTTGAAGATAAGTATAATCCTTATCATTGAACTTGACCAACAAACATTTGCCCTAAATCTGGTTTACCAATTGCGGCCGCTAGGTTAAATTATGTCTGAAAAATTTCGCTTTTTCTGTCTGCTGTCTATCCTTAGGGCACAATCTTAAAGTAACATATTCTCACGCATTTTCTTTCCTTCATAATTCCCTCCCTCACCGGCAACTGTGATATATATGTCTTTTTGCCAGGGTTTATTTTCGTGTGTTTTTTTTATATTATTAATATTTTTAGCTATATAACTAGTACTTGATTCGGACTGAATAAGGCCTTACGAGGTGGAAACATTTATCATATATTAACTCCTTCATTTCTATTTTTTCTTTAAGAAAATTTTCCAAATATATCAATTGATACCATAGTTTCTAATTATTTAATTCAATGTTAATAACATATTTATGATACGTATTAAAAAGAAGACCAAACGAAGAAATGTGATTGCTCCAATCTCTACCTATCGATTAAGCTTTAGTTTCATAAAATGCTTGGCGAATATTTCCCACGAATAACGTAAAACGAAAATCTGGCTTTTTACGTCGAGTTGACGTTTTGTTTATACCATTTTTTCCTCACTGATATCAAAAATATCCATTACGACGATCTTGTAATAAACGTCTAAAGTTTCTTCCCCTATTACGAAAAAATGACAGATTTTCAGGTAATGCAAATGAACACCATTATTATTATTTATATACCATTTTTTAATGTAAAATTTATATTATCCACGCATGTTTTCGGTTTCAATTTATACCATTCGTAGTCGCCACAACCATCGCTGAACGCGTGTTAAAACAACAATAGTTATTATACGTAAACATTACCTCATTCGCATAAACGTGTTCTTGGATTAATTAATAGGTGTTCTTGGCAAAAACATGGATTAATTAATACGTGCCCTATAATTGGACCCCTATTAATTCATGGTATAACCTTTTAATTCGCAGTCAATTTCCCCTCGGCAGCACAAACAAATCTAGTATATGTCACGATCCTGTTACCTCTATCCTTTGTTAGCTGGAACGACTAAATTCCTATGACATGTTTCCCCGTCAAACAAACAATAAACTGTTATTAAATAACAAAAATGTGAATTTATGAAGATAGCTTCCTGCCAGATTATTTGAAAAAAAAAAATAAAAATAAAAAAATAAAAAAAATTGATTTTTCGATTCTGTTGGAATTTTCCAATTTCAACCATTTTTGACCAGATTAGATTTTATCCCATTTGGATAAATCGATTTCATTAGTTATTCTATGGGAGCACATTGAAATGAAAAGCAACTGTGACGTCACGCGCATGTAAAAACAGCCTAGGAATCTTTTGAAAATGAAATTCACGTGCTTTGGGCGCGAAATTATTTGACTAGACTTTAATTGAAAAATCTAGCCTCGTGACCGATAATTTGTAGAATAAAGCCGGATGCCCACAGACTTATTATCACGCGTTTTCACGCACGTGCGCTGATAGAAGTGCCATAAGCGCGCCAGCGTGAAACGCGTGAAAACAGGTCTGTGCGAATCCGGCTTTTTCATCGTTCGGTTTCTAAAACTCTGGCTAAACCGAGCAATTCGAGGAGAAATTGACATATTAAAAAGGTTTGGTGAACCTTAGAAAAGTGCAAATTCACAAAAATTTAAAAGAAATATATACAGAAATAGACAGAGTGCTCTATTTAATTGAAACCACGCATTTACCTTAAATGAAACGTAATTAAAATAAAAAATAAAAATAAATTTAAATTTCGTAAATACATCGCATTCAATATAGTTCAAAAATACTTTGATTTTCTAGGTTAGTTTCAACGACCGCCAAGGCTTTCGAACTAATAACTAATATAAGAGCATAACTCATATTTTCAGGCTACACGTCGCAAAATCTAAGCTACAGCATAAAATCAATAAAAAGCCTAGCACGAAATTTCGACACGGTTCAAATGTTTTTCTTTGTACACGGCTTTTAAGAAGCAATTGGTGACAGATTATATTTATACTGAGGTTTAGTTTTGTGCTCCGAAGCATTGGCATTTTATACGGAATTCTCGAACAGAAATAATTAAAGGGGTAATGAAGGCGAGAAACATGTTATTTTGATCGATTTTTAAACGTGAATATATTCTTAAAAGAGTTATTAAAACTCACCAAATGCTGCTCTTTAATTTACAGTGAACTAAGAAATTTGCTTTTTGGCTCAATAGAACTATCTAAATTTTGAATTTCAATACTTACTGAAACACGAATACAAATGACTAATCAAAGAGCGTTTTAAAATATTTCACGCACGGC
The DNA here is from genome assembly GCA_963920705.1 of Odiellus spinosus. Lineage (NCBI taxonomy): Eukaryota > Metazoa > Arthropoda > Arachnida > Opiliones > Phalangiidae > Odiellus > Odiellus spinosus. The sequence goes on along the minus strand of OY987235.1, from coordinate 12,977,354 downwards.
CAAACTAATCCTAAAACCCTCTACAGAGTAGCCTGTTTTGAAGCATCGCCTATATTGCAAGCTGATCAGCGTTCATCAAAATCGAAGTTTGAATGTAATGAGCAAAAACCATCAGTGGCACGTACCATATCACCGTATTTTTACGTCATCAAGCGAAAAAACATTTATACATCTTACTTTCTAAATTGAACGCGTCATCTCTCAAAGATGTAACATTATGAATACAAGGTAATGTCCCATAAAAACAGTTCCTAAAAATCACGTATTTCCCGTCACTTACGCATTTTAACTCAGTTAAAACAATTTATTTCCGAGATTAAATATTTTTATTTAGGTTAGTAAAAGTCATTACCGGTTTAATTAAAGTCATTATTGATATAACGCTTCAAAGACTCTTAATTCATTTCATTATTTCTTTTGATAGGTGACCTTGCTCGCTAAACGCAGAAAATAAGTCCAATAAAGGACTGAAAATATTAACATGGCCAAGGGAAATACTATTCTAGACACGCGATCCAAGGGGTAGTCGCCTTTGGTGACGTCGATATTGTGCGACTTGGAATCTAATACTGTTATGGCGTTTTTAGTGGATTGTCTTGGTCGACATGGCTTCAAATGATCGTCTTTCACATTTTTTATGGAAGTATTTGAGATACTACTAGGTTTGGTTGTTACATTAACCAATAATGGCTTTTTATTCTGAAAAATACGTTATATGTCAAATTTTTAACCAACTCATCTTATAGAGATACGTGTCCATAGTAAATTGTTAAAGGTTTTACCACTCTGGCATTTTTCCTGAAACAAGTTTGAACCATTGTAAACTCAATCAAAGATATGAAGACCATAACCAAACAACCGAATAACCAAACGTCGATCGCCGTCATATATGAAAGAGATGGGAGACCCGATCGGGCGTGAACTACTTGCGTCGCTAGAGTTACTGAGAAAAGGAATTGGAAAGGCGACGCTTAACAGTAATAAACCATTATGGGCAATTAAACGGAGGGGGACACAAATTTCCCGCCACAGAATCACAGATAATATTAAGCGAATAGCTCAAAAAATATAGCTAAAATATCATATTTTAGGGACATGGCGACATAATTCATTACAGATTCATGTTGAGGTGAAGTAGTTCTACAGAAATGAGCCTTAATTACGGTCTTTAATTTCCCGATTTTGAAACACCTTATTTTTACCGTCGTAATTACTAATTACCGATAAATTACCACGGAGCAACTTAGCTTGAATACTTTTTCTATACGATTCTGTCGATGTTTTAATTTTTCGAAACGACAGTGTTAAACTACAACTAAACGGCCAATTACTTTTTTAGAAATATAGTAATTTATAATCTGTAAGCTTACGATTGACGGCGGGAACAATTGTCCCCCCTCTCAAACGTTTCGACACTATCAAATTGAAATATTTACAAAGAGCCGTGACACCCAATGTGACTCTGCCAGGGACAGCGTTCGCTTCCAGCCAAAAGCTAACCCAAGACAAGCAAACAATCAAGAAAGATGGGACATATGTGTTAACGAGCGAAGCTGTTATTGGTCGATAAAATTCGAACAAAACTTTCAAGATTGTCGTATTTCCTGTTTATTAAATAATTAACGGTATTGTAATTGACGTATGAAGCTGGTTAACGGTATATTTACCGGAGGTGTACTCGAAATCCTCCGAGAGATTTCTAATGCTTTTTAAAGAAAACTGCAGAGGTTCAATCGTGCCGTATATTTTTAAATTTTTTCCTAATTTGTCTTTTGAATCTTCCTGCCAGCTAAGACGAGCTTCGTTATTTCTACTGGCCACTAGAGAAATAAAACTTATTCGTAATATTTTGGAAACAGTTAGAAGGTGCATTCCAGAATAAAAATAATTGCATTCTAAAGAAAGAGCCAAATTCGAAACACGCAAAACCGTTAATCATATCAGTTCACCTCACATTTTAGATAACTAACCAAATTACAGGTTGGCTATATAGTACCAACCCGTGAAAAATATGTCGAGTCATGGGAAGAATTTCAGCCCACAACCTTCCGCTCACGGGGTGGCCATTCTAGCACGAATGTTGAGTCCATGTAAGTCATCAGACACCAGCTAGGCTGGCATCGATTAGAGTTGAACTGAACGGTTTTAATGTTTTCAAACAAGCTTTTCATTATTAGGGTACAATTATTGTATTGTTGATGTTTCTTCAAGTCTTACAAAAACTTATGTCTAATGTACAAAATTGGGTATCCATAGGATAAAGTTTGAAAATCATGTTACAAATGAGCAAAATTTTATATCTATTGAATAGATGGAATTCAAATTAAAAAGGGGGGTTGTTTTATGAACTATTTTTTACTTCAATCGTCTTCGCACCTTCCGTATTTATAAATGTATCCATTCTTCTGTAGTTTTAAGACACTATTCGGTATAGTTTCGTCATACAATCGAGCGTCCTTAAAAACCAATATATTATGAGCTAGTGCTTAACTATATAGCCCATCCGCTACACTAACTTTGAAGAAATATAATGATAAGCCAATAAAAACTAATTATAAAAACGCTCGAGGTGTTAATAACGTGCGCATATCACCTCTATCTCAATTACTCGATTACGTAACTGATTACAGCATTTGGTAATGTTCACTAAATACGTAGTAAGTTACGTAATCACTTTGGTACAGTCAAAGGCTACTCTTTTAAACAGATTACGCGATCAGCCATCTAAAACACTACATTAAAAGTCCTAAGTCCTTCTAGCAGGTGGTCTGATCTCCAATTATTATTTTAACCGTTGGTATTTCTGTATCACTTCATATATATCTCATTTTTATAACAGAAATGACTTCAGGTGCACCTGTCATGTGTATAAGAAAAAAACATCCAACTAAACTTATTTATAAATTTGGGTGAAGCTGAGGCCCGTAATATATAGCTAGCCAATAAGAATTCATTTCGATGAGGTAATCATTCACCGGTAATCATTCACCGGTAATATCTCCAGTCTAAAGGTGTAGAGGCTCCTGATACTAAGTCATTTTGCTCCAGTAAATAGGCGAAGGTAATGGAACAAATGTTACGAAACTATTTTTACCCCTCACATAGGCTGTTCCTTCTCAGTGGCCCTGTCCTAGACTTCTTGCTATTTATTTTTGCTTAAATTGCCAACTTCCTTTGAACAACGGTAAATAAACTTTACCTTGGCGTTTGGAAAAATCAAATCTGGATGCCAAATACATTCCGATACATAATCGGGTATGGTATATGTTTCTTTTAGTACAATGCCTTCTAAGCCAAGCATCGGCTCTTTCCAAAGAGCTCTCATGTAAATTTGAATACCAAATTCCTAAGAAAACCTTAATATTATATAGAGCGAATTTGATCACAGAGGAGGGATAAAGTCAAAGACGTAATACGAAAATGGCAAAATTACCCAACTATCTATAATTTCTACATAACTTTCTGCCTTGTCGGTTGACTGTTGCGCTGAAAGACTGACTCATTGAGAAATCTGCTTCCGAAGCCTGCGAACAGCAATACCGCAGGAAAGGTTATAATAATGGGGGGGGGGGGGGGGGGGGCAATTTAAGATGTATTTTTGGTATTCCTGATTTTGCCACGTTACGTCTTCTATCTTTTATCTCTTCTTCTGTGATACAAATTAACACGATTAATTAGTCACAAACAATAACACACCATTTTCGATTCTTCGATATCGAAGATTGCGGTTAGGGTTACTCCGGCGTAGACGTTTATCGGATCTGAAACGCGTACTCAGTCACTATATATAGTGCAGTCAAACCTACAGCCTTGTGCACTGATTACATAGGACTCACCCCCTCTTGCGAGAAGACTCAACCCCCCCCCCCCCCCGCCGAGATTTGGGGCCGCCCTATGATAGCTACAAAAGTGGATCAGTCCCTCGATTTTTAATTGTAGTTAAATACCGTTATTCGGTCTGGTATAATTATCATCCTTCAAACAAAACTTCGGTTTATGAGTGGACCAATTCAACCACGCTCCCTGGGCTAAATATCTTTAAGATTAAGGAAAGATGGGTTAGAAATAACAGCTTTAAAATAAAAATTTGAAATCTTACCCAGAATATATTACGAGTTGTGACAATATTAAAAAACGACTAGAATTAAAAGGTCTCAGTACTTCGAAAAACATTTTTTAGAACGAAAATTCAACCTCTTTTCATAGCTGGCAACATTATTGTTAATATTCCGTGCTAACAAATGGTAGATCGAACGTTAATAGCGTATATGTGCTATTTTTAACTGTTTAATGGATGGCCCATGTAGACTTTCGGAAAAACGTTTTAACTTAATGGAACAAGCAGGTTTATACAAAAACGCGTTATATAGTTGACCAATAAAGCAGTATTCACGCGATCAAACCTTTTTAAACACCAAGATTTATATGAATCCTTCTTGATTCCATTAAAAGAATTTGTAAAGAGGCAGTTTAATCTTGGCCAGTCTGGACAGAATTAAATCCTTAATGGGAGCAGCAGGAGACGGAAAGAAAATGGTTGATATTAAAAGGTTTAAGAGAGAGTTGTTGTAATGGAAAAAAAGCTAAGATGGATTGATACATTTTAAGTAGTGCGTGCCAGTTATATGATCAATTAAGGGTCGCCACCAGGCCAAACGATTTCGTAGTGCCTAGTAAATTTTGGGAAAGGCTGACGTTACCTGACACCCCCTCCTTACCAGGCAACCACCCAGAAATTATTGATATGAACCAAGCAGATTCTAGTCAGGGTAACCATGACTCCCCATTCCTGGTGACGACTCTCAGAATGGTTAATAGCGTTCCGGAAATGGCATTCACGCCGAGTCGGTAAAAAAGCCTATAGTTTTGACTGTATTAAAGTGAATGAGTTACTGAGAACATGTTTATCATTGAAGGCTTTAATCAGATACGTAACCGCGTATTCGGTGTACACATTTTAAGAAGTTGTTAACACCGTCGATTCACGCGTTTCTTACTCTTATAAATGGACTACCATTTTAATAAATAGAGATGAATAACAAAACCTGGCTTTCATAAGCGTCCTCTAACGGAAAATAGAGGCAAAATAGTAATTAAATAAACCTCGTGCTTATTCTCTACTCATAGAAATGTCATCTGCGCACGTGGTTTTATTCATTACTTTATCCAGAGTTTGCTGTTAGAGGACGCTTCTATAGTTAACTAAATTTATTTTTTTGCTTTAACGCGTTATTGAGCATTCAAAGTTGTTTATCAGCTAGTTGGACAGCCTAACAACGATAACAAATACACTTTATTGATAAACAATAGCAATTACATCGTTATCGTTAGCGTGATAAATATAAATACGAGTAATTGAAAAATAACTCAAAGGCTCACATTTGATATTCGCCATTTTGACCTAAATAATACCACCAATAACAAACCACAAATGTAACTAGAAAGAAAGGGAATAACATTCTGGACCATTTATCAAAAAGATTGTCTTCGTTTTCATCAACGTTGCTAATTTTAACCGCCTTCGGGGACAATGACCTTTTCAGGTTTTCTTCTTTCCTATTTCTGGTGGCGCTGTGACTGCTAGTCCAGACATCACGACGAAATGGTGAAGCGGCCAAGTCGGTAATGATCTCCGGAATCGGTGTAACTTTCTACGCTTCGAAATATTTTTTTAGGGAAGTCATAATCTTCTGAACGAATTTCTTTAATTTCTCAATCCGCCAGGTTTCCACCGTATTTATAGTTTGTGGTTGAATTAATTTTTTCTGGTTCACTAATGAATTGATCATAAAATCACTAATAGGATGGACTTCGAGCCTTTACATTGATGACGACAAAATTTCAGAGTTCAATATGAATAAATCCATGGGCATTGATATTATACCATAAGTTCCACTAAATTAACGCCAAGTGGCGTAAGCTATCAACTTACTTAAACATTTAAGTCATAGCTAACCAAGCTAAAGCCAGCAAGGGAGTTAAAAAAAATAGCTTCCACCCTTCTTACGTTTCATATTCATAAAATGCACTTTTCGTCGAGATTTTGAGTCGGGAAGGCTTTCCTGACTAGGACGGAATTATCAGTTGTTTTCCTCTCTTATCCAGAATCTCAATATTTACGCTGACTGCAGCCGCTTAGGTGTCTCAAATAAATCTCCAATACGGCAGAGATTAAGATTGCTGATAATGTTACGCTACTGCTCGTTAACAAATTTTAATTATAGGAAACGTCTGGCATGTTGGGAAGTTAAGAAAACGCTCAAAACTTTAAAACTCGAGAAGATCGAGCAGTTGCTAAAGTTCCAAACAATGTGTTTGAAATTTTAGGATGTTTGACCTCCTAGAGTTATATCTGAATCGTTTCCGATATTTTTGCACAATTCAGAGACATTTCCCGAATGCTTTAATACGTAAACGAGTCTTTTAATTATAGAATCCATAAAGGTCACTTAATTTTCCTCTTCCCTTTGAATTATAAAACATGTTCTATACCTTTTTTCGAGCCAATTTTCTAGCGTACGACTGCGCTATAGTAAACTCTAATAGTGACATGAAAACCATGACCAAGCAACTGAATAACCATACGTCCATGGCAGTCATGTAGTCGACTGGAGGTATGAGGCTACGCGCGTGAACGATTTCCGTCGCTAACGTCACTACGTTAAAAATAACAATCTTACATTACGCGAAAAGAGCTTTATCATTTGCGACCCCAAAACTCACGCAAAGCAGTTACTCCGAGAGTAACCCTACCAGGAACGGCGTTAACGTCAATCCAAAAACTAACCATGGATAAGCAGACGACTAATAAAGATGGGCTGAAAATAGCAAACCTGCTAAATCATACCAATAGGCGAGCAACGCTCAAAAACATACATGTACGTGTTGACCAACGACGCGGTTAGATGACGAACAAACGTAAAATGTACTTGCAGGATAGTCTGATTTCCTGAGTTTTCACGACATATTCACTATATTTCATCTTCGTATTGTCAAACGTCTATCATTTTATTCCATAAACAAGTCAACGCTCCGTAGCTTAATACTATAACCAATGGTCCAGGTAAATGTAGCGGCAGATTCTGATTCAACACACTCTAGCGGCCGCAGTCGGTGTAAAATTTATGAGTTTGAAAGCGCCCCTCTTTTTGGAGAAATTTCCGAGTTTGGAGGGAATCTAGACAAGCGCGCCCCGCCCAAATTCCGTCCATCTCTCCCTACTCAAAATATCGTAGAAGAGTCCAAATCACTCGAGCCAGACAGGGGTAATGACTTTTTAGGCTATTTTTAAGTGAAGGCCTAGTACTTTGGACATTTGCTGATATTAAACAACGGGGCGTTGTTTACTTTTATGGAATAAAGTTATTGACTTTTAGTATTATTAATAGGTTCGTACCGCTAACAGCTTTGTACAAATGAGTTTCTACTCTCGGTTCAAGCATGGAGAATTTCAACGGCTCGACTCCCGGATGGATGTAAACGGTCGGACGCGGTTTCATAAAAGCGGGGCTCTTGTCCGATCCCAAGGTACCCATCCAACTAAGATCGGCTATTGGCGTGCGACTAGAAACTGGTAAAAACTGTTTTAACCCAATTCAAATATCACACAAATGGGTTTTATAATTACAGAGTGAAATGTTGAGAAAACATTTTTGAATATCCATGGGATATATCCGAAAATCCATCTGACAGTTTATATCAAGATGATATCTATCGAATGACACTTTGATATAGGTGAATTCGAAACTAGATTCTCAAATTTAGTGAAAGCGATATATACCTGCTATATCTATAAAGATAACCTTCGGGTATGACTTTAATAACCGTGTGGGGAATGCTGACGGTGTACAGTTTCGCGTTCTTGCAATTGGGAAATATAATATCGGGAGTCCAGATGCAGTCAACGATATACCGAGGAATATCCTCGACATTTTGTATGTCTAAGCCCTCCAATTTCAACAATGGATCTTTCCAGGACTCCGAAATAAAACATTGTATGCCGAACTCCTAATTATGCCCAATCAAAAGTTATAACCTAATATTTTTAGCCCACCGAAAGAAACTTTGATAATGAAAACACTCACCATCCCAGCCTCTTTTATTTCGTACAAATCCGTTATGGATATACGCACAAAAACCTCGAACGCGTTCCTGCCCTCTTTATTAAAACAAATTGAATGTTAAAGATAATTTAGTAACCTTGCTCGGATAAAAATTCTCTAAGCAAATTTCCTTATGTGCTTCTATTGTTAATTATTAAGTGACCTAATGAGAGATTTATGGCAAAATATTTACTTTCTACAGGAATAGTATAGTTCTTGTGAAAGAAGCACTTTTCAGGCTCATGATTCAACCAATCGATGACACCTCTAGACCTATTCAAACACACGATGTTTTCATTTTAACGTCAATCGCACTCGATACATTGGTACTCACCCATCCCACAATCCCGTAAACAAAAGGGCGAAGAAGATTATCATGTCGCGGTTGTGTTTAAGACAGCGGGTTAGAAAGGAACTAGAGACAGTTGCTAAGATCACAACAAGTTCTATTTAAGAAAGGTTTCATGCAGGAACACTTCCTTGCTTAGTTTAGCGTGTGTAAACACATCAATTTTGGAAATAGTTTCTTTGGGATTCTTTCCCAGAATTAAAAATGTATGATATCTTTCAGCGCTCCTCAACTGATATACGTCTCGACACTAACAGTTCCACTGTTTATGGCGTGTAAACATGGTATTATAGTTTCACGTGACACCAATCTTTTATACTTCAGTTCAAAAGCACTTTGCAATCTAACAAAAACAGTCGCGAAGAAATACAAAATATTAAACCTTTATAGGGAATTAAAGTAGTTTTACAATCTTGTCTTGGAACAAGAATACGGTGTTGTGGAAATTAAATATTTAAAATCATATTTCCGATATTGTAAGGTCACGATAGTGTCTCATTGAAAAACAAAAATTGTTTTTGGTTTATCAAAAGTAGGTCAAGAACCACAATATTGAACGTCATTTGTATCGCGTGTATTTTCTTCCGTTAGTTCATGTAAAAGACAAACTAATTATCAGAGAAAGATATAAATCAGGACCTTTGCAAATGGGTATATAAACATCATAAAAAAATCTCAACCATATGCTATTGTAAGTTAAATGGTGTGAAGGCTTCCAGAATTACAAAACAAAAATACGCCTTTAAAAGGTTTTGTTATAAAACAATGTCGTTTTCACTGTTATATATAAAGAAAAAAAACTTCCTAATTCATTTCTACCATGGAAAATAAAAGTTAAGAATATATTCGCGTGTTTTAGAGCACTTAGAATACTCTTGCTTAATGAAAGTATCCATCCGCTTACTCTTTTTCTCACTTCATCAACTCCACTTGAAAAGTACGGAAGTAGTAAACTACCCCTTTAAAAATATTATTGATCGTAACGTCAATAGTAAATGGTTGTTTATTCACAAATTGTATAATAATAACTTTCGGGCCACACCATGGAATATTAGAACAGCTTTCAAATATATTTTTCGTTTACATTCTAAACTAGGAGCTTGCACCATACAGCTCTAACGTCCAACGATATTAAAAGCTACTATAAAAAATTGTGGTATATCAGATTTAGAGTTGAGCATGTTTTTATGTTGGGATTTAAATTGTTACACATTTAAAGCTGATGTAATAGAGTGGGGCGATAAGAAAGCGGATGAGATTTTTTTAACATTAGTATTACAATGATGTATAGGTAAACTTCTTGAACTTGCCTCACTTTTAATACCTAATCAATGAAATTCAAAGCATTGTATAATGTAACAAATGATGCAAGGCGATCTTCTTAGACTAGCTCTACTGTAATACGGTAATAACTGATCAAGGAAGTTTAAATTGGTACCAATAGGAGTGCTATTTTTCTAAGATGGTCCATTTGAAATTATCAAGAGTTTGTTCCCACGGAAGGGATCGAAGAAGGAAGATTATTTCACTTAATAATTACAGTTCTTGCGCGTAAAGAAATAAAATCATTATAATTGAACTATAGGTTAAAGGTCACACCTGCTCACTATAAGTTTCCCCATTATGTAAATAATACAACCAATAGCAAATCACAAACATAACCAGCAAGAAAGGAAATAAAATTCTCGACCATTTATCTAAAAGATTGTCTTCATCCTTGTCAATATTAATCTCTTGGTAATTCATTTGTTCGGACGAGTCCTTTTTCTGTTTTCCTTCTTTCCTATTTCTGGTGGCGGAGGAGCTGCTAGTCCACATATCGTGACGGGGTGGCGAGTTGATGATCTCCGCAATTGGTTTAACCTTATTTACCGTCTGTACAAGGTTAGCAGACATTTTCTGAAGGAGGTAAAACATGTTCTGGTCTTATAATTTTTAGGGAATTTCCATACTTTTCAACAAGCCAAGCTTTCGTGGATTTATGAACCGTAATAGCATTAATTTCTGGTAATGTTTCTGGACGTACTTTCCAAATAGTTTGGAATTTATAGCTTGAAGCTCCAATCAGAAGGCAAGAGCGAAAGTGAAGTTCGCTCTAGGAAGTTTAGTTAAGCGTTCCCGATTTTTGAGACGGGATTTAAGGTCAATGAAGGCGACAGTTTTAAGCGTCCCATGTCCATGATAAATAAATTCAAGGCGAAAAAGATGACAAACACCTCGGGGTGGATTTGAACTATCGATCTCATCCGAGAATACCAATAGAGTTAATGAACTCTTAACTTTTTAAGAATTTGACTATGATAAACCATCAATACGGAGAAATCACCATGCCATTCTATAACCTCGTATAAAGTTAAAACGCAGATGCTATGAGGTTCTAGCAGCATCGGAATCTGAGTAAGAGCGTGGGACGGTTACTAGAGAGGTCAGTGGTTTAAATTAACCCCGAGAAAGTGGCACAGATTGGATAATTACTATTGTGGGGCATACGTTCCTCCATTAAAGCCTGGCGCGTTAAAAAATTCAAAAAGCTAAAATCAGAACTGCTTCCCTTAGAAGTTTCAATTACTAAACATGCACCCAATTATATACCTTCCTTCGAGAGATTTTTCTGGCATAAGCTTGCGCCATAGTAAATTCTAAAAGCGACATGAAAACCATTAGCAAGCACCCGAATAACCATACATCCATGGCAGTCATGTAGTCGACTGGAGGTATGAGGCTACGCGCGTGAACGATTTCCGTCGTTAACGTCACTGCATTAAAAATGACAATCATATATTACGCGAGAAGAGCGTTATCATTTCCAAGTTCTCAAAAACTTACAAAGAGCCGTTACTCCAAGAGTAACTCTACCAGGAACGGCGTTAACGTCGATCCAAAAACTAACCATGGATAAACAGATGACTAATAAAGATGGGCTGAAAAAACCAAACCTACTAAATTTACCGAAACAAAAGCAATTCTCAAAACACATACATGTAAGTGTTGACCAACGACGCGATTAGATGACGAACAAACGTAAAATGAACTTGCAGGATAGTCTGATTCCCTGAGGTTTTACGAGATAGTATCATCACAGTTTAGAATAGTATTTAAAAATAATTTATAAGACTGGTATAGACCCTAAAATAAAATCGTTCGAATTTTCCAACGACTTTCACTCTTGCCCAAGAGCTTGCTGGGAAGAGGCAATATATGGCCGATCCCGATTGGCTGAGTTTGGTCACGTGAATGCGCCGCCGTAAATCACTCAATTTTATCTTAGCGCCTGTAGAGAGAAAACCACCTTGAATTGTCACCACGCTCTATACCTCCGAGGGAGTTAACGCGGCCTTGTAGGTGCAGACAAGTCACAGTGGATGATTTTTGAGCTGCTGAAGCTCGCCACTAGGTTTTACCCACGCTTAAATATTAAATTGTTTATTTAATATTTATCGCGGTTAATTAGAAATTTTAATACATCAATTACTTAATTTTCCCAAGCCTAATTTATTTTTAAGAATGACCGAAAAAAAAGGTTATTAATAAGTTTTTACCACGATAGATGGCTGTAGTAGCGATTTTATGCCCCGTTCTACACCCCCTTCTTAAATATTGCTTGCCTAGGGGCGTGGATTTTCAGCTCGTTTTATTTATTTTAGGGTCTATTTCATGATTGAGGAAAACGGATATTTTTGTTAACTAAACGTTTTTTAAGAGATTTAAAATGTATCCGTCCGTTTAATTGTTTTTCTCAACCATTAAGTAGCAGATTCGTAAATTAATTTTATAATATTATAATGGTCTATAGGATTTGTGTATTAATGTTTTAAAACCTAAAATTTTAAAAATAAACGAGTCGGATACTTCGTGAACGGATTTTTTATTTTGTTTAAAATGCTAATATCACGAGCTTTCGGGCCGTGGCCCCTTTTCAAAAATCGCTTGAAAAGGGGCCACGGCCCGAAAGCTCGTGATATTAGCATTTTAAACAAAATAAAAAATCCGTTCACGAAGTATCCGACTCGTTTATTTTTAAAATTTTAGATATTATAAAACCGTGGACATTATGAATTTTAAACTAAAGGAATGTTTTAAAACATTCGTACCGCTAACAGCTTCGTTAAAATGCGATTCTACTCTCGGTTTAAGCATCGAGAACTTCAACGGTTGAACTCCCGGAAAGATTTTGACGGTTGGTAATCGTTTCATAAAATTGGGGCCCTTATCCGAACCCGAGGTACCCATCCAACTGAGATCGGCTACCGGCGTGCGACTAGAAACTGGAAAAACCAGTTTTACCCAAATAGATAGCATCAAACATAAATTGAATAATTACAGAGTGTAATGTTGAGGAAACATTTTTGAACATCCATGGGATATATCCGAAAATCCATCTGACATTTCACAGTTAAGTGATATCTATCGAGTAATCCGTTAATTTAAATTATAAACGGCAATTCCAAAAATGTAGGAAATGGTACCTGCTATATCTATAAAGATAACCATCGGGTATGACTTTAATAATCGTGTGAGGAACGGTGACTTTGTACAATTTGGCGTTCTTGCAATTAGGAAAAATAATATCGGGAGTCCATATACAGTCGACGATATACCGTGGAATATTTTCGACCTTCTTCAGGACCACGCCTTCCAATTTTAACAACGGATCTTTCCAAGTCTCTAATATAAAGCATTGCATACCAAATTCCTAATAATGCCAAACTCCAGTTACAATTTATTTGTTTCCATTATTTCGATTATTAAACTCACCATGCCAGCCTCACTAATTTCGTACAAATCCGTTATGGCCACGCGTATAAATACATCGAACGCGTTCCTGTCATCTACACCCAAAGTACACAAAGAAAGACTTAAGAAAGCAAGGAGGGGAAAGTTTTCTTCGTAAATACGCGTCTTCAACCCGCCCCATCGGTTGAACTTGAATTAACTTGGGAGTAATGAGTTTAAGATGCGTTGTTTCCCTCAAAACAACAAAAAAGACGCGATGGCCTTAAGTTAACAGGCTATTCCTTTCCCTTTACTTTTGCAACAAGGTTTAAGAGTAAAGCGTGTAAACAAGATTTGAGATACTGGGAAGCATACCCATTCAGTATGAAAGCTAATAATACAGACACGTTAATCACACTCTCGTTGCAAAAAGTATTAAATCTTTAGAACGATACGCTCATTACTTCCTTCTGATATTACTCGAAACCATTATAACTAAATCGTTTAATAGTTACATCAATTTCACTAGTTATTATTAAGCGAGGGTATGAGATATTATAGTTTAACTATTTACTTTGTAAAGGAATAGTGTAGTTCTTGTGATAGATACACATTTCGGGTTCGTGATTCGACCAATCAAGGTCTCCTCTAGACCTAAAAGTCCATATTTTAAATTCTGTCTTCCATTTTATTATAAATTAACCCTTTCGTACTCACCCATCCCATAATCCCGTAAACAAAAGCAGAATCAAAGCAATCATATCACAGAGCTTTTTATTTTAAGGATAGAAACATGGGGCCTATACTTATAAAGATACACTCAGAGTTTTGGGAAGTCAATTGGGTTAACCGCTCAATTCTGGCGCTTGGGAAAGAATGTAGTAATCGATCCTTTACAGTCCAGTTCTAAGATATACTTAGATAGAAAAAACACTAAAATAATGGTTTTCTTTTTCAACGTTGAATACCATATACTACCAAGATGCAAGCGTTTCGCGTGTAAACCTAGACTTCTAGTTGTACAGTTAGTTCCCACACCAAATATAGCAAGCTTCGTGTGTTCTTTTTGTTTGTCAAGCTCAACTCGCAAACTAGCGGAAAGTGAGGGGTAGTAATACAGATTGATAAACCTAATAGAATATTGAACTAGTTTTACAACTATCTTGTTAGTGTTGTTCAAAATACAATTCCGATATCGTTAATAGTAGACAAATGGTAACTTGATAAATAGTTAAAGTTTTCAAATGGTTTTCCATGGTCAGGTCACTTTAAAGGGATAGTTGATGCTCCAACAAGTATTTTTGATTTTATAGTTGTAATACCAAATCCTTTTCAGTTTTTAAGAAATATTTATAGAATAAGATTTAAATTTTTAAAGTTTCACTTCTATTTTGAAAATCTAAGATAAATCTCTACAACCAATCCATAACAGGGTTAATATACGTTTTTTCAAATAGATCTCTGATACTTCATGAATTTCCAGAATATTTTTGTAAATTTTCATGACTATATTAACATTTAAAGGGATAATGCAACCTAACAAGTGATTTTATATCGATTCCTTATCGTTTAAGCAGGCCTAGTCCATCAGTAAAAAAGTTACTAATTTTAAACTATAGTAATAAATTTAAAAATTATCTGGAAAATAATTTATTCGCATTAATGTATCCGCGAATGATGAGCAAAGACACGTCATTAAGGCGAGGTCTCTATTAGACTTCCTATTACATTTAATTGGTTGCTGACCTATCAATGCGAAGAAGTTCAGGACTTCCATGAATCCAGCAAAGCCTATTTTGTTGCTTTAATTTATTTCTAGTTTATTATTTGTTTTGTAAATTTTTTTAGGCCTAAAAACATTGAACAATAGAACTTGTAATAAACTAGAGAGACAGAGGCTAGTTAAAAAAAAACCAAATTAAACTCCTTGATATTTTTAAGTTTCCCATGTTTATAAGAACACTGTAAAGAGAATAATCTCGGGGTGCTCGAGATATTTAATACATGCATTTGAAGCTATTAATATTCCCATCTTATGAAAAGTGATGTTTTTTTAACTTTCAACATATTTGGTTGTACCTAGGTGAAACGCTCAAAATAAAGATACTTTTTGGAGCGTTTAATAAAAATTTATTTGTAGGTATAATGAAGACGTGGGAACGTGTTATTTAAATTGTTAGATTAAGAGAGTGGCTGTATAGAAACAGTTGCCAAAATCTCGTACACTCCAGCCGAAATCCAAAAATTACCTAACTTCTCTATTTAAAATTAACATTTAAAATCTTAAAATATTTCCCAAAAATACCTTTTAAAATCAAAATTTCTTGATTTTCTAAAGACTACTCTTTTTTATTATTATTTCTCTGAAAATTTGGGGCCATTTTAAGAAAGGGCTCATTTTTTGGGTTTTCGCTCGATTTCTATCAGTGACGGAATAATCTTAAACGAGTGGCTCATGTCAATTTTATTATTTTTAATTAAACTAAGGAATGTGTTCTTTCTAATGGTGCTGCAGGTTCATGCCTAAGTTATGGTCATTTTAATGGTTATTTTTTTTAATTTTGTTCGATTTCTATTACAGGCGAGACATCTTTATCGAGTGGCGAGGAAGGATTTTATTATTTTATTATAATCTAGGGAAAGTTTAATTTATAATGGTGCACTTGGTTTATGCCTAGATGATTTTCTCTCCCCCTTTTTTCCGACAGCCCCTGATTTTTAACCCCTCTAAATTAATATCTCATTTTTTTCCTATCTCTAACCTTTTTTTTTTTTATTTTCCTCTTCAAATAATCATTCTCTACCTGTACCTTTCATACAATCCAAATCTGTAACATTTTTATTCTTATTCTGTGTACTGATATTGTAGCTTTTCCAAAACTATTATTTTAGTTTCCCCCAAATGCCTATATCAACGTTTACATTTCCAATCTATTTCAAACGTATACCACCCGCTATTTAATAAATTTGAAATTATTTGTTAATGCTCTGAGTAATAACTTCGTAACGCTTTAAATTTATTATGGAATTACAGGGTGTTCTTGGGAAAAGGTATTTTATAATGAATTTTACCCGCAATAATAGGAGTTGGAAAAATATTTTGAATCGTTTTTAACTATCTTTCCGAGAATCCTAAAAAGTGAATGTATTTGATGCCTGTGATAAATAGGAGACAGCGTCAATTTAAAGATAATATAGAGGTTTTTTCAATTAGTAACTTGTGATTGAAAATAAATCGCTCGAAGGTAAAATATTCAAGTAATAAAAATAAAAGTTCAACGACTTTCGAAACTGGTAAAAGTAGTTTAAGACACTTTTCCTCTTAAAATATTTCTAATGTGGTTCAACCATCATTTATCTTTCTAATCGCTACCCGTTCTGATCAATGTGCATCTAAAGAATTGCCTAGTAAACGTTTTTATATAATGTTGAAGTTTTAAATCAAAGATAATTTAAAATTTAATTTCATTCGGGCTCAAAAACAACAGAACGTTGCGAGTTGTACTATTAATTAATTTTACAATGAGCAGTACGGTACTGTGTTTCGCGTTAGTGCTATTGTTTCGGGTATCATCGTCTGAAGACAAGAAACCTAACATAATAATGATCGTGGCCGATGATTTGGTAAGTAATTTGTAACCTAATTACAATACAAGCTTAGTATTTTTCATATATCTATCTTAAGCTACGGTCTTACTAGCATTTCTTAATCGATTTGAAACGGTACAATCAAACCGATATTCAATCCCCTAGGAATCGTTTTAAGGGTCACGTGTTCACGCATTATCTTTCTAAATCGAGTAGCTTCATTTATAAATTGTTGAAACCGAATCGGTATGAAACTGGTTCCCGGAGCAGTTTCGAGAAATCGAATCAAATCGATTCGAGAAAAGACGATTTCCTGTTCACACGACTTTGAAACAGTTTAAATCGATCACAAGCAGCTTTAGTCATCATATATACTCATTCAACCATGAAGTTTAGTTTTGAGTGGGATAGGAACTCGCCAAGGGATCGGACATTTGCCATTTTGTGTATGAAATCTTAGGATATTGCATAGATTATTTTTGGTAGAGATTTTGGGACTTCAATATTGATTTTCCATATGGTGAAAGTGTATGGGATTTTGTTAAGCGTCGAATCAATCGAAACTCGCAGCCAAGAGCTTATTGGGTTTGTTCGAGTCCCACCATGATTAACAGATGAGTAATTTTAAAATATTTTAGGTGGACTAACCAAATTCATAATTTATAAGACTTCGTTAAAAGGAGAATGCAAACTAACAATTTTTTTTTTTTTTTTTTTTTTTTTTTTTTATCGATTCTTTGTCGTTTAAACAGGCCTAATCCATCAGTAAAAACATTTACGAACAAATATTAAACTAGAAATAAATTTAAAGCTTTAATCCATGGCGATCCTGTACTCTCAATATAAGGACCATCGGCCAATGTTATTGGTCGATAGTCCTTATATGGGGAGTTCAGGATCGCCTGAATCCAGCTAAGCCTATTTTCCGGCTAAGTTTTAAATTTATTTCTAGTTTTATATTTATTTTTAATTATCTTTACTGGTGGATTCAATAAAAAAAAGCACTTGTTGTTAGGTTGCGTTCTCCCTTTAAATTGATCTATGCATTGATCACGTGGGGTGTTTTGCTCTGTCAATGATTACACAATCTCTCTAAATTAAGCATACAAATTATGGCTAACAAGATAACAACAAATTAATATTTGAACTATAAAAACATTTTTGCAAAAAGGGTTGGAACGACGTTAGTTTCCACGGTTCACCCGAAATCCCAACCCCAAACTTGGACGCCATGGCAAGCAACGGAATGGTTTTAGACCAATATTACGTCCAACCATTATGTACTCCGTCTAGATCGGCTTTGATGACCGGATATTACCCAATTCATACTGGTCAGTGACGCAAGAAATTAATATATCATGAGGAGTATTTGGATGCATTAAACCAGTTAGTTACTTATACGTATAGGTACTCAGACGCTGGTTATAATTGGTCGCGCTCCTTTGGGCATCGACCTCAATTTTAAAATGATGCCTGAGTATTTGAAAAACTTGGGATATGTAACAAGAGGGATAGGCAAAGTATTAAAACGTAAATCTTATGATTTGAGTGGTATTTTACAAGTTTTTTCGCTTTACTAGTGGCATTTGGGAAGTCATAAGATGGAATATCTTCCCACATCACGTGGTTTTGACTCTTTTTACGGCAATTGGCAAGCGGAAGCCGGATATTACGACCATACGTATTTAGAAGTACTAATTTACTAAATTGTAAAATGTCCAGATTATGTTATTTTTAATTATAACTCAATTTATTAAGGCACCGTATTGGGGTCTCGATCTACACGACGATCTAGAACCAGTTACTAACGAAACTGGTCACTACGCCACGGATCTCTTCACGAGCAAAGCGGTAGACGCCATAAGGAGTCATGACACATCGAAGGTACTACTTGACACTTAAGATTAGTCGCCGTTTAGTAAGTAGGGCTACGTTGAAACAACAAAATTAACGACGGTAATTACGCCCTGATCATTGTTTTACAGCCCTTATTCATGTACCTGGCTCATCGGGCAGTTCATTTTGGAAATAACTACGCTCCTTTGGAAGCTCCAGAAAAATACATTGCTAGGTTTCCCCATATTCCTGATTACAACCGAAGATTAATGGCTGGTGAGACTAAGAGTCTATATACGTGAAAAAATTTGTCATTGAATGCTTTAAATGTCGTTCAGCGCTGGTATCAACTTTGGACGATTCCATCGGGGATATATTTGAAGCTTTACAAGAAGCTGGAATGTTAAACAACACAATCGTAGCCCTAACGACAGATAACGGTGCCCAATCGCAAGGTTATTGCGCCCAAAGCGGTTGCGGACCAGATTTAGAAAGCGCTTCGTCCAATTACCCGCTAAGAGGATCGAAGTTTGACCTTTGGGAAGGAGGTGTGAGAGGTGTAGGGCTTCTATGGAGCTCCTCGGTAACTAATAAAAAACCGGAAGAAAGCGCCCGTCGTCAATTGATGCATATCACTGATTGGTTACCGACACTATACCACGCGGCTGGTAAAAACTCCAATTTAAAAGCCCTATCTGCTCTGAAACTTGCCCCTTTAAAATGCTCTTCCCTTATACACACAGCTTAGCCTTGACTGTACAATTTATTGTGTTCAACGTCGTCTGCTAAGATAGAAAAGAAGGCGACTTTAAAGTGGATTTAAAAATAGCAGATAGCCCCTTTAAAACCCAATTCAGTATAGTTTTGCAAAATTATATTTCGTCTTATAGGTGGCAAGGTGAAAGACTTGGGTTCCATAGACGGAGTAGACATGTGGGAATCACTAGTTTTGGACAAGCCATCTCCCAGACGCGAAGTTTTACTAAATATAGACCCAGTTTTTAATATGAGAGGCATCATAAACGGCACCATGAAGCTCATTGCAGGTGATCTTGATTCTGGAATATCGTACTTCACAAATCGATGGTAAATTCAATAACTTTTGATTTGTTATAAGTCTGTCATCATATTTTATAACTGATGTTGCCTATCAAATTTAATATTATTTTAAAACGCGGGTTTTGAAACGATCAGACGATTTATAATATGGATTTAGAATGATAAAATAATGTCAAAACTAATATATTATAACTTATGAAATATCTCTCCTAATTTGATCAAAGGAAACTGTATTTTTAGACTAATCCCAGTTACTCTCGAGTACATTAGATCATCAGACGCGTCATTTTCTGACCTTCTGTCCCGTATTTATAGTTACATAAAATTAATTAGACGAAAGGGCTCTGTTGACTTGATATTAATATACTGATATTAATATAAAAAAGATAGTCAAAGGAGATAATTAGGCTTGGTGTTTCTAAGCGATAGTCAGATCACAGTTCGGACATCTGAACTAACAAAATTGATGCAAGATATCTGACCATTATCATAATTAACATTAAGTCTATTTTAGTTCATTAGGAAAATATTATTCAACCTGTTTTCTTCAGATATCTGAGCATTTCTATATGATTAACCAGATCAGGTTACTATTGAAAATAAGTATCTAGAAGGGAATTAGGGTTAACCCTGTAATTTGTACACCGCTTACACGTTTTCGTAAGCATTGGTAATACTAAATAAGTACTCAGTTACTTTAGTACAGTCAAAGCAACAGGCTTGTACACCGATTACGTGATATAAACAGCCTTGAAGTTTTAGAATCGAAAATTTAATTAAATTAGTTTTCTAAATATATTGGTTACGGCATTCTATTCGCTCAGATTCTAAAAATCCATATCAAAAATTGTGTACAACACTATCCCTTTAATATATGGATTTAGTTACTTTTATTAAATTCAACAGGATGGGCGTATCGGGTCGGAACGATCTAACAAGTCACTTGTGGCCCAAACTTCCCCAATTAGCAAACAAATCGAAAACGGCGAAGGCCATACGAGAATCTGGAAGGCAATTTCACCTTTTAACGCGTGGATTTTACGAAACTTTTAACGTATCTTGCGGGAGCGTGCCTTTAGCAGACGTTGAGAACATCATGCTGTTCGATATAAGCACTGACCCGTGCGAGTACCGAAACATAGCCAAGGAAAACGAAAAAGTAGGACTATTGCACGCCATTAAAGGGAGAATTCAACCTAACAAATGTTTTTTTTTCCCCAATTCCTCATCGTTTAATAGGCCTAATCCACTTGTACAAAAATTTACAAATATTTAACAAGAAATCAGTTTAAAACTTTGGCGGAAAATAGGCTTAGCTGGATTCATGGATATCCTGAATTTCTTCGGAAGGATGGGTCAGCGACCAATCGATGGCGATCTCGGCGGGTCCTTGCTCATTGGTCGCTGACCGATCAATTTTAATCCAGCTAAGCCTGTTTTCCGTTTTAATTTACTTCTAGTTTAATATTAGCTTGTACATTTTTTATTTAAACGATAAAGAATCGAACTAAAGTAACTTTTTGTTAGGTTTCATTCTCCCTTTAAGCAGTTAAAAATAAACGGATAACTACTTTACAGATAGTTAAAGAGTTGGACGCGAAACTTGATAAGTACGCCGAAACAGCGTTACCTCCGTACCAATTCAACCCTGATGAAAAATGTGACCCTGATAATTATGGATTTCTTTGGACAAACTGGGGAGACGAAAATCCGATAGTCAGGAACATAACAAACTACTTCGATTTATAAAGTTAATATGTACTAAAGTTAGAAATGTACTAAAGTTAATTCCAACTGGAATTAACAGCGTGTACAGGCTACCTGGTCGATATCTCCAAAGTAAGCAAACCATAGAGATACCCCGTAACTTGGCTTTGCCCGTGCTGCTAATTTGAGGTGTAATAAACTACACATTTAAGTTTGTTTACCAAAATTATAGAGCAAACTGGTTTTACATAATCGTTACTATAATCGATTTCTATAAATGCAATTGAATCTGAAAGTGAGACTGTCATAGATTGATTTTTATGACCTACAAATGGAATTTTAATAGAATTTAACATGAACAGTAAAAATTTATATATTTTAAAGATTCCCTGTAATACAACGTCATCAATATGATTGCGTGGCTATTGTAGAGCCTACAGTTTATTCTCGCACGTTCTGACACCTGATATGGTCGCTTTCGCGCGGTCTTTTTTCGTGAAAGTACATAATCCAGAAATACCGTTTTTTCATATGAAAATAACCGTTATTTACATTCCAGAATTAAATTACGTCATCAGTTGAAACAATATACACAGGGTGTTTCGAAAATGGTGGTAGGACTGAGCTACAGTGGGTTCTACGGGTCATTTTAAAACGAAAATGTTCTATGACATTTTGTCGTACGGGGCGCCGTTTAAGAGTTACGAAAGGAATCATGTGCGGATAAACGTATAGTCAATGATAAAATACGCTAAATAATTAGCGTATTTTTTTATTAAGTATACGTTTATTAATGTACGTTAAGGGGTCATCCGCGCATGATTTATTTCGTAACTCTTAAACGGCGCCCCGTACGACAAAACGTCATAGAACATTTTCGTCCCACTGTAGCACGGTCCTACCACCATTTTCGATACACCCTGTATACTTAAAAATGCGAAAACTAAGAGATCTAAAAATTGGAATATGGATGGCTTCTTAATAGTATGAATGTATAAATGTAGTCTATAGAAATCGAAAAAAATAGAGACAGTCTCACTTTATCAAAATGGAACTTCTAAAAATTAAATACTTCAAACGATCAAGTTTCCGCGTACATCGTTTGATTATAACTCATTATTATTAATTAACGAAGCAATTTTATATCATCTACATATTATTTAATTATATTTTTACCCGGGTACATGCCTACATTACGTACCAATATTATTCTCCAAGACCTCAAAGTTTTGTGCAATATTTGAGTTCAGTGTTTTTGCAAAACACAACCATAATTATAAATATAGGCATAAATATTTCCGACCATTTCGCAATATTTGCTTTTAATTACCTTGGAAATACCAAGCGCAAGTTTGATATTGGATCAAATAAAGCAGTCATGTAGTCTGGTATTTAAAAAGTAAAAAAAAAAAAAAAAAGCGTTGTTAATTTCTAGTGCAACGCCCCGCCATCTATATTATAATAAATAGCTCATAATGACTAAATCCTAATTTTAAACTAATTATAAGGTTTAATAAATTTTCTCTTTCAACCGAAGTAAAAAAACCAAATTTGAAATTATTTACATTAGTTATATATAAGTGTTATATAAGTGTTACCAATAGGTGGCACCACTAGTCTTGGAATGTCTTCAAAATACCGACAAATAGGAGTGTTAAATCGTGTAGGGGCGATTCATAAAGTTAATTCTATTCTTATTTTACATCAGATTCACGAAAATGGTCTAAAACCCATAATTAAAAACTGAAGATGTATTAATGACAAAAATAACTCCACTGAAAATACCAGTAAATTAGAACCAAAGCTAAATCGTAACGTGGTCCGTCTGGGATGATTAAAGTTTTATAAGTTACATAGCATATGATAATTATTTAAAGTGAGGTTGTCACCATTTCTTCGAAGGCCTTTTTCAAAATTTTACCCCTCTGGTGTAAATTATACGACAAAATTAATCATTTAATTTTTCCCTATTGATGACGTAGTGGCTTCACGAAAAATAGTCAGTTACTTTTGACTTGTAATTACAGCTAGTCTATATAATAATTAGCCTAATAGCCTACCAGCCTATAAGGCTTACGATTTCGTCTGCTGCTTTAATGTTTAAACTAGGAAAAAAAGTTTGAAGTACTATAGATAGAATTATTTTTTAAGAGTTTGAGCTAGTCTTTTGACAAAAACAGTATCAATCGAACTATTTTTATAATGGAAATATTAGTATTTATACTAAAAGTGGGGTACAAAATCCCTCCCATGCCTGAATAGTTACACAAGTCAGTGACATATTCATATTAGCATAAATTCAGAGTGTACCAAAGATGTATTTGAAAGTTTCTAAAAGTCATAACTCGCGACAGTAATCACTACAATTCTGCATGAACACGAAATATAGTTTCAAAAAGTTTGAACATAAGATGTATACCAGAAGTTGACATATCATGAGCTTTTGAAAAGTCTTAACACAACTACACAAAGATTCCAAGAATGTTAAGGCACTATTTCAATTAAGATTTGGCCAAAAATAGAGCTTTTTCGTCAAAACGAATGTGAGCTTTTAACCTACAAGTTACCAGCTTCAAATGACAGATGATATCAAATTAAATTTGATATGCGTTTCTCTTGGACAAGCGAAAGCTTGATAAACATTGATTGAAAACGTGGCTTTAGGCTCTCGAACTAAAGTTAGGTCAGAGGTTTCTAGCATATAGACTAATTATTATCATTATCTCTGTCACTAAGACAGAAATATGTCATATCTCTCAAAGAAGATATATCTGGCCAACAAACATCAGAGTTACAGACTAAAATAAAATTTACTACCCTCCACTCACGTCCATTGTAAGGATAATGTAAAAAAAAAAAAAAAAACAATTTCATCACACTCGAACACGTGTGATAAGGTTAAGCAAGTAAGCTACTCTGAAAGGAAATTTGCCTTTACTCTTATTCAATAAGAGTTTCCAACGACTTATTCCGTCCCCTGTTAAATTTAACATGACGTATCCATCCGCATCGGATTCGGTAAAGTTGTCAACTCCATCTGAACTTAAACGAAATGAAAGGAGGCAAAGAATCGAGTAATGGGGTTATAAGAAATACAGCCCCTCAGGCCTAACGTAGTTTCTATTCAAAAAATACCCTCAGAAAGGTTTCTTCTATGCTTATAACGCAAGGTTTTTTTTTTCTTTGCTCAGTAAAGACTCGAACGCCAGGCGAAGAAAAAAAAGTTTGAAAATGATCAAAACATTTCCGGATTGAAATGTCCGAGTCTTCTCCTTCCACCGAGAACAATTTCCGTTTACGAACGACCAACAAGAACTTCCATCGAAGGGAAGCGAAAAAAAAAAAAAAATAAGAAGAAACCGTCCATGTTCCTTCAAAATGACCAAAGTTTGGCGCAACTTTTTCTTTACACTCCAAAAGTGTGCAAGACGGTAAAGAACGTAAAAGGGAAAGAGCCAAGGGCCTTTCAATCAACTCTTCTTTAACAAAAAAGTTTGTCAAACTTTAGTTTGGTTGAACTTAAAAAAGAAATAATATTGATGGGCGATTATCGGTCTCAATGTTTCACCAAAAAGTCTAGCTATCTTCTTAATGAATAGTATCACTTGTATCTAATATTTGCGCAACTTAATTGTCCAATTTCTGAGGGGGTTGACAGTGCTGAATTTATATATTATTAATTTTCGATACTGCTACAGTTTATTAAAGAAACGTTTTTAGAATTAAAACTCGAGTTCATCTAGAGTTCTGCTTTAACGATATTGAGAAAACTTCACAAATAGGTAAAACATAATTGCACGAAGTGATTAATAACAGAGTTTGGTAATTTATGTACGATCCCCATTTAATTGAGCAATATATTGAAGGTATGTGGGAGACTGGGAGCCATACAAGGGGAGGGCAAACGGAAAAATACCCCCCTAGCTTAGTAATTCCCCCCCCCCCTCCCACCAAATGGATCAGAGATTGTACAGTTTTAAAATAGATTTTGTATCAAATTTTTTATAGCCACTAGCGAGATGGAGAGAAAGTACATATCAAGAATTATTATTTATCACGATTATACCAAGCAAACGGGCTAAGTTCGCCACACAGTTGTAGCGCTGTTGTGCCAAAATTGGGTGTTCTAGCCTAAAAAATAATTAACCTCTTTGGCACGAAGTAGGGAAGAAATATTAGTTCTTCCTAGAGTAACTGTAAACCAAGTTACCCAAACGAATTGACTAACCAATTGGAAGCCCTAATATGGCGTTTTAGTCTATCATTTATGAGCGGACAATCAGACCAAAATATTTGATGTTTGATGGTTTTAAGCGAACCCCGACGCGGTACGTTGGGAATCTTATCTCATTTTATGTCACGTCACAATTAACCATATTAACATATTATATTTTGTTCTTACTCTAAGTATGTCAATGCATCCAATCACGTAATATAGAATAATCTTTAAGTAATCGAAATAACAATGACCATTTTCCTCCTTAGACTAGAAATGTTTCAGTCAGGAGCGAGTGGTTAGGAATGAGAATATTGCGTGATATTACTAGAGAAAAACCCTTCAACATATGCTTTTCCCTTCTCCGAAGAGATATTGTAAATGGTCATGGTCGGAGCCTATTAAATTCATGAAAACTTTAGTACTCACGGTTTCCGGTATCCATCCCGCTAATCCACTGTTTCCAGTATCCATCCCGCTAATCCAGTGAAGCACATTGTCTTAATCTTTAGTCATTTCGTATTATTGATACACTGTGACACGCCGTAAACCTTTTGGCTTTTCTACACATCCAAATTTGTCTGTCGAACCGCCGACCTTACACTTGACCCGTGTCAAACAAAAAATTTCCTAAAACTCACCGCGATTTTACCGAAACCGAAGCATATTTTACGTAAGTAACTAAGGTGCCACATTCCAGTACGATATGGTTCATTATCTTTTTAACCTACAGTTAATTCGCGCCTTGATTATAACCAATATCTACGCAATGAACGAGGAACGAAACCGATGTAAAAGACAAAAGAATATACCCTTCTACTGACCCGCCGACCTTCTGCCGTTAAGCATTAAATTCCTTCCGCGCTACGCGGCGCCACGTGTTGTCCAATAATGCCGCCTTAATAATAGGGAAACCAAGGCCTATTTTTAAGCGCGATTGCGGGTTGCCGCGTGGTTTTTCGATTAGATTACGATATAGTTCATCATCTTATTAACATTCAATTACTCACGCCTTAATTAGGGTTAATTTCTAGGCAACAAACTAATTTCACCAAACTGCAGTTAATAAAATCAACGCGGACAATTTAATCGCTAACCGTTTCAAAGGTGATTACCCGACTCAAATGATTTTGAAGCCCTGGGACGGCTCTCTACCGGAATTTTCCAGAAAAATATAAAAAAAAAACCCTTGTTCCCTGAATGGAATATATATAGACCAAGTAAGGGAGAAAATACACACTACCTAAATGTTTTTTTTTTAAGTAAATGGAAGATTAATTAAAAGTCTGGTTTAACGGGGCTTAATCGGAGATTAGTATTGAATCCACCTGGTGGGAAATTGTAGAAACAGTGGTCATATGACCTTTACAAGTGTTTTTTCCCTACTCGGTCTAGAACAACTCTGTTTCCATACAATAAATCTGAAAATTGGCAATAAATAGGCTTAAAATTAAATTATAGCCAAACATATATTTTTTTTTTTTTTTTTCGTTTTCCTTACGTTGACGTGTAAATTAACGATTAAGCTATCAAATTACGATGTCGTATTCAAATTCCTATAATAAGACGCCAATATATTAGTTATTTTAGCTTCATAAGCGTTGGCCAAAATAAATAATAATGTTTAATTAGCCTAAGTAGCGAGTTAAATAAGCGGGCCCCACGTTCGATTTAAAATTAAACTTTGATTCTGGTTGAACTTTAAACGAATATTTATTTACATATTCATTCACCGAGAGTTAATATTATATCATACGAAGTCCCGAGAAACTAAACACCTGTACAATTTATTTCTTTAATTAGTTTTCTTTTAGTCGTCGATAATCAAGATCGACTTTGTCAAGCGTTTTTTTATCTCGAGAGATAAAAACCCTCGTTTCGTTAATTGTTTAATAAAGATTAACTTAATAATGTCTCTACCATTTAGATTTAATTTAATTTATTAATTCCCCATAATTTACCGGTATTGTATTTAGTCATATTGACGTTAAATGAAAACGTTCCCGCGTTTGAATTATACAAATAACACTTTGATTTTCTGTCGCTAAATAGCTCTAAGACACTTTGAGAAAAGAAGACGAGCCTCGTAAAATTAATTATTCGAATTAAACTTGGTTACGAGTTTCAAAATGAGAGTAAAATTTAGGAAAAATGTTTCCAGGTCCTAAAATTTACATTTTATCGTTTATGTGTCATTGTAATACTCGTATTTAGTTCTATTCAAATTTACAGTCATATATATAAGAGACAACTCGCCCTCTAACGTAAAAATCGCGTCAGTTAAAAACCGTGTCCCTAAAATTGTATTAATACAATTATAAAAAGGTTTAAATTATATTAAGCCTTTTTTTTTAATAATTAATGATATCACAACTAGCGTTTATATCTCCCCATTTTCTCTTCTATATGTATAAAATGTTTCCAGCTAAATTATTAATAGTTTCATGGGTCGTCGAAATAACAAAAGTATGCCACTTGAATAATAGCCATACAAAACCGTGGATGCTTGTCAAGTTTTTTTTTAGAAATTAAAATTAAAATCGCAATTAGAATCGAAGAGAAATTAAAAATAATAAATAACGACGAACGTATATATTTTCTATTTGAACGTTAAATCTTAAGTATTTTAGACGCATTTTCTCTTGAATGATTCGGAGCTGAGGTCCTGAAGTTTGTCCGGTGATCTTTTCCTGGAGCCTGGCGTTTCCCTGACCAAACTGGCGGTCAAGTCGCCGCCTTCTTTTAACTTGACCTTGTACGAATCGAAAGTTCTGCCATCACTCAGTAGGGCTTCGTCTTTGCCCAAGTCGCTATCGTCGGACAGCGTGTTGTCGTCGTCCGAACTGAAGCCGTCGGGTAAAGGGGTTGAAGATTCGGCGTCTTCGGTACTGTCCTCGAGATCTAAGGACCTATCGTAGGCCGGAAGTAACGGGGGTGGTGGAGAATTTTGTTCCAAGCCCCCGCTGGAAGAAGACCTTTCTTTCTTGTTCCTTCGCTTCGAGTTGACCAGTTTGGTGATGACAGATTCGACCCTTTTCGAGGATGTTCTGGGCGAGTGATTGCGACTATCGCGACCCGGTGAGTTTTTGTTCTCAATTTTATCACTCGCGCTCTCTTTCGGAGAGATTTCGCCACTCCCGTTTGATAAATTCACCGCGGTTTCGTGACTCCCAGAACTCTCTTTCCCGTTATTCTTACTCTTAGCCATTCTTTCGATGAAGTCTATGGGCACCGGGAACACGAGAGGAATTGGGATCGGGATGGGGATCATAATGGGGTAAGGAACCATCACCGTCACTGGCGGCAGCAAGGACTGCGTCGTCGTTGTCGAGTTGCCGGTATTACTAGTCGAGGACGCCACTGGGGTTGTAGAAGACCTTTGCGAAGTATGATGGTGATGGTGACTCGATTTGGAAGGTTTATTCGTCGAATGTTCGTTTTGGTGGTGTTGATTTTGTTTATGCGAGTGATGATTCGAGTGTCCGTGGTGGTTACTAGTTTGGAGAGGAGGAGGTGGATGTGGTGGTCGTGGGGGAATAGGAGGTGGTAAAGGAGGCGGGATGGTGGTCGGCGTGGGAGGACTGATGGTTCGTGGGCCTCCGTGACCACCGGGGAAATGGGGTAAAGGAGGAAACATCCCGGAAGGTAATGGCATGGGCGGGCCCCCGTGTCTCATACTTAAATTATGTTGCAGCCTCAACAAGGTTTCCATTTGCTGTTGAGCCAGAAAGTTAAAATGGTTTGGAAGCATGTTAGGCGGCAAGAATGGGGATCTTAACCCATCGCCCATACCAGGGAAAGGAGGACCCAAGGGCGGTGGTAAACCGGGGATAGATAAGGAAGGAGGGTTGTTTCCCGTCAACGAGGAATGATCCTGCTTCGAAGCCCCAAGTAAGCCCATGCCGTTGACGCTCGGAGACGGTCCGTTACCCACGTGGTTATGCGAATTGGTACTGCTGACGCTTAAAGGGGTACTGCAAGTGCTGCTGGGAGATCGGGCCGAATGTCTCGAGCGCGACGAAGAAGAAGCCGCGGTGGCGGAAGCGTGCGAGTGATGGTCGCGTCGCTCTTTGTGACGAAAAGCCGATTTCATTCGCCGACTACGATCCTTCTCGCGATGATGACTACGAGGTTTGGCGGGAACGGGTAGTGACTGGACGCGGTGGTGGTCCGTCTCAACCCTGGGGTTTGTAGGAACGCTAAGGGAAGACGGGGAAGCCGACTTTCGGGAGGCTGCGGCCGAGACAACGGGTAATTCCGTTGTGGCGTTGACCGACAGATTCTCGGGGAGCGTCTCTTCGCGTTCGTCCGAACAACCGTCGTTGCTATGCCCGTTGGTCGAACCTTTACACTCTCGAAGCCACAGGTCGGGCGTGATCAGATTGAGCGCCCCGGAAGAGCCGGTGATCTTGTTGGCGGCCTCTTGCAAATGCGGGTGCATCTGCAAATGGGCCTGCGTTTCTCGACAGAAAATGTTCATTTTGTATTGATTGAGGCACTTGTCGCTGCAAAACTGGAGCTGTTGGTCTCCGTCCTGGATTTTGAACGCCAAAACAAGAGAAAAAAAACATAATATAGAAAACAGTATAGAATCTTACCAAATTTAGGACTAGTTTTCGGGTATAAGACTATATAATCAAGAGGCGCTATCTTTTTTTAAACGATCGACACGTCCTCCGTATTAGAATTAAAAGCTTACTTATTACCGTCCATATAATAATTTAAAGTAGTTTTCTTTTACAAGCGTTCACCGTTTAAATTCTTAAACGTACAATGATGATAGAGCGCGCCAGCCAAACGACGAATTTATTTTAATTTTATCCAGAAAAACGAGACGAAAAAAGGAAGAATGATTAAGTCGTCGTGATTGTGTGATTATATGATCATTAAGAGTTCGTTAAGAAAATACACGAAGCTCCTCGGGTTAAAAATAATAAATTGCAGCAAAACGAAGATACAACGTTAAAACAAATATTAGTTTCAGTAAAGGCAGCGCAAAAATATTAAATAATGTTTCACTGTGGAGACGCGCTAGAACAACAAAAGATGTAGAATTAAAATCGCTTAATTAGTCACGTGACAGAAAAATGTAATGCCGATTAGAGTGTTTAATTTAAAAATATATATTTAAAAGGCTGCTTTGACTATGATAACCTTGATTCCTTTATTGGATTAAAGGTACGTGTAATTACATAATTGGGCGTATCTCGTTCTCTTACCCGCTTGGTGGATTGGAGTAGGACGGTGAAAGTTAAGAGTAATAAAAGATAATTAGTAATAACTCAAAATGTTAATATTTAACTAAGCTAAAATAGTATAAAATGTGAAGAAATGACGAACATTGCACACCTCTACCTGGAAGTCCACGTAATTGACGGTATGACGAACGTGTTTACACCAATCGCAAACTTTATTCTTTTTAAATGACGCCCTACGACACTGCGTGAAACAGAGTTCGCTGCAAAAGGCTTTGCTACCGTTCGTCGTCTTCAACGTAAACAATTTCATTCCCACCTTTTGGCACCAGGCGCAAACGATACAACCGGAAGGCAAGCCTGTCGTGTCTGTTGCAAAAAAAGAAAGAAATAGGAATACATTAGGTTAATTTCAAGTGAAATAAACAAATTAGTGTCATCAAACCAGTAACAAACAATATACCAACACTGCGTCGATTGAGCAAACAAATTTCTTATAATTAAAGCTAGTTCTCTAATAAATGGAAAACATTAAACCAAAGAAATTATAGCTAATGAATGGAGATTACTGTAACTATTATGTTTGGGTTTATCTCAACATTTCCGGTGAAAATCACGTTATAAAGAGGCATGCCTTTCATTTTTTGGATTTGAAAATTGAAACGGTTTTGGCCTTCTTTCAAATGTTTGATGTAATAGTATTAGATATTTTTTAAGCTCAAAAATGAATACAGAAATTGTCAATAGTGGTATAGTTAAAAATTCTATCTACTGACCTTTATTATGGAATTACGTTTTAGTATTGTTTTACGAAATAGTGATTGCTAGATTAAGAACTAATAATATTACGTTCAATGGCCAATCACAAACCACCGGAAGTCAGAAGAAAAATGCTTAATTCGTCATAACAGAAAGTGGGGGTCGATAGAGGTTCCATTCCTTAACTGTAGTTTCTTTGGTTAAACATGATACAGACTTAAGTGAAAAAATTACATTGAGTATCTTCCTACTCACACATTGAAAAAGCAATATTCTCATGTAACCGTTTCACCAATCACAATTCTTTCCAGAAACTTCGTAATTTAAAAACTTTAAGCGTCGATACAAGCCCCCCTCTCTTGTCTTTTAATTGGCCAAAAACTTTTATTATAATTAACTTACAAAAAAAAATTAAAAAGACAGAGGACGCGGCCTTCATTAGCGCCCAAATAAATTCCTTATTCGATAAACGATCGCGAAAAGAAAAACGAGATATGAAATTACGAATGTTGCGTATAAAACTTTCCTCGAGTATATAATTAAACGACAAACCCAACTTTTCCCTTAATGTCAATCTAAATACGAAATTATAAAAAGAGACAGGCATAGAAAGAGACCTTCCTACTGATATCGTTGGCACGATATTTTCGAGAAGTAATAATAATAATGAACCCACCCCGTCTACAGGTATACGGTATATACGTCGCGATAAAACTAGGTACTTAATGGGGATATAGTCAGGACGTTGGGTACCCACCATAGCCGATGATGATATCGCCGCTTAAGCCCATCCCAGCTAGTACGGCCGAGAACAACGGTTACTGAGCTAGCTGGCGAGAACGAGCCGCAACACCGGGGATAGTTAAGAACTATTCTAGAACTATATACAGAGAGAGACCCTGGGTCCGCTGGACTACGCTACGTGGTGGAAAGGAGAAATATGAAAAAAAGTATGGCTCGCGGTAATCGTTGACGATGGTGGAAGGTCATCCTTCCTCGACGATCGCGCGCCATCCCACTTCTGACCACACCCCGTTTTACGATACAAAATTCGAGCGTCCCACCAAGCCGGAGGAATCATATACGCTTATTATTATACGTAATAGTTCGGGGGTAAGGGAGGAGGAACAAGAATTATTAAAGCCACTATATGAAAGGGGGAGTGAGTCAAGATCGCCAGGCCGAAGGGAGAAAGAGATAGAGAGAAAGAGAGAGCAGGCCAGACTATAAAGTGTTTATATTCCGTATAACCAGTCTGTAATCGTGGGTCCTGTTCGTACTCGAGAAAAAAACTATAACTGACACTTCTCGTAAACATGAAACATTAAAGTCTCGTCATTGACTAAATAATTCACTAACGAGCTCGTGGACTAGCGACTTAAAATTAGACAAAAGCTGTAAAAAAACTAAAGTGGTATCCGAGCGTGAATTAGTACGATTTCTTTAGATTTCGCTACACACACTAAAATTAATTAGGAATTCCCAATTTTCCGCGCTACAGAATGATATTTTGCGAGAAATACTACTGCAACGTTTCGATGTAGGTCGTAAAAAATGTGTATCATTGTTTTTTACCTCGACACTATGATACTAAATTAGCGGTAGTTTACCAAAAAGGTTTAATTTCTAATATCAGAGTTTTAAATATTTGAAGACATATTATACCCTCTTAAGACGAGGCGTAATTAACCGAGGCTTAATCAGATTTAATCGAGATTTATTGAACTGAGAAGGCTATGAACACTTCGGTTAAATCTGATTAAACCGGCTAATTACGCCTCGTCTGAAGAGGGTACGAGCACTGTCACTATATGGCGCAAGGGTTAACTAAAATGCTCTAATTATCCGACCGGTACTTGTTTTGAAAGCGCCAAGCTATTGACGTCATATAATTGTATGTTGCTGTCCAGGTGTCATTACCTGAACTTTTTGTGGGAAGATTAGTGAGCAAAATTCTGGAAAACTATGGGCATATATAGTGAACAGAGATAAGTGGCGTAATAAGTTGGGATGGAACTACCTGAATCAAAAGGCTACGCATAACCACGCTAGACTAATAAATCCCTTTAAATTCACTCTTCTAATATTATATATTCGAGGGACTACTGGACAATGTGACTTTTGATAAGTATACCTCAAAAGTTTTTTTATCCAATAAAGTAGTAAAAATTTTGAGTATTTTGTTTCATTATCAGTTTTCAATTTCACCCAATCGTGCTCAACAATTGAACTTGTAAAAAACCTAAACTAACTTAACAAATTCACTGGAATATGATTTATTCCGGTATAATTGCGCAGCTGTATTACGTCACAAAATATTAAAAATTATACTAAACTCTTCATATTGGTAACTTGTTATTCCCTATAAAACAATGCATATTTTGTGAAGCTCTAAAGCTGGGTTTTCATGAGAGCGATACTTGAAGAGATTTAGCAAAAACTCAGTAGCGAGAGCGAAAAAATCAATTTCAAATAGCTGCGGTATCGTAATTACTTCTGTCGTTGGCACTTTCTCCTAATTATGATTAAATTAAATGTTTCGCCCAATATTTTGGTGTTTTCTCGTAAATCGCCCTCATTAAAACGAGTCTTTAGTCTAAAACATCCCCCCAAATATATTTTCCGCTAATAAGATTCATCCATGAACTTGCATTACGTACAAAGTTACCTTACCAGTTATCTACCATTAGTATTTGTAAAATGATAGATAAAAAAGCCTGCTGACAATTCGAGGTGAAATAGACTGTCATAGAAACCAGACAAAAATCCCAGGTGGATAAGTAGGCGTAAAATATCATTGAAATTAAAACTTTTACCAAAACCGGGGCTAATATCTAACCCCTTGGAAATCTGATACATTTTCCCACACGCGAAGCTAGGCATTAGTACCATCCTCTTCGCTATAACATAATTAACATTACCGTTCAATCGCAGCAAATGACAATTCATTCCCAGGAGTCCAGAACCAACCGCATTCCATTTCGGAACTTGAATGTCAGCTCCCCGAGTTTTCGCGACAACTTAATAATTTAATAACGATTTAATTCTACTTCAAAAGGGTTCGTCAACTTCGGGATGAAATAAAAAAAAATATATAAAAAAACACATTCCCAAATTAAAAATATATAAATCTCCTCCTCCTTCCCACCAAAAATTCAAGAACTGATCTTGGCGCAAACCCTATAACTTCTATAAGTTTAAATGGAAACTTGGAGCTAAAAATGGAACAGCTTTTGGATTTATTTTCGGAATCACCATGCCAAGATAGACAAGTTTTTGGTGTTTAAATTAATTTTTAAAGTTTAGTAAAATTTAAATAAAGTAAATATAAATTCGGACCAATCATATTATTTCAGCCTTCAAAAGCGCTTGTAATGTTCTAACATTAAAAGAATAGGCCCGCGTTTGATGCCTAAGACCTTGACGGTCAAACGCTGCCCTATTCTTTTAATGTTAGGACATTACAAGCGCTGTTGAAGGCTGAAATAATACGATTGTTCCGAATTCTTATTTACTTTAATTAAAATTTTACCAAACTTTAGAAATTAATTTAAACACCAAAAGCTTGTCTAAAAATTGGGAAATAATTCTCAATACGTTTTCTGGCATTGCGATTCCGAAACTAAATTCAAAAGCTCCAAGTTTCCCTTTAACCAAACCTAAAAAGTCATTTCTTTTTAAATTTTAACGTACCAACTGTCGCTATATTTTCATTTTATTGCGCTATTAACGACTTAGCTCATAACATTGGGCCAATTTTTATTTCTAATAGTACGTAGGAGATAATAAGGTAACGTATAATTTAAAACTAATTTAATATTACGTTCTTGATGTGTTTTAAAAGCAACTAGGACCGCGTCTCCTCTTCTAATTCATCCTCTAGCACTTTTCTTCAAGAAAGTCTCTGAACGAGGGAAGGCTATACGCCTAGGAGTTAGTAAGACGGGAGTGGGTGTGTTACGAGAACTGATCCTTCGAGTTTGACTTTCGGGGTACACACCCATAAAGGCAAAAAGGGGGGGATGGATCTCAGGGAAGACAATGCTGAAGTCTATGATCTATCGAGTTTGTGTTGAGAGAGAGAGCGAGGGAGAGATATATAGATGGTCTTGGTGAAGCCGGTTATATATATTGCTATTAAATTGATTCTATCCTCTGGGCTAAGTACATTAAAGAAAAGAGAAGTCTACAGTAGGAGGGTTGAAATATATACATTTTTTTTTCTTTCTTCATCTTTCTCTAACTTTTTTTCTTCTTTTAAAGCCAAGAGGCAAGATATAGCGAAGGATGGGGGTTGATTTCGTCCCTCTTTTTCTTCGCTCCGCATGAGATCCAGAGCTGCCCGCTGCCGTCTTACGCTTAAACCCCCTAATTAGAAACTACTAAGAAGGATAGAAGAAGCCTCGATAAATTTCTTAGCCCTATATATTTATATCTGTAGTTGCCTAGGAGACGGCAGACATTAATATGTGGAAAAAAGGTGGATTCGAATATAAAATATAAAAAATGATAAAAATTAGAGGATGGGGAGGAGGGTTAGCAATCGGGAGGAGGAGTGAGTACAACCTGTACATACTTAATGAAGTATCGCGACGAGTCGAGTAAGGGGATGATCCCAAAGTCGCCGCTGTTCGCATCAAGAAAGCTATATCCATCCACGGTTGTCGAAGGGGATGATGGGAATTCCGAGGCGGGACCATACTTTCGACGGGACGCGAAGGCATCGCGCGAACCAACACTTTTTTTCTAATATAATTTTAAAGAAGAAGTCTCGTGATGACGTATAAAGATATTTTTCAGTTTCAAGTTGAGACTAACTAGGTCGAAATTGGACGATAGTTAAGAAAGTATCGAGGGTTTAAGGAATAATCTAAGAAAATTGAAAACTTCTCATTGAAAGTTATATCTAAAGAACGATATACCAACGATTGTACCTGTTAGGTTATTTTCTCAAATACATATATTTTGATAATTTTATTAAAGAAAGAAACGTATGGTGATATTGGAGTTAAGTTATTAATTAAAAAAAAAGCTGTAATTGTGCAAGAAAGCTTTCGACCCTAATTAGCGCGGGATATTTTACCGTTATTTGGTGAAGAAAACAAAAAAATAAAACCTACTAGGCCCTTTTCAATCCGTTTATAAACTAACAAACAAAAAATTCCTCTATAGCTGCGTTCACACTTCAGACTTCAAAACCGTTTTTAACCGTTTAGGAAAGGTGAAATTATAAAATTTTAGGGTCACCCATGAAGATCTTTGATCAAGAAACCAAACTAATATCTTGAAAAGCCGATTTGAACATTGGAATCGGTTTTAAAACGGTTCCAAAGTGCCAAGTGTGAACGTAGCTAATGAGAAGCTTTGCAAAAAAAAAAAAAAAAAAAAAAAAAAAAAAAAAAAAAGGTTATTTAACCATGCAGTAGCAGTCTCGTAAATTTATCTAATAAGTTAATCACCATGGTCAATAAATTTTATGTAAATGACTATTAGATTTAATTAATTTTTAACGAGAAAGTTATTTAACTGTAATTGGGGCATCATGCAATATAAGGAATTGTCTTAAACAAATACAATCATGCAGTGTTTCTTATCGTCCAATTTTGAAGAAATATCTGTTAGTTTTGGTCGCATATCGCAGCAATCGCCTTACCACGTTTTTAAATCAGAATGTCGATCTCATCCTTTTAAAACCTCTTTAGTTTTTGTTAAGAGAGTTTCACTTTAAATATCGATTGATTCCCAAGCAGTCTCGGAATCGGACTCAATCAGTATGCCACCCTGGTTTATGGTAAAATTCGTAGAAGTCCTTTTGGAAGACGGGGGCCCGTGTACCCCGAGGGTGTTAAATCTTCGTTTATTCGTATATACAGTAGCCCGTATAAGTTAATTTTATACAGATTCCGAATAATGTATGCCACGAGAGTATTTTCGGAGGACAGGGATGGAACGTCAAGATTTTATTCTTTTAAATTGCGGGTAATTAAAGGCAGTCAATTTAGGAAAAATATTATGGACGCGAGCGCGTTGCTACTGAATTTTCAGGCGTTTCTTCTCAACCTCTCCCTTCTTAAATGTCCCATAATATATATATTATTTTCTCTAGGCGGGGATGAGGATGAGAGGCAGTTTATTAAAATTCAACGTGATTATTTACACGAACATTTAATGTAGAGACCGGCGCCCGCCGATAAAGACCTTTTTTTTTTTTTTTTTTTTTTTTTTTTTTCACTTTTTGAAAAGGTTCGCCTCCTAAATGGGCACAATTTTCACCAGCATGGGAAATATTAACGTTATGACCGTAAAACGTTTTAAATATCAAAAGAATATTCCAAAAAATACCGCCGTGTCCGTCTCGTATAACGTAATTGTCACGACGTTCCAAATAAGTTCCACACCTTGAGAAAATGGAATTTACCGCAAAAATTAACTCAAGTTTAATTTCAATTCTATGATAATTCCGTTATTTTTTTATATTTTATTTAAATTGCAAATTTGCTTTTAGTTTTAATTATAGTAGCTATCCAAAAAGTGGTTACTTCCGTACCACAACCGTGGCAATTAACATAAAATTGTGACGCTCCCTAAAATTTATCAAATTGTAGCATTTTTAATTAATGTTTTGAAAACACATTCTCTTCAGTATTGATAAAGTCATGATTCATTGGATTCTCCCCATTCATTAGAACTATAAAGTCATGATTAATTGGCTCTTCTTTATTCTTTAGTACTGACAAAGTCATGATTCATTGGTCCTATACTGATAAAGTTGTAATTCATTGGCTCTATACTGATAAAGTTGCAATTCATTGGCCCTATATACTGATAAAGTTGTTAATTCGGCAAGGCCCGAATCAAGTCAGGTTGCATGTCTACTTTAAAATGAAAGGTATAACTTTCTAAATTAAGTACCTTCACGAAAGAAACCGCACGAAACCGACCATATCATGTGCCAGAATCGAATTTTGGCTAAATAATAACATCAAGATCATAGTGCGATGACGAAAAATGTTTCTAATTTTGATAGCATTTCTGTTTGTGCTGCTTCGACTGCTCCTGGAGCGATCCAAAATATGCATAAATGGCCAGGAGCAGACGGAGCAACACAAAGAAAAACGGCATTAAATTGCAAAAACTTCGGAGATACTGGATTAAATATACATAAATTTTTCAATTGAATATAAGTATACATAACGATCCTTCCAAAAATGATACTCAAATAATTCCATAAATTATTTCTCTTGAAAAAATCGGTTACATCATCACTTAGAAGAGCTACTACAATTATGCAGCTGCGTTAAGGGGCCAAAAAAGGTCCTTATATTGATAATATTCATAAAAAATAACGTCATTATCGATAATGAGTTTACCAAGGTACGTACCTCTAATTGCGAAATAAATATAGGAAAAAAAAATAAACAACGTTTGGGCAAATTATCATAATTAAAACGTTAAGACATTTATCTATCCCTAATAATCCGATAAAAAGTGATGATGAGCAAATCATATAGAAACACCGTACTATATTATAATCAACTTGTATAACCACTTTTATACCGATGGGATTAAATTAAAAATTCTTGAAGGCGTTCAACGCGAACCTCATCCCGCGAATGTCCAAACTAAAATGATCAAACAAAATTTCGGCGAATCTGAGAATAAAAACAAAATAATTTTGCCCATTTAGGGAAGGACCAAAAACCATAAAAAAAAAACATACAGACATAGAAACGAAATCTCTAATTCCGTTTTTAAAGATCAAGATTAAATGGTATACGAAAAAAATAAAATAAAAAACTATATATACTTAAACATTCGCACACGTTTCCGAAGACACAAAGCGTGTAATTTTCCCAATTTCATCCCTCCTTTTATTTCTCTCTTTCTAAAAGCTCGTTTGCACGAGTGTCCTTCGTGGGGAGTGGGGAGCTAAGCCTAACGCATACTTCAAACCTTTTTTTAAAGGGATACTAGACTCAGGAAACAAGTTATTTAAAATCGATTTAGACTGTTAAAAAATAATCTAAAAACATTATCAAAACTCGCAACATGAAAGTAATTACGAAATTAAGCTCGAACAAATTTTCAAACAAGTTAATTCAAACGGATTTAGGCTTAGCGACTCTTGTTCGCGATTTTAATAATTAAATGTAAATTACCTCGAAACATTTTCTAAAGTTTTGATACGTTTTTTAGCCCTATTCTAATTCGGATAAAAATAACTTGTTGCAAGAGGAGATGGTATCCCTTTAGAGATAATAGACGAATAAACCAAGTGGGGAGGGTGGAGTGTAAATTGGCTAATTTCTCGGATTTATCCAGCATCCACGCTCATTCTCATTTCGAGAAAAATGGGAGGAGAGGATCGAGGTTATCGAAAGATAGCGTTTAACTTTTAAAGGAGGGAGTATAAAGGGGGGGTTAGGGTAAAATCATTTCCCCAACAAAAAAATACACCCGAAAAACACGTAGAGAGTGGTTTTGGGCATTGCTAGAAACTGTATCCAGGGACATCCGTCTGTCTGTGTTATTTCGAATGTAAAGTCACGATTTCTTCAACGGAGAAAGAGAGAGAGAGAGAGAGAGAGAAGAGAAAGATGGGGAGAGTACATAGCTATAACTGCATCACTTATACCCGCGCGTGCTATCCGAGGGAGGACTCTGGATAAACTTTATACATTTATATTTTTTTTAACCATTTTTTATTTAAACGTTCAAATTCTGGGGGGAGATTAAGGGGGTCCAAATCGAGAAACTCTCTCACAGATCTATCTCTTTCTCTCTTTCGGAATCACCGCGCGGGAAACGGGAACGTAATAGCTATAAATTGCTCTTCGGATCGCTATCTATAAAGAGTCGATGATACAAGCAAAGGGAAAATACTCTGATATAATATATTATCGTGGGTCTCTTTTCTCCACGAGTAAACCCTCATTCCCTTCTTTCTCCTTCATTGACTTTATTTTAACGGATAAAGTATAGACACCGTGGCTCGCGTCTCATCCCCTAGCTCTGGCTAGCTCGGAGTAAAGTTTAAAAGTAGGAGGGAATGGTTTTTAATATAGGTAGCGGGAGTGCCGGGGTGCTCCGAGAATCACGACTCTGACCACGAAATAAACTGCAGAAAAAGGCACAAATACCTAGTAAGAGAACGATGTTCGCTTATAAACCTTATTAAACTCTTGTTTAAGCGCAATTAAAGGCCGAGATAGAGCGCTCTTTCATTTTGAAACGATGATTTATAATATCGAATATTATTATTTTTTTTTACCGAACCAAATATCTATGGTCAATCCCACTGATTTTATACCGGGCAGTCAAAATTAGGCGCCAGTTTAAAAAGAAATGATCGTATAGTCTGTCTTCTTAATTAAAAGCAATGAAGTTTAAGGCTTGGTAATGATGCCATTACTATTGTAACTCTTTCTCACGGGTATACTCAGCTAGAGCGCTTTCTTTTTTTTTTACCGAACCAAATATCTATGGTCAATCCCAGTGATTTTATACGGGGCAGTCAAAATTAAGCGCCAGTTTAAAAAGAAATGATTGTATGGTCTGTCTTCTTAATTAAAAGCAATGAAGTTTAAGGCTTGGTAATGATGCCATTACTATTGTAACTCTTTCTCATGGGTATACTCAGCTAGAGCGCTAATTTTACAAAAAACAACTAAAAAACGTTTTTTTTTTTTTTTTTTTTTTTTTTTTTTTGTAAAGCGCTGTATTGGGAAGTACTCTAATTCATTGTAA
The DNA here is from genome assembly GCA_963920705.1 of Odiellus spinosus. Taxonomy (NCBI): domain Eukaryota; kingdom Metazoa; phylum Arthropoda; class Arachnida; order Opiliones; family Phalangiidae; genus Odiellus; species Odiellus spinosus. Next base: position 12,936,083 of record OY987235.1, on the reverse strand, counting down.
TAATGGAGGATAAATCTGAATGTGTGAAATGTATGGATGGTTTCGCAATTGAGACGGACTTATCGTCTTGAGATGAACAAAGAGAAAAAAAAGTTAAAAACGATTGGAAACTCCGGGTTTAGCGAAATGTAAATCGTTTTTACGAATACAGCGTGGTGTAGAATTAATAATCAAGCTTCTTGGTTATTCTCTTCCCTTTTATACATTGGGAATAATTTTCTCTCCGGTTTCGTACAGACACGAAACGCTGGGTAATCTTAATCGTATCTACGTGAAAAGAAAAACTCGCCGGTACCTCCCATCGCTAAATTTTTATTTTTTATTTTTACCCCTCCCATATTAAGTTTGGCGCCTTCTCAGAATTTTAACTTTTAAGAAGATCAGAGGAGAGGGGAATGAAACTGTCTGGGAGATTATATCGACTATCAGCACCTCCAGCTATTATCAGTATTAATTTTAAACGGAAAATAAACTAAGACGCTGATAACTATTGTATAAAGATTCATTCTAAAGATATAAAACAGTATTATTAAAATTATGTGCATTTACTTCAACCAAATGTCTAAACATAAAATTTCTAACAATACTGTAATGCTCAAAATATATATTTTTGGTCGAAAAGCAATTTTTTTCTAACATTCAAGACCTTAATTCCAATTTTTCTAACAATCAAGATATTTATCCCCATTTTTCATTAACCTAAATTTGTGATTTTGAAATTTAAAATAAAAAAAAAAAAAAAAAAAAAAATAAGTTTCTTAAAGGCCTAGAATTTGGCCTGCCTGTTTCACTGGAAGTGGGCTCACCTTTGGGCTTCCCTTGGGAAGGAAGGCAAGGGGAAGCTTGTAGCGAGAGTTTGTTTCCCTGACGACAGACAGAAGAAATTCGAGGCCTTTAAAAACGAGTCAACCCAAAGGATTTAAATTTTGTATGTAGGTTTCTAATAATATGAAACAGTTACATAGAGCTTCGAAAAAAATGGTGACGGTATCACTTTAACGACGAAAATATCCATTCCATGGATTGTAATAACCGTTTCTTTGTATCAGAGCTTTTTCTTCTTTTCTTCATTAGGTTATAAAAAACTTCAACATCGTTTAGAGGTTCTCTAGTTTTTTTTTCTGAATCGATACGTATATAAGTCTGCTTTTCATCTTAATTTTTAGAGTTTCTGTTTCTCGTTTGATATAGTCTTAGTAAATGGGAGTGTCGGCAGATTATAAATGATCCCGAAACTTATATCCTTCGATGCGAGGCGGGGTGAATTAATTTTTTTTTTCTTGTACTAGCTCTCTTTCTCGTTCTCACTCACTATATATATAAATTTAATTGGCAAAAGAAAAAAACATAGAATTGCTACCGGTATTAATGATGTTTTCTATATCATATACATGCGTGAGTGAATTTTGATGTTTCTCCTGATTAAAAGAAAATTACATAGTTTCTAAATAATATATTTGGGGAGGAATTTCTCCAAATTAAAAGTATAGGTTTGTGTCAACTTACTCCTTGGAAAAAGGTCAACTTACTCCCTTAAAAAAGGTCAACTTACTTCGTGGCAAAAAAGGTTAACTTAGTCCATGGAAGAAGGAAACTGACTGGTTATAATTGCGAAAACAATAATATAATTTACGCTTATTGGCACAAAAAAGTATCGGAATTTTATGGTACGTACTAAATCTAAACATAGAAGAATAAAAATTGGAGTATAGCATCTTTAAAAATAGTGTTTAAATACGATTAGTTCTTTTAAACACTCTTCGTATTATTGAATCATTGAAAAAGGATTAATTTAGGCCTTATAATAAAGACTCCAAGTGTCTAATCTAAATCAGTCTACCAAGAACTGCCAGATTATTGACGCGTAAAAATTTACGACTAAAGAACTTAATTATATCAAAATATATAAGAAGCTTATCGTATTTCGCAATTTGACGTTTTATCACACCTGGATTAGTTTAATTCCTATATGAATTACATTCTAAGACGTATTAAACCAGTTATGGTAATAAAGATTCCATAAAAAAGAGCGAAAACGCTAAATACGGGGGCTAAACTAATTCCTAAAAGATAAAAAGAAAAACGTTTTTAAGTGACGATGTGAACCTCCCCTTTAAAGATTATTACCAAGAAAATTTCGGAGAAAAAATGGAGCTATGTATAATTCGAGCTAAGCCTGAGGGCTCGGAGTTACCACGCCTACTTTTTTAAGAGTTATCACGTTTTCAAGATGATAATTTCTAACGTCCCCCTCTCAATTTTGAAGAAGAAAAAGAAAGAATATATACTTGTTATTTTTTTTTTTCTCATAGCGCAAGCTGGTACCGATTTAATGTTTGATGACCTATAATGAGATGCGTCCTATACCAGACTCATCATCAGCGACCGAAAAAAACCTTCAGTCCACAGACTTTCCAACGGGATAAATATATATATATATATATATATACCGAGACTCGGTCGGGGAGAAAATGGAGCAAAATAACATTTGTAAAGTTTTAACAGCTCACATTTTACAAAATCATTTATTCCGTTTTTGAGCAAGAAATAACTCCTTGGGGTATAGATACCATTCGATTTTTTTATTTTATTTTTTTCTTAACAACTCTTTTAAAGGGAAAAAGAAAGATGGAAGAATTGTTCGTTCGTAAGTGTAACGATTATATGCATAACATTCGCCGTTTTCACACTAGATAGTTTGAAACCGTTTCTAATCGATTTTTGAGGTCAAATATAAAAGATTATTTCTCAAAATATATAATTATGAACTTGAAAAGTTGATTTACAGATTCAAAAAGGTTTGAATACGATCTCCATAACTGTAAACACGTCGATTTGAATCAATTTCTCAAAACAGCTTCTAATAGCTAAGGTCACACGGTTAAATCAAACCGATATTCATATCGCCAGGACTTGTTTTAAGCATCATGTGTTCACGCATTATCTTAATAAATCGATTTATCGTAGCTTCATCTATCGGTTGTTGAAACCGAACCGGTATGAAACTGGTTTCCGAAGCGGTTTCGAGAAATCGTATCAAATCGACTCGAGAAAAGACGGATTCCCATTCATACGACTCCAGCGAATCGTTTTGAAACGGTTTAAAACGATTCCAAGGCCTAGTATGAACGCAGCTTATGATGAACGTATATAGGCCGACGGACATTTTTGGAGAATTCAACGCGTGCGGTAAAGATTCATTTATAAAAATTATCAAAACCAAAAATCAAAAATGTACCTAATTTTAGGTACGATCCCCATAACGAGCAAATAGCCAGAGCTAAAATCCATATTACCCTAGTTGAGAATAATTAAACCAGCCGAGGATAGAAGGGGTGAGGTTATAATCTCTTTATGATTTTTCAAATGTCACTGAGCCTAATTTTTTGCTGAACCTTCAGTTGCGATATAAAACTGTTCACTGTCCCTTTAAATTCTTAAAAGGGGTTGAGAAAAAGTAAAATAAATCTACAAAACACGACATTCAAAGGTCGATTAAGATTAATACGAGTTTTTTCCCCTATCGAATTTAAACGTTAAAAATCATGAAATAAAAAGGGGTTTATACTATTATTAAATGATAAATCAGATTTATGATATGAAACAAAAACGACTGATCATATAGAAAAAAAAAAAAAAAAAAAACACACAGTTCTAGTTTTCAGCAAGTAGAAATGATTTCTAGAAACATTTGTTTTTTTACTCCCCTCCTATATTATTTTCAGCAGTTTAAGTTTTCTAAAGATTTTTTCTTTAAATTGTGAATGACATCAATGAAGTCGCGGACGGGCGACAATTTCACACGACACACGCGCTCGTTTTTTCGTACAATAGGAAAAATCTATGCCTTGTTCAACTTGTTAATTTAGTAATTTAGTAATTAGCCATTTATAATTAAACAAAATTGAGAGTTGAAGAAATCGAACGGAAATTGTACACATCAATAACGTTACTGTATTTGTTCTATTAAAGATTCCTTAACGTATACTCGTGCTTGACTTTCTTCTCAAACTCTATTTTCTTATTAAGAATATGCAGTCTAACATACGCATTTTCGCAAATGGACTTAATTCCGTTAATGATTTACCTAAGGAAATTTAAGCCTATCTAAATGGCTAAAGAATTATACCAGAGAAACGGGGTTGGTGTATAGGGGGTTATAATTTTCCCATTTATACATGTCGTTCCATTCCATGTGCAAAAATTATCTTCAGTGATTCCCCCCTCTCCCTAGGTACGCGCGGAAAGAAGATAGTTCGTAAGAAAGACCATAAACTTCACTTCAAGATTAGTTGACTTAATGGGAAAAAGCTGAGGCGTAATTATACACAATATTAAACCTAATAGAGAAGAAAGTAGTCCGTACCAACTCCCCTTGAACATGAAAATGAGTGAGAGAGAAAGAGAAAATGAGAGAGAGAAGGGGAAAAAAATCATAATTGTCCTTCAGTCTCAGAGTCCCTCCCAAAAATTGATGATAGTCGACTTCCCGTTTTTTGGGACCAATTTTCATATAATCATTTTCGTATACGTAGTATAGGGATAGAGTAAAGGCGTTGCGAAGTCGTGTGGCTACGTAATATATAACTATCTTTTCATTTTTCCCTCCCCAAAATACATACTCGCCATTAGTATAAAAATTTGGTATCCAACTTCCAAGGAACGGAGAAGGGGAAGAGTGAAAATATATTACTTAAAAGTCGTGCATGTAGGGAGGGTGTCGGCGTATACCCAGGTATAGATATACCCATGCCCGCGTTGGATTCTTTAATTTCTAGTTTCTGCAGCTATTATAGCACCGATCGAGGGGAAGGATATCAACTCCTCCCTGCGTTTCAACCAATGGGCGAATTGGAGAAAGGCGCAATTAAATTTTTGTCTCTTGATGATTTGCGAAAGATTTTTTGCGCCCACCATTATTTTTTGGGTCAAACATATATATCTCTAGCGCTTAAGTTACGTCCCCAGTTATATAGCTTTCCGCAAGGCAGATGGTTTTACATCGTCTAAATGGAATAAATTTCCTTGATTGAATAAGAGAGAAATGAATTGGTCAAATCGACGATTTGGAGCAATTAAATTCATCGAAGATATATAATTTATTGGTTAAGATTCTTATTATTTTATTTTATATTATTATTATTTTTTTTCGTTTGAACCAGGGTAGTTAAATATTGAGTAAATTTAAGCTTAAACACATTGATTGTGATAAAACATCTTCGGCCGAGGATGGACCACGGTCCGAAAGCTTCCGACAAATAAAAGTTTAAAATAACAGCCATGTAGTGGATGTCTTTTGATTAATAACTCTTTCTGCATATACATTTTTATAATAATTATAATGATAATCTCCCTAATTATTTTTAATTATCTACTGTTTTTTTTTTTTTTTTTCTTATCAAATATTTCCAATATTTAAAATATTTCCTTGGTCCTGGTTATTTCGTATTGCGTTGATTTGAATTTTAGGAATATTCAAAATTTAAAGCTTTCCTACATATTAAACATTTTTTTCTGTTTTCTTCATAACCTATCGACCTGTTAATGTTTTGAAATTTTCCTTGTTTTACCATGACATATTAACTTCTTTTATTTCTATGACTTCTCAACCATTTCTTTTCCCTTATTCCCCAGACTTTTCAATGACAATTTGACCAGTTTATCATATCCCTAACTTTCCAAGTCGGAAGGACCTCAGACGTTTAAGGGCGTAAGAGATTCATGCAGGAAATAGACACATTCTACAGGAAATAGACACATTCTAACACCATAAATTCTTTATACAGACGATACCACAATGTTGACTCAACCTATCAAATCTAATTTAATCAACGTTGTATATTTTTGAAACAGTCTCCAAATATGTAGGTTAGAAAAAAAAGGATGCGATTCATTTTTGCTATAACTCATTTAGTTTAGTCAAATGGTTCTTAGTTGTATCGTCTGTACAAGGCTTAACACAAGCCATCACTGCCACAAGTGATCATATTATTTTGAATTAACACCCTTAATTAGGCAGTACCATTTAATGAATTTTTAACGGGGTCCCTCAAGCGAGGGGCAGATACTTGAGGACTCAGATGTATGACATTTTGGCACTTTTTGCACTACCAAAGCTGATCTCAAAGTTCACAATAGTTAGACTGTCAAATCTGAACTCAGGTTTACAGCGAATTCAAGAGTGGCGTCCCTTTAGCCCTCCGGGACCCATAGGCAGCTGAATACTTTGCCTAATTGTTAATAATCCGTCTTTTTTTTGGAGCTTTGCAACGTCCGAATTATGAAAGTCTCCGATACCTGAAACTCCCAATACAGTAAACATATTCACAACAGCAATTAAGTTTTCCCGGAATTTTATGAATAAAATATAAAGATTTTGCCCGAACAATTTTTTTGTTGTTTTCCCACGTTTTTGATCCTCCCTTTAATTGGCGATAATATCCCCTCCTCTAAGGCGCGCTAAAATAGAGAGTGACGCTACCGCTAATATTAATGAAAGGAGAACCTCTGCTTTGAAAAAGTCGTGACTTAGGCGTGCGGTTTTTTTTTTTCTTCTTCTTCTTATCTTTGGTCTAAAAAAGGGTCTCCTTTTACCTCCCCGTATGTAACATCCTTAACATATTTACCGTATAAATCATTTAGAAGATTTATAAGAGAGAGAGAAAATTATCTTCATTTTTAAACACCACTCGTAATTATTAGTCTTTTTTTTAAAAAAATCGAGCATTCGTTAGAAATTATTAAAGACAAGATGGTAAAAGTTCACAATGAAGCCACACTCCGAGAGGCAATTTAGAATTGGGAGAATAAATGAGAATTGGAATTTTTGGGATTTAGGAAAATTTCCGAAAGTTCTGTAAGAGTTGACACTTTTTTTTTTGGGATTTTTTTTAAACCTTTTTGGAGATTTTAAGATTTTGAAAGTTGAAATTTTTGGAAGACTAGACTTTATGAGATTTCGGAATTTATATTTAGAAATTTTGGGGTTTATAAGTAGGAAATGTCATACTATAAAGATCATTTTTCAGTTCATCTCTCTGTATAGCCATTAAAGTTTAAATATATCTAGGTTAATCCCAGCTTAATGATGAAAGCTTACTGCAAGAATACGATGAGGATTACGGTAGCGGCGTCGAAGTCGACGCAAAGAATATAAGACCCTACACAACCCCCTTTTAAACGTAGGTGTGGCTAAAAATACTAGGCAGCGCTTGCTATTTTAAAATCTAATGTAAAAGGTGCTATTAACTTTTAAAGGAAAACGTACCCCATAAAATAATTTTAGCTTATAATGAGAGCTAGGACCTAACTAATAGATAAATCGGAAAAGTAAAACCTGGCGTTCATAAGCGTTCTCTAACGGCAAACAGAGGCTAAAGTAAGAACAACAAAACCATCTTTTCCCATAGCACCCACGCACGAGGTTTTGTTACTACTTTAAGCCTTTATTTGCCATTAGAGGGCTCCAAAATTCTAGCATTACAATTATTTTAAACAAAATGTGACACCCAAGTCTATCCCTTTCAAGCTTGTTTATTTGTGGTTCCGGTCTATTGAAACAGCTAGCTGGTTTTTAAAACGCAATTGTTATTATCTCGACATGTACCTTCAAAATTAATCCACCCCATGAAAAAGAAAAAGATAATCATTCGATATATAATGAGGTAGGTAGTTTCTAATATGTTCGTAATTTTTTAGAAAGAAGTTTGCACAAAAATCTCGCCAGGTATTAAAACTAAATACGTATATATTTTTCCTTATCGAGGGAGGAAAGGCTTTTTTTCAACGATGAAGGAACATAGTTCTTGTAAAATAGCGGAGAAAATGATGATGGAGCATCTATATGGATGTTGTGTCTTAAAGAGGCTTAAAAGAGACTAAATAACATTTAGTTATTTTTTAAAGGAAGGGTGAAATGGTTTCAGTTCGATTCGTAATAAACTAATAACATTTAGTTTGGAAATAAATTAAAATTGAAGGATTTTGAACACCGATATAAATTTATTTAGAAAGTGGTTAATTTGAATATAGTTATTTTTCATATGAACCACTTCTTTACGTGTTTAAAGCGGCCGAATCTGAGTAAGTTCGACATGAGAAGAGAACTTTATTGGAAAAGATTCGAAAATGCTATGGAAGAAGTGAACGGGTCCTACAGTTCAAGAATGGGCTAGGTATAAAGCGCTCGTAACCATTTAAAACAATTAAAACGAACAGTAAAACTCATATTCTATAATCGCAATTTTGCAAATTTGGCAGTAAAAATTACCCTCAATACTGCGTCATCAATATGGCTGCGTGGCTACTGTTGATTCTCGCGCGTGATATGGTCACTAAAAATATTATAATTGACATTCGAAAAAATGGCGAGTTTTTGGTCAATTGATACATTTTCCTTAATTAGAGAGTGGCAGCAAGGACAGCTGATCTACAGTCTTCCCTTAATTACTAAGTAAATTAATGTTTACAATTATCTGGGAATTCAAGCTACGGAAATATTTTTAATTAGTTTAATCAAGCCTATTTTAAAATTATATCGTTAATGACTCTGATAAGGCTAGCGCATTTCCTTGGAAAATATCTTCTTTCCATCTTCTCTTTACAATCTTAGTCAAAATATTTAGAGCGAGACTCGACAGGCTGGCCTACACGTATATTTTACGTTCATTTTTAAATTGATCGAGGAGTCGCCAATTATGTATAATGTCTAAAAATAATGAAAAGGTTTAGCAGCCACGAGTTGACTGATACGTCTAAGCGACGTGACAGCCAAGTTTAGATTAAAAGGGGGTATAACCTCGAGGATTTATAAAACAAAATTTATAGAGTTTTAGCAAGGTTAGATCGTAAATATAGATATTTTGGATAGTGATGGTTAGATGAGTAAAATACAGAGGTCTAAAGGGTGTTAGTGATGAGATAAGTTGTAAAGAGATATTTAAAAAATACTTCAAGAAAAGGGATAGTTTATTATTTCATTTTAGAATCAAGTCTGTATGAAGATTCACGAAGGAATAATATCAAAATGTGCTAAATTACATCTGGAAAGTTATACAACTTCTTAATATGATAAATTCAGTTCTTAAAACGCCTAAACTACCTAGATTTCCAGACCTTACTAGAACTTTCAAGCACTTTCCAGAATTTTCAAGACCTATCCAGCCTTTTATGGACTCTTCTAGAACATTCTGGGGAAAGTTACGGACGTACGCACGTACGGATATTGTAAATTAGTAGTGTTTGATTGGACAAAAACCAAAAAAATCCAATGATTATGCTTTTTCGCATAATATTTAAAGAAAAATTAAGTTCGGAAACGGAAAATCAGAACGAAAATGCAATAATGACCCAAAAACCAGTTTTTGTGTCAACCTCAGTAAAGATGTTTACTGTTATTTAGAAACACTTAACTCCCATTTTCATTGAAAAAATGTATTGTTTTCTTCATCTGCACAAAACTATCACACTTTCATGACTAGGTAAGCAAAAATATTCCTCTTACAACAAGATTATTTCAATTGAACAAGTCACCTATGGCATCCAGTGTCATTTGTCATTAATGAAAGGGGTTTGGATGAGCCAGCCAAAAAGGGGCACCTCAGTTTTGGACCTTTCCCTGGTTATATATTAACCAAACCCTCCAGTTTTGAACAAAATGGCACCCAATGTAGAGCCTTAATTGAGTGATTTTCAAACGCCAGAATTTGGGGCACCCAAACGAGTAATTAGGGGTCCCCCAAAGAAATCGGGCCCATATCAGATAGAAGAAAGACAGATTCTGGGCGGGCTGAAAAGTATTTGCTTAACTATACGTATAGATTAAACCGGGGCCATGCATATATGAACATCAATTTAAGCATTTATAATTTAAGATATTATTAAAAAAAACTATTACGGTAAATAAAATGTATTATATTTAAAAAACAATGGGCAATTTTTTAACCAAAACTTTCCCACGATTCTCCCATAAACTATTTACCTCTATGCATATATTTTTTTTTTTAACTTTTTGCTTCAAAAACCTCCCAAAAATCATTTTTTTTTTTTTTTTTTGTAATAAGTTCAAGGACTCTTGAAAAAAATCACAGCCTTGTTTATCTTGGTTATCTTATTTTTACGTCAAGTTTACCCCTTGGCATAGAACTAAAAAAAGTTAACCCTGGGCTATAACGAACGGAAGAGAAAGAGGAGGGGTCAGTAGGTCATTTCGGTGGTATATAGGGGTGTACTGGTTACGGGTAAAATACCCCTTCAAACTATTAACGCCCCCCAAGAAAAACATCATAACCTATAATGTTATGGGGCTATTACAAAAACGGTGGGGTTACATATATACTCTTGTTTCAAGATCAGTTTGCAAAATAGCCAAATCTTGGGTGGAACTTTACTTAATGTTAAAGCTCATATATAAATAAAAGTAGTATTTGCGAACGATCCTCGAAATAATCGTAGTGAGTTTTCAATATGGACATAGAAACTGTGGTATCTATACGAAATGTGTTTTCTTTGATATTGATGGTAACCTTAGTTTGCACGGACAGAAAACCCAACGTGGATCATACTATAGTTTGGGCTATAGTGTTTCGCTCTTGGGGGAAAGAATAGGAGGAGTGATTGTCTGGTAGTTTTCACATATAGACGACTTTTCAGAGCAGTGGCCAAGAACCTCAAATATCCTATCCTCATAGGCTATAAAAGTTCAAAATCGTAGTTTTAAATAGGTTTAAAGTTTTAACAACGGCAAAGTGAATTTTATCATTAATAACATTCCAAACAGTCATGTGGCTTGGCAGAGTCTGCTTAACCTCTCTCTTTACTAGCCTTATGTCAGACATTTGGGTGAACACGAGTCTACACGACAATTGGGACAACTCAGTGTCAGACAATTCTGTTACTTGTGTGAACGCGACAATCGAGTGAAAGAAGCTTCGGATAAAGAGTCAAAAATATGTGCCTATATGTATTTGCAATGTAATTTATCTTAAAATCAAGTCTCTTGAAAATTCTATGGGCTAAGATGTGGGAAGTCATAGATGACTTTGTCATTAATACCCACTATAAACACAGAAGTACCCGTTGTTTCCTCCTAAACTTCCTCCAGGGAGGAAGAAGTTGAAGATAAGTTATTTTTTTAAACTTTGAAAACGCGTAACTTTGGAAAACCAGGGATTTTTATGGGTGTTATAAAATATATATAGCGGGTTCTTGTAAGACGAAAACAATAGCTCAGGGCTTTCCTCTAGATATCTAGTGCATTTTTTTGGGGCTTTTTTTAAGTTCAGGGCACATAAGCGGCAGAAACGCCCTGAAATAAGCGGTTCCAAAGCAGCCACCAAGGAACCATCTGCAGGATTATAAACGGCCAAAATAATATGAAATTATTCTTACACGGTACAGTTTAGTGGCCAACCTCCGCGCACGTATAATATATATACTGTAAAATTACGATGGCTAGCTACCTTATACATCATATTACTCCCTTCCCATAGAATCGAGGTTTTTCTGATACCCAAAAAAAAAAAAAAAAATCATGTAATAGGATGTTGTGACTTTTAGGTCTTTCGATATTTATTAAAAATTTATCTATGTATTTATCGTCGTCAATTTTGCAAATGATCGCATTACACCAAATAACTATTTATAGCTCTTAAGTTATCGAAACTTTTAGAATTCTACCTATAAAATAGGATAAATACGCCTCCAAAATAAAATTGGTAAAATTATATTTTAGGTGCATTCTTCACTTTGATTAAAGATATATTCAAAGAAAAGATAGTAAACTTTCACTATAATATATCGGGCATAAAATTAGACATATCAAGGGATTAATAAGAAAAAACGGGGAATAATATTAAATATAGGAACAAAATATTTAGAAATATAAGAAAAACATTAAAATTGTGAAAATGTCTTTAGAAACCAGGTGAACATGTTTTTGCTCGTAAAATATATGTTTTACATAGTTATTCCATATAAGAAGTAAATTAAAACTCAATAGTCCGAAACTATCCCAAGAAAATCCCAAATTGCCAAACCCATGGTTGAAAACGTCTAAAGTCGATGGTGTTTACTTCCATAGGAAGTGTTGACTCAATAATTTTTCAAATTAAAGTTTTCAAGCTAATTATTTCGCGTAAAGTTTTACCAATTAAGTTTTTCCAGTTCTGGAGTTCTGATTGGTTAATTAGACTCTAGGTGTAAAGGATATAAATTAATGTTACCTTAAATATATTCATACTATTATGGTTAAAAATTAACAACTGGGAAAGAGCTTATAGTTTCTTATGTGGCAACATAACTTACAAATCCCCAGACAAATTTCAACCAATCAACCAACGAAAACCAAACCATTCGCACAATCCATAAAAAATTAAACCCATAGAAACTGCGTGTATTTTCCAGCGTGTAAAATGGAGTCAGCCAACCCGGAGTGGGGGTTCAATATTAAAGGGATACTAAAGTTCTCCACCAAGTCTTTTTTGTTACGCAAAAATATGATTTTTCGTCACTATAGCAATCATATTACACTCCGCAGCCTAGCTTTTGTCCATCCTAACTCGATGGTCCCTATCTCGAATGGTGTTTGCTTTCCAGTGTCCCATCACTAATTGTCTACGAATATGAATTTTTCAAGTTTCGAAAATTTTATATTTTTGGTATTTATTATTAAATTACTAAGTGTCACGAAATTCTTCTCCATAGCTCGTAAATTAGCAAACCGGCGTAATTTATCATCGACTTTATAATTTCAAAATTTTCAAATAAAGATGAAACTAAACTTATTAGAAGTGATTTAGGGAAAATTTCAAAAGATTTTAAGTTTCTCTAATGTGCATCGTTACAAATGCACAGTTTAAGTAGCACTTTAAAGATCGCGAGCTATTATAGTGGGAAGTTCCCGAACCAAAGTTATATGTATAAAATAAAAATCCAAAATTACCCCCTCTTGGTATAATCAAAACTAAAAGGAATCCACGATTCTCTCCTTAACAAAAAATAAAATATAAAAAATAACCAATGATCATCCGCTATTAAAAAATAAGTGGGGTGATAGAGAGAGAGCTGAGCTAGAGCTAGTAGTTCATGAGGCAACTGGAAGAAATCGTGGGCATGTGGGACTTGCGTAATCACAGCGCGCGAACGAATAAGGGAGGATATAGGCAGTTCTTACATTATATACCGATATATAAAGAAGCGTGTGTTTTTATATTATAAAATTTTTTAGGAGATAGATTACAGACGGTCCGACGTTCACTGGCTTAGTGTAAAAATTGGCTCACCAATTTTTTATTTTATTTTTTTCAAATATCTCTCCTCCATTGCGTCAGAAAGCGAGCGAGAAAGAGAGAGACGTGGCGTAGTTTTCGCGCAAGCCACAATTAATGTAATTATAAAGTAGCCTTAGAAGTTTCGGAGGACTCTAGATAGCTAGCCACAGTGGTAGTAGTATATTGGAGCAGCATTCTGTTAAAAGGCAAGCGGTTATAACCTAGAAGTTTTCCTCCAAATCTCTCCTCTCCTCTCTACTCTCGCAGCAGAAAGTGACAGCTTCGGAGCAGATAAATTTATAGCGGGCGGGGAAGGAGAGATATTTCGGCTCCGGATTGCCACCCTCCCCTACAGGGCCACCCTCTTGATCCTCCTATAGATCCCAAAACGAGAGAAAGAGAGAGAGAGAGAGAGAAAACGGAATTTTCGGGTTCGAACTACAGCCTGACTGTACCTTGTATGATCATAAGTGAAGTAAGATCATATACGTATGAAATTGCATATTCATTCTAGTTTATAAAATTATCATCCTATGCTTTTCATTGTATACAAAAATCTAGAAACTCAGGCCCATAGCCAAAACATTTTGATTGAGGGGGCATTAGTTTTCGGTAAGGTGGCAAGCTGGGGCATTTAGGGGCAAAACCGAATTTTATTTTAAGGGGCAGGATATATTTTTCAGGATGCATTTCTCCCTGGTGCTTCCCGTGACTACGGCCTGTTCGAACTCTTGAGAAGTTCGGAATTACAATTACTCTTGAATACTCTGTGATGGGGGAATACGACAAATACTCCTCATTCTTATAGTCCCTCAAAAAAAAAAAAAAAAAAAAAAAAAAAAAACAAGGTCAGAAACACACTTCTATTTACTGTTGATAATATGCATTACAGGTAATGAAAGGTAGATTGGAATCTAGCCAACGTAGATTTCAAAAACAAACCAAGAACTGGAGAATATTATCTTAGAGCTTTTCGAAAATCGCCACAAAGGTTCTCGCAGAATGTCACGTAACACATGCAAAATCTCTTTTGAAGGCGATACATGAAGGAAAAGAGAGTTATACAGTAGTGAATTCCACTGGACTATCCTCTCTCTGGCTGAAAACCTAATTGCTATGACTTCGATCGCTATTTAAAGAGCATAGCATTGAGCAGTGAAACGTAAATTGTAAAAAGATATTGCATCTCCAATATAATCAGTGAAAACCATCTTTTCCCGTTGCTCTCTCGAAAAAGATAGCCATAAAAATTGCCCAGCGAGCGCTCGATCTTCCCATTGGAAAAGTTGCTAAGCAATGCTCTGATTCGTCCAGTGGAATGTAAAACTCGCTTTCGGCGTGAATTCTGTCGCTCTAGAGCACCAAATGCAATTCGCACTAATAAATCTCTCGAGTAATGAGCTCATACTTAGTGGTTCTATATCAAAACTTATGGTATGATACGCGACTAGACCAGCATCCCTTTTCATCCCAGGCGCTATCTCTCTCTCTCTCTTCTCGGAGTCGTGATTCACCCTGCCCCTTCTAGCCAGAGCGAGATCGAGGGCCCCGCCCCTATCGGAGAGCTGCCCGGAACGCTAGCTTCTCCTCCCCGAGCCGCGAGAAGAACATGAAGCTTAAAAATCTTTTCCACAGATACCCCAGGATCTAAGATTTTGCTAATTTTTTTTTATTCTTTTTCTCTCTCTCCTCTCTTTCATACCTCAATTTAATATCCACCAACGAGTAAGATGATTTTTTTTTCTTTCTAACTACGTTTAATTATATTAAAAACTTACGAGGCCTGAGGGGTCCTAGATTTCTTACTACCTCGAGTCAATCTACTCATTTGGGCAAAAGTGAAATAAAAAAAAATTAAAAAAAGATTCGTCGATACGCGTGATTCAATTTAATTTGTATTAAATTAAAACAAGGATAATGATAAATTTCTTTACGATGGGGAGGGAAAGGTGTATTATACAGGTTTCAGTGTATTTTGGGTAGGATTATAATCTGTTGTTGAACTATAAAGCATGGATTTATTTATATACATATGAATATCTCTCTCTATCCTTCAGGGATGGACATGTCTTTTAATATAGCCTGAGCTAATTGGAACAGCAGATTTAACACGACTTATTACAATCATGCTCACGTGTAAATTCATGATTCAAAGTAATCTAATCTTCAGCGAGTAAAGGTAATTAATCTTCAGCGTGTAAAGGTTATCAAATCTTCAGCGAGTAAAGGTAATCAAATCTTCAGCGACTAAAGGTAATCTAATCTTCAGCGACTAAAGGTAATCTAATCTTCAGCGACTAAAGGTAATCTAATCTTCAGCGACTAAAGGTAATCTAATCTTCAGCGACTAAAGGTAATCTAATCTTCAACGACTCAAGGTAATCTAATCTTCAGCGACTAAAGGATCTAATCTTCAGCGACTAAAGGTAATCTAATCTTCAGCGAGTAGAGGTAATCTAATCTTCAGCGACGAAAGGTAATCTAATCTTCAGCGACTCGAGGTAATCTAATCTTCAGCGACTCGAGGTAATCTAATCTTCAGCAAGTAAAGGTAATCTAATCATCAACGAGTAAAGGTAATCTAATCTTCAGCGAGTAAAGATAATCTAATCTTCAGCGAGTTAAGATAATCAAATCTTTCGGGAGAAACAAAGAGTCTATCGTTTGCTATTATCTCATTTTGACACTACTAATCTGTATCAACCTTCTTTAGTTCGTGAACAAAGTTTGAAAAAAGAATATTTTGAATTTATTTTCTCAAATGACGTAATTTAAGATATCGGTTTAAGAATGATAGGAATGTCCAAAAAAGGTCATCCCATAAACTTTAAAGGAGTATCTTTTTAAATTCACCCCAAGAAGAAAGATGGAAAGGTCAAACATTTGGGGTTAAATTTTGCTTCAGAAGCCCCCAATAAATTTCAGCTTCTTGAAGAAATATATATATATATATTTTTTCTCTACAAAATACTTCGCAACTATTTGTACAGGAGGAGGTTACCTCGGTTTAGGGGGAAACTAGAGTTTTTTTCCTAGCTCGCATCGAGTAATTTATCGTAATGACGATAAAGTCGGCATTTTCTTTTTGAAGCCCGAATAGGGGAGGAGTTGCGGACATGCCCATACCGGACCTCGCGAATCTCGCTAACTTTAAAAAAAGTTGGAGATTTTTATTAGTGATATCAA
Organism: Odiellus spinosus; assembly: GCA_963920705.1. Lineage (NCBI taxonomy): Eukaryota > Metazoa > Arthropoda > Arachnida > Opiliones > Phalangiidae > Odiellus > Odiellus spinosus. The sequence continues at coordinate 12,919,629 of OY987235.1, read as the reverse complement.
AAAAAAAAAAAAAAGGCCTCCTTGTACCTATTAAGAAAAACGGCCAAATTTCGAAGCGCACGTTTCTTAATCAAAAGCCAATAAATAATTTAAAATTTTACGATAAAAAGAAGGGAGAACCTCCGAGCTAATTCAGCGCGAAAATTGATCAACTTCAAAATTCTTCTATAATAATTATCTTAAAAATTCTAGAGAAGTCAAAGTTGCTGTTACCAGAACTCCCTAGTCTCGTGATGTTAACAAGATTGCGTGCCCATAAGAGAACCCACACCCCGAGAAGCCGTTCTGATTACTCAAATTTTAATTTTTTTTTTTGATTTTTTTTTTTTTTTTTTTTTTTTTTTTGATTTTTTGGTATGTTTAAATTTTTTGAGAGTTTTAGAGATTTTTTACCAAATTGGAAATTTTTGTGAGACTAAACCTTTTACGTATTTTTACACATACTACAGCTACAGCATCCTCGGACAATATAAGGGCCTACACCCACCTTATTGGTAGTCTGGGAGACTTTAAACGAACAATATCATAAGCTAAGGTTACACCAGGCCTTAAATCACCGTTACATAACCGTTTTTACTGATTTTGAATCCTAAATATTGATATTTTAAAACAACAGAATTTAAGAATAATTATCCTAACCGCAGCCTCTTTAAGTCAATGAAATTACTATAATTATTGAACATGTATACATCTCAATGATTTGTTAGAGACCACGCGTGTAAAGACAAAGAACATACACACATAAATAGGCCTAAAAATTACATACTGACAAATTCGTCCTCGGTGGAAAACGAAAACCTTGGAGAAAACCACTGTTAACCACAATATATTAGGCCCTTTTTATACATGTAGAATAGATAGACAAATCACCCCGCGGTTTATTAAATGAAGCGTGGCAGCTTTTTTCCTACATTAACCCCCAAATCCCTCTCTTCTTTGAACCTCCTTGTCTTGTTCCGATCAAAAGAAACAAGCCGTACAACCTCGATAGAGATTGAATCACTCGAGTTTACTCCAAGTAAAAAGTTTTACTCCCTTACATCTAAATTCCTATAATAGACGTTCGTGGGATTATAGGTATCTTCGTGTTGCAAACACAGACTGATTCTTATTATATAACTCTAACGCAGCGCCGGCATCGCAACAAAAGCAAAACACCCGGTGTTACACCGGCACTCGAAAAAGACGAATGGGAATCTAATGTAAGTTTTGTCGAAACACAACGTCGCGAGCTCTATAGGGGAAGGGGCCCCCGGTGATGGGGTAAGGATGTCCGGACTCTTCTCCACGCAGCCTCTTACAATCCTTAAAGGGAGCCTGAAGGAAAAATCAAAATCTCTATTTTGTTGATAAAACAGTAATACAAGCAATAAAAAAGTCTTCCTCCAATCAAAGGGACTACCTTCTTTTCTAGCTTAGCAGACGACGTTGACCATAGCAAATTGTACAATCAAAGCATAAGGAAAGAGTATTTTAAAAGTGGAAAATTTCAGAGCAGATAATTCCTTCAATTACGTCAAAATTTAATTTTAAAGTCAGCTCCTTTTTTAAACCCCGAACGCGTTTGCTTCCAACTGGGAGCGTCGCGAAACACATTCAGATACAGAGACGCACGTCTGCAAAGTTTCCTATCTTTCAGAATACTTGAAGGACATCGGACCTCATCACTCATTATTATCACATTATATCAAGAAAAATTCAAAATTTAATTTTATAAACTTATATACTTTATTAAAATTATAAAGTTTTGCGAAATAATAATCGACGCAATAACTCAGCCTTAATTATTTCAAACCAGTTATGAAATTCTGTTCACTCGATGCTTTACCATAGAATTCAAACTTTTATAGCTTGGGATACAAAACAAAGAGATATATATTCTATCGTATTCGAGTCTTTGAAAATGGAATTAAACTATTATTCGCAGGGTGTGGGAATTATACACCCTCAAACTATATTCGTAAAACCCTCCCGTCACAATCGCGTATATACATACGTAGCGATTATAATCCTTGTTTTCTATAATTAATTACCTAGCAATCAACCGTAATTAGTGTAAGCACGACTCAGGAAGCGCGTGAGCTTACGCGTTTCCCTATGACCTTTATAGTATTTATACATACGATGGTATTTAATTTTGGGAGGAGTTTATCGAGTTCGTAATATTCGCCAAGTAATAACCAATTCAGCGAAGAGCCTTAAATTAACCCTTTCTATTTTCAACTCTATTAATAGATTGAACACGAACGTATTACACATTGTTATATTAGTTGTACTGGTAAAAGTTGCAATAAGGAGGAGTATGAGAGACAGAGAGAGATTAAAATCAATAACTAAGATACGCGTCGCAGGAAGTGTAGGAAGTAAATGCTTTGAAGAATGATGAGTAAAAAGGGTTAATACCTTTACGTAAGTTTTGTACCTATATAGCTTTATGTATATATGGAATTTGTTAACGCCGTGGCGCCTAGACGCGCTTAAATTGGAAGAAAAGGATGGGGGATGGAGAGAAAACGAAAAGGATGAGGTTTTGAGAAGAGGATGTTGGGTGAAGAAGATGGTGAGAAAGTACAACACCTGTGTACCAATTTAAGGTCCCCAAAAATGTCGATGGCCGGCAATCATTTTCAGAATGAGAGGGGTATGGCGAGAAGGAGGGGTTATACTCCGGTGAAGAGAAAATAGAAAAAAAAATGGGAAGAAAACCGTTTTGTAGAAAGCGAGAGAGTGAGAGAAGCGAGCTAAAATATCGCGTTGAAATTACAGCGAGGATAAAGCCAAATACCTCTTCATACCTCTACGAATTTAGCTTCTTAAACTCTCAGATATAAAAGGTAAGGTTTATAATATTACGCGATGAAAACTTCGACTGTTTCTCAATGTACACGGTCCATCCCTCCCGTCGAAGAAAGAGAAAAGATAAAAAGAAGACTCATTTGCCAACGAGAAAATAACGATGATGGTTTTTTCCGAGAGAGAAGAGTCTGAGGAAGAGCAAGAGCGAGTGAGAGAGAGAGAGAGATAGGAGAGGAAGGAGGAGGATGGAGAAAAAAAATTCCAGAAAATATTTCGCGTCCCTTTTCCGCGCCTTTGAATCCAATCGTTTTGGGTGCCAAAGAGTGAGGGGATGAGGGAAAATAGAGGGCAAGAAGGTGTGTATGGAATGGATGGTCGCGAGGTGAGGTGAGGAAATAAAAGAGAAAACGGAAAAAAATTCGATATTTCATTTTTTGTTCGCGCCCATTTGTCGATCTCGCACCGCGTGCCACCTTTTCGCGCTCTTTCGACAACTTGGCGGACTTTTATTATTATTTTTTTTTAGAGAGAGAAAGAGAGAGAAAAAGTAATTTAGGGTCGGACGGTCAAGGAATGTTCTTGGAATTATAGTCTTTTCTATAGCGTGGTGTATATTAAAAAGAAATGATGAAATATTCTATTCTTGAGTTGAATTATATTCTTATCTCGTAAATGATCGCCGAACGCAATGATATTTATTAATGTACCATTATAATTCTTAACTATTTTAACATAATTTAATTTTTTTAAAGGGAAACTTGGAGTTGTTTCAAAGATTGTTTTATTTTCGAAGAGTGTTTTATTTTAATTTTTAGACACGTTTTAAATTATTTTAAAAAGTTCGGTAAATTTGAATAAAAATAATTATTTCAACCAATCATATTATTTCAGCCTTCAATAGTGCTTGTAATGTCCTAACATTAAAAGAATAGGCCGGCTTTTGTCACTCAAGGTCTTGGTCATCATTACTAGCGCTGTTGAAGGCTGAAGTAATATGATTGGCCGAAATTTATACTTTCATTTATTCAAATTTTAATAAAACTTAAGAAATTAATTTAAACACCAAAAAAGTGTCTAAAAATATACCTTAGAATTTATTTATGAATACCTGAAATTCGCAATTTCAGATAATCAAAAACTTATCACAAAAATTTAATGAACCTTAAAATTATGAAATTATTTTAATTTTATATTAATTGAGATTGAAATAAAAAATTGTTTTTTCCGGTTCATACTTGAAGAATAAAAAATATAATGTTTTGTCAAGGAACGCGCCTAAGAAAGGGCGCGGGGTCAAATTGATGCGATGTCAATCGCCTGGATGCAAATATACACTAAGAAGACGTTACGGTAAGGTGAATATTGTAGGGCTGAAGTCCTTCCAAGCAAAGTGTTGCTTGAATTAAATCAGAAAAGAACAGACAGAAAGCGAAATGTTTTAGATTTTTTTTTTTTTTTTTTTTTTTGGTACCAGGGGGAAGGGATACCAATTCAAAAAAATAACATTCAAAAACTTTGATGGAACGACTTGGCCCGAAACTAATAAAGTTACAATGCAAAGTTAGTCGAGCGAAACCGCGGCAGCTAGGCGGATGAATTTAGAATTTTCCTTTGATTTCAAAAGTATTACAGGTATATAACCGCGCTAAAAAAAAATAAAAATATTCTTTGCTTAAAATATTGGGTCCAAAAACACGAAATTGGAAAATGAAATAATCTTCGAATCGAGAGTTAAAAACTATACCGAACAATAGCTACAAAAAATACATTATAAAACGAAATTTTTGGTCAAATACTAGAGTTTAGTGATGCGAAGATTCGTAAAGAATTTGGCCCCCGACCAAACGCAATCAAATAAAGATATATTATATTTTATGAATTTTTCTATTCATAAAAGTTATAAATTTCGGAATTATGCTAGTAATTTGCGCACGGAGCGATGCATTAACAATTAAAGAGATGGTACCACAAATTTTTATTCCTGTATATGAGACACAATGCGATGACGTCACAAACTTCAAACTTGACATTCAAATGAAGCCTGGCGTTTCATGGAAAATTCAAATCAAGAACTTATGGCGCTTTATTTGGGCTTCCGGGGCACTCCCTTCGTAGACCGTTACCTTACCCAGGGGATGGGGCTTGCATGGGGTAAAGTGAAGGCCCCCCCTAACACAATAAACACGACCTAGCAGTCCCCGGAATCTCAGCCCTATTTGCGGTGGTATTGAGGATGGGCTGACCTAACCACCTTGTAAGTGATCGGTCGCCCTCCTTCCTCTAAACAACAGTTCCACCAGAATCGGTCCGATACAGCGGACACTAGGATTAATCAAATAAGCCCCCCGCCCTCCCGTGTCCATAAGACAAAGCTGAATTTGACTAAACCAACATTACACAAATCTGAAGAATTTCACATCAAAGTGAATGACATCATAGCTTTTGGAAATATTAGTAAATTAGGTAATTTTTATGTCGTTTCATTGTTATTCAGGGAAGGAAATAATTACTTACGTGATAAATTAAAAATAAAAAGCCTAAAACTTATGTGTCACTATCCCTTTTAAATACGAGAAAATCATTCCTATTGTCAGTTAATTTTTGTCTCGAATATAAGAGTGTTCAAAAAGAAAAATAAAACCATTTTTTTTAATAACTAACCTAGAAAAAAAGGAATCCGCCTATTACTTGAAAAGCAGTCATTTCGAATCGAGACGAAAGAATGAACGAACGGAATCACGCGATAATATTAGAGTTCAAGAAGTGTGGACTACTTGCTTCCTTTTACATTTAACATTGTGTATCAATACGCCTCTAATTTTCCCATTATGCCAACCTCTCTTAATCAGAAGTATATAAAGTTAATTTCACCTTAATTTGAAGTGCAAACTATAACCTGAATCATCTTTATATTCGAGCTAGTAAACATCATTTAAAGTTAAAATATAGTGGAGATAGCTTAGTACTCGCTGCCCAATAAAGCTGATATAAATTATCCATCAGGCGCTATAGGCAGGTTGAAAGTCATCAAACACAAGATCCGGGTTCGAACTACTAATTAGCCAATCAAATCATCCAATTTTCAAGAAAATAAATTCTCAGATGCACGCTGCTTACGATGAAAAAAAAAAAAGAAAAAAAAAATGAAATACGGCGGCTCTATGATTTGGACTCTATTAAAGAAAATAAATAATGATCATAAGGGAAATTTTTGCCCTGTACCCACCCAATTAAAACGTATTCAACTATTCCCAATTGTAGCCGTGGTACTCTTGAACTCAAATACTTGAGTACGTTATATAAATGTTAATTATATTATAAATTGACTGGAGAGTTATTTTTCAGATTATTGATTGGATGTCCGAATACCAAACTCGATAGGGTCAGAAAAAAAAAAAAAAAAAAAAGGAATTATCCCTTGATTTACCAACATACTTTATATTATTGATATGGAATTTCTTGGGCTTGCAGAACGCTTAAAGGGAGAATGCAACCTAACAACAAATGTTTTTTTATCGATTCCTTATCGTTTAAATAGGCCTAATCCAACTGTAAAAAAATACAAACAAATTTAAAACTTACCATCAAAATAGGCTTAGCTGGATTCATGGAGATCCTCCATTTCTCATATAAGAGCCATCGAGCAATGTCATTGGTCGCTAATCCTTATATGGGGAGTTCAGCCGATCTCCATGAAACCAGCTAAGACTATTTTCCGACTTAGTTTTAAATTTATTTCTAGTTTAATATTTGGTTTTTAATTTTTTTTTTTTCTTTTTTTACTCTTGGATTAGGCCTATTTAAAAGATAAGGAATCGATAAAAAAAGCACTTGTTTTTAGGTTGCATTCTTTATTTAACCGGAAACTAATTGCTTCCAATCGTGAGTCGCAAATCTGAAAGAGGAGTTCAAAATAATTGGATATTTGTGACCTTCCGATGTAAGGTAAAGGTGCCAGAAAGAGATGGGCTTAGTGCCGTCATTGGCCTTTATATTCTACATAAATATAGCTTCTAAAGTCAAATTATATGGTTGATGAACTTGAATGGTGAAAAAAAATCTAATAAAGAATTCCACGGAAATATAAGCCGCTGGTGGAAAATACAGAAGAAAAATAATCCAAAAACTTTATAATAAAATTTTGAAACACGTATATTTTTTCTTTATTTAAGATTACTTTAACTATAATCAAATTAGGGGTTTACTAGTACCCACCCTTGAAAAAAAAGGTTTTATCACGGGTGCGATTTGAAACCACAAACCTTTACCGATGGGATTTGAACCCACAACCTTTACGGGTGGGTATTTGTTTAATTTCTGTTTTGGCATTTTAGACTCAGCTAAAAAATGATTTTCTTAGGAAATTCAACGTGTTTTCAAGCTTACGAACGTTTTCATTTTTTAAGAGAACTTTGGAATGAAAAAGAAAAACTATAAGCCTGTATCTATATATCGAGAAGTGAAGAAAATCATATAGTTGAATAAGGGTTAAAGAATATTAGCAAAGTTTCTACTAAGAGAAACATGTAGAAATAACATTAACCGAAGATCAAATTCGGTTCCCACCTGGTTTAGGATATAGCTGTTGTAGTTTCTCCATGGGATTTCTCTTTTTACCCAGCATGGAGAACGTTTTTTACAAGAGTAAGTAAGCGAGAGGCGGTTCCTTCCCTATATAAATTGCCGACGCACTCTTTTAAGTATGATAAGATTGATTGGAAATATTTACGTAGGTTATACAGTACAGTGATTCAATTTGAATTAAAATCTGAGACCAAGTCATTTTCCCTCTCGCGAGATTAAATAAAAACATAATTTAAAAACAGTTTACCAAAGTATAAAAAGAAACAGAAGCTAATTAATCCTATAATTTTAAATCTGATAGGAGGTATAAGTAATTTTGCAAAGTGCTCTGACCAGCAATATTTACAAATCCCTGATTATGAGACGTTTTGTACAAGTTATGACTATGAAAAACTTTTATAAACAACATTAAGAAACTTTAAGAGGTAGAGAACTCCAAAATGATGGCGGTCGGACATCGTTAAGTGTATTTTCTTTGACAAGATATAGGAGGACGGCGGGCAGACTTAATTATCCGTATATATAGTCGCGGTGCTAGATGCGAGGTTCAAGCTCATTTGCGCAGAGGGAGAGAGAGATAGGACACATTAGGGGTAGAAAATGTGTCTATGCTCGCAAGGCCCCGAGTAAAAGGCCCGCGCCTCTTAGCCTCCCATCCCACCCTCCTCTTACGAATGATAATGCAGCCTTATTAAAGGCGATTATCAGTTATGAAGCGAAAACTAGCGGACGGGTACTGTAGCGCATAGGCGGAGGGTCATCCTCACGGCGCCAAAGTAGGCGGTCGAGTTGAGAAGGATGTCTCCGAACGACGGGAGAGGGAACACCCCATCTACACCCCTCCCAACCCTGCTACCTCTCGAAAGGGATGTCCACGATGGTTCCTTCATTATGTAATACGCGGCACTCTAATTAGATACAAGAAAGTTCTCTTCTTTTATATTATAAAAAAAAAACACGTTTCTATAACGATTATAACTCGTATATCTTCAAGCAGATGCTTATCGCGGTATGAGTTTCAAAATATTGGAATCAAGCGTAATTGGTCAAAATAACTGCATGGACAAACAAATAGTAATTAAGGAATTTTTAAAAAATATAAACATCCTAGCAGCGAAATAATATATGTCGATATCTAACGTGGCGTAAACTTTGTTTTAAAGTGAAGCTAACACCATATTTTTCCATTATCTTTACATGGATTCTATTTCTATGGCCCTTAAAAATCTATATTTAAAATTTTCACATTTTACTTTGACGTAATTTTTAATTAAAATTGAAAATTAAATGACTGTAATAACAACGATACCATGATCATAGTTATAGCCGATAATGTCGGAATGTTTCAAAGACGCCGATTTTAAATTACTGTTATTTTTAACGATCTGTCCGAAAATGATATTCAAATTCCATTTGGTTTTCATGGAAAAATGGTGAGAGAATCAATTTGTACAGTTTTGATATTAAAAGTGTGATGTCATTAAAAATTAATTTTAACGTGGTATTGAAGTTGCAAAAACCACCCGCTGATGGTGGTCAATTTCTTGGTCAAGTCCCAAAAAAGACGTAACATAATCATCCCGTTTATCATTTGCTTTTATAAGTTTATACCCTTATAATCTATTTTTCCACTTTAATTTGCCAACACCTACGATTTACGCTTTTATAAAAGTTAAGCATTGCTATAACTAATCAAGGTGAAAAGTTCTACAGTAATTTCACTTCGAGATATTGCACAAGTTAATGTATTAACGCTCGTGGTCCCATATTGAATATACCGCGGTTCTCATTGACTGGAGACAGCCATTAATTAAATGAGAAAAATATTACCCCATAATATTTATCCCCAGTCATCCACATCCAACAAAAGTCTAAAACGAATATATCTTAAATAGATTATCTGAGATGTTTATACGATACTTTCACTTTAGTCCTAAATATTAAAATTAACATTCACGCACGCAACGAACATACGTTTGTATGTAAACTATAAACGTAATGGTATATTAGAGTCGCTCTCACCTTCGGCCGATCCAGTTCCTTCCTCAGGGGGGTTGGGCGACGTTGAAGGTCCATTAGGGGTCGTTGGTCCAGCCGTGGGTGGTCTGCTACCCGTTCCGGTTAGTGAGCCGACGGGACCACCTCCTTCACTACCACCGGCGGGACCTTCCCTGGACGAGGAGCCGGCGTCGTCCGAACCGCTACCAGGACCCAAGTGATTGTCCGGCGAATTTGAAGTCCCACGAAAATGAGTCAAGTTCAAACCTTGCGTGTCCCGACTGTCGACCTTGTCGTAACCGTACCAACCTAATATCTCGTTCATTGTCGTCTCCGCGTAGTCCTATAATTGAAGAAAAAAATGAAAAGAAAAAAATACTCATTATGGCCATGTCTTGTTACGAAATGAACAAGTAATTACAAGAAAAAGTCATTAAAGGGATGGTCGTAAATATATCAATTCAACGGCGCTTAAATTAGATCCTAATTGGTTTCATTTAAGCCTTAAAAAAGACTCGACAATGAGTTAAAAAAGAATTTCCAGCAAAAACTTTGTTAAGCCTAATTATAGTTAATTAACAAGATGTATCCTTTCGCTAGGTATTTGGATACAATATTATAAATGCTTTGAAGCAATCGTATAGAAAACAAATTATATTTCAGCCACCCTTTAACAGGAAACTACAAATTACAATTTTTATAAAAATAAAAATGCTCATTATAAATTTCCACGAATTTTTATCACAAAACCGCATAAAAGTCCGTTAAAAATCCCTGTCAAAATATTAAGAGAGAAAAAAAAAAAGTATTTTCCAAGATGGCTGTTTTAGGATTTTTTTCAAAATCAAACTATCAAAATCAAAATACCTTAAATAAATTGTTTGACTTCCCTATCCAACCAACCACTTCATTCTTTAGTATCTTTACCCCACTCTTCACACAAATCTAAACCCTTCCCTGTAATCTACCACATTTTCTACTCCGAAAACTAAACTTTAAGTATCGCTACATTGCGGGGAAGAACCCCTAACAAGATTTTTTCCTCCTCAAAAAAAGGGGGATGACCGTTAGAGAAAAAAAAATCCCAACGAATAACTCCTCTTTTACTCCCATCTAGGTCCTCATCTTTTGCGTTCGTTCTTCAGACTCTATCGGAGTCTCTCTCTAAATCTCTCTCTCGTATAAAAAGCCCCGTACCGTATTATTTTATACTGAAAATATAAGTAGAACTATACGAGGAAGGGAAGAAAAAAATGAGCATTTTCAGTTCACACCCTCGACCCACGAGGGGGAAAAAGAACAAAGAAAAATACGCCTATAGAGGAGTATACTTCTTCAAGTTGTTCTTTGCTCTTTACACCCTCACCTCCCAAAGTATTTCCGAATATAGGTTTTTATATAGGATAGCGAGATGGACATATCCACTCTCAGCTATAGCCTTAGATCTTCATGGCCAACACTAGTCATAATTTAAAATCGATAAATAATCACTTTCCTACTCTATCTCATAACTCCCTATGATTCTTTCTATATAGGGGGTGGTTATAAAAAATAGTGGCCTGTTTTTCCGAGAAATAACAGCGCAAAAAATCATCCCTCAGTTATAATATATAGATCTATATCTATATCGTACTATATGTGCCGTTTTAATAATTATAACAGCGATATACCGGCGCTTTCGAAGCTCGCCTTTTATAGGTTGGTAATACGCAATAATCCGTTCAACTCATTGAACGCAACTAGGTAAGAGTATAGGAAGATAGAGAAAAAGGGTATGGAGTTTCGTAAGAAACGCGATCATTCTACCTTCGGCCGCGTTGCTTCGAGTTTGTAAGAACGAACGTAGGAATTTTGCCGCAATGTGGAAGAAAAAAAAAATGGACGATATAGAAAATTCGCTCTTGTCAATTGAAAGGCTCGTAAAAACGGACGATAACGATCATTACACACTTCGGAATCGGTGGAATGACCCCCTCCACCCAGGAATATCCTCTCCAACTCCCCATCGTGCCTTTAATCCACCAAACACGGTTCGCGTGGACAATTCGGAGAAATCATTGAGGTCTACCCTATATAGCTAGGGCGAAGGCCATTTTCGTAGTGTGGGGGTGGAGGTGGGAGGGGATTTGAACTGGAAAAGATCCCGATAGCTAGCCATGGGCGTGTTCCCCCATATTTCACGGACAACGAAGAGCTGTCGCCCGAGAGCCTTAGCGATGGTCATCACCCTTAGTGACCAAGCGTCCAAAGGAAGGAGAGAGAAGAAAAAAAGTGATATAGAAAAAAATCTACTCCGGGACATAACTATAGTGTCCGAGAGGTGCTGAGGCCTGAGGGAGTGAGGAGTTAGTTGGAGATATATATATATATATATAAACTAAAACCGAAGGCATTCTTTTAGGACGCCCGGTATATAATTGGAAATGGACAACGCTTATTCAATGATAGTTCCAAGCGAAGACTCATTTTTCTTTTGGAAAATGGAACTCAAATCCCTCCCTACAAGTGTGGTATCTGTCTATTTTTAAAGCCCAAAATTACTCGTCATGGAACAACTGGACGCGCTACGAAAATTATTGGTTCAAAATAAAAAAAAAAAAAAAAAAAAACGCCTGTAGAAATGTTCCAACCGTCGCGCACCACTGAGCGAAACGTCAGCCTACTACCAGGATGTATATTTTTCGGTACAAATATTATTACAGTTTACATTCTTACAGAATATTTTTAATTAAACAATATTTCAACTAAGCTATCTACGGTAAAAAATACACATTAATGAGAAGGCGCATTGGGCATACTTCCTTCATTATCATTAAAACTTTGCCATATTTACTTCATTACCCTTTAGAGGTCTTGGTTTGGACAAGATATTATTATTTTTTTAATTTCAATTTATCATGGATTCTAATTTTACAAAATTTCAACGTTAAAAATATATTTCTGTATCTTTATTCATAATTTGAAATTATCCACCGGAAGTCTATGATAAATCCAATGTAATCGAAATATTTAACTGATTATAGTATTAAACTGATTAACCAAATACTTACGGATTTATCTTGTCCAAATCCTGACCTACCCGCGACCTTTATTTCATTATAATAACAAATTAACATATTTAATTCCTTGCCCCCAAAACATTGTGAAATTTACTTCATTATCTGTACAATTCCCAAAACAATTTGGCCTATTTTCATCATGTTCAACAACAATTCAGCATATCTATATTCCTAACTATTTGACCTCTTTCATTTACGGTAACAATTGTGACCAATATCATTCCAGGGCTATTCATTTCCTTATTTGGCCATAATTTACTACTTCCCAAATTTCCCTACGGTAACAATTAGCTGTAATTAGTTCCATTTTCCTGAAAAGTTGATCTATTTTCTTCATTCCCCTTATATAATTTAAACCATTTCCCAATTTCCTTGAATTTCGCATCTATAAAACTCTCGCCGCGTATCCAGAAAGAACAATTTATGACTGAAGGGGGAAATGTAGTTACCTATAAACTTGTTATCCGTAATTTTATTAACAAACGAAGTTATTTTCGGGGATAAAGGGTGCAATGGGGGGTAAAAATCTCGTGGCTTCCTCGTCCAAGTTGAGCTAAATCGTTTTCAGATTTCCATCCCGCGCATTATCGAACGAGAGAGAGTGAGAGAGAGAGATGGGAGAGAAAGAGAAAATCAGAAGAGAAAGAGCCGCGGAGAAAATGAGTTTTCCCCATCCTTAGTCTAAACTATTATAAGGTCGCTCGGAGGAAAGTGACGTCCAGAGAAGAGGAAATGCAAAGGGGAAAGAGATCGTCAATCACGCTCTATATAGAAAACGTACCACGCCCGATAAGCAACGTATAAACATCGCGCACTGACTATAATAAAAGAGATTAAAAGAACTATAAATATAGACAACAAGTGGACTATGATTGTATAATTACGAATGAATACTCTATTTGGGATGGACTGTAAAACTTGAATAACAACAAAAAAAGTCAACGATTCGTTACGCTTCCAACGTGATTGTTACAAGAAAAAGCAGCGCGAATTCAATTTTGTGTACGATTTGAATCTCCCCACGATATCAGTGTACCGTGAGAATAAAATGATAAAACAATGATGATATAAACAAATGTACCTATAGGATGAAATATCTTTTTATATTTATAATAATTGAAACACCAATTTCCCAGATTTTTTCAGGTTTTACCAGTGAAATATACCTGATATTTACAAATATGCATAAAATGTTTTGAAAAAGCCTAATATAAACTACTAATATAGCCGATAAATTCCCTCATTTAATTTTGAAGAGTTTCCTGATATTTCCCTGGTTTCTGTCAACATTCAAATACGGTGATATTTCCACGTATTTCAGGATTGTATGATCCCTGTTAATATAATAATTTCGTTTTTATATTGCAATATATATCCTGTTCAAGGTATGCCTTGGACTCTTTATTTTGGATGATACTGGAGTTTTTAACGTTCTCAAGCCTAGTTTTCAATCAACGTTTATCAAGCTTTGGCTTTCGCTTTTCCATGAGAAACTAATATCAAATTCATTTAGATATCCGCCAAGCTTGATTTAACTTTTTGTTTTAACGCAAAAGCTCGATTCTTGACCAAAAAATCTTTATTTAAAACGCGCTTTAAGATATGATCCACAATTTTTTATCCAAGATACAGTAATTATAAGAAATATATCAATTTCGATTAAAATATAAGTAATATTACGTGTATATATTTTTTTATATATATCAAAACTATTAGAGGAGGAGTTTTCACATCATCAGTTCATACATAATAGTATAGAGTCTAAGCTTTTATACTGGCATCGTGCGGTCATATCCGAACAATAGTTTTAAAGCTCCCACTGAGAAGTCGACCCTCCCTTGATGTTATAACGTAAGAAAAATTCGCGCTATATTATATACTTCAAGACCTATAGATAGCCTATTGTGTCAGAATGTAGAGTTCGAACTATGTTTCGTTCCCATCACTCTAGAAGCTATTTTGGAATATCATATACGGAATCCCGTTCACGAAACTAAGCGGAATTAATCGGGGTTATAAGATCAAGATGAGACATTACAGTAAGACTTAAAGTAACCCATCCTTAGAGCCTTTTCTCTATTCAACTTCGCTCTATGGACAAAGGATGACGAAGGGGAAAGGGGGAGGGAACTAATGATTAATGAGTTTCATTTAGAAACCCCGTTGAGAGTTTTATGAGTTACGACGCTACGCTGTTAGTAGTGGAAATACTAAGCATACCCGCTACGAAATCCCCAAAATTAATAAAATTTTGTATCAGCGTGTATAAACGCTTTTAAACACCCCCTTCAAAAATGTGTTTAAAATGTTTTAAAAGTTTTCGAATCGTCGAAATCAGAGAACTCGGCTTGTCTCGAGGCGTGTCTGCCTTAGAATTAGGAACGTTACTAAAGATGCATTCACACTAGGGAAGATTGAAACCATTTTCAAACCCTTTCGAGTAATAATCATAACAATTATAGTTATTTCACAATTCGAAGAACGCGATTTTTTATTTAAACGGCGCGCCCTAGTTTGAATTTTATTATTTTTTAGGCTAAAAGATTTAGAGATTAATTTTTTCTCGTGATGTTGCTATTAACAAGAGTTTTAAATTAAATAAGTTTTGTTTCGTGAATTAAATTATCTTTAAGTGAAGGAAAACCTCGTTTCGAACTGATATGTGGTCACTATCAAAAATAATTTGGTAAAGAACTGAAACAAAGTAAGATGCATTTCACAGTAATTTTAAAATATTGTCTATATGATTACGCTACGTCGTAACTAACTAAAGTATTGCATAAATGATTAAGCCACGTCGTAACTAATTAAAATATTGTCTATATGATTATGGCACGTCGTAACTAATTAATAAAAAAAAGTCCGCCATTTGTCAACGCCCATAAATTTTTACGGATACTATCTATTTAAAAATGATAAATGTAATTGTTTTTCCCAATGTATCTACTTTTGGGCCAAACTCTTAACAACTGTACCATTCCAAAACGGTTCAATATTGTTAAAAAATTCCTAGTGTGAACAGGGATTGAGTGAGAGAGAGAGAAAAGGGGAAAGGATGGAATGATACAAAAAGAAAAAAAAAAGAAAAATTAGCGTAATCCGCGACTAGAAAAGGAATTAAGTTTAATTGCCCGAGTAACATTTCTCGGGGAAAACGGTATTACTACTTAAAAGAAATAAAATACCTTTTAAAACGTTACGAAAATGCTCAAGACTGGTAGCGAACTATAAAGGTAACTTAATATTAGAGTAAGACGCGATATGTTGGAAAACGAATAACAAAAATTCGCCAAAGGAGTAAAGCTACGTTAAATCAAATTTTATCGTCCCTTTTAAAAGACACGACAATTCGGAAGACGCGCGGCGGAACGGTAGGTTTCTAATTACGTTCGTTTTGGCAACGCAGCGCGTAACTCTTTCCACAAAATAAGAGATCAGATTTAAGCGGAGGTTGTATTTTATATTCGTACACGCGCTGGATATTCGAGATATTTTTAAAATTATAACGTATTGTATGTTACGCCATTTCAATTCAAAATAGAAAAATAAACCATCTGTAAAGAGACCAGTAACTCACGGACAAAAATGAAAAAAAAGTTATATTTAAAAAACTAAATTTGCGCGGGACAATTGAGTTGTATCTCTACTAAATTCAAAAATTTAGAAACAAATTAGTGACATTATTAACCTTGTATTTTCTAGAATTTGACTACGTAGTTTAAATTCTATCTTCGGTTACTAAAAATGATATAATTATATTATTTAGTTATATTCGGCTATCCATAGCGACAAGTTTTGGGATGGTACCACGAGTTTAGTATTTTCATACCTCTGCTCTCTGAAGCGATTAAAACCCTTTTGAACCGAGAAGCGACGGGGAAAAAAGAGGTTACTCCTCGTATGAAACGCGTGACTGAGAAATTAGGGCTTTCAAAATAAATTGGGATGGAATGACGACAGACATCCATTCCTTATCACCTTGACTATAGGGTAGGCAATCAATCTACAAACAACGATGCATCAATAATTAAAAAAAAAAAATGCAGCATAATTATTAAGGAGCCTTTGTTTTTGAAGATGTTGTTGATAATTGTTTACAATATTAACTTCTGATAACAGGCAAACTAAACTCAGTGGCACTAATCAATCAAATAATGGATTATATGGTACAAGGATCGTAAAGGTTTTATGCTGGAAAAATGAAAATTTCCAGAAAAAAATTTATTTAATATATCGAACAAACTTGGGATGACGTCAACTAGACAATAGAGGGATTGAATAATATGTCAGGAATTGACGTCATTTTTGTGCGTAATTCGCATATAGTTCAGGGCTGGACACAATATCGAGACAGCAAAGAGTCAGGGGGGAAAGAAAGCCTGACGTTATGGAACCCCCTTACTTGGGGAGCGCTTGTAAGGGCGAATACTGTACCTCCCTCACTAAGGGGGATGACACCGAGGTGAGAGATAGAAACCTCTGACGTGTCAATGTCTCTCTTCCCGGCTCCCTATAGGTGGCCTTTGATTCAAATGTGTTGAATTTTTCTTACCTACGTTGAGATTAGATTGGATAAATTATTTTATAATATGTAAATCGTCTGGTGCTTGGTGTAGGCCTGCAATCTCTGACCTCAGAAAAATGGACAACGTTTAGTAAATTATTGTTCTAAGGGAAGCATTATCAAACTTCTGGGAGACAGTATGGTAACAACCTATTTTAAATACCTTAAATTGAAAAATAAAAAGCTTGCCTAAGATAATTATTTATTATTCAGCCAAAAAACAACGCCTGTAGAAATGTCCCAACCGTCGCGCATCGCGGCGCGAAACGTCAGCCAACATCCAGGAAAAACCTTATAAGGTTCTCCTATTTCGTGTATTACTAGTCTCAGATTTACCTTACCCCCGTGCAAGTTTTAGTAGAAAACTTAAATAGGGAAAATTTCGGATAATATATAGGTATGACGCTATTGTTAAGGTTTAACGTCCCATAGAGTTTCCTAGATGGGGCGAAAAAGGAGAAGGCGCGCGAATAAAAATATCGTATTGCGTGCTAGAGCTGTAAGTCGAACCCGAACCGGTCGAACATCGGGGTCTCGTTTTACCCCAACTATCTATACACGTACGTATATACATACAAGTGTGTATGGGTGTGTGTGTGGAAGCAGCTCTTTTGACCAACCAGAAACTATAGACCCACCGCGGGACCCCCATTAAGGTTAGAGTTCTATCTCGGGTAACTTTATATCCACCCTTCTCTCGATCCTAGTTCGGGCCAGAAAAACTGATATTAATTTACAATTAACAACCGAAAAATACCGAATAGCGAAAAGAAAAATGGAAAGGGTATACGTCGTTTTCCTCCAACAATCAATATGAAATATGGTCTTAAAATTTCGTCCCCCCTCCCTAAATAATAATCTATCTTTGTATATGTTGCTTTTACGTATATTACTTAAACGCAGTCAGTAAGTAAACAAGAGGATACTTTTACATTTACCTTTAAGGCTACAACCAATCAGTGATAATAGACTCAACGACGTTATGTTTACCATTGAACTAATCAGAAGAAATGAACCCAAAAAAGTTAAACTTTATCTAAACCAATCGCTAATAAATATGCAAGCGGCTAGCAACGTTCACAAATATCTAACCAATCAGTAGCAAATATAAAAGCGTTCACACATTTACCTAACTAATCGGTCTCGCAAACGTGAAATAAACCCAGCTAAGTTCACATTTATTCATGTGATATAATTTGTTATAAGATCATATTACGTGACTTAAAGGGATTCATGTTCAAATTTAACTAACAAATCAATTAATATATCCTTCTTCGTTCATATTTACATAATTAATCATTAGTAAACAGATCCTGAATCAGTAGTAATTAGACTCGCAGCTCCATCCCCATTTACTAGCTAATCACAGTAAAGTATAAATAAGTTCGTGCATTTTATCAACCAAACGGTAAGTACGTAGCATCACGTTTAACTTTTATTCTTGAAATTCATATTTCATTCAAACTCAAATTTAAAACGAAAGAAATCCCTCAATCTTAAATATCGAATATACAATTTTTCTCTTAAAAAATAATTTTAATCGTTTTCTAATTAGACTAATGAGTAATATGCAAAACGATTACAATTTCCATAGTAAATATTGGTACCTGATTTTGCCCACGGTCCTTTTAAAGGATTGGTTTCCAACTTTTATATATATAAAAGGATATCGGATGGTAAAGAATTGAACTAGCAGCGTGGGTACACGTATTGAAAGTTTCTGATTACCCCGCATGCTCTCCTTATTCTCTTGGAAAGGAGCTAGGTGATGCCTCGTACCGAAAAAGGGGTGAAAAAGATCTATAAAGGGTGTGGGTGAAAACGGACCGAATGGAAGAAAAGGAATATAGAAAGGGGGTATAAAAAAAGACCACGGTTGAATGAATAAACGCCGAGGCTTAGATATACTCGTCATTTGATCCAGTGATCGAGGTTTCTGTGACACACTCATTAGAAAACTGTGGGTAATCAGAAAAAATAAAAAAATAAGGTTGCACTAAGAAAGGCGCGGACTACCCAAGCGGGTAAAAAAAAGGTCCTTTTTCTATTTGTTACTTTACCCCGATTGTGGAAAAAAATACCCATACTCTTTTGCCTATAGTTGCGCGTTGGAGTCTTCTTACCGGTCGGTGCAAAGTTAAAAAAAAAGTTTTTAAACGCGCAAGATACGAGAAAAGGAAGCTAAACTTAGGCTTAGCTCAATTTTTTTTTCTTCTTGATATAAAACTCTCTTTGATTTGCATTCGCCCATAATTTGAAACTAAAGTCGTTCTTCGTTATTTGAGCTTTTAGAAAAGCCTCCCATCTCTTCTTCCCATAAGAAGAGATCTCTAGTTCTGTTTTTGGGGGGGCTATAAGGAGAAGGGTAGGGGGTTAGTAAGGGAGGGCAGTAACTTTATACCCGGCTAGCAACTCTATCCCTTTCTCGACTAAGAGTCGGTCCCAATAAAAATATGCAACGAGTGTTTAAGGCGCATTCAACAACGTATCGTTTACAAACTAAACCTAAACTCCGGATGAGACAAGTGTCTATATTTTCGCGCCACATTCCCAGGCTGGTTCTCTTGGTCGGCCATTTCTCTCGACCCCAATATTACCCCACACTACCATCTCCCACTTTGAAAGAAGGTAAGGCTATTCGATGGTCTTCGATATCTCAAACTATATACAAGTTTTCCTTCGGAAAGGGGAAAGGAAGTGGGTCTCCTTCCAAGGACCCATCATCGCAAGCACACCTGATCTCTATCGCGGTATATAACGCGTTTACCACGGGACCCAAACACCCGAGTGACGTCAGGAAACGTGTTCCCTACCATATTTTGGTGTTAACTAGGGTGTACTTCGTATAGGGGTAAATTGGTACGAAGGGTATCCTACGAGGGAGGTAGGGGGGTTGAAATTGTAGGGAATTGATACCCCCCATTCTCGAGAGAAATTTAAAACCAGAGGCTCGGGTGGCATATTAGCAGTTTTCTATATAATAACGCTATAGGGTGAAAATGTAGAAGGTTCCTCTTCTACCAAATTTGGAAGGAGAAAACGACGTACGGGGGTGGGATGGTGTTTCGAAGCTCGGAGAAGTGGAGGTGGAATGGGAGCCAAAAAACGCGCGCGGGAAGGAAAAATGGTATATGAATCTTGAGAAAGCACTTGATCTAATGCATAGTTCCTGTTTGAACTTTTTTTTTCTTTTCTTCAACAGTCAAGACTCTTTCTCGTACGTTCTCGGGATAATTTCAAAGCTATATGCTTAATTTCTTTCAAACAAAAAAAAAAAAAAAAAAAAGAATTGGAGTATGATTGATCCCGAGATAACTCAGATTAGTCTTAGTCGGATTTCTTTCATAATAATACTCGAGTCATAAGATATCGTAAGAATTTATCACATTCTGAAACCCTAATATTGAGCTAAATCGCTAAATAACCACGTAACAGGTTTGGGTCTATATGAAAAATAATTCCCAAGTAGGGAAAAAAAATCTATATAAGATTTTAATATTTAATAATTCTTATTCTCGCAATTTTATAAACGTGAAATATCAAAGGCTCGTCGGTGAATAAATTATTCACTGAAGAGCTTGTCAAGGAGCAGATACTCTCGAATTCGCTCGGCACCTGAGTTCAGAGTTCAGGTTTTGACAGGGCATTGAATTTGAACTCTTTAAGTTTAGCTTTTGGTAGTGGAAATGTTTTTCAAAATTTGTACACTGATTATATTAAAAAGTATTAAATTCTATAAAGATTGCCCCCTTTTGAAGCGTTGTGTATATAATGTGGGCTGATCACGGTCTAGCGAGTTTATCAATGCCAACATCGAACGTTCAAATATGTACTAATGTGTAAGGTACTTAATTGTAGAGCACGTACGGACACGTGATTATAGATTAAAAAGTATGAAGGTATCTAGAGATTAGCCCGGTTTGAAGCGATGCCTAGTGCGAGCTGTTCAGCGTTTACGAACTATCAAAGTCAATAACGAAAGTCACGCGCTAAAACGATCTGCGACACGCGACGCAACCATGACACAACGTTTCAAAAAGGGCTAATGTGTAAGGGGGTTTAATTGTAGCGCACGGATACTAAAATTAAATAAACAACATAATAAGAGTTCACGAACTTATCAATGAAGTTCATATCGAAAGTCACGCGCTAAAAAGATCGGAAGCACGCTACGCAACGCTCTAAAACGGGCTAACGTGTAGGACCCTTTAAATACATGTCAAATGGGTGTGAAACGCGTATTTGTCTTTTTTAAGGAACCTAAATTTCTGAAAATAAGGCCAATTTGCGCGTTTGGCCTACATTTACTTTAAAAAATAATTTTTGGAATATTTCGCCCTCTTAGACATTCATTAGCGAGATTTATCCCTGGTGGTAAGAAAATAGTTTTCGCGTCGTAACATAACATTGAAACTCGAATGAAAAGAGTGTTTGTAGCAATCGGTCTTTTTCTTCCGAAACTTTACTGAAGATGAAAAATACAGATGAAGGAAGAGGAGAGGGGATTGGATGGAGGATGCGGAAAACAGAAAAGAGAAGAGAGGAGAGAGACGAACGAAGACCACACACTTTTCTAAAGCGTTTCCGCAGAAAAGATTGAATCGGATTCCAGGCGTGGAGATTGAATCTGAGAAGCTGGTAAAGGGGAGGGTGAGGAGCCTCGCGCCCGAATAGCTTTTTTGGAAGTCGACCAAAGGCAATAGCTCAAGATGTCTTCTCCATCCCGAAGGTCTCTCTTTTAAATCCCATACACAACGCGGCGCGAACGCGTTCCCAATTCGTTTAAAAATCACGCCTTGGATGTTATCCCAAACTAAATAAACTATACCGAATGGGGCTTAACTCGGTCAGGCATCGAGATTAAATATTATATTGCTAAATGCGCAAACAATAATTAGCTTACAAATGAGACGACCAACTTTATAATCAAATAATTTAATTCTTAATTGGAGAAAAATGATTCTGAGTAGAAGTTAACTGTCGGAGTGTGAATTCTAATGGGGAGAGTCAAGTTTAAAAAGTATTATAACCTAAATTGCCAAGGGTTTAATCGATATTAAATGTATGTATATATAAGAAAGATATCCTTCTAGCAGGCAACAGTTTCAATAAGATCAATTAATCGCGAATAAATTGAAATTTTGATTACTAGGCATAATACCAGAAAAAATTATAATAATAGTTAAGAATGACATTGAGAGCGTACATCCCTAATCCCCTAAAGACTTTATTGTCTGGGAAACTTCCCGCATTGTTGCTTTCCTACTACACGGGTCTTCTTCCCTTTTCAATTTGTCGTTTTGAAGTGTAATAAATCCTCCAACGGTTATAAAATAAATGCACGATGATTCAACGCAAATTTTACAACATCTCTCAGATTGGTCGGTTTTAATTCTCATTTATCTTCCGTTAATACTCGACTAATGGCATTTGATCTTCTAAGCAAAAATGTTTAAACGAAAGATCTAATCACTTGATTTTCTGTGGGTAAGTTTTTCCTACTTAACATATCATAATAGCTTTATCGTGGGGGGGGGGGGGTGTAAAATCTAGCTCCTAATCACACTTTGTTCTTTTAAATAAGAGAAAGTAGGATTATCTGGGGTTATTTTATAGCCCTATACCACACTAAACAAACCCTCCATATACTCATATATTCACGAGAACCTTTCTCTGGAAAAACTACTTTATTCTGCATACAAGAAAAAGCCCCGTGTATCAATCCACTAC
Source organism: Odiellus spinosus (assembly GCA_963920705.1). Taxonomy (NCBI): domain Eukaryota; kingdom Metazoa; phylum Arthropoda; class Arachnida; order Opiliones; family Phalangiidae; genus Odiellus; species Odiellus spinosus. Next base: position 12,896,898 of record OY987235.1, on the reverse strand, counting down.
AACTTTCGCAATAGTTTACAAACTAAACCACGAACAAAAGTAAGTAAATTAATTTCGTATCCTCTTTTATCGGGTAAAAGTTAGCTTCTTTTTTCGGGATGGCATCCGCCGTTATTCGCGAAGCCGGCCGGGGGTGAACGCGCTTTTGAAGATAACCGGCGCTTATTGGTTCTAACCATATGTATACGCGTAAGAGTCAGAACTGCGAGGGAATTGTTGCTTATATATAGGACTATACGCGCGTTCAGGAAGATGAAAGGACCATATATATACCGTGTGGCGGCATGCAGGCCGAATATCCAATTTATTCCTTATTTAATAAAACTGGCTAATCCATTTTTGGTATATATAGGATAAGGATAGAGCTAGAGGGATGCGGGAAGATGAGGATGGAGAGGGATGAGGGAGGATGAGGATGAAGAGGTAGAGAGAGAGAAGATTAAAGAGACTTAATAAAAGACGATGGGGAAGAGAGACGCGTATAGGGGGCGGGATGGATGGAGAAGCGGTGATAGAAAAGGACGTTATGGCTTTAGGAGACGATCGGAGCGTTCCGATAGAGAGGGCTAAGACTTTTACAAATGAAACGAGAGATTCTTCGGGATCCGAGTATGAGAACTTTTGAGAGGAGGGTGTACATGGCGAAGATATACCCCGAAGGAGAGAGAAAAATAAAAAGGAATGGGATAAGAAGAGGAAAAGTTCTAAAATTAGAGACGAGAGGCAACCGTATCGGGTTTATGACTTTTCTCAATCTACAAAATAACTGCGGATGTATATATATATGCTTGCCTGGTAAAATTGGGGGGATTACGGGACCCCCGCGCGGGGGTGAGGGGGGTAGATATATCGTCGAAATGAAAAATTACTATAACTCATGATATATAAGTCGTTTTTAATGTATAAGAGGCCATTTTATTTTTTAAAAAATATAAAGTCTAGCAGGATAAGATTTGAGTTTAAATTACCAACTAATTATCTTATACTGAACCGTAATTAACTTATGGCATTGATTGATGATAAAACTAATTGTACTAATTGGAATGCTGACTAGTACGAAAACTATAAATTCTAACAAAACTTATGTCTCGACTATAAGGTAGCTTAGTGTAATCGACATTTATTTTATTATAATCACCATTTAAGATTTAATTATAGAATACTAGGAATAAATTATATTTACGATTGATCAGCGCGCTAATTAAGGGCCTTTTGGATGTCGCAATCCAATCAGATCGCTCTGTTTTAAAATCTCAACCAACTACGCTATACATTGCCAAAGCTCGTCCATCATGTACGAGTCGGATGCACACTGACCACTTTAAAAGCATATGGGTGCGCCAAAAAGGGTCTGTATACATCCAGGTCCAGGGGGAAAAAATCCATAATTGGCAGAAGAAAAAATAAAAACTTAAAGTAAACTTTTCACGCAATAATCTTATATATAAAAAAATGGTGCCATGCAGATTCCTTTAAAGTATAATTCATCCATGGTTAATTTTATTCTCTATTACACATGACTTCCTGTACCCCGAGTAGAGATTATTCTTAACACCCTGTACATCCTACACGCGTCATTCTCCCTCTCGCATATGGTATTTAGATGGAATTCCGACAAGGCTACGTCTATACGTATTATATTTCTAATGGAGGCTTGAAATTTTATTTTATCTTATTATCATTATTATTTTTCTTTTCATATTGCATGGAAATGGATACGTATTCCATCTTAATTTGTTAGCGCTTTCAAAACTACGCCTCCCGTTATCTCTAAGTACGATTAGATTACTTAGATACCTTCGAGGTAAAATTTATAATACTGTATTGCAGGATGACCACAATTTCTATATTCTACATTTTTTCCCAATATTTTCAATGTGTTCCTAAAAGTTCCCATTTTCTTATATTTTCCTTTTAATTTTCAAGATTTCTTTCGTATTTTCAGCGTTTTTTTAATATTGATGAAAAAAATTAAATGTAATTTTTTAATATAGACCATTACAAAATTAGAAAATGGAAGTCAAATGTGCTTTTTTGGGGGAAATTGGGTCAAATATCATCTGATTTATTACGTTTAGGTTAATCAGTAATATTCTCCTATATTTTCTTATATTTCTAAAAAATATCCCAAATATAATTTCATATAAATCGATTAAAAAATTATTATTTTCCTATAATATTTTAAGGTTTTTGTAATTCTAATCACCGTGTGCATTGCTATTTAATAATTAGGTACAGAGCCTATATCGACACTGTATTTATAAATATTGCCACCAGGGAAAAAGCGAAGCCGCGGAGTTTCCGGGTTGATAACACTCGGTCGTTTTATAAGCGAATTAGAATATAATGATCAAGATGATATCAACCCAGGACGAGAGGATAATGATATAGTGTCCGAGTATCTCAATATCCCGTCATCAAAGCCGAGCGGCTTGAACGTCGGTCGTCCCATGGCGGTCGGAACAATATTATAAATCAGGAAGCGGATTTTGTAACTACATAACCAAGTTATTAAATTTTAAACCCAATGAGATATAAGTTTACGAAGCTTGCGATCTATATATCGAAATCGAGTCTTGTATATGATAATTATAGTCGTCTCGATTCTCATTTCCCATAAGTTTAATCATATGATAAATTATAATTAAGACACGTAATTAAAGGGAGAATGCAACCTAACAACAAGTGGTTTTTTATGGATTCCTTATTGTTTAAATAGACCTAATCCACTTTTTACGAACAAATATTAAACTAGAAATAAATTTAAAACTTACCCGAAAAAATGCTTAGCGGGATTCATGGAGATTCTGATTTCCTCGCGTATAAGGTCTAGCGACCAATCGAATGCGATTGTAAGTCTCGTATAGATCTCGTGTGAACGACGGGCCTTTGCTCATTGGTCGCTAGACCTTACAAGGAGGCAAGGATCTCCATGAACCGCGCTAAGCCTATTTTCCAGGTAAGTTTTAAATTTATTTCTATTTCAGAATTATCGGAAAGATAGTTAAAATACGATTAAAAATATATTCCGTAGAAAATAATTACCGCGACACGGTCTTTTTCGTAAAAGTACTTAATTAAAAAGTAATTAATTCTCGTTAATTACGTTCCAGAAATAAGCTACGTTATATATCGAATAATAAAAATAATTATTATATATAATTAACATTTTAATTTCTTAAAAATGCCTAATTAAACATTGCATGAAGAAAAAACATCGGAAAAAATTGAGTGTCTAATGCGAACAAGGCTTAAAATCACGTGACACTATGGAATAAAAGCCTATCAATATAGAATCTTGTGGCGAAAAAAAAACAGGGTCCACAATTGTAGCAACAATTTATCTATAGTGCGAGCAATTCCGAGAAAAAAACCGAAGCTCACAGCCTGAAGAAACGATCATTAAATTTTTCTTTCTGACATTTTTCAAAACTTTATAAAGAGTATTATTTAAATAACTACGAAATCGAAATAACTACGAGCTAGTTTTTTTCTTAACTCTTTTCCTATATAAGATGATAATATTATTGTTTCTCGAGATGGGAGGCTACTGGCGGGACGACTAATCTTATACTCAACGCGGCTTTACCCCCAAATTCGGTTAATAACAGGGAGAGATCAGAGAAGAGTAAAAAAATAAGAAAAAAAAAAAAAGAGTGAGTATCGTCTGCTTCATTCTATATCTATTTCAATTCGAGTTTGCAGCGTAGGTAAAACTTGGCTCCATTATCTCTAAATCCACAAATATTTAGATTTGTTAGTGCTACTAACTCGAGAAAGAATTGACTGTAAAGACGTAAATTACAAATATACTACGTCACAGAGCGCATTGGACTTTTTTACGGCCTCCTGTTACGCGACGATAATTATATAATATGTTTATTTCGGTTGTATCTAATATGTTGGAAGCTTTTATTTAAAATAAAATTTCCCAGAATAAAAAAAACTCCCTTTGCGACCATAATTGCGATAATTTGTGAATTTATTTTTATGTTTCTCAACCGTAAACTTTTGAATAAGAAAACTTTACAGACTTTAGTACAAGCGGAGTTGATAAAAACTACTTTTTCCTACGAGATTTAAAATTGTGTATCAATCCTACTCTGCTTTTTCTATTTTACAAACTATCGTTCGGAACAGACGTATACAAATAAAGGAAAAGTTCACCATAAAAATAATTGAATCTTATCGTTCAATTAAAACGTTTTCAAAACATTGTTAAAAAGTTATAAATAAAAACTAATTGATTGTTCAAACCTCTATCGGTTTGGAAGGGGGTAGAAGTCATATTTAATTAACCCTATACTTTCTAACATCTTCTACACAGTTTAGGCTCGTTTTAAAACTGAACTAAACTTGATGGCGCGAAGGCTTCGATAATTTTTGAAAAATCGATTGGGTAGCGGATACGCTTAGCCAATTAGAAGTGGGTATGATATGACGTATCATGGTGTCTGTATGGCGTATAATGGTAGCACCCGCAAGTCTTAGTTTTTTAATTCACAATAAATGGTAATAACTTTTGTTAAAATAAAGATAATAATAATGTTTATATTAAACTTGTTATTTAAGATACAGTTGAAATTAAATTTTTTCACAGTGAAAAAGATTAATTATTTTTATCCCATTCTTTTCCTTTCAATTTTGAGTTTATAACGGGATTAAACTAATATCTAAGCTTTATTGAAAGATATTAAAGATGATATATAGATAAAACGAAGAAATCTAACTTCGTACACGCTGAAATTTCAACCAGACATCGAGTTTTCGACTAAAGACGAGGATCGAACGACTTCGTTTCGGAAAAATTTCAATCCCCTACCGGTGCCTTAATTCATCTACACCAATGCACTCCCTGCACTGTAATACGAAGCCCGTGTTTACGAACTTTTCCTAGAAATCAGAACCGTTCTCGTATTAAATAACGTTAGACCGGTTACGTATCGAGTTAGGCTTTTTTTGCAGCGCTCCCTTTTCAATTCAGTTCTCATGGGTTTTCGAGTTCGTATATTCCCACTCCCTCAAGATTACATCATATCATATACGATCACGTGTTATGTAATAAAACTGATCATATAATATATAGTTAAATATGAAACACGCGACCCATGCTTAAATTAGGAACAGTGTCCACTCTTGGTTCATTAAATCATTTTTAATTATGATTAAACGATTAATAATTATTATCGTTAGATATTTTTTAACTGGGAGGATTAACTAAATAAAATCTGATGAATTTAAGCATCCTCTGGTGGCAAACAGTGTAAGCTAAATTATATTTAAGTGGAAAAATCTATGGCGTCCCTGGAGAGTCTTAAAAAATAACTAATTAGGTTTAGATTAAATTAAATATATTATTACTGCTTATAGAAAACAGTTCATTAACTAAATGTTCTGAGGAGCTTTCGAACGAAAAAGTTCATTTTCAACCAAAACAATTGTGTTAAAATACATAAATTGTTCGACGTAATAATTATTATAGAAAATGTCAGAGATATTCTTTACTGTCAGAGGCACGGATCTTACGAGAAAGGTTGTTTGCGCCAAAATTCATAGAGTAATAATAAAGGGAAAGCCAGAAGTAAAATCATGGAGGAATAAAAAGGAAATTTCTCAACCATATTTGAAATAGAAATAGGATATAATACGCGATATGCTTGATAATTTAACGGAGATTACAATTAACTCTAATTTAGGACAAGCATACGTGGTATATTATACAGGATCCTAACTATAAACTAAAAATTGATTAAGACCTACTGGTTGGCGCATACGATACCCTTCTGGGAACCAGAAGGAATATAAAATTAGCCAAACCCCTAGACAATCTCGTCGTTACATTGCAGGCGAGCAAACGGTCCGGAATCCGATACTAAGCAGACTTTAAACCAACAGGAAAAAAATTCTATAAATAAAACCGAGAGTTGAAACTAGAAAACCGCTAACCAAGACAGAGCTAGAGAGAGTGTTTGGTAAAGCCAAGTTTTCACTGAAAAAAATGTGATAGTTTCATCCTATTTGAGAGAGAAGAAAACCATTTTCCTTATCAATGTGGCGCTATGTTTTGAGTGCTTCTATAAGGTTGTAATATAGCTTCCTAAAAAGAAATTTGACTGGCTTGCATGTTCATCTCTCAAAGAAGGATTCAAAATGGTGGTCGCAAACTCATTTTGATACATTTTTTTACTAAATATCATATTTTATGATCCAATAAATCCAAAAAATACAGGTTATTTCCTTAAGGCTCCGATTCAATTCAGTTAACTCAGGTATACAACAAATTGAAGAGTTTCGGTCCCACTCAAAATTTTTTCAGTCAATTTTATTTCCTCGGCGGAAATAATTTTGTTCTGGAAATATAACATGATGGAAACCTGGCTTAAACCAAAAATATATTTCTCCAATGCCATCGGAGTAAAGTTTGAGAAGAAGACGAAACTAGAGTAGTACGTATATACGATATTCCATACCCTAGTTAAAATCAGATTGAGTATGCAACAAGCGCAAAACTATACTATCCTTTATCTCTAAGATAGAAAAATTCACAGAGAAAAGGGGGTACACTAAGCTTTTTAAGTGGTATGGAATCTCTTAATCATTATGATCATAGTATATTCTACCTTGATTTTTCAATACAAAACTACGTACAAAGTTTGGCTTTCTCTTATATTTTACACTACGTGTATGATTGGGTTTTTTCTTTTTAGAGATATTGAGAGCATACCTAGTGTTGCGAATTAAAGGTGGAAAATACTGTAACGTAACGCAATGTGGGGGTTTCGTGACGGGGGTGGTATATAAAGGAGAAGAGAGGAGGGGGTCGCGTTGGTATAGGGAACGTATTTAATTTCTCGGCTCGAATATTCGCCGTTTTTAATGGAACCCTGGTTTCGTCGAGAAGACTAGCTGGAGAAAGCAACCCAATACCCGGTCGACCCTAAGAAAATATGGCCGAAAAAAATTCCAGCCAACTATATATACGGAAAAATTGTAAAGTGATCCTATCACAATTTTTAATTAAACTATGAAATATATATTTTTAATATTTTAAAGCAGGGATCGCGGGACTTTTTGCAATTGCGATCGACTTTAAAATTTAAATTTCCTCGTAATCAACTTTGAGATTTCAAATTTAAGTACTTTTACGAAAAAGACAACGCGAAAGCGACCTTATCACGTGCCAGAGAGCTCGAGAATCAAGTGTAGGCTCTACAATAGAAACGCGACTATCGTGATGACTAATTTAATCTAATCTAATTTCTCATTAATTTTAACTTAATTTATAAATTAGTTGTTTGATTCCCTAATTTCCAATTTTTTAAAATTAATCAATTGTAATTTAATTGTCCTGCACTTATAGGCTTCGCCTCGGGGGTCGCCTATAATCTGATTTGCGTAATAAATATTATTATTATTCATTTTATTGTTCTTTCCAACATAAAGAATCTAATGGAGATCGGCGTTTGGACAAAATAATCCACAACTATCAGTTAATCATAAAAAAATAATCGGAAAATTATTCGCGATTACATTGGATTTATCATAGACTTTCCTCGAAAGTTATGAATAAAGATAAAATAATCAGAAATTTTCTTGTCCAAACCCCGATCTCTAGAATCTAATGACCTTATTTTTCGGTAGATTTTAAAATATTGTTATACCTCCAAATGTCTTTCTAAAACCAAAACTTTTTTTACACGAATGTGGGATGACTACAACAAATTGTAAAGCAATTATTGTAAATGAATAATATTTAAGACTCGTGTATAATGTATTTTAGTATGAAAAATTGTCATAGTGTTCCCAACAGAAACGACTTAAAATTTGGTTAATATTGTAATAGGGTTACTTTAAGAGGTTTTTGGTTCGCAGCTGCCGATGCGCTCTATAAGAAAAGGTCTAGAAAAAAGAAAAAAGTAAAGAGGATATTGGATCTCTTCACCCCGGCGTTATGTCGAGAAAGTATCAGGTGAAATATCAAGAAAGAGCTAAGCATAAACACGAAAAACGCCCGCGCGATACGACGCGTGCTTATAACCAAACTAGGGTTCGACTATATACCGATATATACGGGATATCGTTTATCGAAGGACCCCAGGTTGGAAACGAGCCCAAAATTTTACCGCGTTGGCTCATATTATACGTATATAAAAGACATAATGAACGCCTCGCCGATTCTTCTCAGCTTCTTTTAATCCGTTAGAAATTTCGAACCCGATTATTCAATGAAGAGAAAACGAGAGAAACGATGGAGACTCTGTAAAGCGGCGGAACCAACAGGTATAGAAGAAAGGGGTTGAGATATTTTAAACCTGGCTTTCACTCCATTCGCAATTTCATCACCAACGGGTTTTCGTACGTCATACGCGGACCATATTACTGGCCCTCATTAGATTACTTTTCGAATTTTTGCCAGAGAAGCTGAGATGTGGGGTTATTTATGCGGGCTTAAGAAAAGGTCATTATGAGCTACCGAAGCGATCGAGTTGCAATCTGGAGTTAGATGGTGTCGAGTTTTGGGTTCGGTTGCGACGCGATTCACAGAATTTTTTACCTTCTAATATACCGGTATATATACCTCAAAACAACAGGGACTTGAGTTTATTCTCTTTTCCGCAATAGATACTTTTTATCCACTTATTTGCTTTCGAAATTTTTCTCGAATTAAGCTAAATTAAATGGGTATTCCAAGAGATGTACATAATTAAAACAAAATATATGATTCTCTAGGCTCATCTTTCGTGATTTCGCCAATGATTTCGCGATCTGTCCAAAGATTACGCCATCTGACCAATGATTACGCGAACAGGCTGATGATTACGCGAACAGGCTGATGATTACGCGAACAGGCTGATGATTACGCGAACAGGCCGATGATTACGTGATCTGCCCAATGATTTCGCGATCTGCCCAATGATTTCGAGATCTGTCCAATGATTTCGCCATCCGCCCAATGAATTTGCCATCCGCCCAATGACTTTGCCATCCGCCCAATGATTTCGCGATCTGACCAATGATTTCGCGATTTAGTTCACAATTTCTCCAATAATTTCGTGATTTCGTCTTAATGATTTCGCAATTTCATTGATTATATCGCTACATATAGTCGGTCATTTCGCGATTTCTCCAATGATTTTATTTCTTAATTTCGCGTACGGGATTTCGTGAAAATGTCCGACCCGCGCTTCAAAAGGGTTTTTGAATCAATTACCAAATCTTGAGAAATCCAATCGAGTTTTATAATATCCTTTTAGCACAAGTCGATATAATTTTGCAATATCTCCGGAGGGCGAAAATTAGGCGCATAACATAATATTATATCCGTCCAAATGTCGGGTTACCGCATACATATATATATATATAGATACATATATTCTTGGCTATACTTCGGCGAAGTTGTCCTTGATTCCGTATACAATTTCGAAATGGCAACTCGAACCAAAGTGGAAAGAGCCAAAAGGGGAGGAGTAATAGGGGGTACCGAAAGATCGCATGCAAGGGGATGGCTGGGGGGGGGGAGAGATGAGGGGGGTGTCTTAATTCATCCAAGATATTATATTACAACATTCGGCGCCGGTTTCTCCGTATGTAAGATCGAGCAGCGCCAAACGGAATAAAGATCGACGAGGATCTTTGCTGGCTTGACATTTTTATCACAAATAGAGTGTACTTGTAACTAAATACGCGGGGAAAGTAATTTTTGAAGTCAGTTTAAAAGGTATGGTTTCTGCCTTCGACTTTAATACAGCCAAATATTGAATATTTCTTCTACTGAAATATATATGTAGGCAGGCCATAACACAAAAGTTAAGTTCAAATTGAACATTTCAAAAAACAACGTTTCACGAAACTTTAAAATAAAAGGGAGTCAGTGTACCTATTGTCATATCTCGGGGCAAATTTACACTATGATTTCATACATTAATCGGATTTATTTAGGCTAATCAGATATATTCTAATCGAAAATAATTCATTGCATTTGAAAGATATTTAATCAATGGGAAACTTATCAAAGGGAGAGCCAAATGTGATACAATGATTAGATTTGGAACAGAGGGTTTTTTCAAACATTGTGCACCAGGTAATATCATGGAAAATTGCGACGTATTCCGATACTTGTCATGTTTCTGTACAGAAGTTTTGGATTTTGGAGAGAGTTAGAGGAGCGATTTCGGGATTTCTATGTTAATTTCCCATAGAGAACGTTAAATAATTTTGGGGTGCACAGATTAAACCTCATACTATCAGGAAAACTTCGCTGATAAAAATTCCCCGCAGTTAAATTGACCGGTGCGACACTAATATTTTGCAATTTTCAGTTTCGTAACCTTAAATGCGAACGTATATAATAGATTTGGTGTAGAAATAGAAATCATTAGAAGCTTAATCATTGGCTAAAAAATCATTCTATATTAGCTCCGAGTCTTAGCGTATAGTATATTAGTCAAGCTAGAGAAAGTGAGTGAGAGAGCTAGTGCAAAAGTAAATCGATATGGGTGTAGAGACGTCGTTGTTCGTGGCTTCGAGCCCTAAATACGACCACGTGGAATTGGAGAAGAGTGGCTCGTTTTTTCTCCACAATCCCAGGCCATTCGTTCAAAAACAAGACATACGAGAAGAGCACCAGTAAACCCGGGGAAGAGGAAGAAGGGGACTTGAGAAGTAAAGAGAAAAGAAATTCATCCCCCCACCTTTCTTCCCTCTTCTATATTCTCCCCTCTAACATCTCATCCCGCATCCTTCTCATCTTGTTATATCTCCATCCTCTATCATCGAATTCAAAGCTCAATGAGTAGTGGACTATACTAATCAACAATCTCCGTGAGAAAGATTTCGACCTCGGAAGGTCTTCTTTACTCGTTTCTTAATTCCTTTAGTAAAATTTATAAATCATAGACAGATCCATTTATGAAAAAGGGATTAATTATTTTACAGGGGTGCACAGCATTTCTGGGTTTTTTCGATTACTGACATTGTAAGTCATCAATAACTTAAACCATGGCAGTTCTGGTATATGATATGGTTACTTCGCGCGGTTTCTCACATGGAAGTATCATGAAATCCCTACTTTTTTTTACAATATTCAATGATCTAATTAAAACTACTACGTCACCAAAGGGAAAATTTGGAATTTAAAGTTAATTTCTGGGATTTTACTATTGAAGGTTACTAAAAACGTGTCTATCTTTCTACACAAATATTATGAAAAACTTAAAAATCTAATCCAATGCGACATAATCACTTCAAAGTCTTTGGACACAATAAACAACATAATGAGAATGCAAATATACAAGGTATATGCATAAATAAATCAATTAACGATAGAATACACACGTCTATCGAGTTTCACCTTATAGTCGATTTTAATGGGACACCCAGGGCTGCAGAGATGGAAATGAAAGACGAGGCAGAATTAAGAGATAGAGAGATTTTGGGATTTCAATTGTAAGTTGAAACTTCGCCAAGATTTCCAAGATATCGGAGAGTTTTATAGGATCCTCAGCTTGTTTGTAAGTCTTTAAGGCTTTTCTTGAATCGAACCATTTTGCGCAATTCGTCCCACAAGTACCTATACCAACAACTTATCCCGAGCTACTTGTAAACAGAAACCTCGCCTCCACGTTCCGCAAAGATTTTCACATTTCAGTTTCAAATTTTACGGAGACGAGCGAGAGGAAAACAAGGAGAGAATCGGCAACCTAAAACCAGCATCCCTAGCTTTACATCCAACATTCGCGTTTACTTTCGCATCACCTCTTAAAGGGAGAATGCAACCTAATAAGTGATTTTTTTATCGATTTCTTATCGTTTAAATAGGCCTAATCCACCAATAAAAAGTTTACAAAACAATATTAAAATACAAATAAATTTAAAACTTACCCGGAAAATAGGCTTAGCGAGATTTATGGAGATCCTGAAATGCTTCCGTGTAAGGTCTGGCGACCAATGAGCAAAGGCCCGTGGTTTACGCGAGATCTCCACGAGACTTACAATCGCGTTCGATTGGTCGCTAGACCTTATACGCGAGGAAATCAGGATCTCCACGAATCCCGCTAAGCTTATTTTCCGGGTAAGTTTTAAATTGATTTCTAGTTTAATATTTCTTCGTAAATTTTTTCACTAGTGGATTAGGCATATTTAAACAACAGGGAATCGATAATTAAATTATTTGTTGTTAGGTTGCACTCTCCCTTTAATAACAATGGGAAAGAATCGTTCCAACTGGGTCTAAGCATTCGCGCTCTCTCCTTTCTCATCATCCACAGAAAATTGCAACTCTAGAAGATACACGGTTTAGAATTCTAGAATACTTGCTACACACCATACCACGCGTGATGACCACTCCGCATCAAGCGATAGAAAATGGGAACGTTTTAATTAAAACGCAATCGGAGAACTTTTAAGTATACATCTCCTCGATATTTAGCTAGATTGTCTATATACATATGGTCCGGTATCTTATTGGCTAATCGCACGAGAGAAGATTTATCCGACGAAATTCGTAAAGGCCTAGTCTCAATTAAAATTATATTATTGGTTAACAATATATATTCTAGTAAAACGCCACGCGGGCTTGAAAATCATACCAATTATTTAGTGAAAACATTATTTTGGTGAAGAATATTTTTGAGGTGAATTTTAATTATCATTGTTGGTCTCAATTTGTAGCGCTCTGCAATTTCAATGTCTAAAGCTGCGTTCATACTAGGCATTGGAATCGATTTAAACCATTTCAAAACGTTTCGCTGGAGTTCGTGTGCACGGGAAACCGTCTTATTCGATTTCTCGAAACTGCTTCGGGAACCAGTTTCATACCGGTTCGGTTAATTTCAACAAATGATAGATGAAGCTTCAATAAATCGATTTATAGAGCTAATTCGTGAACACGTGACGCTTAAAATGATTCCTGGCGATTTGAATATCGGTTTGATTTTACCGTTTCAAACCGATTAAGTAATGCTAGAGTGAACGTAGCATAAGTAACCAAAAAGGTGAATTTAAATAAATAAGGCCTGCCCTTTACGACGAAATTTTAAACGTCTATGAGAATTAAAGATTTCAACATATTTGGGGGTTTTAAATTTATGCAAAAGCGATCAAATTATAGAAAAATATTATTTTTGAGTATTCAAGGGGTATATAGAATCGTAACGGGTTAGATAACATTTACGGATTAATGGAAAATAATGCTTTAAAAGAGTTATTCGGATAAAGTTACAATGCTCATTTTAGGAAAATAATTGAAGGGGCCAGGAAACCAGGGTTTGAAAATTTCGAATTATAATTTATTCAGGGTAGAATTTACGGTAAAAAAATAGATAAAACATTAATTTGGGTCGTAAATTGATCTTTTTAACTGTTTAAAAGTGATTTCCAAATAAAGATATCAATTGAAAAGCAATCCAATATCACTGTACATGCCTGGGTTAGTCACGTGAGCTTAACAAGTTATCAAAAGGTCACTTTGACCAGGTATTTTCTAGATATTTAATTGAAAATTAACAATAACTATAATAAAAAAAAAATTACCGAAGCGAAAACGATATTATTGTAGCTATTACCGTTAAAATAATTCACTTTTATACACTAGGCAAATATATTTTTTCGATGCTTTTACGTCAAGCCTAATTCGGGACTAACTAACCGTTTAAAATATAAAAAAATCGGAGGCGCGCTCTTTTGGCGCGAGCGTTGCCATGGTGCACGCAAATGTTTAAATGCCTTAAAACTTGGTTTTAATTGTGATTGGCCACTGAATTTCTTAGAAATTTAATTGTTTTTACTAATTTTGAAGAGCAAATATTGATATTTCGAATTAAAATATATTTGGAGATTTGTTTCAAATGACCTGGGCTAACTAAATTAAGAATTATCCAATTTGAAAATCGGTTTCCTAGTCCCTTTAAGTTTCAAAATTCGAAATCACAGTTGAAAAATTCGTTTTAGTAATTAAAATGGGAAATTAAGTGGGATTCAGTTTCCCATCGGATTGAAACACAATTGTATGAATTGCGCAAATTTATCTTAATTTTTTTTTGGGCATAATTATTTCAATATGCAAATTGATTGATGGATTTTACATCCACGTTAATTAGAAGATGTTATTCCACATTAAAATAACAATAAAATATATAATATAGCCTATCCTTTTGAATTTAATAGAAAAAAAGCTATACTTAATGTTACCTCGAAAAAGCATATTATTCAATATTTGTTAGCTATAAATCTTATAAAACATTCAAATGACAAGACAGATGTTAAATTTAAATTCATATTTAAAGGGAGAATGCAACCTAATAACAAGTGATTTTTTTATCGATTCGTTATCGTTTAAATAGGACTAATCCACCAATAAAAAGTTTAAAAAACAAATATTAAAATAGTAATAAATTTAAAGCCCGGAAAATAGGCTTAGCGGGATTCATGGAGATTCTGAATTGCCTCCGTGTAAGGTCTAGCGACCAATGAGCAAAAGCCCGTCGTTCAAGAGAGATCTCCACGAGACTTACAGTCTCAAGTGATTGGTCGCAAGACCTTATTGGCGAGAAAATCAAGATCTCCATGAATCCCGCTAAGCCTATTTTCCGGGTAAATTTTAAATTTATTTCTAGTTTAATATTTGTTTGTAATTTTTTCACTAGTGGATGATTCCTATTTAAACAATAAGGAATCGATAAAAAATCACCTGTGGTTAGGTTGCATTCTGCCTTTAAGTTCCTACCTTAAAAAATACATTATCCAATAGTTTTTTAAAAGTTTCTAGAACTTAATACAAAAAGAAAAGTTTAAAAACTACAACAATAACACGCGTAATATGCAAATTAAAAAAAAAAAATGTTTCGAATTAATCAGATATTCTATTTTAAAAATCTTTTCTTCCACTTTTTTTTTGAAAACTTCTTTCAATAAAAAAGGGGGCCAAAATAGAGGGAAAGATATAAGATTTTTTTTTTTTTTTTCTGAAAAACAATCAGAGTTTGCAATACCACCGAAGTAGTAGGTAATTGATTCACAATTACGCTAGAAAATATCGAACAATATGCCTTTTACCATTACGAAAGGTCCGATTGGAGTATAAACACAATCCTGGCGGCATGTTGCATACGCTTAAAAGATTAAGGAGGGAAAAAACCTTACAAGGGGTTCTAACTTTTGACTGGCAAATGATTGATGATTTTTGAGGTAATATTTTTCAGAAGCTACCGGTATATATCCAAAAAACTTGGTTCGCGGCGCTTTTTGTGGCTCATTATACGACTAGATGTGTGCCATTCTTAAGATATGGTACCCGAGAGAAACGTTGAAAGAAATATATAGTATATTTCACCTCAAATTGACAGCACGTACAAAACTAGGGTATTTTGTATCTCTATGATTGGTTTATTAAGAGATAACGGGCAGTCTAAATGCATTCGTACTGCCAAATAGAGTAGTACGATCAAGAACCAATTATAGGCTTAGTTACTATATATAAAGCTACTTTAAAACTCATAGCAGACCAGCGCGAGGTTTTGTTAGTTTGCCACTAGAGAACGTAAATTAGGGTGTTAAAAGGCGAAACATCAATGAATTTTGGATGTAACAATGTCTGTCCGTCACTAACGCTAAACATTATACGATACGTTTGCAATGTTTAACAAACGTTTAAGATATATAATAAAAATAGCTTCGTGAATTAAATTATCTTATTTCGAACAGCTCTATATTACATATAATACGTATATAAGATTATGCCACATAACTAAATATGAAATTATGACAAAATTATACTTTGAGATAAACTATTATTATTATATGAAAACGATATTAGGTTTGGTTATTATTTTAATAACTTGGTGAGCTATGACATCAATATTTCAGTTTTGAGTGACGCTACAAGGAGATAACTACATTTCTGGAATAAGTTATTAACTTTTGGTTCTATATATACTTTTCCAAGAGAAAAGACTTTTACGTATCAAAGGCTTAAGCGGATCAATATGTAACTTTAAACACCGTAGGAAAAGAAAAAAATGTTGCAGACCGCTTTTGATTCTCAATCTTCTTTCGCGTCTCTCCTCTTTATTCTAGAGAATCTTTCGTCCAAGAGGACTTTTCTCTTCTCATCCTTCCCTCCTCCCCACTTTATCTAATAATACTTCACCACTACCTACTTTACCCTCGGCGAAAACGGAAAAATAAAATCAAGAAACTTAACATCTGAAGAAAAATGCCGAGCTCCGAATATTTTTAAAATAAAATATAAGAGGGGCATTAGAAGGAGGGGGGTACAAGAACCTACTGTGGGGAAAATTCATTTCTTATTCAATAGTACTAGTATACATGGTACGGATTTTGTATCGCTCATTCGTCATAATGAGATAGAGCGCGGGAGTTTTCTTATTATTAATTTCATTTCTTGAAAAGGTTGAGGTGAATCGGGTGACGCGTCCCTAAGGCTAAAGGGATTTTAATTCAATGTTAAAGAGGAGAGGCCATAGACGCCTATAAAATCTGACATATTGCTTGTTAATTAATTTATAGTGTTGGTTTCCGCGGGGGGGGGGTGGATTTAAAGGGAGAGTGAATTATATAAGGAGCTAATTTTTGCAGCCATGCTTTTGATTGGGGTACTGACTACTTTTTTCCAAAATAATATTTCTGTCACCGCATGTATAAGGGAGTTTTTTTCAATGTTTTAAGCTTAATTCTAACCTATTACAAGGTTGGTAATCCCAAATAAAACAATAAATTTATAGTAATTCTAATTAAAAGATAGTTTTTGTTAATTAGGACTAATTACAACATTATCCTATATGGATTAAGCCTATTTATAACATTTTCCAATATGGATAAACCTATTTAAAAGATTTTTCTAATATGGATAAGTCTATTTAAAACCTTTTTTAATATGGATAAGCCTATTTAAAACATTATCCAATACGGATAAGCCTATTTAAAACATTATCCAATATGGAGAAGCCCATTTAAAACCTTTTCTAATATGGAGAAGCCTATTAAAAAATTTTCCAATATGGATAAGCCCATTTAAAACATTTTCCAGGATTTATAGGTCTTTTCTAGAATTGGTATGTCTAATTCAAATCTTTTTCAGGATTGACATGGTAAATTCAAATCATTTCCAGAATTAGAATAATAATTAAAATAATTTCCGGGATTTATATGGCAAATTAAAATTAACGCTTGAATAGGAATAATTCAAAACTTTTTCAATTTGGATAAGCTAAATTTCTTACATATTATATCATATTTCAATTAGAAAATTTAAATTAATGAAACAAAAATCAAAAATAAACCGTTATTCTCCAAGTATATATTAAGCTAAATAATTAGGATAGATTTTTAATTAGAATCACTACTTATGCCCAAATAAAAATTGAACGTAATAAAATCAGACAAACAGAATCTACATCCGAGTCTGTTACATGTAACAGGAGATATCTCCAACCTAACATTTAGGTTTTTGGAAAACTTGAGAATCAAGTTTATTATTATAGTTCCGTAGTAAAATTTTGAAACGAACCCAACCCCTTAAAGATTTCATCGTAACTCGCCATTATTCCAAACACTAATTATTACCTAAAATTTCTTTCCTTTCATTCTAAGAAACCCCCTTTTTTCCATAAAGGATAAGTCTTACTAAAAACATCAATATGTTTCACCTAAATACCATGGAAAGCTTAATTCGGGGGTCGCCTTATTGCTATGGCGATTGACTTTGAGATTTCAAATTTAAGTACTTTTACTAAAAAGACCGCGCGAAAGCGACCTTATCAAGTCCCAGAATCAACTGTAGGCTCTACAATAGCCACGTGACCATACTGATGACGTAGTATTGCGGAGAATTTTAAAGGGAGAATGCAACCTAACCAGAAGTAATTTTTTATCGATTCCTTATAGTTTAAATAGTCCTAATCCAACAGTAAAATTTTTTACAACCAAATATTAAACTAGAAATAAATTTAAAATAGGCTTAGCTGGATTCATAGATATCCTGAACTCCCCGTATAAAGAATAACAACCAATGACATTGATCATGGAGATACTGCATTCCCCATATAAGAGCCATCGATCAATGTCATTGGTCGCTAGTCCTTACATGGGGATCAGGTGATCTCAATGAATCCAGCTAAGCCTATTTTCTGTGTAAGTTTTAAATTTATTTCTAGTTTAATATTTGTTTTTAAATTATTTAACTATTATATTAGGCCTGTTTAAACGATAAGGAATCGATAATAGTTAATTCAATTATGATTTAATCAAGTTGACAGCTTCCACTCAAATTAAATCATGATTAAATTTAAAATTTATTACCGAATCTTCCTCAATTCATATATTATTTTTCGATTAGATCTGAATCTTCAAGATGATTAAATAACTTTATGTGAGACTTGAACGTGGAAGTAATGTTTTCAAACTTCGCAGCACGCCCGAAATTAGAGAGAAAGATATTAGGAGAGGGGAGGGTCGAAAAAACCTAAACAATAAACACTCTTGTACCTTAAAGTTCTCATTGCAAAATCGCAATTTGAAGCCATCACATACACTCTTAACTCCCCCCCTAGCTCTTTGGTCTTTTTCTACAAGTAAGAACTCAACAGGCGGCAAAAATTGCCTTTAGTAAAAAACTTATTCCCTCATCTCTCGATGCAATACACTTCACCCAAACAGAAAAATTTTCTCCAAAAAAAAAAAAAAAAAAAAAAAAATGACAAAAGAAATAGAAAGAATAAGGTACGAGCAACGAGCAAAAGATTTCATTTTTCGAGGCGGTCCTCCCAAAAATAGGGAATCTTTTTCTATATAGATCCGGGTGTTTCATTAATAGTTGCGCCGCGCCGAAATAAAAAGATGATTTTTTTTTTCCCTTTTTTTTTTCAATTTTACTAATTTTTCTAGAGGAGGGCCCGCGCAAATTTATAAACGAAACGAATCGTGTAGAAAAAAAAATTGGAATTTTATATTAAATATAAAATTGGAAAGGGGGAATTATATCGAGGGGGGGGGGCGAGAAATGTTCACCTCCTTTTAATATTATATTTATTTAATATTAAAAATAAAATATGAACTGTGAGAAATTAGTGATGGGTAACGAAACGCTTTTCACGAATTTGCGATTCTTTTCTATATTTACTTCGGCCATGCAGTTTGCGATTTGATTCTATATAACTCGCTTCTGACGAAAATACCATTTATCATTAAATTCATAATTTGTGTAGTTTTCTTTATGTTTAGAAAACGTTTTTTGGTTGTAAACTTAATTACCTTTACCTTTCCTTCATATTATAAGGAAATTTGGATATTACGAATCATTTGGGACGTTTTATACTATTCTTAATTAACCACAAGAGAGAGGAACACGAGGGGCCAGTCACTCAGCGTAATACGTGTACCTTTGAATGTACTAAAGCGATTACGCGTAACCTTTAAAATTCCAGTCTTTGACAGTGCTAAAATGATTACGCGTAATCCGTAATCTGTGTACAGGGAATCCGAGAGTGATTACCCCTTAGAAGGAACACTAAACTATGATGGTAGAGTGAGAGCCGGATATTACACTAGTTAAAATATAATTTATGGTAATAATTACGGTTAAAGTGAAACTGCCATTGATTTTTCATTAGTTTCAAATTCAATCAGCATTTATATATATGTAAATATATATTTACATATATGCCATGGAAAAAAATCACGTCAACAGTAAAAATAATCATATTCCCCACCATACTACGTCATCACTATTGTCACGTAGTTATTACAAAGCCTTCAGTTGATTATCGCGCGTGACATGGTCATTCCCACGCGGTCTAGCTTTATCGTGAAAATGCTTTATCCAGAAACTCATGCCTTTCATTTAAAACTTATTGTTAATTAAATTCTAGAATAAAATAATTTTCACATTTTAATGTTTCTTAAAAATGTTCCAACCCAGAGGTGTAAAATTTTTGAATATGAATTTTTAATAGTATGAATAACTTAAATATATAAAGCCGCGATTTCAATCAAGATAAAATTTTTGGTCATTTCAAATGTTACTTTTTTGGCCAAAAAATATTGATTGAAAACGGGGCTTTACGCCTCACATTAATTATTGCATTTGTGATACTAACTTCAGAATAGCAATAATATATATAAAAAAAAAACCTTATACACAATAAGAAATCTGACAAATTAACAATAGATACCAAATTCTAGAGAGGACGTGGCGTATTTGAAAACAATAGCTTATTTTGAAATAAAAACTAATATTTTAGCCCCAAAAATATTCCCTCCCTTGCAATCTCTAAAGGGGTTACAGTGCCGAGAAATGATTGACAAGGCGCTAACGTTTCCTCTCTCTTGACAAGTTCGGAGCAAAAAAAAAAATTGAAAAAGTCAACTATAAAGCCAAGTCGTGCGTGACGTCACTTCCCCCTTTTTCACATTGTATAAATGATACAAGATTTATATACATTTAGGAAAGGTTTCTGAAAAAATATATATAATAAGCGTGTATATAAAAATCGGGTCGAAAGTAAGAATTACGTCACTAAACAGATCGCAACGCTAAAATATAAGCTATTTTTAAAACAGTTTGGATTACGACAGAAAGGGTATACATACGTATTACGGAAGTATAGGATGGGGAATGTTTTGAGAGATAGTTTCACTTTAAAATTATAGACTAGATCAGGAAATCATTCAAGTGTATAAGAACATGAGGATACAGCATTAGACTCTGCAGGTACTATCCTCCCATACTTTGTAGCCAAAATTCGTCTGCTATTCGCTTTCTCACCGCTCTAAAGGAGAGTTTTCAATCAAGTAACTTTTTCGTCATACGGTCAAGAAAATCTTCATTGAAAGCGGGGCTTAGAATACATTATAGGCCCATTCTGAGGTTGATTCCCAAAGATACGCAATTCATGGAATTTTGTATTATCAAGTATGATAGGATAGGTTTAGAAAATTTTGCTTTCACGTTCTTAGGTACATAAATTGAGTTCTTGGTTATAGTTTATATTTTATAGTTAAGAAAATGTATTTTCGATGCTTATTAATGTCAGAGGTTACGAAATGTGTCAAATTTTATTTTTTAAACGTGAGCTGGTGCCGTTGAATTCTCTGTACACCTGAGTTCATCAGCTTTAAATTAAGTTTAAACTTAAATGAACTTTTAGTTCAAGTGGGTCGGACATTTGCCATTTTTGTGTACGGAATTTTGGGATTTTCAAGAGATTTTGAGATCTCAAAACTGTTTTTGGATGAGATTTTAATGTTAATTTCACATAGTTCTCCAAGTGAAATTATATCCCAAAATCTCTTTAAAAAATAACGATTTTGAGATTTCGGCACGCGTAGTGTTTTACGGGATTTTAACAAGAGTCCGATTCATTGGTACAAAAGAGTTCAAAAGTTTTTGTACAGCGTCCATGCCCCCTTGACATTACGGCAAGTTGCTGGGAATTTCACGAATTATCTGATTTTTTTTTAGTAGACTAAAATTTTCGGATAATATGTTATGACTTACCCCGAAGGGCAGACAATTAATAAATGTGTACACAATTTGTACTTTTTGAACTAAAACAGCTCTCTTGAGTTCATAAAATTAATTCAAACTGTCAATTCTGAACACAGTGAACGAATAAAAAATTTGCCTTACATTATGATCCGTTAACTCGAATAAGAAATGGATATTATTTTCGCGAATGGATAATATCCGATTGACATTCACGATGATCTATAATCAAATTATACGAATTCCGAGATCTTAAGTTTAAATTTAGGTGTAGGTGTCTCTTTAGAAAAAAAGTTTCATTGGAAGAAATGAGTACACAGAAGAGAGTAAGGCTAAGCGAGGCATTTTTATCTGCCCTGTCTTTCTTAAGAGTACCAGCTGCATGGTTTTGTAATGGTGTATATCGAGAGATTTTTTTTTCCCGAACGTATCAAAATACTGCTAGGCTTAAAGCACCCTCGACTCCAAATTATTTACATTATCGTGGGAGGCTATCTTCGTTTTGTTATTCTAAAGGGGAATAAGCTTTGACATCCCAAGAAAAATAGGCCAAATTATAGGCCAAAATAATCCCTCCACTCGTATATGGTTTCGATATAATTAGAATGGAACGCATGAGAGAACTAAAACTGAACTTTGAGGAGAGCTAAGTTAATGCGAAGTTTGGTTCACATTGAACAATATGTCGATCGAGCTAATTTATACATAGTTTTCACTAAAGGGGGTAAATTCCGTTCCCCCAGTGTTGCCAACAACCTGTGAGCGAAAACTGAAGTGCAGAGAGAGCCTAGAAGTTCAGTTTTGGAACTGATCTGTTCTGAATTGCGCTCACAAGCTCCTGGCAATTACGTTCCAGAAAATTCTACATCAAAGAATCTTAAAGGGGGAATATAACCTAACAAAAAGTGATTTTTTTATCGATTCCTTATCGTTTAAATAGGCCTAGTCCAACAGTAAAAATTACAAACAAATATTAAACTAGAAATAAGTTTAAAACTTACCATCAAAATAGGCTTAGCTGGATTCATTGCCCGTATAAGGACTAGCAACCAATGACATTGATATTGGCCCTTACATGGGGAATGCAGGATCTCCATGAATCTAGCTGCCAATTTTCCAGGTAAGTTTTAAATTAATTTATTGTTTAATATTATTATTATTTTTTTTTTTATTTTTTTTTTTTTTTACTGGTGGGCTAGGCCTATTTAGATAAGGAATCGATAAAAAAATCACTTGTTAGGTTGCATTTTCCCTTTAAAAAACGCGCCAACCAAGGGATGTAAAATTTCGAACATGGGTGGTTAATTGTATGAAATTCATGAACATCTTGAGATAATGATATTGATTTCATAATTACATATTTCTATTTAGTTTTGCATATTTCTTGAATAATAATTATGGTGATATTATCTAAAAAAAAAGGGGGGGATATTGAGAGACATAGATTTTCAATCAAAATTAAGCAATTACGAGGATCATTTGTGTCTGGCCTCAACTCTTCATATATAATTGAACTGATATAATGAGATATCTCATTTCAAATTGAGAATAAAACTACATAACCCTATATAGTTTATTACCAAGATTTTAAGCCAATAAAAAGGCAAGTACTAAGAAAAGCGACTAATGACGACATAAGCCTTAATTTTCATAATTAATAATAAAGTGGGATAAAGCCTATGTTTATTTATATTCCTAATTAAATAACTAACCAATAATTAGAACTAATATAAATTATTATTTCCAAGAATATTATAGTAATGAAAATATATTAGCTGGTTTTATAAACATTTAGGAAAAGAAGTGTACCTCACCTTTGGACTTTGGGGTGTGGGCAATTAAAAAGCTTAATTTTTGCTTACTTTATCTAAAACTACGTTAATTATATTGGCTTGACTAAATTATATAGTATTAATAAATGTATAATTTATAAAATTTAAATAATATATATAATATATCAATATTCCATACATTTGTAATATGGTATTTATTATATGTTTACGAAATTTAAAAAATTTCTAGTTAAATCCCAGCGAAAACTATTTTAAGGTTTAATTTAAGTAACGAATAACTAACAGTTTTCATATCAATCCACTCTGACGTCATGGAAGCTTTGTGATACCCCTACAGTTCTAAAATTCGCGTTACTTCTTGATTAAGGTTCAATTTAAAGTTTTGGTCGCAATCGGTATCATAAAAGACTAATTACGCAACAAGTTCGATGAAATATATAATTACATAAATGTTTGAGGTTCAATTTGAAGTTTCAGTCGCAATTGGTACTATAATTGATATATACCCACTAATTAATCACGCAACAAGCAGCATGATGAAATATATAATTTAATAAATGTGAGCCAAGATTTTTCGATCTACTTAACTGATGCGAACTCGGTTCGTCGAATAGAGGGCACAAAAAATGTAACTCTACTCCAAGAGGGAATCATATGACCCTGCGCGTCTAAAAATAACTTTTTTCTCGCGAATCGTAGGTTTATGTTAAACTATATGGGAGGCTGAAGAGCGCGAAGCTTAGAGAGACAGAGGGACCGAGAGATAAAAGAGCGAAGAGCCCCATACAGAGAATTTCGATATATACGCGAACGAATGGTATAAAAACTAAAAACATTCGAAGGAAACTTATCTTACACACCATTCCTAATTCCAGAATGCCATTGGGACATTAAGGGTTGGCAAAATACGATAATTTCTACGGACGAAGACGCGATTCCAATACTCCGCTGGTAACTTTAGATAAATAACAATCTTAAGTTTCTCGGAAAATATTTCAAAAACTTTGGCAAAGAAACTTAACGAGGAGCCAATGCCTAGATTGGCGCCAACTTAAAAGGATCAAATGTCTTACTCAAGCGGCTTATAGTTTTAAAAATGTCGCTAGTCGCGTTGCGGGGATAAATCCCCTTTAAACGCGCAAACGCGCGCGATTAAGGCCTTTAAATTTGGCGCTGGTATAAACCACATTCAAATACAAGCGCGGCAAAACCGCGCATTCAGATTTGGCGCGCGAAGGTGGATCTTACGGGATAGGTAAGGGTAAGGTTCAAATTGTTAGCGGTAACGCGCGTTCAAACGTACATACGTGTATACTAAAAATAAGATAAAAATGGAAAATACCTTTACCTTGATGTCGTCGGTGGGCTCATCCTTGATTCGGACGTTTCCGGGGGCGGTATGATCGAAGTTGTTGGGTCCGTAACTGGCCGATCGTCTGGCGTCCGTGGTCGCGGCGTGAGCGTGAGGAATTTCTAGCCTGGATCGTGGACGTTTCTTGAATCCGGCTGCAGCCGTCGCCGCCGCCAGCGAACTCATCACCCGTCGGGCGGGAGGCCGAAGAGAGCGGGAGATTTTTCCCGTTGGCGGAGAGAGAGAGAAACTCTTGGCTCGCGCGTCTTATTGCCTCGGAGGATTCTGGCGGCTTCTTCCGTTCGTCCCGGCTTCGTCTAAAATGGCGAAAGGTGAGAGGTTCGTATAGCTAGCCGGGGTGTCGAGTTTCTCTAGCCGCTCGCGCTCTTTACACGTGTTTCGCCGCGCTCCGTCAGGCGCCATATTTTTTCGCCCGCCGTCGCCGCGAGGGGGGTAAAAGCTAAAACGCGCGCTCTAGTATCGAGGGAGCTCCACTAGGAAGTCCAACTCGACGGCGAACTCCGACGGAGAAAAAGCGCCGGAGACGCATGCGTATCAGAGTCTTCCGGAAGCGAAGGATGTTTCGTCCCCCTACTCTCTCCCCCCAATAATACCCGCTTCTTTTCCTTTTCATCTCTACGTACCTAACTCCGCCGCATCCCGGGATGACGGGGAAAACCATCCCAGAGAAACAATCTCATTCCCCTCTTCGAGATCCCCCGGGTGTATACGAGGATCAAGGAGAACCCGTATCCCCCCCCAAACCCCCTTTTTCCCATCTCTCGCTTATCCCATAGCGCGCGAGACTCCCAGAGGATCGGAATTCGGATAAATGAGGAAGAATTTGATTTTTTTTAAACCTACGATTTCTTACTATTAAAAAAAAGGCCATTTATTAAACGAGTTGAGAAATTCTTTTACACGAAGCGGATTTAAAAAATTAACAGGATGTTTTACGTCAAACTAAGTGGCAAATTGGTTAAATATCAAAGTTTCGGTTTATATCCGAGTGATGTTTTAGAGTAATGAAATTAAGGGTGGCGTATACATTTAACTTTTCACGAACTAACAAGCTAATAATTTAAGTTTTGTGGAGTATTAAGAAAATATTAATTATATATTTATCACATCCTTAATTGTGCATACAATAATAACGGTAGGTTAACGTGTTAAACTGGCAAATCAATAAAACTTAGAACTTAATCTAGCTTCGATAAATCCTTACTTTGTCAGTCGATCGGTCGTCGGTTTTAGGCGAAGGTGGAATGAAGGGTGACGAGATTGAAAGGGGGCTGTTACGAACTTAAGACTTAAAGACCACCCTCTGATGACCTGTCAACGTAGTCAACGCGTGGTCACCTCTTAGTTATACCGCCAAACATTGGTATAAAATAGAGGGAGAGGCGACTTATCACGAGTAGTCTCGACGGCGGCCGGCGGCTCTTATGAAAATGGAGTAACACCTGTCTTTAACCCGAGGTTGATTTTCTACATTTTTTTTTCTTATTCTTTCGGTTCGAGAGAGCTATATAGAGAGAAGCTACGAGGGAGGGGTGGCGGGCGTCTACTCGGGAAATCTCTCTCGGAGAGAGGGAAAAAGAGCGGAAAGGTAGCTATTGCGGTCTGTCTCTGGGCTTTGTTATAACTATACTCCCGCGGGGGTAGCCAGAAAGGTAACGAAAAAAAGAAGAAATCGCCAGCGATCGCCCCTCGATCTCTTTTCCACCGTGTTTAGCGTTTCGTTCAACGTAACGCCTCTTACGTCGCCAGCCAGAGAAGAGAGAGAGAGAGAGAAAAGTCTTGACTTTTTTCCTCCATAAGGGATCTTTTACCTTTGGATCTACCCGCACTCGTTCTCTAACTCTCTGTGTTCCGTTCTGTACAGGCTAAAGAGGCGGATCCCTAAAGTCTAACTAAGAGGAAAAAGATAGACGCAACACAACTATTCAGGGATCATTCCCTTAGAAATTAATGATAAGGAATTAATTATTATTAATTATTTCTAAGTTCGTTCAAAGTAAGTCTAGGTTCGTTCAAAGTAAGTCAACGTTCGTTCTAAGTAATTCTAAGTTCATTTTAAGTTCGTTTTAAGTAATTCTAAGTTCATTTTAAGTAATTCTAAGTTCATTTTAAGTTCGTTTTAAGTAATTTTAAGTTTGTTCTAAGCAATTCCATTTAAGTTCTAAATAATTCTACGGTTGTTTCAAGAAGTAATTTGTAAGTAATGATTCAAAAATAAATTAATTATTAAGAGTAAAAGTAATTACAAGTTAGTTCTAAATAATTATAATAATAATAAGTTAGTTTGAATTAATTTTAAGTAATTATAAGTTAGTTTGAATTAATTTTAAGTAATTATAAGTTAGTTTGAATTAATTTTAAGTAATTATAAGTTAGTTTGAATTAATTTTAAGTAATTATAAGTTAGTTTGAATTAATTTTAAGTAATTACAAGTTAGTTTGAATTTTAAGTAATTACAAGTTAGTTTGAATTTTAAGTAATTATAAGTTAGTTATTAATTTTAAGTAATTATAAATTAGTCTGAATTAATTTTAAGTAATTATAAGTTAGTTTGAATTAATTTTAAGTAATAATAAGTTAGTTTGAATTAATTTTAAGTAATAATAAGTTAGTTTGTATTAATTTTAAGTAATTATAAATCTGTTCTAAGTAATTATTAGTAATTTTAACTTCGTTCAAAGGAATTTTTAGACACGTTTTTAGTGTTTAAATTAATTTCTAAAGTTTGATAAAAATTCTATCAAAGTAAATATAAAATCGGGCCAATTATATTATTTCAGCCTTCAACAGTGCTTGTAATGTTAGTTTAACATTAAAAGAATAGGCCGGCGTTTGACGCCCAAGACCTTGGACATCAAACGCCGGCCTATTTTTAGCTCCAAGTTTCCCTTTAAATAAAAAAATTGGCCTAAAAAACAAAGCCTAGCTTAGGGAATTAGCATCGCAGGAGAAAAATAAAACTCTTGAGTGCACTATAGTATTTTTTAGAAAGGTGAGAAAGTGAGTAGCAGACAAATTCTTTGCTACGAAGTATGGTACCGGAAGCTAATGCAATATTCCCAGGTTCTTACGTTCACGCGTGAGTTCTTCCCAATATTATAGGATTTTCAATGAAATATTTGAAAGATCTGATATTTGACCGATATTCTTTCTAAAAGGATGATCCCTTTACGTGTAAAGGAGAAGATGATCATGGTTACGCCAGATCCCAGGCAAAGTCGGACGAAGAGAAAGAGAAGATATGGGGGAAAACATACTACTATAGCCAGAAAAGGAGTCTATAAGAGGGAATATAAGGACAGATAATGGGAGGTTTTTGCCCGGCAGACTCGCGACCGACCGAAGTCGCCCAAGGCGCGTTTCTCTCTAGGCTTTCTTTCTCTTTAAAAAGATCTATCTCCCTTTCTTTTAGTATTTTTTTTTTTTTTTTTTTCTATTTTAACTTTGAGAAAACCCGAAACTTCTCTTCTTGGGAGGGAGGGGAAAGGGGGAATATAAAAACTCCTTGTCATCGAAGGTCCACTCCTCCTCCTCGTCACTGCTATCATTTCAGTTTAAAGGGAGGTTGAAATACTCGAAAACAAGAACTTATTTTTATACTTCTTTTTTTCATACTATAGGCTGAAATAATAATGGGGGTTGAACGTCAAAGGTTACAAACTCTCACCTGCGTGTCAACACCCTTAAGGGGGGGGGGGGGGGTAAATTATTCGATATTACAAGCGCTGGTGAAATTCCTGAGACTTGCAAAAATAAAGTACTCTTTAACAGGCCTCACGAACGTTTAAAATAAATAAATTATAAAAATGATTGGATAAAAATAACGAAATTATTAGATAAAATTTAGCGAAATTATTGGATAAAAATTTAGCGAAATTATTGGATAAAAATTTAGCGAAATTATTGGATAAAAATAGCGAAATTATTAGACAAAAATATAGCGAAATTATTGGATAAAAATTGCGAAATTAATGGTTGGATAAAAATAGCTAAATTAAAGGATTTTTATAAAGAAATAAAATTAAAGTGATATATAAGATCAAATACTGAATTGATATAAGATTGTTTCTTAAAAATATTAAATTAAGCCTAATTATGAATAAAAAATAAAAAATAAGAGTTATGATAAAAAATTTTTTTGCGAGTTTTAAGAGCTAAGAGATAATCCCGAAAGCTAGAAGCTACGGGCTGTTCTATTAGATTTCCTCTCAAGCGATTGGCATTGTCAACATCTCCTTTTAGTTAAAACTATTTATATATTCATTATTCAAATGAATCGAAATAATACAAGAATTTCACAATCCCTTTAGCGATTTTTTATATCACCATGAAAAAAATATATATTTTTTTCCCCTTTCGGTATCTATACTTTACTTACAACCTCCCGAAATTTTTTATTATTTTTTTTCTCTTAGCCGAAATTTTTCGTAACAACTCCGGGTGGGCGGTTTCCCTGACTAACTTCTACGGGGAGGAGCGGAAATCAAGAATAGAGAAAAAATAAGAAAAAAAGTTCTATAGCACTACTTTTCTTTATCCCTTAAGTTTACCTTGGCGTTAGACATCTAGAAAATCTTTTCCTCTATCTCTTACTAGAAACCCACCCTCCCCTTCCTTCTCTGCTCCTTTATTCTCGATTTTTGCCGATTCTAGAAACTCCCCCTTCAGTTGAAACGAAGAAAAAAAAATCCTCTAATTATATGTAGCTCGGAACATGACTGAGAAAAGGTGGAGAACCAACGTTGGCTCCTTTTTCGAAAAATACATACTTCACGGATTATTAAAGTACAGAAAACTCAAGTATAGGCTTATACGCTTATTCTTCCTAGCAGGACCGAGAATAACGCTTTCAGCAAACCCTCCCTTTCACTATCTTGTCTTTTGAAAAAGAGCCAGTTACGGCGAGAAACGGAGAAGGCAAACCTTAATTATTTTCTTATTTATACTTTATCGATATACAAGATCTAGCGGGCGTCCGATTGCGTAAATTGTATATTAAATTATTGCAAAATTCCATCGTTGGGAAGGAGAAAAACGTGAATTCGTCATTATTTAGAAACAAATGTAGGCCAAATTCGTCTAATATACGGGGCCAGGACAACTGCATGGTCACGTGACAGTTAGGTTAGATTAGATTAGTAACTTTTGTTCTTTTTCGTAAGGTTGCATTTGGTTACGTTAGGCTCTTTTCGACTATTCTATTGCAAATAACATTTTTTCTACTAGGAGAGGTTAGTATAAATTAGGTTCCAATACACAGAACAGTTCCAGCAACCAAGTGTCGAAACTTCGCCAATTAAGACCAAAATGTCCCAAGGCCAAACTTCGCCAAGACCAAAATGTTCAAAAGCCAAACTTCGCCAAGACCAAAATGTACCAAGGCCAAATTTCACCAAGATCAAAATGTTAAAAGATCTAAATTATCAAAGACAAAATTGACCAGAGACCAACTGGCCCACATTTGTTGAATTCAGGTCATTTCATTTGGACTACATTTGATCGATATTCATAAATATGTTGGAATTTTCCAATTTGGATCATTTTGGACCAAATTAAAAGATTTTTCCAAATTGGATAAGTCGATTTATTTGGTTAATGTACGGGAGCATATTGAATTGAAAAGCAACTATAACGTTAAGCGCATGTAACAATATACTCGGGAAGTTTTCAATTCTTGAAAATGAAATTGACGAGTTTGGTGCGAGATCAATTTGTAGCGGCCCGAATTGAGTCAGCTAGGTTGCGTGTTTACTTTAAAATCGAACTGATAAAGACGATTAACTCATATTAGATCGCTTAACACGAGGTATACACTTTAAGCAAATCGTATTAAGGCACGAAATTACGCATGCCTTGTAAAAGTTAAGCATAAAATCTTGGAGCTAAAACGTGAAATAAAACGTTTGTTATACCCAGTAAATGTTATTCAAAAGAGAGTATAGTATAGATAGAAGGAAGGGGGAGGTGGTAGGTAATTGCGGAGCGGCGGATCTGCCCACTATAACCAAACATCACGACGGAGGGACTAAAAATTTGCCAAGTCGTGCACGGTCGGCGTGGTCTAATTAACGGGCAGAGGATTCTCTGCTAAAAACTCCTCCCCGGCTTCTTTAACTTTACCAAATACTAAAAAAAACACAGGAAAAAGTACAACAGAAAGAAAAAAAACCCGGGTTGTAACGTGGGCATCAAAAATATTATACCGCACGCGGATAAATTATATCGGGACAAACCCTATATAGCTACAACATGGTTTCATGCGTGCCATCGAGACTGATGGCGTAAAAGAAAGCTAGTCGAGAGCCCGAACTAGGCAGATGTCGGTGGGAAACAGAGACCGAGTATATCCAAATTACCATGAATTAAAATTTCTTTCCAGGAGAAAAACGCCCCTGCTCCATGGAGGAAATAAGTGGGAAGATGTCGAAGAAAAAAAGAAAAAACAGGTAACGCGCCCTAAAAACATTGATGAGAACTTGTAAATAATAGCGAAATAACTTTACAACTGATATATTTTATGGTATAGAATTAAAAAAAGGGTTATTGAAGTCAGTGTTCGAGTGTTTTATATAATTTTTATCGGTCAATGGTTACGATTTTATCAATGGGCTATGTAGGAAGCCTTTGGTGCTTGACAATTTATTTAAGGCGATCCTTGTTTATAGCAAGAAGGATCAGATAAGGAGAGGAAAAGTGGGAACGGCGCGGCTCCTACTGCGTCGGCCTAAACTCCCACTCTGTGAAAACGGGGGACAGAAGGGGTACAGATGCTTCGTGGTAAATTGTTGTCACGTGGGTAAAACGAATCCTTTATGAGACGCGCTAGCTAGCGACCACGTGACAACAGTTTACCTCGAGAATTTCCTATCCCCCCTTTCCACCCGAGTGGGAGGTTGGCTCTTCTCTCTCTAACTCAACGCAGCCCCACTTTTCCTCTCCTTATCTGATCCTTCTTGTTTATAGTATTACCAAATTGAAGAGAAAGAGTAAGGGATCTCTAAAAAGCTATAGTTTTCCCGCAAGAATGTTTCATAGAAATCCACATTTACTCGTCGGAAGACGATGATAAGAAATACGCTATGTACCTACTTTAAGTTTCCCTTTAACTCGAATGGCAACGCTAAACCCACTTCAATTGAAAATCTCCAAAAAAATTAACATTGGCTGCGTTTTTAATGAACTTAACTTCAGTCGCGAAAACCAATCGGGACGTTGTGTAAAACTAACTAACCGTGAAGTCCCAGAAACCATCTTGTTTCTAACTGTAACCGTATCTAACCTAATCTTAACATAATTAATCTAATCTAACCTAAACCGTTAATCCTTTGGGTTTTAATAAATAATTAGGAATTTAGTTTTGAATCTTTGGGTATACTTTTCTTCAATACAAATTGGGACCGTCATTAGTAATGATAGGAGCCATCCCAATGAAAAACGTACAATATTTCTCAATGCATTTTAAAATAAAATATGCCAATGTACAGTACCCTGATACGAACCATACGAACACCGACCCAATGGGATAACCGTAAAAAAATATCAATTTAGACGCGTAAACCAAAATTGGGATGGATTGGCAATTGGCCTCAAGAAAACAAAAACCCCATAGTGGTTTTTACGTAAGAAGGGTGCTGCTCCCATTACGGTTGATTCTCGGTGGTGTAATATTATATAAAACTATATAAAAGGTAGTAGCCATCTCCCAGGATAAATTATTAACACGCCCAGTACCTGGAGAGTTATTTACAATCTGGCGCGAACACGTCAGAAGTTTGGCTATTTATTTTTTTATCTCTTCCTTGGCTAAAAAGGAGGGATACAAATTTTTTGAGGGGACTAGGGCGGAGAGATCATTTGTTTTTTAGTAAAACGCGCTCCTTCGCTGTTTTGATACCCCGCGAAAGAAAAAAAAGATTGCTATGGGCTTTAAATTTATGGCCAAAATTATACGGTTGGCCAAGTTTGTGCCCCTATATCGAAACGAATAGTAATTGCCCCCTTTTTGAAATCGCCTTTAAAGAAGCTCCTGTTTTTTTAATGTTTTTATATATAATTTAGCCCATCCTGGTTGTCTAGCCTTAAATACCATTTCCATAATTATTTCTTCCCCATCCCCTCTTCAATTTTGCAGAAATATTGGTAAATACTAATAGATTTTTTAGAATAAAAATGCAAAACCCGTGAAAATATTGAATGGTTTTGAAAGAAGTCTACATACAGGCGATTCTTTTGACTCCCCGTATATTTTAAAAAAGGATGTCCTTCTCAAAACGAATCTTTCAAATTTAAATTAATTTTAAAGGGTTTGAATCTTACTTGAAGACGTACTATTATCAATTCTCATCAAAGAGATTTTATTCGAAGGTATATTTATAGCTCTTTCATACTATTAAAAGTCATGCAAAATTTTACACCTTTGGGTAAGAGGCAGCAAATAATAGTAATAATGAAACAGGTTTTATGCTCAAAAGATAGGGCACGAGAAAAAAATCAATATGCAGTTTTAGTAAGCCTAATTTCGTGAAGTTTAACAGGGCTCCCAGTCCAAAGCTCACAAAAAATAGGTATTATAGGTCCAAAATGCAAAAATTATAGGATCTTTATAGGTCCAAAATCATCATATTAGTTTTCCTTGTTTAAAATAACGAAATATTTGGAGTTTTATAGGAAGTATATTACATATTCAAGAGCAGTCGCGGGCTAAGTAGGCTGATGGGCCTAGGTATAGAAAAAAACGTTGCCCTCTACGGATCCTTATTAAGCCAACTTTTGAGTAATTTAAACAATTGAAATTGATAATATGGCAGTTACTCGAAATCGAACGTAAAAGGTTTAAATTAAAATTCACTCACCAAATAGGACTACAGGGATTAGGGACATAGGTAGCGTTCCAAAACTTCACAGCACTTAAATCCGTCACGTGAACAATCGCGCTAATCCGCCTATTCAATGACACTTCAAAAAAGCACACATTCATTTTAAACTCATTTCGATCATTTCGCGATAGTTCAGCGAATATTATGACAAAAACTGTAAAAATTAGACGTAATTTACTCTAAATATGACCGAATATCGTAAAATTAGACTTTAAGACCGCGAAAAACACTTTGAAACCCGGACTACACTTCCGTCGACCGTTGGTGAACTTACAATTACAAAACCAAGCAAACGACACAAATTGTGTAGCCGGACTCGTGACGGATTTAAATTGACGGATAGTTTTAGAATGAATACCTCGAAATTTTAAAGAAGTTCCCACCACCTAAAACGGCAGCCGAATAACGTATTTCCTAATATTTCAAACAATATAAAAATTACCTGACTTGAGAAATCCGTTTTTTTATTTTAATTGAAAACTTCAAAACTAATGTTGAACATATATTTTAACTGAGCTTTCTTGAACCAAAATTAACATAAGATTTGTTTATACTTTCTCAATGCAATTTAATCAAAGTAACAAAAAAATAGGTATTTATCGGATAAATTTACGAATTATAGGTTTTTATAGGATCACCTGGGAATTATAGGTAATCTCCATGAATCCAGCTAAGTTTTGAATTTATTTCTAGTTTAATATTTGTTAGTAATTTTTTTACTGTTGGACTAGGCGTATTTAAACGACAAGGAATCGATAAAAAAATCACTTTTGTTAGATTGCATTTCCCCTTTAAGTTCCAGAATCATTTTAAGTCAACGAACGGAACTAAGAATTTTAATTTACAAGTATTTTAAAAATGCGTCAACACAGGAGTGTAAAATTTTGAGTTTGGGTTTTTAATAGTATAAAAAAAATAAAACACATAGACATTCGGGGGAAAAAAATTATGATAGCCTCACTTTAGTATCTGATGTAACCAATTCCTTTGAAAGGAAAAGATTCAAATAACGGTATAAAAAATTAACCTTATAACGAAAGACACATCTGAAGCTTTTATAATTAAAAATAAAGACTTGGGTGTCATCATTATAAATCATATCCCACCCCTTTCTTATTAATTAGCTCGACCAAAAGTTCCTAGATTAATTTGGCTCCACAAATGCTCTGCCAAGAGTCAAATGTGGCATTATTATCGAGGGATTTCCAAATTTATGGAGGCTCTAACGCCATCTTGTTACGATCATTCACAAAGTGAGACTAAGCTATAGTAGAATTGATAAAAAAGTCCACAGAGAACCCTTTTTTCAAGTTAAATTTATACTTAAGCAAGATTGGATTCTTATATACACAGGTTAGGTGTGATAGTGAAATGACTTCTCCCCCTTCTATGGAACAATCACTTTTCAATTTAAAGGAGGACAGACAACCGATTCCGATAATAACAAATTTTGAGCCTGAATGATAGCTCATAAGGAACTATCCAAGAAAATATACACTTTGGCTACTTTTAAAATTAGTTAAATAGCTCGAATTAAGCAAAAACCAACATGGGGATTTCTTGAAGGGATTTCCCATGAATTTTCCCCTAATAAAACTATGAATTTTGCTGATTAAAGGGAGGAAAAATAAACCAAAACGAAACATCGTCTGTTAACGCACGTGACGTCTTGGTTTCTGAAGTAACTTGAACCAATTTTTTTGTTTGACGTAGTGGTAGGAATGTTAATATGTACCTTCCGCCTTGGACCTTTATACTCCCTTTATGGCCTTACCAACTTAGCGTCATTGAATTTCATTAAATACTCTAACTTGCATAAATTTCCCTGATTTATGTCAAATTTATAACAGTTTCCCTAAAATTTCCTGGTTTGTACGAACAGTGTACCAAAAATACCCACTCGTTTACTGGATAAGCCTATCTTAAAAAGAAATTTACAAACCCTTTGCAAATAAGATGAATATTTACAAGAACACTTTTGTACATCATCAATATTAGCTTTCTTTTGCACAAATGACGTACCAAGGCTTAGTTACACCAATAAATGAGAGTGAGTTGTATTTCCACCAAGATAAATGGCCATAAATCTCAACTTATCATTTAAAATAGTAAAATGCCAAAGACGACAACTGTCACTCTTTTATTATATGTACCAACGTTTTTCTTTTAAATGATAAAAGCAACAGCGAGTCGTCCTACTGTTCCGGTAATTAGCAGCCACGGACATAGTCCAATCGCTCCTAAAACCAATGGTTCGCATATTGTACAACCACAATTCAACCCCAGACAAAGTAAGCTTGACATTTCTATTAAAAAAAAAAGCTCTTGCCTTCGATTCCCGTTGGCATTGCGAGAATAGTACCCATTGGATAAAGCCATTTACTAGGAAAGATGACAACGGGTTGATAGTAATAGTTCCACGTAAGATATAAAAAGGTGATTGACTGTATAATAACATTAATACTTTAGGATTTGATAAAATTGTTGATAGAGAAAGATTTGCTAAGACATTATTGAGAATTTACTTACCGAAATAAAATATAAAATTCCAGATACAGCTAATTGAAATTTGAATGAAAATGAGGAACGAATTTGGGCTATATTGTAAGAAAATGACAACAGCTTTAGTAAAATTGTAGCCTGTAGCTTCTTTCTTTACACTGTATAGGGTCTACCTTGATGAGACAATTCCCCGCTAGCTTTGTTGATTTTTCGTTGAATCTTGGCGTATTTGGCAAATTCATCTACCATATTGATTCCGCCGAGTTCAGCTTTGAGATCGCAGACTTGACGTCTTAAATTATTTTCCATATCGCTTTCTCTCGTCATAATGTGAGAAGCCTAGTGTTGTAAAATAAATAATTATGGTTGGAGTTGGCTGGCTTTTCCATAATACAAAAACAGAAAACTTCGATGAAAGATTGATTTGATACGAAGGCGCAAAGGCTTATCTCAAACCTTCAAACTTACCAACTTAACCATTGCTGGAATGAAAGCGCTAAGTAAACTACTACAAGTAACAAACCAGAAAAAACCGTATCCTTTCGTACTGGCTACATCGTAACTTTCAGTTTCAATACCATCCATTTTAATTAAATTAGTGGCTTTGTTACTAAAAAATGAATTCGTAAACCTCCCTCGTCTAGCATTTCAACTACAATGCTGAAGTTAACTTCAGTGACAGTTCAGTTCAGTTTTCCCCCTTGAGGTCAATTTTGTTTCAGGGAGGCTCGTTAGTAGAAGTACTACTACTGTGGGGGGTCGGAGGAGGTTTTCTACCATGTAGCTTGCATGTAGGTAGCCGCCAAATCCGAATTTTTACGAATCTTGGGGTTAGTCTTTCTTTCAGCTGTTGTGTCAGTTACCCGACGAAAGGGAGGGCAAATTTACTAAAAGTGTATAAAATTTGTAAAATAAAAACTTATGAATATTTTAATTATACTTTGTTTTATCTTTATTTATTTTAAACCATAAATCATTATCCAAAAATAGATGACTTTATAATTCTCTTCACAACTTTACTGGCCTGCTTTTTTCTTAATTTGGGCTAAATGCATCAAGCAATTATCTCTCCATTTGCGTCTCTGTTGCAGGGTTTCCATTGGCACTTTAGCATTGAGTTCATCCTGAATCTTTTGGGCAGTCTCTCCACCAAAGAAAGGTACGGGTCCAAATGTTTGAGATACGTCGTAGATTCCTTGCGCGTACCTTCTACAGTAATCAATCATACCTGAAATGAAAATTTTAACTTCATTAAACTGAGTCAACTATACGTTTAAATGTTAAATTTTTACATTAAAAATTATCATACCATCAGCGTTAAGATACGCCGTTTCCAAAGGACCCATAAAGGCGTATCGCATGCCCAAGCCTTCAGACATGACAATATCAACATCCTCGACTGTAACTATATCATCTTGAACCAATCTATAGCATTCATTTAGAATGGCGTATTGAATTCGGTTCAAGACAAAACCTGGAATTTCTTTTTTCAATGTAACTGGTTTTTGACCAATGGAAATCATTATGTTCCTCGTTTTCTCGACAGTTTCGGGACTCGTCCATGGAGCTGGAACAAGTTCAACCATGGGTGCGTAGTATGGAGGGTTTACCTTGAAATTTAAGTACTCTTAATGCTGTACTTTCGATAGCTAAAAAATAAATATCATACTGGGTGAGAAACAATGGCTTGGGCTCTATGTTGTAACCCTTCGGTGAACTTTGATGGAGGGAAGCAAGAGGTGGAACTCGATAAAACTACCGAATCAGATGCAACTTTATCCAATTCCAAAAAAAGAGAGCGCTTCAAATCAACATTTTCAAAGACACATTCCTAAAGAAAAATATTATTAGCTTAGGAGGTCATAGCGCAATTTGAAGAATAATTAAAGGGAGTATAAACCAAAACGAAAAGCCGTTTGCTAATGCACGTGACGTCTTGTCTTAAGAGGGCAAGCTGTACCCTTCCCCCTAGAGCCAGAGCTTTATACTCCCTTTAAGGTACACGCATATAATACCTGAACGTGAACTGCTCCAGACACGCACTCGGCCAAAGATTTAGCTGGAGAAATTAAAGAACATTGTTCTCCAGAAGTTAAGGTTCCTTTAAGCATTCCATTCTTTTCATGTGTTTCTAACTGATCTCTAATATCGTCTAATGCGGCTTTAATTTGTTCCGGTACCTCATCAAATATTGCTACATTGTAACCGGCACCAGCAAAAAGCATAGCCCAGGAACGTCCAATAAGACCACTGCAGAGTAAAAATCAGAATTAAAAGAAAGCTAGTGGGTTAGTGACAAAAATCTGGGACTTTCTACAAGCTTTAGCCATCAATAGCTTCCCCGTTGCTATGTAAATAAAATGATTCCACATTAAATATATATTTACCTTCCGACGATTCCAACTTTGACATTCTTCAACGCAGACATTTTACGAAAAATATTCCTACTGACTCAAGAAGGTACGTTTACAACTGTTAACTTTCAAAAAGTGGGCTGGAGAAGCTAGTCGCTATCTGTTATAGCGTGAGCTTCAGACTGAATCTAATCAGAAAATAATAAAAAAAGATAGGAAACTTTATCCTTGAGAAATACCGACCAATGGTTAGCTGTTATAAGACAAACATTTATAAAAAACAATTAAATTTGTCTATAGAGACACTATTATCTTTAGTGTCTTATTTTTTGGGGCCAATTCTTAGATTAACAATTTATCTGCTACTTCATTTTTTTTAGTTATTGGATTTGGAAAATTGATTATAATAGAGAAAATAAATACATACCATAGAATAGGGAGACGGCAAATAAGACCTTTACACGTCCTAGGATACAGTACGTTTCAATTCCTCACCTCGGTGTTAATAAAATTTACCTTAATCCTTCATAGTGAGGAAGAGTATTTGCCCTTACAATTTTTTCTCCAATAGGGGGAGGGGGTTATGACGAAAGCATCCTAATTGACCCTTGGTCGTTTGCTACTTTCCTAATAGGAAGGTAGCAAACGACCATGCCAAATCATTAATCATGCCAGAGCCCAGAAGCCAGAAGTTAACATATTTAATTATAATTCAAATAGCCACACAAAAGAAACAAAAATTGGATAATTACAGGTTGGACGGACGAAGCCCCAGATCTTGCTTTATAATAAATTAACTTTAATAGTAACTTAATCTCTCTGTCTCTGAAATATTAATTTTATCCTTACAAATATCCTCAAAAAAATTTGGCCATAAATTATCAGGCAAAACGATTTTTGTTGTATGATTTATCTATATCCCCATGATTCCAGGAAGAAGTACACTACACAACATCCAGCACATATGTGACAAATTAATAAAAATATACATGTAAAACCAAAACCAGGTGGTTGAGGTTGATTTCGTTTCCATAGATGACACTCAGCAAAATTAATTTCATCCAAACCTATTGAAATGAGTGTAGTATTGTCTAAAAATTGCCTATACAAAATTTCGCTGAAAAATATTAACCTATTTCTCCCAAATAGGATTAAAAACTATTTCATTTTCTAGGGAAATTTGAATTTTCTAAAAAGGGGAGGAGCCACATTATTACGCCATTTCATATCCTGTGGGAATTGAAGCTATCTTTACAGCAAAGGGGATACTTTTCCCAGCCCCACCACCCAAAGTTAGACCAAATGAAGAATAATAAATTTACACCTACGCATGCATTAAAAATATTTAAAATTAAACTAAACTTTAAAGGTTTTGAAAGAACAGTAATAAATTATTAAAATTACATTATATTCTTTAAATTTTCGACGTTTTGTCCGATTATAAAAGGTTTTGAAGTCAAATACTCGTTAAAGATTTTGGACTAGAATATACCGTAGCCTTTTTGAAGAAGTCTTTGGGAGCTAAGTATTTAGACTTAACCTTTGCAAGTTCGAATGACTACCACTTTGCACGAAACTCATACGTTTCTCTAAATATAGAAAAACCAGAAAAGATTAAGTAAAAGCTAAGAGTACAAGAAAAAAATTGAGTCTACAATACATACGTAAAACAATCTCAGATTCTCGAGCGCTTGATGCCAACCGATTGATTACGTAAAATAAAATGGGTATAAGGGCCATGATCCCGGATAGGATTAGAACCGGATAACTTTCGAAGTGAGGCTGAACGCAGTGAAACTCCACGCTCCACAAGTGATGAGTTATATTCATCTGAATAGGTTAAAATGAATAGATTAAAACACATTTTAATTTTGATAATATTAGTTTACAAGAAACTTACGTGATCTACAATATCCATGCATACTTCGTTATTAAACGCAGAATTTAACTTATTGTATTTATCATTTAAGGAAACGTATAAATTACGACATATTTGACAGACATCCTTAACCCCTTTTTTTTGAGCCTGAAAATATTAATTCGCTAAATGTTTCGATATGGCAACCAAATTTTTAAATAGCTTAGACTGTACCCTATTATTTTCAATACAGGTCATCACTTTATCTAACTTGTTAAAGTAATCAATGGTATCATTCGAAAGTCTAGTCTCGTTTCCATCTTCAACGTAACAATCTGCGTCAGAAATTCAAATAAAGGTATCACCTACTGAGTGATCTAGAGTATTAGACTGATCATTATACTTACTTTGGCAATAAGCCTCTCTCCACATTTTACTAATGTAACTATTAAGAGATTGTACAATCATAAGTCTGTCACGGTTTAACAACTCATTCTGGCAATCATTGTCATTTTTAACAGAGATATTTTTGTAGACGTTATAGTAATTGTAATAATGCTCCATACAACTCTTACAAATAGTAATAGGTCGAGCATTGTCCGTTGCGCAGTACGTGAAATTAGACACTTTTTCACTCAAATCAAGCAAAATGGCTTGACATAATGGACTCACGTCTGGTATGGGGCTTGGAGGATTGCCGTTATTCCTATTGATTTCATTTTTTTCATCAACGATCATACTCATAGTAGGATAATTATGAGACACGTTATGCCTTGGTTCATTTATAAAATCTCGAAAACACTCCACTTTAAGCTCTAAGAAGTACAGGTAAGTTATACTAAATAAAATTATGAACTTATGATTAGCCATTTTAAACATTTATTTGGTTATATTTTATAAAAGTGACTAAATATTAACTAAAATTTAAATTAGGTGAAAATAGTCTACCTTGCACGCTTGTTTGCATGACAGCAGCTGATCACATGATAATACACTAGCAGATGACACGTTATTGCATCATATCAGAGCAGTCCTGAAAATAAGCAATTTTTTTAAACTAGTCTTCAGGATTAGTGAGTCTCTATAATTGAAGTTGTCTATCGTGGGCTCGTGGTGTCTTAGTAAAGCTGTTTCATCTGTGACAAACCCTAGTAAACAGACCCTATGACGTCGGTTCTTTCCTTGAGGTGCAGTCAACCTCAAATTCACATTACTTTGATATTTTATGAAAATAATAACCATGAAATGTATATAATTAAAAAAAATTTAATGTCCACGTGGCTGATAACAGTACTCATGGTTCATGCTTTCGAAAAAACATACTTTTGTAAATTTTAAATTTAAATAAAATTTACAGACCCAGCTACAATTTTTTATATAAAAGGTTTTTCATAACCTTCCCAATTTAGTTTAAAATTTAAATACTTAGAAAGGTCTATTATTTCGCTGCCCATTTTTGGAGAAAATATCTCCAATAAACAAAATTTAAAACTAATTTGATTTCTATACTACATCATTGAGAAAAGTAAAAAACTAAGGAGAAATTTTGTAAATGCCGCGTAATCGTATGTAGTTCGTAGAAATCCTAGTTTTAACATTTAAAGACAATAAATTAGTTGTACGAATCGAGAAACCAGACTGAAACCTGCGTTTCCCGGCTTTAGCTATTAACAAATTTTTTAGCGGCTCTAAAAACAAATTTTAAACGCCGTGATAAGAGTCACGTGGAATGGTATTTTTTTTTTTCTTCTTTCTAAATAGTTTTAAAAAAAGTTTGTCGGCTATGCGAGGGGGGAAAACTTATTCTAACCAGACCGACTACGCTTGATGCTATAAAATAGTTTTGACGAACGAAGCTCGAATTTTTTGGAACAAAAGGACACTTAAGTAGATTGTGTTATGTTCTGAAAAACTCGTTGCCCCCAAAATGTTTCCAAGTCAAAAGGTTGAAAATCTACGTAGAATAATATGGGGAAGAAAAAAAAATAATTGCAAACATTAGATCAGTGTTTATTCCTATTTCACGCGAAAATAATTTGGTTTAGGACGCTTACTAGGGATAGAATTTGTACTTTTATCTTGGTAATATACCACTGTTGGCACTTTTCCATCTTCGGGTTTCGAAGAATCTAATTCACTACGTACTGTTTGCCATGCTGTAATAAAATATTTACTTTAATATTATTAAATTAAAACAGTTAAGCGGCCAAAATCGTATTCCAATTGAACGTACTTTCGTGAATGTATTTAATAATCTCTTCATGCTGAGGAGTTATAGCTTCTTGGGGACTTTTCTGGTAATGAGGTGGTCGTCTTCCATTAACTTGATAAAATACTGGTCTCGGAGAACTGAAAATGGTATTAAAAAAATAATTTTACTTAAATTATTTTTTCCTCAAGGCCAATGGCCAGCGAATGTGATTAGTGATTAGGCAATCAATTTTAACCAAGGCTTACCTCATATCAGCTGTACTAGGACTACTAGCGGTAGCACTAGAAGGTTCTCGTTCTCCAGTTTTTTTGATAGGGTTCGCAGCGTCAAGGTTATCGAACTTTTGGGTTATTCCTGGCCAAAAAGAACGCGCATTATTCGATTAAATTAATTAAATACCTTTCATATATCTAGGGGAATAAATACCTCTTCGTGTATTCGTTATAATTTTATTAGGTCTGTTGGACAACGTATACATCCTGCGTATACTCTCCCTTCTTTCCTCGAAGGATTTACTTGAAAATGAAAAAAAAAAAAAAAAAAATTTCCTTCCGGGAGCGTGGGAAATATTTTGACCAATCAGAGATCAATGTCCTTGAGGCCAACCCTCAAATGCAAAATAAATAACGCGCCAAAATAAAAATGAAATAAACTTTTGTTTCTGTTGCAGTTTGGTTAAAATGAGTTTTGTATTAAAGTTAAAATAACATAAATACTTATTTGACAAATTAGTTAAACAAATAAAAATAAATCTAGGAATATACATTAAATTATAACAATACATAGCAGAAATTAAAATTAAATACTTTTTGTCCAAGTTCAGTCTGTAGTGCATGTATAAACTATAAACTAAAAAAGAAAGTGAATATTTTAAATAAGGCTTTGTACTTTGAAATATTGATCCGTTCCAAGGATAGCACGAATTCAGAG
The DNA here is from genome assembly GCA_963920705.1 of Odiellus spinosus. Classification (NCBI taxonomy): domain Eukaryota; kingdom Metazoa; phylum Arthropoda; class Arachnida; order Opiliones; family Phalangiidae; genus Odiellus; species Odiellus spinosus. The sequence continues at coordinate 12,853,501 of OY987235.1, read as the reverse complement.
AGCGTGACCTAGAATTACGTTACCTTTATTGATTAGTTATCTTAAAAATACCTCTCCCTAGAACATTATGGAGGTATTGCCCTTAGGATTCATTTTATACACGCTGCGAATGATAATTGTGAAGTGGCTAAGATTCGCTTCTAAAAACACTTGAAAGTTAAAGCTCCGCAGCAAATCAAAGACTATAGACCTGCCCGCGCAACAATTACTCGTTAAATATAGTGTAAAAGGGTTTTTCGGGTTTAATGTCTAACGATGACAATCTTAGTGTTTACAATTTAGACGAATTTGAAGATGATTCGGTAGAAAGTGAAAATGATTCGGAATATAATCAAACTAACCGTAATTGTCAACTGAATAGTAAGTATTAAACAATTAAAATTAAAATATGAAACTTGCAAAATTAAACGAGATTTGGCAATTAACAGATTTTAAATTAAATAAAAGCAAGATGTCAACATTAACTCAAAGACTAGGTTCAGCAAAAAAGAACAAAATTAACGAACTACAAAATAAAGTTGATGAATTAAAACAAAAATTAAACGTGAGGTCGATCGGAATAAATGCTAACTTCTCATCTTCATTTTGATATTATAATTAAGATAAGTATTTCAGGAAAAAGAAACGGAAACCAGATTATTGAAAAAGGTCCAAGCTCGACAAGAAAAAGAGCTATCAAAATTCGAAAACTCTAAAGCCGATATTCCCAACCTTTTTCAATATCACAGCGAGGAAGTAAGTAAGTAAGCGATGCTTAAGATTTTTGAGTCCGATACAAAGTTTTATAATGAAAACTAATAAATTGGTTAAGGAATATTACAAAACCGATTAAAACAAATTAAAGAAAAATTCTCGTGAGTATTTCTTATCAATGACCGCGGGTAAATCCAAAATTAATAAATTATTCAATTTCAGTGAAACAGAGCTTAAATTGAAAACTAAAGATACGCAGCTTCAAAATATTAAAAAAGAATTGCAAAGGTTACAGAAAATTGTCAGTGATAACGAGTTAATAGAGAAAGAAAGTTTGAAGCAAATGGTAAAATCTTTAAAATTGGATTTGGAAGAGAAAGAAGCCGCTAATCAAGTATAAAAAATAAACATTTAGTTTTTATAACTTCAACGCTCTTCAAATTTAAAGGTTAATTTGAATAGGTTCTCACGAAGAAGCTAGAATTGCTGACGAAAACTCACAGGCAAGAACTGGCTTCTGAAGCTGGCCGTCACAAGGAAACATACCGGAAATTGAAAGCCATTGAACAAAGCTATGAAAAATTGGAAATCAACTATAATGCAAGAAATGAGCTCAAATCTGAAATGAATAATAATAATAATTTAGGGATGATCAAATTTCTTTGGTATTCGAGACAAATATTAAATGCAATACCAAAATTAACACTGAGATGAGTAGTATTTTTCAAACTGAATAACAATTAGTTTTCGACGTGGCAAATATCTGGCGCGAGTGGACCGAATATATAACGAGAACCGTCTAAATGATTAACGAGAATCGTCCGAATGATTAACGAGAATCGGCCGAATGTTTAAAATATTTAACGAGAATCGGCCGAATGTTTAACTAGAGTCGGCCGAATGTTTAACGAGAGTTGGCCGAACATTTAACTAGAAGTCGCCTAATATTTAACGAGAATTGGCCGAATATTGAACAAACAGTAAAGGTCTAAAAAAAGAATTGATATTCGTTTCAATACTAAAAATAACACGTTAAACGAATATTGAAACAGTTATTCGTCTAATAATTAGTTTTGAGGACCACTATTCGATCATCCCTAGAAATTATATATAAAAAAATAACTAACATTGAATTTATATTTAATTAGGAATTGAGAAAAATTAAAGATAAACAAAATATTTACACCATGTCAATGGCCAGAGCTTCATCTAGGGTCATGCAGGTCAATACAAATACATATCCAAAAGAAGACTCCGTAGTATCTGTAACATATTTTTAGATTTAATTCCTGAAAAACATTTGTATTGTAAAAAAGTTTGAATAATTTCATTTACAGTCCAAATCTGACGCAAAAACGACTCCGGACTATTCGCTTTCATCTAGTCACGGTTCGAGTCCTCCTAGTCCTTCCTCTTTATCATCAATATCTCCGAAGAAGTCTCCGCCTCGGGATAACGCGTATACTTCTCCAGCGAAACTCAAACATAATCATAATTTAGAAGAAATTGACGCTGGCAAAAGGGAATCCTTACTAGCTAAGTTACGAGCGATTGAAAAAACTAATCCAAAAGTTGCGGAAGATAAAACTACATCGGAGCCTCCTATTTTTGTTAAAAGAAGCCCTCAGAAAATGGAAAATGGTCGTAACACTCATGATACTATGCCTGAAGTATCGGTAAATGCCGAGACACTATTAAACCCGAGACGAACGTCAGCGAGAAGAAAAAGTTCCCTTTCCGTATCCAGCAATGAAAATCTATTACTCGATATGCAAAAACCATTTACAGTTGAAAAAGTTGCTACAGGAGTGACGGGACAAGATAATAAACGAAAAAGTGACTTAATGATTTCCCTTTTTGGGAAACCTTCCATTCAACACGATGATAATGATTCTATCTTGGATTTAAACTCAGAATTAAATGTTTCTAAAAAATCTAACAGAATTAGAGGAAGTGAAGCCATATTCTAAATAAAATAACTTGGTATTGGGCCAAAACTGATTCTGGATCGGTATTGGTACCAATGTTGGGGTTTTATCAATATACCAATATATATCTCTTCTAAATTACCAATAGCTTCTAAATTACTGATAAATTATAAAGTTACGTAGAATCAGTTCCATAATTTTAATCGTATTGGTATCGATATCTGCTAAAATATTAGTATTAAAATCGCTTAAATTATCGGTATCAGTATCGGATAGGGTAAAATATGTTATCGGCCAACACTGAAAAGATATTTAAATGATTCCAAGATATTTTTAAAATTCTTCCATATAATTACTGTCCAATTTAATCTCTGTTTATCTCTCTCTCCATATATATATATAAGGTTTTTAACAGCACAAAAGTCTTGTAGGCAAAATACTATGTTGAGATTTCTATCGAAGTTTGTTAAAAAAAATAAAATAAAATTATAATCAAGATTGTGTACCTTTATAAAAGATTTAAAATAAAATATTTACCGAAAAGAGAGAAAATACTCCGGATTGCGTATAATACCTTTGAATGACTTCCCTAATTATCGCTGGTTCAATACATCCTGATACGTTATCACAGCTATTTCTAGTCTCACTCTTTAATTAAAAATTGAATTAATTTTTTTTAATTTAATGTAAAACTAATTTAATTAGATATAAATACTTTTCTTCGTTTCTTGGCCTTCATTTTGCTACACCCCGCACCAGGATTCATTACTTGACTAATAGCCCCAGAATTTGGTGACAGTGGCGGCGATATTGGAATCTAGAAAAAACAATATATAAAAAATGGAAATTTGTGGTTACACAATCAGGGGCGTACCAAATCCCATTTGCCTCCCCCGGCTCTTATCAACTTTTATGAACTATAAGACAATGGGTGGATGTGTGATTGACTGCTATGCACATGCATAACTAATCTAGGATCCTTTTAAAGTATAGACGCAACCTGACTCGATCGAGTCTTGTCAAATTCATCTACATGTTGCTGTTTTTGTACATACGCTTGATGTTGATTTTTCTTTTCATGTCAATTCCACTCTCATAGATGCCGATTTCTTTCATTATTCTATGGGAGCACACTTACATGAAAAGTAAAACCGACGACACACGTATGTAGAAATGGCTTTGAAAATTTTTCCGATTTCTAAGGATTAAATTTGAGAGCTTGGTGCCAAGTCAATTTGACAAGGCCCGAATCGAGTCAGGTTGCGTGTCTACTCTACTTTAAGGGCAATAAACAAGCCTCTGAAATCGTTTGAAATGTTCAATTCTTCTTTTCTAGCTAAGAATTAACATTTTTTAACAATGGATCTCTACAGTAAATGACTGCAGCGTACAAGATTTTGACACGAGTTGGAGCCTTCGCTTTGGGCAGATACTTCCACCCTTTATTATTGCTTGCGTGGAAATTAACAGGACTATATAGGTATTCTAACCAAAAAAAAATACAAAATTACTTACTTGACCCGGAGAATCGGGCCTATGGGGTCCAGCTGGTTTATTGGGAATGTAATTTGTCAGATGAACACTGGGAAACTCCGGATTATAAGAGATTCCGGTAGAAACTTTGGATATAGGATCACCACCTTCTCCTTTGCCTTCTTTTTTAATCAATAAAGCGAGATCAACTATCTATATAAATAAAATAACTTTAGTTACTCGCTTTGTCCAATTGCAGAAATTAATTAAGAGGTGAAAATGAAATCTAAAAAATTAATTACTTGAGCCACAGTTTCATACGCCATATAATTAAAAATTTCTAAAGCTGAGGCAGTTGTTTTAAGATCCGTGTTTGCGTCTTTTAATAACCAATCGCGAAATTTTGTTGATCTAAATTTCTTAGCTGAAAAGAAAACACTTATATGAAAAAATGAAATATATTTTGATGTTTATTTATAAAAAAATATTTAATTTTTTACCAAACGAAGCCTGTCTAACTTTGCAAAACTCAAAATACTTTTGTTGATCCATACATCGTGTCCTTTGTTCTAATCTCTAAAGAGTCGAATTAAAAATGAATTGTTTAATTTAAATTAAATTAATTTAAAGTGATGCTGTCACCATTTATTTGAAAGGTCTTTGGAATATAATTTAATTAAAATTTTATGTCTTTGTGTTTTTTAAGAAGCTTCAAAAGGAAAATATGATTTAAAAATTAAACTTCAGTTTCGTTTAATCACCAATTTTTTTTTGTTTAAATTAATTTCCTAAGATTGAATGTCAAGCTACATTCATACTAGAGACTGAAAACCCGTTTATAATGTTTAAATCCATTTTTCAAGCGAATAATTGAATTTTTTGACAAAAGATCTCTACAATTGACCCCAAAAGTTTCTATTTTGACCTTTCCAAAATGGCTAAAAAGGGTTTCAAAGTGTATAGTGTGAACGCGGCTTAAGTGAAGTATAAAAATCGGCCTTCAACAGTATCGATTTCGCAATACATTATGATAGCGACGCTCTCGCCATCTACGATAGGAACGAAACGTACGAGTTTCTGAATTAAGTACTTTCACGAAAGTGACCTCTCGAAAACAACCTATCTTATGGCAGAATGTGCGAGAATCAGACTTAAGAATGTTTTGAATTTTGAGCACTTAAAAATCTGTCACAGCCTCACTTTAAATTAAATAAAATCCTAATATTTTACTTGATCGCGTTCAAATTTGATATCGTCAAACACTTCCTCTTCAAAAAGTCCCAGAAGTTCACCAGTTGTATCAAAAGATGCCACAAAATCTTGACACATTTTGAAACGTTTGGATTTCGACACTGATTGCTTGTTATCTGATTTTTAAAAGAATCACAATCAATTTATACTAAAACTTTAATAATATAAAATCAAGTTGAATTAAACTTACCGAGACTTTCTCCGTCTTCTTCATCTACTCCGGTAGCTTTGAGAATTCCTCCTTTCAGATCCTTAACTTCCAAATATTTAACTAATCTTCGAAGTTTAACCTGCGATAATAAACAAAAATAAAATTAAAAAATCCATATTTAAACTATATAGAAATTATGAAAAATATTAACCTTATCTTTTCTTAAGAGAAAAATAATATCTTCTGGACCAACAACTTTACAATTTCTCATCGCAGAAACATCAGCAGCTTGGTAAAGCTATAGTTAAATGAATTACACTAATTAGTGTCGGTTTTAATTACAAATTATAGAATAAAAATATTACCAAGGGAAACTTACTAACGAAGTCATTTGTTGGCTGACAATTTCTTCTACTAACTGAGCTGATTCAAACAATGGAGAACTGCAATCGCCAAATCCATACCTATATTAAATTAATGAAAAATATTATATATTTTTTTGCACCAGTATCTTATCAAAAGGTAAAATTTTATCCAAACATAGCTCTAGATACAAATTCACAGAGATAAATTAACCTTAAATAATTAGACATAAAATCTCAAATTCATGGATTTACGTCTTTATGAAAATATGACGGAAAATGTATTAAAAAAAATAGATTTCTGCCAAATTTCGAAAAAAAGGGCTTATAATTTTCAATATAAACTTGACAACCGAAAGGAATTTTACTATTTTGGGGATGAAAGAAGGGTTTTATCTTCTTTCAAATGGAAGAGGATGGGATGTTTCTGATTACACTGATTGTGCGGGAAAAAAAGGGGGACAAGCAAGTTGATGGTCGCATTGATACCACAGTTCAACCAAAAAAAGGATTTAAATTTTTTTTCTATTTAAAAACGCTGTCATTTTAGAAGAAAAAAATCTTACTCTTTAGAAACTTGGCGATAACATGGAATAGTCCTTTTTTTTTGGTTCTGGCTAAATTAAAAAGAAGCCAATGAAAAGTATTCTGAAAAGGGTCTTGTCAATACGAAATTTGAGACGAATTTTACAATCTTCCATATTTTTGATTAAAGGGACAATGAAGACGAGAAGCGTGTGATTTTTAATATATATATATATATTTTGGATCTGGTGAAGTTAAAAAGAAGCGAATGAAAATATTCTGAAAAGGGTCTTGTCAATATTAAATTTGAGACGAATTTTACAATCTTCCAAATTTTTGATTAAAGGGACAATGAAGAGTCTATAGCCAGCTAGGGTTACTATCACCAGGGTTCTAAAAACCCTGCTATCACTGGTTTCCGTTTTGAAATTCAACCCAAGAGAGGCGCCGATGCTAACCCAAAAAAGTTCAAATAATTTCCCTCTGCCTAACCAGGATTTTCCAGAGTACTCAGAAATGTTACGGATGCCGGTTCGGGCGATTGGCTGAGACTATGGGAGGGTTTTCATACATACTGGAATCAAGTTCGCCAGTTAAAACATTTTCAGAACCTCTTGAATCCTATCATTGACTACGGTTACGGTTACATGATGGCTCAAAGAGCGCTTTATCGGAAGGCGCCCTGATGCAACCCCGGCAAAAACGCTTTTGCATGGGTTACATCAGGGCAAAAACGCTGTTTCGGAAAGCGCTCTTCCAGCCTTGATGAAATGGCGCTCATTATCTCCTGAGCATCTAGATGACTTCAGATTAAATTTTAAACTAATCTTCGAAACGATTCAACAGTTTCTTATTTTTTTCATTGTATACTTTGTCGATAATGAATGGTATACACGTTTATAGAACGATTGATGCTCATGGTAAAAATCGCTGTCCAAGCAACTAACTTCTAAGATTGCGAGGCGGCACCGAACTCGACAAGGAAGGGATGCTGGAAAACCTTTTGAGAAGCTGGATATGGGCACGAAAGAGAAGAGGAAGAAGCGGCGGCGGAAGGAGAGAAGAACGACTAATTACGGAGAGTGATCCATCTTACCGAGGTCGGAGAGAAAAGAAAGGATGGCGAAAAGGATACATTCTCCTATACCAAATAATCTACGTGACAAAACTTTTCCCAAATAGAATTACGTAACGCGTGTTTTTCACGAAACTATATAACCTATACAGTTTGAAATTTCAGAATGTCGTAAGTTATATACTTCTTTAGTTGGTTTCTAATGGGCCTTTCAGATGATACGTGCTAAATCATGAGCGAATAAAAATTGCGTGGCATTTTTATTGGACCAAGTATACAAGATATTAAGTCACTATATTAGAACTGTGAAGGGTAAGTAAAACTAGGTTAAAAAGCTAAATTTGGGCGACTCTGAAGAGGGTATAAGGAATGAAGGTAAAATCATCATTTCAGCAAACTTTAACTGAAAGTAGATATGTACATTTGTACAAAATCATTTTTGAAAATTAACCAGCAAAATCCGATGCCGAATAATTCAAGACGTTAAAAATCGTATAAAAGTTATTTTAAACTACACTCTTGACCTAACAAAATTAAACTGTATTTATCCAAATTAAAAGTTAAAAGAAAAAATAATAATAATAAGTTAGGCTTAAGACAGGGTAAAAAAAATACATAAAATGTTGAGTTGAGAAAAAAAAAAAAAAAAAAAACAATTTTAAAAATGCGATAGAATTTCTTTTCGTGGCTAAGGTTACTAGGAATTTTATTTCGTTTTTAGGGTGGTGGTGCGTGTAATTTATCGATATTGGTTTATATTAGGACTCTCTACTCTCCTCCGATGGTGGGGTGTAAAAGAGGTTTTAAGGGTTAAGAAGAAGAAGAAGGGGTCTCCTCCGGAAGTAATGGGTCGAGCCGCCAAGAAGATAAGTTAGCCTTAGACAGTATATACGCTTCATAGGCTGAACGGTGAAGCTCTACTTTTAGACGAGGTAGGAAAGGGTACGGTATGAAAGGGAGTTAAGAGTTTAGTGGCTCGATGTTGGTGTCTCGAGGGTCGCATCTATCCTCATTAGAAGGAGCGCGGAGGCAGACACCGGCCATTCTTCATCTTCAGTTCGCTGACACACCAAAAAGGCCCGACACCCCACCAATGCAGCCACGCGCCTATAGATAGCGCGCAGTTTGATCGACCAAAACCTTTTTATATGGCGTATATATTATTGTATAATGTTATGGAAGCTACTATACTGCCCGAACTGAAGAGTTTAACTAATTTTACGCCAAAATTCTAACAGGGATGTAAATAAAAAATGGTAGGATTGTATTATATTTTTCATAAAAAACTGTATATTGTCTTCAATAAACAACCGTAATTACATAACGGGCCTGGAATAATATCAAGAATATGAACATAGGAAGGCCCGTTTCTCCGTAGAGTCTAGCCGTGGGTGGGATTTGGAGCTCTGGACAACAGGGCTCCCTAAGTTTTTACTCTACATGTAGGAGCATTCGATTAGATTTTTAAGCCTAATATTTATTTGATTTGCTGAAGAGTAATGTAACCCTAGACTGGTCCCTTGATAAAAAGCTTTCTATCATATTCTTCATAATATGGTACACTTTCAAAGTATGGAATTTTTGTAGAAAATAGAACCTCTAAGATGGGGAAATGTTCAGCTTTAAAAATATTATTTAGTATTCTTATAGAGCCTATCTAATTTTATACCGACGCGTTACGAAATTGGTCTTAGAACTATTTGTATTTACTGTAACTAATATCCGACTGCTAATTATCTAATTATCGAGTATTAAAATCCAATTCCAAAAAGGAAATTTTCAAATTAGCTATTTAAAGAAGAAAATAGTCAGTTTGCTTTTAACGTAGGAGAGTTGGGGGAGTTTTATATAGGAGATGCTGGCTACACGTTTTATCAGCCAATTAGTTCTGGGATGATTAGGGCCTTGTTTACTAGCCGTGTGGAGACCCCTCACCTCTTCTCCTAGCATTCACCCATTTCAACCCTTTTCCACTTTTCAGGAGAGAGAGAGAGAGGAGCAGGGCGGTGTTTTCAAACGTGGAGGCAAGCAACTTTACTTCCAAATTAAAGGTAGAAAAGGGTGGCTTTTGTAAATACTCGAAACACCTCGAAGGAATTGAGGAAAATCAGTATACAGAGTCCGGAGAATCTATCCGATGTAGGAAGCAAACTTTAGTATATATATATATACATATTATATATGTAATGGGGGGAAGAGGAAAGAGAATTGGTAGGGGAGAAGGTTTATATAGCGTAATTTAACGCGCAATGTTAACATCGACCTAAAACTCTGGGCGTTCCATTTACTAGCAGTTTACTCGCGAACTGTTTGTAGGGGCGAGCGGGAGCTCTTAACGAGCTTGAACAGGAGAGCCGCTGCGGGCCGAAGGGGTCAAAAGCGATAGAGAGTCAATTATTCCGAGAGAGAGCCCTTAGTTTAGAGAGAAGGGAAGAGGAGGATATTGGTAATCGCAACTTCGCACCAAATTCTACTATAGCCGCCGTCGGGATTTCGTTTTCTCGCTTAAGTGGCTTCCGGTGTTGAACGGTAAAAAGAAAATTTTCAAAGAAAAGAGCCATACTTATATATATAGCGAGAGAGATAGAACTAAACAACTTCCCCTATATACCTATTCGAATTTCGTAGATCAAACGCTTAAGGGGCCGGGGACAATCAAGACAGTTTTAAGGAATCGACATATTACGGAATAAACCCAGAAAATCTCTTTAGGCCTTTAAAGTTTTAACTCTGTTTGAAAAAAATAATGTAATAGTATTGTATCTAATAATTGGTAGAAACGAAGTGATGTGTATATATCATTATATTTTATGCTAACTCGTAATCAAGGTTATGTATCATTAATTTATGCGATTTAAATAACTTGATCTAAAGTTACGTACTCGTTCCATATAGGCTTTCTCATTGTCTGTATATTTAGAATTAGAAACTCACTTGGTTTCATGTTTAGAACCTGACATACCCACTCTCCATGTCACTGGTACGAGTCCCGGCCTAGGATAGGTTACCGCTCTCCTAGCTTCTAAGCGCTGATTCAAAAATGGTCCTTTACTTATCGGTAATGTGCATATTACTAATATTGGTACTAGGCTAATATTGGTACTTCTTTCTCTCTAACTTATTTTCCGTCCCAGATTTTGGGGAAAAATAATAGTGTTTAGTTCCTAAGATCTTGAGAAGTAAACGTATGATGAAACAGATTACAACAACCTCAACTCTTGCTAAAAAAACGAAGTTCACAAAACTAATGATTGTTTTTCTTCAAATCAAAAATATAAAACGAAAGTTATGATTAGTATAAACAGAAATTGCGAGGCGTGAAACCTATACATAATCCTACGTATGAAAAAAGGAGGGGTGTTAAAAATCAACTGCATTTCTTTCTCTCTTTCTCTTCTAGCCGGCCGGAACTTGCGGGTGGAAGGATCAGTAAGCTTATATATAATTCGAATAAAAAAAAAGTAAAGTATATAAAAAAGCAAAAAAAGTAACGTTCCAAATCCGTTTCTAACAAAACACTCTTTTTATTCCCAATAACCGGCAACCCCAGCGCTCTTTCTTTCTAGTACTAGCACTAGGTATATACCTTAGCAGGGAGGGAGGAAATACGACTGGGGTCTATGGAAACGTAACAAGGTAGTTTTGGCACCGACTCATTTTCAAGTCTTCTTTTTTATTTTTCAGTACTTTTTTTTTTTTCTTTCTTCATCCTTCTTCGCGTTTGTTGGAAGACGGAGGTCGAGGAGCGAGAAAGAAACGAGATGGAGACGAGAAAGAGAAGGAAGAGAGGATAGGATAGGGAGTTCTCAAAAAGGGCCAAACCACAAGGGCACGACGGGGCTTTTCCAAAGACTAGCCCCCATTCCACCCAGCCTCTCTTTCTTCTCCACGCATCTTCCCGTTCCCGAATCATCCTTTTTTCGCCTATCCTCGCTTCCTCTCATCCCCCTCTTCTTCCCATCAGGTCGGATAAAACCTCAGGAAATGAAAGCAAACCTCAAATCCCTAGCTGGCAACGGAAAGTTCTCTCTCTCTCTTCCTTCCTCTATAGCTCTCGAAGCGGTCTTACTCTCTCTCACACTCTGGTGGAAGGCGCCGCTCTCAAACTTTTCGCTCGCTATATACTCGCCGCGTTAATAAGAGGGGGTCGTTTATTAACTCCTTTTCCAAGGAAATATATCTATAGGCTTCGTATTCTACTAACGGGCCGATCTTTAAGTTCGGTCCCCGGTCCTAGCTTTTTTTTCTTTTTTTCCTTCACCCCCTCTAGATCGTATAAGCCGAAATAAGGATTTAGGGGTGGAAAAAGCGAGAAAAGAAGAGAGAAAGAGAAGATCTCGAGAGAAGAAGCGAGTGAGATGGAAAAAATCGTATCGTTACTATGGCAACCTGGGGCGTAAAGCCACCTGAAGGCTTCGGCTTCTCCGCTATATTCTTCGCACGCATCTTTTCCCTCCTCATCGTATTATGGAGACTGATTCCCCAACTGCAAACACCGCGGGAACAGAACGAACTGGTGGTGATGGTATACGTATACGATACGAGTTGTTGGGGCTCCAAGAAGCTGTCTGAATGATATAAGGGTGGAAATGGATAAAGAAACTATAGACTACTGACTCTCTTTTAAAGAAGAATTGGTGTATCGTAATATCAAAGCCACGCAATGTTTGCTAGTCCTCCTCCCACTCGATTCTACAATATACGTGAATGCCACGTCTTAGATACCTAATACTGTCTGTCTTTATGTTTCCAGCCTCGAATTTGTTTACTCTTAAATATTTGACGCGGATTTTTATAATTGGCCATAATACTCTCAATCAATTATTAAATTGAAGGATTAAACAAAATATTTGCACGCGTTTTAGAAATTATTGGAAAATACTAGCTGACTTGGTCAAATATTTATTTAAATAATGGACCGTACACGAGTGTCTATGTCTAAACATTATCATTTTTTATTATAATATCAAGATAATCTAGCCAACTTCGGAAAACCCGGGAAAATATTGCGCCCCAAATCACGGTCAATTTACTAAATTCTGCGCATAGCGCCATTGTCTGATACTTAATTATTGGCATAGATTCAAAGTTCGGTTTAAGGTCAAGTCCTAATTTAAACCATTTGGCTCTTTACTATCGTTCATAACGTTCTTTTACATTTAAGATGACTTTAAGTAAACAAATTTTGGGTAAAACCAACCCAAAATTTGTTTACTTAACCCACTACCTTATTTTCACGGGTGGTCTAACGGTTACTAGTACCACCCGTGAAAACAAGGTAGTGGGTTCAAATCTTACCGTGATCTGCCATCTTTTTCACGGGTGGGTTGCATCTGATAGGTTTGTAACATCGAAATGATACTGACTAATCCGAAATTTGGTTAATTATATGTAACACAACTAAAGCGTTATATAGGGAGCGATGTATAGCTGTCATATCACCTGATATGCCAATTTTTTCCATTTTTATGATTCTTGTAAAATCTATAACTACATAGTTTGAACCGTTTGTTGTACAACTTTTATCTCCAAAGATATTTAACATTTGCGAAATGTTTTTGAACCAAAGTATATTGTTTCTCCTAACACAAGAATAGTATACAACTCTACATGTTTTACAAAAGACATTGATGGGCGTCGAAACGTAAGAAAACCAATCTCAAAAACCCTCTTTCTTATATATATAGGGTATAAGCACAGTGGTTCCATATAGTGGGCTCTTATAAAAAGAGTATTGATTGGAAATACATAGACCGCACACGATATACGTCGGTAAATAGTTCCAGGGAGTTTGGTGGTATCTAGGGAGGGCAATAAATTTCTGCGGCTCTTTTCCTAGGTCTTGCGGGGATTAACGGCCGGGACGGGCCTATTTTTTTTTTTTTTTTTTTTTTTTTTTTTTTTTCCTTTTTGCGGGCGAGAAATGCACTCTGGAACCGAAAGGGATCTATTCCGCCAGAGAATACCCTTCCAAAGATATCAAAGACGAAAAACAAAACACGGACAGTTTTTTGTTTTCACTCCAGGTTTTTGTTTCACTCCATAGCATAAATAGAAAATTCCTTCTGGTCATAATATAAGAGTCGTCTCGGTTAGTTTCCTTAATTCTAAAAATCAACAGTTCAAGCTACTATCAGTTGAAAGTTTGAGCTTTATAATAATAACCTGGCGAGTTACTGTCATAGGTTATAGGGTAAAAACATATTACTATCTTGGAGAGAATATAAAACCAAAACGAAAAATCGTCTGCTAACACGCGCGACGTCTTGTTTCCTAACGTAACTTTCCCCGAATTTAGAAAACAAATTTTTAGACGAATGGCAGTGATAGGAATGTCAAGCTATACCAGTCCAAATTAAGCCTGAGCTTTATATACAATGAGCAAAGGCCCGTCATTAAGGCGAGATCTCCACGAGACTTCCGATTCGATTGGTCTCTAGCCCTTATACGAGAGGAATAAATAATCTCCATGAATCCTGTTAAGCCTTTTAAAATTTTAAATTTATTTCTAGTTTATTATTTGTTTGTAAATGGACGGATTACTGATGGATTAGGCATATTTAAACTATAAGGAATCGATTAAAAATAACTTGTTAGGTTGCATTCTCCCTTTAAAGTCAAAAATATTTACCACTCTGAATCCACGGAATCTTTCAATTTATAACTAGATTAATTAACTGCTGAGGTTTCGTAAGAAAAGATTACGTCTTCAATATTCCAAGTTCCAACAATTCCCCCTTTTTTAAGACGGGCCTATATCGTTATCGTCATGTCCTTTGTAACATTATAGCAACGCTCTTAGAGAATACATAAAGGAAATATTTGTCCGATTTAGTTTTTTTTCCCAATCCTTTAGATTGTGAATATATGATGATCTGTCTGGATTTAACCTGGATTTGGTTTCTATACATTCAGCAAATGATAAGAAAAACAAAAATAACCATTTTAAATTCCCATACGCATCACTATAAGCACTAGGGTGACTTTTTGCAAGGCATAACTTCATTTTTTTATACACCAATATACACAACATAAAACAAGTTCTTTCGTTTTTTTTTTTTTTTTTTTTTTTTTTTTCGATGAATAAAACTATCGTTATTTTTCGGGGGTTTCTTTTCTATAAAACCAAGCAACCACCACCGAGGGGATAAGAAAAATCTCTCTCCAACCTTATTCCGTATACCATCCAAATTCTCACTCTCTCTGTGTGTTATGTAACAGGCGGTAATGTCAATACTAAAGATACAACAGCGAAGAAATAAGACTTATACCTTATCATTGCAACCAACAATCGTTTACGAAGGACCAAGCAGATTTTGTTCCCCCTCCCCTGCCGATGACCTGATACTTTAGCTGTGCAGTAAGAGTCTTGCCAACGCCCTGTATTATTGGCTTACTCAGCGAACTCGAAGAAAAGTGCTAAAAAAGAAGTTCCTTAACTTTGATATGTAATGAATAAAAAAAAAAAAAAAAAAAAAAAAAAAAATCCTTGGCGGTTGAAATTAGGATATCGGAGCTGAAATAATATGATTGGCCCGAAATTATATATATATTTCAAATTTTACCCAACTTCAGAAATTTATTAAAAATTGTTTGATCTCGAATACTTTTTTTTTGACATGGTGATTCCAAAAATAAATTCAAAAGCTATTCCATTTTTGGATCGAAGTTTCCCTTTAAACTGTTTAATAAAATTGCTTATATTAGTGGCTCACTTCTCCTATTATACCCTTCTGGTTCCGGCTGGTTTCAATACATAAAATATATAGCTTTTTATTCGCTGAAATCTGTAACTGATGCAACTATATAACTATATAGTTCTCGCATTCTCCTTCCCCTTCATCTCTTGTTCTTTTGTTATCTGAGCGCCCTTAAAGCCTACATTTACGCGCCTATAACGATATTGGATGTGGAACAGTTCGCATTACAAATATATACAAAAAAAAAAAAAAAAAACCCCTACACCAAAACACACACAAAGAAAAAAACCACCACCAAATAAAAGAAAAGTAAACCAGAAAAATTCGTAAATTACGATTAGAAATGCCACGAAGAGCGTTTTTTCTTCGCGGGTGAACGCTTATAACTACAATTTAACAATTCAGGAAGTTTACAAACTATAGAGAAAATCGAGGTGTAATAATACCAAATGTAAAATCTTACAGATATAAAAATAGTTTCGCAAACAAGAATGTGTAAGGATTATTATAGAGATAGAAAAAGTATCTTTCCGCGGAGTTTTTCCTGCAAAGTCGCCAGTTGGATAAAAAAATTCGAATAAAGAAAAATAAAGAAAAAACTATATAAGGGTGTAAACGGGTCCTCTGATAGTTTGGAGAGTCGCCTTCAATGTTTGTGGCTGCTGACGATGAAGTGGGGGATAGCGGCTGGCCCTTACCACGCGCCTTGCTTTCCGCTTCTTCCTCTTTCTCTCTTACACTCGCGTCTCTTCTCTTTGGTCGGATGAAAGGTCAGGAGTGATTCATCGTCGGGGATTCCCTCACTATCGAGAGCCTGCTTCCAGCCTGATAAGGACTACGCCGCTCTGTACCCCATCCTTATATAGCCTACACCACGCTCTCTCTCCTCCCTTCTTATAAAGATGGGATACAGGGGTGGATACCATAGACATAGCTGCACCCCACGAGCAAGCGCTAAACTCTTATTTCTTATTGCTTCTTTTCTTCCTAGTATTTGTATATCTAGTGAGTATATATCGTCCCGCCCCCTCCTCCTCCACCACTATTTTCTTTCGGTAAAAAAATGATTCGCCGCAAAAACGTATATGGTTAAACTCCCTTTTAGTTTACGCTTAAATACTTTTCCAAATCTGTGAGAATTTTAATTTATGGTAAAAGTTGGAAAAAGCCGTTGCTTACAAGTAATCAAGTCTTTCGGGAATAATTTCATCCGTCCAAAGCTCGTAAGTTCGGATTTAGTTTCAATTGCTTCGATACAGAAATTTCTATAGGAGCCTGTAGAAATGCTCCCACATTCGAACATTGAAGCTCAAAGAGAAGCTACAATTCAGGATGAACCAATCTTAAGGTATTTTCTATGATACGCCTGTAAAAATGTTGTTCTTGCAGCGTACCAGCGTTCACGAGGCGCGATTGGATTTTAAAACATATATACCAGTTTCGTAACGTCAGGGGTGATACCCAAAGTTGTCCTTAATTTTAGTGAAAAAAGTAATAGAAAAGTAACTAAATAGTAACTAAAAGCAAGCCGTTTTGCGCAAATTTTACGAAATCAATTTTTCGAGTGGCGAAACATAATTTTATAACCTTAAAATAATAAACGTAATGTCTACTTCCTAATGGTGCGATCGGTTTATGCCTAGGAGGTCGCAGAGAAAAGTTACGGCCATTTGCATTTTAATATAGGGCTCATTTTTGGACTTTTGCTCGATTTCTAATGAGTGGGGAAACATCTTTTTCGAGTGGCGGAAAATAATTTTATGATCTGAAAATAATAAACGTAATGTCTACTTCCTAATGGTGCGATCGGTTTATGCCTAGGATGTCGCTGAGAAAGGTTACGGCCATTTGCATTTTAATATATAGGGCTCATTTTTGACGCTCATTTTATGCTAGAAAATATATTTTCTTGAAAACCACGAGAATTATTATCTTTTACACAAATAATATAGTTAACTTTGCTAGCTATGAAAATGGTAACTTTTAGTAATCAAATTACAAAAATAGCAATTTTTAGTAACCTTTTTTCAAAATAGTAACTTTTAGTGGAAATAGTAACCTAGTAACGTTCTTAAAAATTTCATCTAAAATATTTTTCCTTCGTTCACAACTTTGCCACTTAACGAGTAACAAATGACACAAGGAATTTCGCCTAGCAGAAATAATTTAAGGAATAATAAAATGCAATTCCAAAAGGGGGTTCGTAAAAAAAAAATGGGGCGATGTAAGTAGAGTTTTTAGACATCGGGCTAAAATGAATAGATTTTTAACGCAAAAATTTCGATCATTCTTCATCAGAATAGGCCTAACGAATTTCTCCCCGAATTGTTAGAGAATATACATGGTTCCGGGGATTCTCTAAAGAAACGGAGAAAAAAATTCCCCAATGCCGAATCACCCCTTTCACCAGACCCCTTTATTACCAAAGGGGTTGGGGTGAAATTTAAAACAAGATGGCATGCATGCATAAATTATTTTACATCGTTGAAAAATATTTGTATATTAGGGGGCTCATAAAGAATCTATATTTGAAGAAATCTAAATGAAACGGATCTCCTAAATTAAACTTTTCTATAATCCAGCGCGAAGTAAAATATTTATAATGAATAATGCGATATGGTTGGTGTCCTATGAAGAAATACTAATAAAAGTTTATATTTGCTTTTGGTAAATGGGGATTAAATAGTTCGCTACAAGAATGTATGAAATTTAGTGAAAATAGGAGAAAACATGAATTCTAAACCATTTTTTTTACCCTAATTACAATTTCACAAATTCTAACAACGCCTCCTATATTTTATCAAAGCCAGTGCATGCGAAAAACAAAAAACAACAAAGGGGAAATCTAGTTGGATAATTTTCCACTATTGTGGCGCGATTAACCAAAGATTTTGCAGACGGGTCTCTTCCGTTTCCGTGGCAACCCGACGCAGTAACATCTACGTCGGGTTGCCAAGGTAACGGGAGAGACACGTCATCAAAATTGCTGAATGATCCCGCCACCTATCGAGAAAAAACGACAATCCTATACAAGCTAAAGTCCTCTCCTGCTTCATGAGCGTGCACTGGCTTTGATAAAATGTAGGAGGCGTTGATTTTAAAATTGAAGTTGCTAATTTTCACCAAGAGTGTACAGCTAGACAGAATTTGTAAGATTCAATCGAAGCGGTTGTTGGATGAAACAAAAAATTCGTGACTAGGAAAGGGGTTAAGCCGAAGTAGCCTAAATTATAGAGAAGTAACCAGATTTATACGTAGGGTGAGATTCTAACAAGCCAAGTCGAAAAAAATGGTAAGAGCAGGCTCGAATAGAAAGAGTGAGAAGGCACGAATATTCTCATCAAAAAAGGGTTAGCGAAAATTCTTTTACAGTTTTTTTTTTCTCTCATCTCGGCGTGTGTTAGAGAATAATAAAAAAAGGAGTAATCTTCTAGGAGAAAATTCCTCCTACAATTACTGGTAATTTCGCATGCAAATTTCGCGCGGCGTTTATCACGGGACGAATCGCTATCAAGATCGTAATTTCTTTTTATACGAATCAGGCGGTCACATACTTATACAAATTACTTTATACGAATTTAAATTTATTCCGAAACTGATTGGAATAGACAGAGTAATAAATTCCATACAAAGAATCATACACGCCGTCCATTTTGGATAAGAATAGAAATGTCAACATGTCCTATAGATTCTAACTAGAGGTTTAGAGCACCATGCACCACTGGAATTGTCTGTTGAGATTTCTATTCTTACCCAAGATGTAGGGCATGGCCCTGACATTCACGTTTCACTGTGTGAAATTATGAATCTAGCAACAGAGTATACCATTTTAAAGAAACAAGTGGAGATTAATCAATCAACAAAGGTGTAAATCAATACCTGAATTTAAATTCCAGAAGGTTAAGTTTTAAAGTAAAGTATAATTAAAAACGTAAAGCCTAAAACTGTTTTACACGTGTCAATTTGGGTCAAATCATCCTAATAAGATCCTTTTGATGGTAAACTAATGAGTTGAGTTTAATTCACCTCGTTAATTAGGTTCCAGAATCATTGTACGTCATCAAGTGCGGAAAAAAAAAAAAAAGATACAGGCATATTTTTAGTATTTTAATTTTGAAGTTACTTAATTTATGTGTCAACCCAGAGGTGTACAATTTTGAATATGATTTTTTAATGCAATGTAAAAACTAAACACAATGGGGACAACCTCACTTAAAATAATCCCAACTCAATGGTTCAAACATGCCATTTTTTTTTTTTCAGTGACACACTAGACCAAAGAGGATTTGAAGAAGAGTGTTTTGGATGTATTCAAAGAATATATAGTGAGTTTGGAATATCAGTTTTTCCTCAGCCAGGCATAAAGGGGCCCACATACATTAAGCGTTGGATATATATTAAGTAACGCGTGCATCTAGAGGGGGAGAGCCGAGAGCGAGAGTAAGGCCACCGCTGTCCAGCGGCGATAGCCAGACTACGACGGCAAATGGATTAGAATACGCATATACCTTATACGAAAAAAAAAAGAAAAACGATTTTTCATTGGGATTAGGCTTAGAAGAGTCTAGGCGAATATTTATTCTTAAGCCCATGTTTTGGTTTAAAAAACTTTATTCTTTAAAAAATTGGGGTTGAAGAGTGAACGTATATATTATGAAGTTTATATAAAGGTCAGGTCTCATTTTGATGATTTAAATTATTTGGCTACCAAAGGTAAGTTTTCTTAACGAAAGAATGCAACCTGACAACGTGTGATTTTACATCGATTCCTTATCGTTTAAATAAAAACATTTACAAAAGCTAAAAGTATATTTTTAACTTACCCGGAAAGTAGGCTGAACAATAATCCATGGATAGATTGATATCTCGTAGTTAACGGGTCACTGGCGAATCACGTGAAAGGCTTGCGATTTATTCCGACCATAGAGGGTAGAAAGGAGAGGAGTGGAATTGGCAAGGCAATTTTAGAATTCTCGCCTTTCTTGTTTTATTTATTTGTTAAAATCTCCTTACATCCGGTTCATCGCCATTGACTGGTTTCCAACCTATCAGAGTATAGAGGGTAACCTCTATGATGTGATAGAAAAAGTCGTAAGCATACCGGAAATTGAGATGCAAACTGTCAAGCGAGAAACCTCCAAGCCAGGCCTTCTACTTCTTCTTTCTACCCTCCAAAAGTGAAACGTTTCGCGCTTTTGCTCGGTAATCGGTGACATGTTAACAATGAGATATCAAATTCTCGCTGGCTTATTGTTAAGCCTACTTTCAGTAGAAGTTAAAAATGGATTTCTGGCTTAATTTTCGTTTCTAAAGATTTTGCTAGATTAAGCCAAGTTTAAATGATAAGGAATCGATTGAAAAATCACTTGCTTCTTTCTCCCTTTAACGGACAATAAGCCCGTTTACTAGGGAGGTTATTAACTCTTAAAATTTGAATTTCTTTATGAAAATAACTATTGTCCCCTTAACCATCAGTCAAGTAATGGGGTACTCGCAAATCTCCCTGGCATATTTTAAGCCTTGGTTTGACTCTTGACACGTTAACAACTTGGATTAATACAGAATTTACCGCAAAAATCATTCGTGGTCTGGAATGGAAGGAATGTTAAAAACATCGGTATATGTTGCAATTCTCTCTGAATTATAAATCAATTAATTCTTGGTAAAACTTTATTTTATTATCTAAATAAATATTAAAAGTGATAAAATTTTACATGGAACATGGACATTACTATTGACGAGTTCCATTTTCTTCGAGACAAGTCCTCAAGTCGGCCAACTGCCTTTCTTTCGTTTTCAAATTCTTCTTCAGCGCCTTGATTAGGTGATCCTTGACTACAATTTCGTTATGCAAATGGTTGACGCGTTCTTTTAGCAAATTAATTTGAACCTTTATGGGCGCCGCCAGCTCTTTATTTTCCATCGTTGTTAGAAGTTTCGTGGTTTCCACGTTTGAATCTTTCATTTTCGCGCAATCCAGGGCTGTTTTGCCGAAAATATTCAAAGCATTGATTTCGGCTCCATTCGCCAACAAAATACGCGCTACCTCAATATAGTTCGAAATAGAAGCGTAATGCAATGGCGTGAAGTTATTGTTATTTCTAGCGTTAACGTCGGCGCCTCTTCGGATTAACTGGTCCACGACATCTTTACGATCATGCAACGACGCCAACATCAGCGCGGTAAATCCATCTTCGGTACAATCGTCAACTTTCGCTCCTTTGTCAATTAATAAACTGACTATTTCCATTCGACCATCGAGGCTAGCCCTCATTAGCGGCGTAATAGCGTTCGAACTTTGTCTCTTATTAGGATTCGCTCCTTTTTCCAATAAAGTGTTTACAATAGTATCGTGTTTATTTTTGACGGCGAAAAAAAGCGCACTTCCACCAGATAGAAAACAGTCCTCAGTCCCGTCGATGTCGGCTCCTCCTTGCAAACATCTTAGGACATCGTCTGCGTCTCCTCTCTCGGCGGCGCAGATCAACCTTTTTACAGTAAATGCCATTTAACTGCGCTATTAAAATCGTTGAAACCGCAAACTACAAGAAGTCTTGAAGACGGAATATTTAATTCTACCCCAGGAAATGTTTAGACCGATGTATTTAATATGAGCTACAAAAAACATTCGTATCGCTATAACGTTTTATATTTCGCTAAAAACGAATCCACAAAAAACAGGTGGCCTAAACAGTCCGATTATTCTTTTTTTTTTTTTTTTTTTTTTTTTCAAATTTATATCGAAATTTTAAACGTCCCCTAACTTTGTTTCTCCATTGTGAAATTCGAAAAGAATATTGTTTTTGGTATATTTTATATCAAACACAGTTATATTAAACGTTATGTAAAAAATAGGTTGCTACGCACCCTTAAAAAATATTTCAAATTAAAAACTAACCAAGATTGTGGAGCACTTATCATTGCAAGTTGAAAGGTTTAAAAGCTTCACATTAAACAGAGCAAGTTTCGTAGGGCGAATTTAATTATATAATTTTTTAATTGTAAAAATTGCATTGCGGTTTTTTATTTACGGGTTTAATAGTAAAGCCTAGTACACCAGTTACATCGAAACTTGCGTAATTTTTTTAGTTCGCGCCTTTACTCGCAGATGCCATTAACCTCCAATAAAAAAAAAAAAAAAAAAAAAAAAAAAAAAAAAAAAAAAAAAAAAAAGTTCATAAATCTAATTTTGGGTCAAAACAGAAGCCCGGCACCACCCCACTTATCAAACCGTAAAATTATAAATTAATAAAATTAATATTATATAAATTGCAATGTAATGGGTAGTAGCCTATACTCCATGGCAATTTTTAAGCCTTGGTTTTACTCTCGACATGCTAAAAACATGGATTAATAAAGAATTTAACTCATCTTAAAGGGGTGGAATGGAAGGAATGTTTAAAACTTGTGTATATGCATGTAATTCCCCGATTATATTAAATTAATTCTTCGTAAAACTTTATTAACTAATAAAATATTAAAAGCGACAAAACAAACTTCGGTATATTCTGCAATTCTCTCAGAATTATTTTAAATTAATTCATTTTCCAAACTAATTAAATATTATAGGTGACGAAATTTTAAATGGAACATGGACATTATTAGTGACGTGTTACATTTTCTTCGCGTAGCGTCTTCAATTCGGCCAACTGCCTTTCTTTCGTTTTCAAACTCTCCCACAGCTCCTCGATTTGACTATCCTTGGCTACATTTTTATTCTGCAAATGGTTGACGCGTTCAGTTAGCCACTTATCTTTAGCCTTTAGGGTCGCCACCAGGTCTTCTTCTTGTTCCATAGCTGTTAGAAGTTTCGCGGTTTCCATATTGGGATCTTTCAGTTTCGCGCAATCCAGGGCTGTTTCGGCGGAAATATTCAAAGCATTGACTTCGGCTCCATTCGCCAACAAAACACGCGCTACCTCGATGTAGTTCGAAATCGAAGCGTAATGCAATGACGTGAAGTTATTGTTATTTCTAGCGTTAACGTCGGCGCCTCTTCGGATTAACAAGTCCACGACATTTATACGGTTACTCAATGTCGCCCACATCAGCGCGGTTAATCCTTCTTCGGTACAATCGTTAACTCTCGCGCCTTTCTCAATTAACAAACTGACTATTTCCGTTCGACCATCGAGGCTAGCTCTCATTAGCGGAGTAAGAGCTTCCGAACTTGGTCGCTTATTAGGATCCGCACCTTTTCCTAACAGAATGTTTACAATAGTATCATGCTTGTTTCTGACGGCGAAAAAAAGCGCACTTCCACAACATCGAGAGCAGTCCTCAGTCCCGTCAATGTCGGCTCCTCCTTGCAAACATCTCAGGACAGCGTCTTCGTCTCCTTTCTCGGCGGCATCGATTAACTTTTCTACGGTAAATGACATTTAATTGCGATATTCGATCGTTGAATCGCAAGTAGTCTTGAAGATGGAATATTCAATTCTCCCTTACGCAATATTTGGACCGACGTATTTAATATGAGCTCCAAAAAAACAACCACTCATTGCTATCACGTGTGATAGCTAGAAACGAGCCCCCAAAAAACAGGTGGCCTAAGAAATATGTAGAGCAGTCTGATTGTTTTTGTTTGATTTTCTATTTTTCAAATTTCTACTATAATTTCAAACTACAGCTCTTTAAGCAAAACCTATTTCCATATAGAGTAAGTATACCTCTCTGCCAAATAAAGTACTGTATAAAACACTTTTAATTCTCCATGGTATTTCTCCCAAATTAAAATATGTAAATATTTTATGAATATACTTATGTAACACTTATTCTGTATATTTACTTTTGAAAATAAATTTCAAAATAACAGAGTAACGCATTCAGTAAACCTTCAATATAAGAGGCGCCTGATGTCCGTTCACGTGATTACACGATTACGATGTGATTAACAAAATTACAACAGTGATTACGCCTGACTATGCTTTGTAATAATTATTACACAACTACGTACTCATATCAGCCAGTGTACACAGACAAAGTGAAGTGATCAACCTCTCGTTAAAATGTTTACTTAAAAAATGGCATTTATTTTAATTTTATTTTATCCTGACCCTTTCCTTTACATGAAGAGACTTAAAACTATTATAATCACCCTCTATTTAAAGAAAATTTATAAATTTAAAGTCGGGGATATTCTAAATAGAAATTGGAGAATGTTTTCCGAAAAGACTTCGTATTCATACATATATATTAATAAGAGTTTCTAAAGATGTTATTTTTAATATAAAATTGAAGAAAACGTGATTTTTGCCAAAAAGATCCGTCAAAACGCTTCTTAATCCCCTCTTCTTTTTTAATCCCTCCTGGGGACTAGACTGTTTAAAACCAATTTGCGTGACAATAAAACGCCCATAAACTATATATGATAAGAAAAAAAAATCGAGTTTTCAGCGCGTTCAAATCTAAGCAAATCAACGCTCCCGCCCTTTCTATCTAAAAATCAAATCGCGTATGAGGGTATTCGTGTAAACGATGTAAACTCGGCGTTATGTATCGACACACGAATGCCGACATTTCAAATTAGAACTATTTTTGATAGAGGGCGGGGTTTGGACTAGATAATCCACAAATATTTGGATAAATAATTATTATAATAGCCAGTTAAAGGGAAACTTGGAGCTAAAAATGGAAGAGTTTTTGAATTTATTTTTGGAATTCCCAATCCAAAAAACGTATTCAAGAATTTTTCTCAATTTTTAAATTAATTTCTGAAGTTTGGTAAAATTTGAAAAAGATTAAATATAAATTCGGACCAATCATATTATTTCAGCCTTCAACAGCGCTTGCTATGCCCTAACATTATGATAATAGGGCGGCGTTTGATGCCTAAGACCTTGGTGGTTCAGGGGTATAGTCTCCGGTGCTCGAGTTCGTACAACTATGCTTTATACCGGAAATCATTGTCACCTTGGATCAATAATAAGGCAAGGAGCATTATAAGTCTCCAACTATAAACGACTCTAAGGTAAAGTTGACTACTCACTGGTTGACTGGAAGGATAACACTAAACTCTTCACAGACAAATATCCGGTTTAGTATAAAGGGGAATAAAAAAAAATGTTAATCCAAACCGAAGAAATACGTGCTTAATATTCAAACGGAAGATTTAACAAGTTATCTTTATTTAAAGTGAGGATGTCACTGATCTTAAAATGGCCTTAACGTTTCTCTGTGAAATCGAGCAAAAGCCCGAAAATAACTCCTGTATTAAAATGGCCATAACTTTTCTCTGTGAGCTCTAAGGCATAAACCGATTACACCATTGGAAATTAGACGTTCCGTAGATTATTTTAAGACAATCAAATTATGTACCACCACTCGAAAAACGTGTTTCGCAACTCGATAGAAATCGAGCAAAAAGCCCGAAAATAATCCCTATCTTAAAAGGGCCGTAACTTTTTTCCACTATCACCTATAGTCATAATCCGATAGCACCATTAGCAAGAAGGCATTTCTATATTAATTTAAAATAATAAAATTATGTTTCGCCACTCGAAAAAGGTGTTTCTCCACTCGATAGAAATCGAGCAAAAACCCGAAAATAACCCCTATCTTAAAATGGCCGTAACTTTTCTCTGTGACCTCCTAGGCATAATCCAGTTGCACCATTGGAAAGTAGACGTTCCTTAGATTATTTTAAGACAATCAAATTATGTTTCGCCACCCGAAAAATATGTTTCGCCACTCGATAGAAATCGAGCAAAAGCCCGAAAATAACTCCTATCTTAAAATAGCCATAACTTTCCTCTGCGAGCTCCTAGGCATAAACCGATTACACCATAGGAAAGTAGACGATTCTTAGATGATTTTAAGACAATCAAATTATGTTTCCCAACTCGAAAAAGGTGTTTCGCCACTCGATAGAAATCGAGCAAAAGCCCGAAAATAACCCCTATCTTAAAATGGCCGTAACTTTTCTATGTGTGCTCTTAGGCATAAACTGATTGTACCATTGAAAAGTAGAAGTTCTTTAGATTATTTTAAGACAATCAAATTATGTTCGCGGTTTTAAATTTAGAATCTGGTTTTTAACAGTATGAAAAATATAATCCATAGACTTAGCTTCGAAGAAAAATGGTCACTGCCTCCCTTTAAATAAAAACAAGTTCAAAACGATTAAACGAATCAACTAGTCTGTTTTACCTTCATTCACCAAGAACTCTGGTGATCATTAAAATTAAACTAACAAAATTAAGTTAATATAATTTCTCATGGTTTATTCTAAAACCTTATAGGATCTTATTTACCAGCCTCTGTTCGATCCCGTGTCTTTGTATATCCTCGAAAAGATACTAAAAACGAAAGAAAACAAGGCCTTTTTTTTCAACGAAGCTAATCCGAGAAAATAAAGGGGAAAAAAAATCCATCGAAAAGATTGGAAGAGAACAAATTCTGGTAGAATGACACGTGGGGGCCCAGAACGCGGTGGTGACGGTGGCCTAAGGATCCCAGCAGTTCTCGGTTTGGATCCGAGAAGAGAAAGAGCGACTATAGGGGGCACCACTAATGACCCCATACAAGTGTTCTCGACAAACGGCGAAAAATCTGAAAAGACCCTTCCCGGAAAAGATCCCCTAGAAAACCGACGGGTGACAGCTCATTACGTTGACCGGCGGATGAGGATGAAGAGAGAGAGAGAGGGAGGGAGAGAGTGGTCTTAAGCTTCTCGCGGAAGAGTGGGAGGAAAAGATGCCAGATTTGAACCCTACATAAAATTCACCCTCCCCATATATACACCGCGCTTATTTTAGTTTTGACAAAAGTCTACACACTGCTAATTGTGAAGTGGGCCCACAAATAAAGAAGTAAATCCCTTTTCTCCTATTTTGAAGGGGCTTCCTCTCATTTTTTTTTAAACATTCGAAATTGGCGTATTTCACCCCCCCCCCCCCCGTCCCCTCCGGGGGCTCGCACCCTCAAAAACTCTTATTCACCCCGCTGTCTACGCAATTAGCCAAATTTGGAACGGCGTCAGCCAGTTTGTTATATAATATAGGAACGAAAAACGTGCTATAATCGTTATCATTGTCACCTGTAACCGAAATCACGACTTGATACGAATCTATCCCCACTTTGACAAAAGTATACAGTCGTGTTGATTTTCAAGAGGAGGTAAAACACCTTATAAACTTAAAGGGAAACTTATAAGAAACATATTCGAGAATTTTTTCGCAAATTTTAGACACGATTTTGATGTTTAAATTAATTTCTAAAATTTTGTAAAATTTGAATAAAAGTAAATATAAATTCGAGCCAATCATATTTTCAGCCTTCAACAGCGCTTGTAATATACTAACATTAAAAAAGGTTTCATGTATTGGACATTGTTATATAATAGGTATAAAATAGGCTTGACGATACATGTACAGAAGCGTAATGCACTCTGATCTAAAAGATAATAGACAATAGGTCAAAGTCCAACTCACCCGAGTTTACCTCTATAGATAACGGGCTAAAATGTAATCAGTTGTTATCGGACCTTACATGAGAATAAATGTTTCAACTTAACGAAGCCGCCTCTTTTATTAGACATCAAACGCAGGACATTACAAGTGCTGCTGAAGGCTGAAATAATACGAATGGCTCGAATTTATTATAATTGCTTATATCCAAACTTTTAGAAAATGTGTCTAAAAGATATTTGGCATAGTGATTCCGAAAATAAAATTCAAAATCTGTTCCATTTTTAGCTCGAAGTTTCCCTTTAAAAAAGAAGAACAAAAAAAAAAAAAAACTCGCTGCTAGCTATATATCGAAATACATATATGAAATATGTTTGACAGCGGCTTATAAATTTTGGGTAAGATTTAGTTGGGGGTAAAGTTGAGTTTGTGACGCCAACTAACGAAGGTTTAGTTTTGGTACATTGAAGGTGGCCTTTTATATACATATATACAGAGTTATATAATAATAAACCAACTAAAGTGACGTCAGAAATGTCAAAGCCACGTACGTAACATGGTCAAAGCTTCAGAGATCGCGAGAGCGGATTATACGAACGAGAGTAGCCGACTCTTAAGCCATTTTAGTATTGGCGAGACGCGGTGGGGTCTTCATCCTAAGGATTAACCAGACGAGACCAACTAAGGGGAGTATTAAGCAGAACGGTTCGCTTATTCGGTAGGACGACGTCATTAGAACATCGACGTAATCACCTCACCTATACCAGCGTACAAAATTATACAAGCGATTCTACAGCGGTTTCAGGATATTCCGGCGCAAAAAAATATCATAACCGGAAAGCGAGCGAGGGTAATGACCAAATTATTCGTCGAAGAACGATTTTACATGGGCCAAATAAAATTAACTGGGATTATGTTTACTCATCATCGCTATATTGTAAACAAGTCCCAAGGAAATTAGCGCTGGTAATTGCACAAAAGCTGCGTTCACAGTCACTTTGAAATCGTTTTCGATCCGTATTGTTTTTATCAAGAACCCATTTATGATCTAAGATTATGACTCCGTAAAAGCCACCAATCGCGTGAGAATCAACTAGCCACCTGACCAGAGTGATGACGTAGTATTGGGTAAATTTTGGTTCTAAAAAAATTAGAAGATGGCGACTATAAATTTTATTTTTGCTGTTTTAGCAATTCCTTCTTTGGCATATGTATATAAAAGAATAGCTTTTTAACGATCTTTCCGAAAATGCTACTCAAATTAAATTTTGAACTCCCGAAAAATCCTCGACCTAAAGGTATATAATCGCAGACGATTTCTGCGCGAGAGTTTTATTTCAAAGTGTTCGGAACGCTTGTAGGGAAAAGAAAATGTATTATATCACATAATCAGAATGGTTGAGAATCAACTGTTGCCTCTATAATAAACACGCTAACATTTTTGGTATTTCTATATGTATATTTTTAATTCTACGAATATTTCCGAATTTTCTATATCCCTTCGCTATAACCAATAAAACTGGGCTACAGCCTTAATCAGTCTGTATAACTTTAGCACTATATATAAATAGGTATAAAAAGCTAATACGCTCTTTATCTTATCTAAAAAATATAGATGATAATGAGAAAACCGAAATTATATCTTTGTTTCATACTGAACTCTCTGTTTGCTTGTTATAGGACGTATGATACAACTTATAAAAAACTTATAGAAAAAAAAGGTTGTACCAAGCGCAGTCTCGTATACCGTAAAATGACAAATGGTTTTCTTTCTGGTTCCCTTCTTTCCCTTTTGGTCCGAGAATCTCTCTTATTTCGTTACTTGCAGGCGGCCAAGGAGTTATACAGCGAGGAGAACGTCGCGCTTCACGCAACGACGGAGTTTGCTTCTCTTGATATTTAAAAAAAAAAAAAAACTGCCCCCCCCCTTTTTTTACGTATGGAGAAGGGGGGGCGTCCTATGCTATCACAAAAAATGCCTTTCGACAAGGAAGAAACGAGAGTTTGCTTCGCTACAAACTGAATTACTCGCGAAGAGTAAAAAGAAAGAATGCACGACGAAGAAGAAGAAGAAAAAAAAAAATGCCATAGAAAAAAACTGGGAGAATTAGTAATGGCCTCTGAGGGCCAAAACTGCAATGAATAAGCAATGGGAGTTAGGGATTTTATACCAGAGGAGATTCGGGGCTGTATCCTATCTCATAAGGAACGAACATTTCTTATACCAAACCTCCCCCGTTCTTGAAGAAGAAGAGATTTTTTTTTTTTTTTTAAAAAGATGGTTCGAGGGTGTAAGGAAATCATTAAAGAACTCCTCCCCCTTATCATATTTTTTATCGCAAAGTTTAAAATCTTATAAGTAAAAATGAAAAATATGAACGCCCCCGCACTGGGGACTTTCGAGAAATATCCTTAGGGTTTTCAGTAATGATCGTTTAATTTTTTTAGATTTTTGCCAAACTGAAAGTTTTGGCGATAAATATTTCCCCAAAACTTACCACGCGAATCTTAAATGTATAGAAAAAAATTTAACGTCATCACTTACATCATATCTTGTATTTCAGAGGTAAACCAGTCTGTTGGTGAAACTTTGTTACCAGCTGGTGTAGGCGATACGTCGCCATCCAAAGGCTGTATAAATAAAAAACATACAAAAAACAATATGAAAAAAGGAAAATTACATTTTTAATGAAAAACATGAAAGTGTCGGGAAAATTTTTAAGACTTTTCTGAAACCAGACACGCGAATAAGCTTTGCAGATGATTTTTATCATCATTTATAGTTTATCTTGAGAGATTGAGGCAATGTTAGGAAAGGCGTGGGATAGAACACTATAGAGTTTTGAATTGATACGAGGCTATCCTATATCGGCATTGGCTCAAACTTCGAAAAGACGACCATAATATGGAAGCCTACTGTTTATAAATAAAAAATTTCCCCGCGTTGTAATCTATAATAAATTGGATTAAAAATCCAGCAGCCATAAAAAAACAGGCAGAGCGCCGCGTGAGTCAGAAAGGGTCCATGAAGCGAGAGGGTACTCTGACTGGCGGCATTGATTATACTACGAGGGGACTGGTGCTTGACCAATGGCGCGTGACCCCCCCCCCCCCTTTGTCCTCCTCATACATCACCCACCGTGCCTCTTTCCACTATCGTCTCAGTCATTCCAATAAAAAAGGTTCCGAGATGGAAGAGGAGAGAAAATATCTCCTGGATGAGAATGGGGATGCGAGGAGATGGGCCGAGACAAGCCACAAGGAATAGCTAGGTTCCCAAGCTCTGGCTGGGCATTGCGGTGAGTTGCTAGGTCCCCTGATGTATTATAGGTTTTTCTAGGGGTGGATCTAATATCATCCCCCAACCCCACACACACTCATTCTCCTAAAAGAGGTTTCATTCTTCAGCGAAGGCACGAATACAAATTTGACGCCCCGTTGAATATAAGAATGGACTTTACCATTACACCTCGGGGAGTCTTTTTGGTTTTAAACATTATTATAAAGAAAGATGGTTAAATTTACTTTAGATTCAGTAGTACAACTTGGTCTTCTTAAACTATACACCGTTGCATTCCGATTTTTCAAAATACGAGGTAAAATTATTCTTTATAAATGACCCCTTTTATTCGGAAAACACTATTTACTTAACCAAGGCTTAACTTACCTTCGATTCAATAATGCTTCCGCCGTCTTTCGCATTATCCAAAACGGGCTTCTTACCCTTCGGTTTGGTTTTAACTGATTTATTTAAGTTATTAGATGCCGGAGTTTCACTCGCGTTGCTTTTTTCTTGCGTAGGCATGATTTGACGTTAAAATAGATCACGCGATTTATAAGATCACTGACTGAAATACGATCGCGGCCATCATGAAATTACCGACTGACGGCAGTGTTGCCAATCTGCGAATGACAAAAATAAATTCGAAAAAGTTAAAAATAAATACTGAAAAATTGCTTAATATAAAAAATAAGTTGGGTTAATTATTAACTAAAGCTTTTCGGTTATTTAACAATCATAAAACACTCTTAAATAGACAAAAGCATCGAAAATAGAGAACTAGTAGTTGAGCTTTTAGTACACAGATGGCAACACAATACAGAGAAGAGGGAAAACGAAATCGAGGAACATCAAGGAAACTTTGCCGCGAAGTTTAAAACAGTTATAAATTCCAAAATATTTATACATTCATATTGCAGTTGGAATAAAACGAAAAATATTAAGATTAACATACAATTTCGTCTTTATAAAACAAACTAACTTCTATTCAATGCATTAAGCAGTTTTAAGATAAAAGTAAATACGTATTCCTTTGAAGTTTAGTCGTGCCGTCTCTCGAGAGTCGAAACTTACAAAGAAAATTCGATTTTCCAAAGGAAAAGCGCTTTTAAAATCGGTCCAAGCTCCGATAATTCATTAAAATTAGTGACAGAAATCCTTTGCGTTCAATTATTCGTTAGGTTAACGCTCCAGGGAGACCTTTTTAAGTTCATCTCGCGTCGGGAGTCGGGACGCGTCTCGAAGGGCCAACTTCCGAGCGAATTTAATTCGGGAGTGTCTTAAACGTCCTCGTAAAGGTTCTTTTATATTTATAAAACGTAAACGCGGCTCTTTGGAAAAGTTTCCCATTCGCGAGCGCGTCGGGGATTTTAGATTTAAAACGCCAGCCATACATATTACATTCTCTCGAGAAAAGTACCTTGCACGGAATGGAAGCTGATGGAAGAGAGAGAGATCAGACATAGTGCTCGGTAAAAGAGGGGGTGGTACCTAAAATACAACTCCCTTTTTAAGATTTTCGTTTCACTCATTCATATTATATATCCGTGGAGAATATAAAAGTGGAGTAGGAAAAAACCTTTTTCTTATAAAAAATAAAAAAATAAAATAAAAAAGCGCGAGAGAGGAAAAGGGAAAGCGATTCTCCAAATCGCATTTCCCAAGTTGAAATCTTGAATTTCAAACCACATTCTTATAATCCCCAAAAGACCAGAAATACATAGAGAGAGAAGTAGAGGGGCTATAAAAAGCGGCGGATATTGTCTGCAGCGGGTATAAACCCTAATAGAAATGATATTTTGACCACATACACTCTCAACGAAATTTAAAGGCCTGTATATAGATTCGAACTGAGGAGCGAACGCAGAGCAATAACATCTGAAGATTTAGGTTCTAGAACTGTAGAAAAACAATCTTGAACAATATTCGCGTCTAGATTTCCAGCTTCCTAGTCCGAGAGTCGAAAAAAAAAGAGTATATTTAATTCATCCAACTCAGGATTTGCAAAGAATAATTAAATCGCTTGAGTTACGCTTATTTCTTTGGGTTTATAACGCTGCACTCTCAGGTTGGAATGAACTGCATAAAAGAGAGCGAATTGATATCGAGATTTCTTATTCCTTTCATATACGGCTTTTTTTCTTCCGTTTTTTATTTTTAAGCAAAGCAACGAGAATCCGCTCCTGTTTTCTTTATGTGTAGAATCTTTAACCATCATCCACTTGAAATTTCAAAACCGCGGTTC
Source organism: Odiellus spinosus (assembly GCA_963920705.1). Classification (NCBI taxonomy): domain Eukaryota; kingdom Metazoa; phylum Arthropoda; class Arachnida; order Opiliones; family Phalangiidae; genus Odiellus; species Odiellus spinosus. Next base: position 12,820,411 of record OY987235.1, on the reverse strand, counting down.
GTTTTAAAAGAATGGATAGAAAAACGGGGTGGAAAGAGAGCTTTTTACAAGAAAAACCCTCCAGGGGAAAATGGAGAAATGGTTTTAAATTATTCCCTTACTAGTAAAGAAGCCGCGATAGATATATTTTTTGGAAGATTTTTTTTGGGTAAAGGTTGCTACGCCTACCTACGTTCAAACGCTTATTTAGGGCCATTTTTATCGGGGGTTTTAAGTCTCACTTCGGGGGGAATATTAGAGTTTAGATTTTGGAATATTAAAGAACAAAAAATTCGAGTAAAGCTCATCGAGGAAAGCCTCAGAATGAAATCAATTACATTTTTCCATTCTGGGGGAATTTAAAGTGTTGGCTTGACGTCAGGAGAGAATTTGGAGTTTAAAATATTGAACGAATAACAGTCACGTGACAAGATTTGTTCTAATAAAAATAGAGAATTTTTAAATTCCCTTTAAAGTCGCTTTCTAGCTTAGACCGTAACAATCTGTACAGTCAAAGCTAGTCTGTGTGCATAAGGGAAGAGTATTTTAAAGGGGCAGATATCAGAGAAAATTGGGCCTTTAAAGGGAGAATGCAACCTAACAACAAGTGATTTTACTCGATTCATTATTGTTTAAATAGGTCTAATCCACTAGTGAAAAAAATACAAACAAATATTAAACTCGAAATAAATTTAAAAGTTATCGGGAAAATAGGCTTAGCGGGATTAATGGAGATACTGATATCCTCGTGTATAAGGTCTAGCGACCAATCGAACGCGATTGTATGTCTCGTGAAGATCTCGCGTGAACGATGGGCCTTTGCTCATTGGTTGCTAGATCTTACACGGAGGCAATTCAGGATCTTCACGAGTCCCGCTAAGCTTATTTTCCGGGTAAGCTTTAAATTTATTTCTAATTTAATATTTGTTTTGTAAACTTTTTATTGGTGGACTATAGGCATATTTAAACGATAAGGAATCGATAAAAAATCACTAGTTAATCGGTTGCATTTTTCCTTTAAATAGCTATAAACTAATGTAGTTTTTAATTTGGAAAATATTTTTTCATCAAGACGTCAATGTTTCTATAGAAGCAAGAATCAAAAATATTTCCATCTCTTTAAAAATTTGGACAACATTGAACTTAAATTCATTGGTTCCAATCTATGTATATTGGGTGTACCCTTTTATTCGCTTATTCCCTCCCGTTAAAGAATGTGGTAATATATATATTTTTTTTTATCTAGGCGTACACGTTGACGTTTGGGTGAGATTTTCCAAGCCTCATCCTTAATTGTTTTCCTAATAAAAGAAGACCTTGAAAATAATAATAATAAAAAAAAGATAAGAGATGATAGAAAAGAAGAGAGATAATACAGAGACGTCGGCTGTCATTTCCTATACTGGCCCTGGAAGGAAAACGAGTAATATTGCCTAAAACGTTTTAGACGTTTATGGTGTCTCCTCCACAAAAGTTTTCTTTAGCGGGTGGAAAAAAGAAGATGGGGAGGGAGTCAAAAGCTATTTCTGCCTCCAAGAAGAAAGGAAGAGAGAAAGCAACGGCGGAGGCAGCGGGTGGATCAAGCGCGCGGATTTTGGAATCCTAGATATAGTATAGAAAGAAAGGCAAGGGGATAGTTTAGGATAGGGGAGAGTCGAATCGAGCACAATGACTCGGTGGAAACATAAAAAACATTTCAGAACCCGCGAAGGGAACCCATTGCGGGGTATAAGGGTTTAGGTTCGCTTCATTGTGTCCATTTTCAACGCTGGTTTTTCTTCCCCTCCGCGCCCCCATCATGGTACGGACGGGTGGTACCAGCCCTTGGCCCGGGAAGGATAGAGTGATGCTGTAGAGTAAAGAGAAAGACTACCCGGGAGAAAGCGTGCCAGAGAGCCCCCGACGCAACCAGAGCGTCTCTACCCCCTTAAATGGAATGGAACCAGTCGATCTATTTTCCTCATTCAATCCTGGTTACACCTTCTCTTCCCTTTTTCCCCCTGTCATTCGTAACGTAACGTAACATTAACGCGATTTCAATGTTAGCCACGCAATTCGGCCAACGGTACAAATTTATTTCTGCCAGTCTATGTAGTCGAATCCGCAGATTCGAGACCTAAAAACGCAATCTCGTAAACCAGTTCTACGTCGCGACCATTAAGGCTTACGGTTTGGGGGTTAACGTGACGATGGGGGAGTAAAAAACGAGACAGGGTGGATTATTGATCCACACTTATTACGTAAAAGTTTAAACGGTAGAAAGGGAAACTATTAGAGGAGGTACTTTTTTCGAGCTCTCTCGATTTGGTTTCCGTACACAAACAGAAACGATACGTTTACGATACTTGCTGAAGAAAATATATAGTTTTGAGCTCGTAATTACGATCAAACTGATTGCATGGTTTTAGTGGTTGTAAAGGAAATTGAAAAACAAAGAGAATTTTTGGAAAATTCGAGCGCGGAATCACCTCTCCGTGTAGTTTTCTCTCCGAGCGCGAATCGTCGAATGACTGCGGGCTTCCCCGCTCGACACGGAACGAAAAAGAGTCTCTCGATCTCATTCTCTCTCTCTCTCTCTCACTCCAACTGACTCTTTTTCCTCTCGGAGGAGTTAGAGCAGCGCACGCCGTTTTCCCTCCTCCTTATTCCTCTAGTTTTCACTCTCTCTGGTCTGGCGCCGGCACGCAATTGGCTCGGCGGAGGAATACACGGGTGGCGTTGAGCGGGGCTTCACTCGCGGAGCAGACGAAGCGTGGTCAGCCGCGACTCGGGGAACTCATCTAAGCGCGTCCCATACTGCTGGCTCGGTTGGCGCGGGGTCGGACGTGGTTTTTGCGGCACTCCACCACAAAAGCCAACGGGTCTCTGTCCCCCTCTCTTTCTCTCTTCGAACGCGAGCTTTTTCCTCCCCTCCCCCCTCGCAGACTCTCTCCTCTCAGTCAGTCTCTCGTATTCCGAAGAAGCAGTCGATTGGCAGAACCTCTTCGATACTCGTGAGAAGCGGCGACATATTCATTACTAAAACCGATTATAATCCGGCTCGGACCGTCTTAGCGAGAGGTTGGCAATTTTGGTAAAAATTAGAAAAAAAAAAAATCAATGAAATCTTGACGGACTTACTGAAGTAGAAATATTACCCCCGATAGTCGTTCTACGGTTTAAAAATTTTACCCCGGTTCAGTAAGGGACTCCGGCGAGTGACCACGAAGCGTCATGCCGTCGTAGCCCGTATTCGTTCGCCGGAAGTCATCGAGACCTCGATGCATTTACCCGCGGACAGTGCGGGGTCCTTCACCGACCCCGGAAACACGATGACCTCGTCCAGCAATAACGGTAATTCCAATTCGGCTAGTTCGCCTCCCGGAGCGGGTTCGACCCCGGAACTGGTGATACCCGGCGAAAGGACTCTGACCGAAGTGTTGAGCGAACACCCTGGCGAGTTGATGAGGACGGGCAGTCCCAATTTGGTCTGTTCGGTTCTGCCGACGCACTGGAGGTCCAACAAGACTCTACCCATGGCTTTCAAAGTGGTGTCCCTCGGCGACGTTAGCGACGGCACCATCGTTTCCATCCGAGCGGGCAACGATGAAAACTATTGCGCCGAACTACGGAACGCTACCGCCGTCATGAAGAACCAAGTGGCAAAGTTTAACGACCTTAGATTCGTCGGGAGAAGCGGAAGAGGTAAGACCATCGCGTCATTTTAATTTATATATTTATATTCATTAAGAATTTGGAATGTAAAACTTGTTACGAATTGTTTTTAGACATTGCATATTATAGAATATATTCATTTGAGATTAGGAATAATTCATTGTGGGGGGTATTTAGAATTAATCTGAGCTGAAATGGGAGAGAATCAACCCTTCGATATAATTAGCCGCTCCTTTTTACGTATCGTTCGTTTATTATTTCATGCCCCTAAAAATATTAAGTTTATTTGTCAACCATTTCAGGGAGTAGGCTAAAGCTTCAGGGCGTCGTTACCATTATAATTGAGATCCAATGAAAGTTTAGTTTTAAAGAAATTTCGCTCACAACATATAGAAGAAATAACTTAATAAACATCACTAATATATATTTATATTTTAAATTCGCCCCTGATGGCTGGCTTCATTAAAACTCTTAAATAATGGAAAATAGTCTCGTTAGCACGTTTATAAAGAAAGGCACAATTTCCAAATCACCGTGAAATTACGAATTATTTCCCTACCCCTGATAGCTAGCTTCATTAAAAACACTGAAGTACAACGGAAAAAATATTAATACAAGCGCGGGTTATGGAATTAAATAAACAATTTTTATGCAAATATCGAAATTCGGATATAATGCAGATAATTGTTGTTATATCTTAATTTCACTGTATTGCATTGAGTATTCCGAATCACTAAATATTCAAACGAGGCTCCCTATTATGTTAAAGGGAGAATGTAATCCGATAACAAGTGACTTTTTATCGATACCTCAGTTTAAAAAGGCCTAATCTATTAGTAAACAAAATTTACAGACAAATGAGTAAAAAAATATGAATTTACTCTGAAAATAGGCTTAAACGCGGAAGTTGAAGAGAAAAACGAAGTGATTTTTTTTGTATTGATTCATCTTCTAAAAATAAAACATGTTTGCATAGTAAAACTTATAGGAAATGTCTCTGAATTGATAGTACAAAAAATCCGAATCCTGATTTTGATATTCAATTAAAAGAAAAACATCTAATTCAAACTCTCCTTTAACTTGGTTGCATTCCGCGACACGTGCTGCAGCACACTCTTTGAAGCGCGCTAAATTCAGATGCACACGGAAGGGTGCGCTCATAGAAGTCTAGAGCGTGAAATGCGCTAAAATCCGACTATTTTCACGCGCACAACAGAATATTTTCCGATTTTTTGTACAAATCAGAAAAATTCTTACTTTTAATTGTAGAATCAATCAAAATCACCTCAGTTTCCTCTTCACCCTACATTTATCCATGTGGATAGTTAGGTATCTCGTCATTAACGAGTCTCCGGCCCATGAGCAACCGAGCACCTTTTAAATCTAGTTTTACCGTCGCAATAAAGAGTAGGCTTCTCGCGTGATTGGCCGAGATTCTTGTTAAGCCTACTTTTGAAGTATAAAGTTAAAAATAAATTGTTTTAATAGTGTATTCTCCCTATTTAAACTCGTTGTCAGGTTGCATTCTCTCTTTAATCAAATTTTGGATTACATACAATTAATAACAACATTTTCAATAACTAAACAAATTGTACAAACACGAATTTGACGATACCATAAACTCGAGAACCTCCTTATCATAAAACAACCTTTATCTCATTCTCTTATAAATAACGCGCGTGTGGTTCAGTTATAAAATATTTGCAGCATTAAATCATGTTTAAACATTTCCTTCTAACAATGCTCCTCAAAAATCCAAAGTCCAGTTTAACACGAAAAACCTTTTTCTAGGTTTTTCGGACTTCAAGAAAAGAATCCCGACCCCACACTCATAAAATCATATTTCACAAAACCGAAAGAATAGAAATAATACTCACGCTTTCAAGCAAAAAACCATTAAAAAAGAGCGGGAGAAATATGTTTTAAAAGGCGCTAAGTGACTATTTCATCAGGAGGGGGTTCTTTCTTTTGCACCACACTGTCCAAGGCGGTCATAAAATATATCTCAGTTCTCTATAAAATGGTCAGTTTTCTTTTATAAAAACCACCCATGGGGTAGCCCCCTTTTACTTTGGTTATTACCGTGTTTTTGACCGCGCCGCTATAATTTTTCGAAAAAACCCGCGAATATTGAAAATATTGGAATATTGTTTCAAAAACAGTTTCGTAAAATGGCGGAATATTACACAACGTTAAACCCAAAGCTTCCGCTTTTCCAAGAGAATTAAGCTTATATCAAATTCATTTTGATATCCGCTTTTCATTTACTCGAAGCCTGATAACGTGGATTAAACGGAAAAGCTTGATTTAAGCTTCAAATTTGATCTGACTTTCCCGGAAAGCTCGATTCTTGGCCAAAAATCTTGATTTAAAATAGCCAAACTCCACATTCCACAATCTACGTTTTGAAAATCATGTTCCCTGAATCTCTTAAGGCGCGTTTTAAAAACAATTTTTTTTTTTTTTGGCCAAGAATCGAATTTTTGCGTGAAATCAAATTTGAGGCTTAAAAAAATTAAGCTTTTCGTTTAACCAAGGGAACAGAAAAGCGGACATCTAACTGCATTTCATATAAGCTTCTCTTGGAAAATTAGCTGAAGTAGAAGCTTGAAAAACTTAACTGAAAAAGAGGCTTAACGCACACAGTCTATCTCAGAAACATCTAATTTTGGTTTTACAACATCGTCTGCTAATCAATGATTTCAAAGGGGATCTAAAAATCGAGGATAATTCCTTTAAAACCCGAAAAGTTTTCTCTTGGTAGATGAACACATGCACTAAAGCCCCGGAGCTGTGTGGCCATCGAGAATCCCAGTCATATACATACTCCACTATAAATAGTCCCGGCTTCCATAAAGCAAACGTTTATGACAGTTGGGAAAATGGGGAAAATACTAAAAAGAGGGATAGGGGGGGATTTAGAGCAGCCACGCTACAGAGCTTTGTGACTCTTTTTACTTCGTTTTAGAGAATTAAAGGCTAGCACAGGGAAGGCAGTATATGCCCGCAAAACCGAGAGAGGGAAAGAGAAAGATAGAAATAGGAGGGGAACCGCTATTAAAATCCGTCGCGAGCGGTTGTCAGCCACAAAACGCGTAATTTACGACATTTTGGTCAAAAGTGGTCATCTCTCGCTTTCCTCTGAAAGATTTCTATCTTTATTCTTGTGGAGAAGAAATATATCTTTTTCTACTTCCTTTTATGACATATAGGACGTTCCTTTTCTCTCTTTTTTTTGGTACTTTTCGTAAATATTGGCGGTTGGTTGTAAAATATGGAAAACAAGCTTTTAAGAAGGGATAATATATAGAGGGTCAAAATATCCTACGAGGGACATAACAAAGAAAGCTTTTAAAATTCGGTTTCTTTTAAGTTTTACATCAAGAATGTATATATATGGTATTTGTAACAAGGAGTTCAAGAAATATCCTTCTTCTTTGAATAATAGAATATAAAGGTTTTGCTGTAAATCAAATCGGTTACCAGCGCGTTATTCGTCTTGTAAATATTGTTAAAAATTAAGTTTCAATATCTCAATTAATATTATAAATAAAATAATGCGAATATGAGTCCCAAATTAGAAGTTGAACTCGGCCCTACACTGTATCCCTTAAGATTTCCCAGTTTAATCCTTTCTTGGTGTTCAACATTACACGAGTATTAGTATATAAGAAAACCTATTTGGATGGAATTATGAAAATCGTGTAACTACAAAGTTTCGCAGTAAAACTCAGCGGATTTAGACACCGATTTACTCACGAGAAAATAGTTCCACTTTTTATACGCGCCAAAACATTTTCCTGTTCGCTCTCTTTCTTGATTAACTATTTTAGCTGTTGTTATTCGAAGACAATGGCGCGCTTTTGACTCGCGAGAGTTAGGCCTTTTTAACTTCCGATTCAAATTTAAAACCAAACGACAACTAAAATTTTGTAGTACAGCGAGCTAGGAAGTCTGCGGCGAGTTTAGTGGAGTTATCAGCAAAATCTTGTTGTTCGCGAGTTTTAACGTTTAACTAAGTATACACCAAGTATAAATCGATTAAACAAAAAATGCTTAACTAAACTTATGTTATTTCCCTTTCCGCGTTGAAAATGTTAATTTTCACTCTAAATATTTTAAAAGTACATATATTAGACCAGCATAAGGGACCACCGAAAATGGAAAAGAGATAAGAATGAGTGAGAGAGAGAGAAAGAAAAGAGAAGTGAACGGAGAAAAATAAAGAAGATTTATATATTGGTAAATGACTATACGGGAATGATAATTGAGTGGCTTTGCTGGATAATGACACCACCTCGTGGTGGTATAGTCCATCCCCCCTCACTATACCAGCTCACCTCACTAATACGAAAGAGAATTGGAAGAAGAGAGTATACTAGCAACATATCAAGATACGGAGAAGGCGCGAGAGAATATATATAGGTGACTGAATGATTGGTTCTCCTTAATGCGCGAGAAGGGAACTATTAGAGCGAGGCCCGGGTTCGCGTGTACCTCATTTACGCCGCCGTGCAGAGTGCCGAGCGAGAGAGAACTGGATGTGTGTGAAACACTATACAAATATACAGACGCGAACCTAATATCACCTGCGTGGAAGGCGTACATATATACACGCAGTAATGGGCCACACACCCGCTTCGGGGAATACCAAACAGTATTAGAACTCTATAGTTTATACCATTATTATATATGAATAACAAAATAGGTCGACATTCGGTAAACCATTATCCATGGAACACAAAGTAAGGGAGATATAAATTATCTAGATATTCAAATTAATAGAAAGTATATTTTAAAAAGTCTCAATGCCGATTAAGGCGCGAAAATTATGTAAGATCTGGTTAACACCTAACCAAAAGATGCACGCGAAACTTTGAAAAGTAACCAAACCTGGAACCATGATCATCTGCTCCTAATATGTAGGAAACACCCTAAATCTGTCAACAGCACCATCGGATGGGTTAAAATCTTTTTCGGTACTCTTTCCTCAAACTCTATTGATTCCATTTTCCCAAATATATTAAATTACATGATAATACCGTTAGAGCACTTAAGCCTTGGTCAAGAGTTTAACTTCACGCGAAAAATTTTTTAAACCGATTACGCGATTAAGTAAATGATTACAGACTTTGGTAGTGCTAAATGCGTACTTTGTCACGTAATATTTTTAGTATAAAGCTACAGGTTTGTACGCCGATTACGTGGAGTGATCAGCCCTCGACTTCATGGCGCCATGAAGCATAGGCTGCCTTCAATGATCCTATGGAATCTTGTACATACGCAGTTATGAAGTTAAAATGTAATCATCGGATATAATAATGAAATCTATAGTAATAATCCATTTTAATACGCGTTCCATTTTCATACGTCTAGTTTTGTGATTTTAACGGCAGATTTTTGTTTTTTAATATGGCCACACATTCCGTAAAGAGGTGATAATCAAAGTAGAGTACACTATTATTAACTACTGAACTCTCTTCCTCACCCCAGTATTGAACCTAATCGGTTAATGTTTTGCCTTGCCCTTGTGGCTATAAAATGATAATGCAAATGTTTCGAGAAACGAGGGTCATGTATTCTAAACGACGTATATTTACCTGATATAATGTTTCAACCTATTCAATCATACGTTATTTTTCATATTTGAATAAATTAGGTTTATTGATCCATTTCCGGCGTGTTAAGGAGAGTCTGGGAAAGTTTTAATATAGCCTAAGTGGGGTACAACGTACAAGGCGCCCTAGAGCCTGATATAACCACTAACGATGGCTAGGTGGAGCGCGACTCGAGTTGCGACCTGTAAGCTGTAAGAGCCTTCGAGCTAGCGCTTCAAAGTAAGCGTAAGCCCAATGAAAGGGTGGGTAGATGATGTAGAGGGAGCTCAAAGAGGTACTAAACAGCTCAACCACATTCATTAATCTAATTAATATCTTAATAAAACAAAACACTATTTCCACCTCGATCGAGTGAATAATTAAAGCCGACCCTGTTATACGCCAGCTTTTCTCCAATCTTAGCCCCCTCCCCTATTCTCTTTCGTTACCTTGTAGCTTACATTCTCCTTTGGGGGAAGGAAACCGCGCGGTCGGTTCTGATTTTTCGACAGTAGCTTGTCTAGAAAGACCGCCGTGGTTTTACTCTAATAATTGGTACAAACGCTATCAATCCAATTACATTTTCTTCTAATTTCAAACTTCATTCCCTTTTGTTCGCTTTTAATTATATGCACGTTGTTTTCTTTATCGATATTTCCAAAGGAATTTTACGCAACCACTGGTTTAGTTTGGAGGAAAATCGCATATATCCAACGTGAGGAAGGGGTGGCGTTAATACGTTTATATGTGCTGAATAAGAGCTTGAACCTTTATGTTCAGGCATATATCTTTAACCAAGAACGAAGTGAAGCCCCTAAGAAACATAAAGGAGAATATTTCACTACTTTACAGTAAAACGGCGTCTGCTTATCAAATGCCGCCCTCCCCAACCCCACATCATCATGATCATGTCCAACTTAAGATCGGCCCTATTTAACCCATAACACCCTTTAAGGGATATACCAAGTATAATCTCATTTATTTACACTTTATTTAAACCCAATGGTATATATATATATATATATATATATATACTCAATTTCATCTACACTTATATTCATACCCCTCCTTGAGGACGTTAGTGAACACTATAGGTTCACTGGTTGTGTCTAGCGCGCGATGCGTGTCCTTCTTCGAAGGAGACAAGGAAGAGAAAAGAGAAAGAGAATAAGGGAGAGCGAGAGGAAGGGATAGAGTTCGAGGGGGAAAGATCAAAAAAGACAAGGTGATTAATCGTGGCCGCGAATTACATTTTCCGGTCAACTAGGTAGACGTCGAAGGGAACCATTTTCGCTCCTTCTCTTCTCTTCTCCCGCGGGTTGCCAGCTATTACTTTGGCAACCCTATAGCTGCCCCATCATTGGCGGACGGGGTGAGGCGAGAGGGGGCAAGAAGGGAAATAAAAAAAGAAATAGGTTCACGGTCCGAGTCACTCGGAAACTTTAATCCGCCTTTTCTTAAAGACCCTTTTCCCCCCCTTCTTCGTGCGGCTTGGCTTTCCTCTCTCTCGTATGGCTAGGCCTATTTTTCCTTCCATATAATACAAGCCATAACAATAAGGCGGGCAACTAGAACCTCACGAACTTCCGTTTGAATAAATATACACTATCCTTAATCGTAAATTTAAACAAATTTATATGGGCTGGTTGAACCCACTATATATCTCTCTATATATAAATATAGATTCGATTCGCTTGTATATTTACCTTGATCTCTGAGTTTTAAAGCGATGCTGACACTCTATTTGTTCAAATGATTGTAACATCATTGAAATATCTCTGAATTATGAAAAAAAAAAAAAAAAAAAAAAAAAGGGAAAAGATTCAGATTTTGGCATTCAATTAAAAGGAGAACCAATAAAAAAAACTCCCCACCCTTGGGTTCATAAAATATATGCGACTCGCCCTGTTGTACGCACGTCTGTGCGCGTGAAAATTATCAAGAACGAGATTTATCGCAATTCTATAAGAGAATGCGGCAGCACGTGTCACAGGTATTTTATTAAGCCAAAGGTGGGGCGTCTTTTGATTATTCGAAGGTTCTCCTTTAAATTATATGACAAAAGGTTTCCAATTTTTGTACAATTCATATACACTTTCTGAACATGAAAATTATCGTTAATTTGGTTACAGGATCATTTTACATCATCAAGTGGGAAAAAATTAATCTGCATATATTTGGCATTTTAGTTTTCAAGTTTCTTAAAAAGGCGTTAACCCAGAGGTGTAAAATTTTGAATAAGGGCATTTTAAAAACTAAAAATATTACCCTTATGCATTCGAAAAAAATGGTGACGGCGTCAACTTAAGTACGCGATTACTAATTAGTTTTTAAAGTTAGATACAAAGGACTCTTATATCTTAAATAAAAAAACTTATCGCAAAGAAATAACTTTAAATCTTTCATTATCAGGGAAGCTACGCGTCTCTATGTCTCTTTTAAATCTGTCGAAACTGATAGTATCTAAACTTTTACACCGGTTTTTATTTGAAGAAAATGTTGGTGGTTGTATATTTGGTCGAGGAATAAGAAAAAGATTTAGAAAACAAGAATATTGGTCTCGGGATGAGGTCAATGCGGTTTTGGTTTCGACGTCGTCGGGGAAACGTGGGGGAAAACCGAAGGGAAGGGGGACTTTAGGAGGATGAGGGATTTTTCTAATCCTCCATCGGAGTTGTTTTGACGGCTTCGACGTCCGAAACTTTTTCCGCCTGACCAATTCCTTCTGGACTACGCCGCACGCCGTCTGAACTCTGGTTTTTTTCTCAATCTTAAACTGACGTACTATAACAGCTTCCGCGTATATATATATATACATTTCGGGAAGAAAAAAAGACAAAACGATATAAAACAAGCTAACTAAAGACTTGGTAATTACTTTACCATACAACTAAGTACCATATAAAGACTAATCCTTGTCAAATATTTCGGTTAAAGGTGTAGTACCATGTATATCTTTGAAATCGTTCTTTTGTTTTCCAAAAAATAAATTTTCTAATTACTGAATTTTATTCATTTGATGACGTAATAACATTGTCACTCGCCAAAAATCAACTGGGAGCTTTTACGTTTCCTTCGAGGGATTGACCACTTCTATAAAATCTGTACAACGATTAAGTGATTACGTAACTGATAATCAAGAATATTATAAGCTTTGGTAATCCTAATAAGTACTCAGTTAAGCTACAGAGTTGTGCACCAATTATATGAAGTTATCAATTCCTTTGTATACTTCAAAATACTTGATAAAGAGGCGTGTCTTTCGATTTTTGGACTTTCAAATAAATTATCAGCGCTCGATTTTTGCCAAGAAACATTTTTTGCTTGGAGGTCAGCCTTTAAAATGTTTTAACTATGATATTATGACGTCATATGGCATTGTAGTCAATATTGATGGACAACCAATCATTTTCTCGTTCCTATTTGTGTCACATGTAGAATGAAATATCTTTCCAATTAAAATTTGAACCAGAGCGTGGTACTATCCCTTTAGAGAGTGAACTTTACAGATAAGGGCATGGTATTTTATCGCGATATAAGAATTCGGTATTAAAATCCTATCTATAATCTATCTTTTTTTCTTCCATTTTTTTTAATTTGCAGGGAAAAGTTTTACGTTGACAATCACCATCAGTACGTGTCCGCCTCAAATGGCAACTTATAATAAAGCCATCAAAGTAACGGTGGATGGACCAAGAGAACCCAGAAGTAAAACCAGTAAGTTTAACTTACATTTATCATATATATTTTCTTTCTTTCTTTTTCTTTCTTTCCCAATTTTAATCATAAAAGTTTTGTGTTGTTTTTCCCGAACCTTTGGAAAATTTTCATATACCATTCGTATACCTGACAATTAGAGGCATACGAACATTCCAACTTAACTCGATTTAAACTTATACAAAAACAAAAGCATCAATATATCGTGAACTTTTAACGTTTGTTTCCCTCAAAACACTGTAATTTGAAGATTTAAAACATTGTTTCCCTAGAAAAATATACACTTTTTTATTCGGCCTATTATTTCGGATTATATTTTATACCGTATGGTTATACTCGGATAAATTTACCGCAAAGAAAATTCCCCTTTTCTTTATAGAAAACTCTTGCAAAACAACAAAATCGATTTGATTGAATATCTTTAATTATAGTTTATATAGGAGGTTTATACCCCTAGTAAGGAAAAAACCTAGGGATGATAATTTGGGGGTTTTTTAAGCCCATATTTAGCGGCGACTTTTATAGTTTATTTCCCCACACCCAAAATATACTAGTTAGAGGGTTAAAACCGATCCCATTTACAGGGATCCAACTCTAAGGATATCCAGGTATATAATTTAAATCCACGTTCGCCTTAAAATCGGTAATGAAAATGTAACGGGAAATCAGCGAATCGTGATAGACGATCTTCATATTTCACTAAATCATAGTCTCGTCGCAAACATGTATTATACATTTTTTTAGGATTAAACCTTCAGGCGTTGGTCTTCTTTATAATACTATTGTTTCCGATAAAGGTTGATAATTTAGCATTTGCGGGATTCATCGCGTTATCGATTCTATAAGGTGCGGCGAGCCGATATGCCGCGTTACTGAACTTAAAGGGAGAGTTAAAAGGACAGATTCAAATTATATTCCATCTTAAATAGAAACAAGGGATTTTTTATCGATTCCTTATCGTTTAAATAGGCCTAATACAACAGCAAAAAAATTAAAATCAAATATTAATGTAGAAATAAATTTAAAACTTACCATAAAAATAGGCTTAGCTGGATTCATTGAGATATTTAACTCCACATATAAAGAATAGCGACCAATGACATTGATCGATGGCTCTTACATGGGGAATGCAGGATCTCCATGATCAATGTCGGCTATACCAATCAGGATAATCTCCATGAATCCAGCTAAGCCTATTTTAATGATAAATTTTAAGTTGATTTGTAGTTTAATATTTGTCTGTAATTGTTTTACTGGTGGATTAGGCCTATTTAAACGATAAGGAATCGATAAAAATCACTTGTTAATAAGTTAAAGTGATGCTGTTACAGATTTTTAATGAGTTTCAATTATATTTTAAGATCTAAGACATTTAAAAATTATAAGTTATTACACCTCATTACCTTAGGTTCCCTTTAAAATATGTATTTTGAGTCCAAGTAAAAGGTAGAGAAGATTGATTTTTTTTCTTCTATTCACCCTCTCTTTAAAGGCTGTATAAAGGGTGTTACTCCTGGGTGCCTTATAGGTTACTCGGTGTTTACCCCCCTCTAGCGTCTGTTGAAGTACGAAGAAAGAAGCTATTCCGCGGGCCATTTTTAAAGGAGGGGGCATCGTATTTTGACCGGAAAATTGTGATAAATGAGTCCAAAGGACGGGGTGGGCCACCGGGGTCTAGACCGCGCGCGTTCAAATTTCTTTTTTTGGGGCCAAATTCGAAAGAAAATGCCGAAAATATATATAAAACATTTCGCCCCTTCCGTAGGAGAGGAGCGGGCCTGAAAAAAAGGGGCATGTTTTTGGGACGATATATACATTCTGCTAGCTAGCCGTCCATGATAAACATAATATTATGGGGTTTTTCTAGGAAAATATGGCCTTAGGCACGCTTAATGAGAGCCTAGGGTCACTCGGCTACGTACCCTCAACACGAGATTCCTTTTAGGAATCAGATTCATATACTATCAGATTTATTTTAAAAGCTGTACATTTATATTGATAATTTAGCGGAATGTGAGATGAATCCTTTTATTTGAAAGCTATACGAAGGTCAAGATGCTCCATTAAGGGTTGGTAATTTTTGGGTAAAATATACTTGCATAAATGAATATTCCAATGAATCGAATAATTAAATAATAATAACTACTAAAGAAGAGAAGACACATTCTAATATGATTTCTTTGAACTAATTTATCTACCTAATAGTATTTAAATGGATTTGAATCGTGGAATGTAGGGAAAATTAAACCATACAAAATATTACAATAATAGACGTATTCCAAAATTCCCTACATAGAAAATATGTCTGAGAATCCCCCTTACTAAATAGCCTAGACAAAATAAAAAAAGTAGATGGTGCTTCTCCACCTATCTCTCTTACTTGAATCCTCGCCCACCTCTCATCCAACCGCTACCTCCCTCTAAGATTAACCGTTTAGACTAAAATTCAACCTTACGTCACTGTAAAAGGTTCTTAACCTATTTTCCATAATATTATATAAAAATGTGATGTAAGATAACAAATAATTTGAAACACAGATTTGCATATATGTTAAGATAACGTTATTATGGCCCGCTAAATTATATAATTAAAATTAACTAAACGACTAGGTAGTTTTTTAAAATATAAAAACAAAATCAATAATATAAAATTTGATTTAAGCCACAGAATTATGTCGTTTTTGAAGTTAAGTTCACTAATTGAAGTTTGTAATAATGCCAATCCACCCACCTGAACATTGAAAATTTAGATAAAATACTATGGGTAAACAAAGACGAAATAACCAATTCAAAAGAAAATTTCAATAGCTTGGAACTTAATACCCATAACCCTTGGGGTTCAAACTATTTTAAAATTAAATTTCTTTCAATACTTTTGGCACATGATATGTACGATATACGATGATGGTCATTGTCCACTAACATTCTTTCGTCCAGAGTTTTGTCCTTAATTTAATAAAAAAAGAAGGGTCCAATAAAAAATAAAGGTGATGGCGATCTTGGACGTTTCTAGGAAGAGAAGAGAGGGGGAAGGCAAGCAGTTCGGACATTCCCCTTTAGTTTCTTTCCCCCCATTTTTATTATATACACGCGCCTTACTTAGCTCTTTGCCATATCTCCTCGCGTATACCTATAAAAGGTAGGGATCGCTATATAAAAATCGGTGCCCAAGGTTTATAGAACCTAATAATCCGTCTTGGACCTTTACCTTTTCTACTTGCCTCCAACCGTAATAACAAGTTTTCCCCCATGGTTGCTGTACCCCTAATACACAAACGCTCTGCTCCGTCGTGTTAGGAGACCCAAGCCACTACATAAAATTTACACTCGATCTCAATTGGAAGGTTCAACGAATACAAAGTTCGATTTCCACACCCCTAATCTTGTTCATTTCGATCATGGACCGAGGTTGAACGACGGAGAAGGCTCCAAGGTGTAGATTTATGTAACCCGGCTGCTATATCACTTTATGAAGTAGACAACTTCATTCAATTTCGTACAGTGGACGGACAATTGTTTATCCGAGTTATTAGAGTTAATAAGAATGAAGTTGAAAACTAGTATTTAACGCATTTGATAAATAGTATCCTCTACAGCTTCGTACAAATTGCATGATATACGTCGAACACGCGGCCTGTGTACTGCAAAATCCATAGAGCGTATAGTCAGGGGAGAATTGGGCGAATGTGGAGGGAGGGTTATATTATATATATAGGGGTGATGGAAAAATGGCTGGACCCTGACTAGCTGCCGATACAGGGTGCCTTTATAAGATTCGCGAAAAATCGACAAAATAACTGGTTTCCGTTTTGAATCAGTAAATTCTAATTTTATTCAACGAGGCTAGCGTTAATTCTATTCCTACGAATCGTCCCTTAGTTAATTAGTTTCATGGATCAACTTTGAGATTTTATTTTTCCTCGCGATCGAGTTACAAAATCATAATGCATTTTATAATCCTTTTCGGCATAGAGTGTCGAGGCTTAGCTCGAGGAAAAACATTAATCATTTAAATTTCATAGCCAATTTCACCTTAATCCAATAGATATTTTCAAAATTCCCTGACATTTTAGATCTATTCTGAAATTCCCTGACAATTTAGATCTATTTTGAAATTCCCTGACTTTTCCAGGTTTTTTTTAGGTCTGTGACAACCCTGTGTAATCAGTTACATAATCGCGTAAATGATAAAACTGAGGGGCTAGTCACGTAAGAAATCAGGTGAACAAGCAGCGAGGAAAATGTATTTCAATATTTCTGGAAATCACTAAATTACTAAGAAATATATCGTTATTATTAAGGGAAATCACGAAATTACTAAGAAATATCGGAAATATGAAAGGAAATCATATGAAATATCGGAAATATTAAGGGAAATCATAAGAAATATTAGAAATCAGATTAAATCACAAGAAATATCGGAAATTTTGTAATCAGAAATCAGAGGAAGTGGATAGTCCCTCGCGTAAAACCCCTCGAGTATCTACGGTCTATACTCTATTATTTCATGGTACTCGACGACGAACGAAAATTGTGGAAACATATGATCAACGTTAATGAAATGGATATTATGTGAAGGTACCTTTAGCGCTTAGACTGTGCCGCCCTCGGTTGGCCAGATGGCGATTCGATCAATGACCTTGTTTATCGGCTTCTGACCATTGCTCGACGTGGGTCATGCTTATATTGGCCGACTTTATAAGACGCTCAATCGCGAGACTATATGTAATCTTATATATTAGAACGAAGCCACTCTGAGCTTTACTCTCATACAGTCCAAACTATATACACTCTCTCTCCGCCCAGGATCTTTAAGGGGGATTTTATACCCCGGGGTTATAAAGGACAGGAGGAGACTTAGGAGTAAGAGTGAAAAGATGTAGGGAATATTTCCTGGCTAGTAATGGACGCTTAGGTAACGCCTTTTAAGTTAAGGTTAACTTCTAAAGGTCGCGACAACTGCCATAAATGATTTTTATCCTTAAGAGTAAAACACGCCTTCGGAAGCTTTCCGCTCGCGTGATACACATTTTATCCCCCTGAAGCCTAATAAATTACCGAGATTTTTATAAGAAAATAAAATAAAAAACGATAATTATAGGGGTATAGAGAATCACGTTGAAGTAAACAACAATAGGTAAAAACCTCGAGGCGCATTTAGGCCTAAAATTTCGAGACCTACTGATACACTCGCCTAGTTTTGTATATGACTTTATTTCGTGATTAATATATATTAATTATAAAGTCGATTATTTTATTAGGTCACGAGGAGGTTAGCCAATATTATATAGAGTATAGTTTCCCACTGTGTTGAGATCACGCAGACTCGGTGAGTCACACGTAATAAGGGGAATAAAATTGAAAAAAGTTTCTTGTTATACAATACGAGGGTATTGAATTTCAAATAATAACAAAGCAAGGAGACCCCCTATAACGTCTAGACCTTTGCTGGCTTTTTACACGCACGCATAGACAAGCAAAAACATTCAATTCCGTATTAGGGCATTGTTTGGTTTAATCCTTTTTGTCGGTTCCTTTTCTTTTCATCAACCCGCGAGCGCGATATTTAGCCTGTGCATGGAGATTTACATTTTGACTTTGTTCCATTCCCGCGCGCGATTTCCCTTCCCTTCCGGAAACCCTCCTTTATCTCCCCGCCTTTTACAATTCTAAAATATTACTACACAGAAGCATATACACGGAAAACATATCGTACTATAAAAGGGTATACGAAAAGGTTAAAGAAAAAAGGAAAAACGAAAAATATAAAAATCTCCATTTACAAAAACCGGAAATTATGCGTTTTCGCCGCAGTGTGCCGCGAGTTTCACCCGTTTCCGCTTCCCATGAACGCAGGGCAGCAACAGCAACTGAGGGCCTTTGCGTCGGCGTTCGGACACCAACGACCCCCTTTCTTGGACCCGCTAAGGGAATGGGAACACCTCAGAAGAAAAACTGCCGAACAGTGGGCCCTGGAACTTCCCTGTAGGAGAATGGGCGCCAGGCCCCCCGGATCTCCACCGGGTAAGTCACGATTTCCTTCTTATCTCTATACTATTTTTCATTCAATTCTTCTTTCGATCAAACCTTTCTTAAAAATAGCGGGATTCTCAAAAATACATATATTTATTTAACGGTATCGTAATCTCCAACAATAATTTATACTTCATTCCTATAGCGAATAATTTAACTAATTTCTAAATATTTGGCAGTTTACAATTGTACATAATCCCATAAATATATAGCTGCGTTCATACTAGGCCTTGGAATCGATTTAAACCGTTCCAAAACGTTTCGCTAGAGTCGTGTGAACGGGAAACCGTCTTTTCTGGAATCGATTTGATTCAATTTCTCAAACTTCGAGAACCAGTTTCATACCGATTCGGTTTCAACAACCGATAGATGAAGCTATACAATAAATCGATTTATAAAGATAACGCGTGAACACAAGACGCTCAAAACGATTCCTTATGTAGCATATGTAAAGTTCCCCCATTACGATAACTTCCCTACTACGTAGCAAAGCCATAGTGCTGGAACACTTATAAAGGCGTTTTAGGTTTTTTTACTTTTCGCATTTGGGAAAAAGTAAAAGCAAAGCACGATATAATTAAACATTATATCATCGAAAAATTCAACACTTGCTTGCAGTATGTGAAAACAAATCGAAGTTTCCCACGAAAAGAGATTTAGTAATATAAATCAATAAAACATATTCACGCTCTGTCTCCATATTAAAATCTTAATTCAAAAAAGATAACCTACATATATACATTACTGTTTAAGAAGTATTAGTCATTAGAATTAGCATAATTTAAGTTATCTTCGTTTCTTCGACGTTAACACATAGGAACTTTAGGCAAGAAAAAAAAAAAAAAAAAGGGAAATCGAGCCGCCGACGTCGTCTAAATTGGATAGCGAGAAAGATATCCGTTTCCCTTAATTTCGCCCGATAGAAAAGATCTTCGCACCACATCCCTTCCACCTCTCTCACATTCCATCGGCCTCGAGTTCCCCTTTTTTACGTATTAGCCGCATTATAGGCGCAGGTTTAAATCTTTCCTCTAGCAAAATAAAAGAAAAAGATGATGAAAAAAAGTCGTCTTTTTTAAATGGAGAAATAGTGAGAGAGATGGAGGCAAGAAATACACGTCTTCGGTTGATAATACGGGAATGATCCGAGCGAAATTACCGGCAGACTTTTCCCCATCTCTTCTCTCTTTCTTTCACATCCCGCCTCTTATACTCCTACTCCCGAGTTGACGCTAATACCGCTTGGGAAAAAAAACTCTCATTAGTTCCACCTCTTTCCTCATCCCACGAAATGGAGGATGGTGGAAAGGAGAAGAAGGTATAAACGAGAGAAATAAGAGGGAAATAGAGAGAAGAAAAAAAGATTCTCGGCTTGCCAATGTACGAAGTACACGCGATTATCTTATTGGTTAAAGGAACACAAGCGCGCGCCTTCCACATTATCCCCCACGATATCTATATAGGTTATATATATATATACCTTAAACTTTATATCCTTCATCCTTTAAAGGGATAGTGGAAAGTAAAAACGAGTTCATTTTTTGGGTTAGAAATCGAGAATATTAAGCCCAAATTGGAGTATACTGTACTTTTTAAATAGTATTAACAAAGATAAAACCTAAACTAAAAATATATTTCTGGTATAATTCGCCAAATATCATTAATACAGTTGCATTGGCTTTATCTGTAGTTTTATGTACTTCTGAGAACAACCATATGTCTTCGCAATAAGGTTCCAAACACGAAGGGCCAACCAATTTCAACTTCCATCAGGGTTCAATTTGCTGGGCACCATTCAATCTTTAAACTTAAAAGTCGTTGAATTACAGGGACGCGCCAAAACTAGTTCCAAAATCGGATTTCATGCTTAAAATGCACAGAGGATGAAACTATAAATGGCATAAGCAGACGAAAAATAAAATATCATAAACAGGCGAAACATGAAATATAATAAACAGACGAAACTAGAAATATCATAAACAGACGAAACTAGAAATATCATAAGCAGACGAAACTAGAAATATCATAAGCAGACGAAACTAGAAATATCATAAGCAGACGAAACTAGAAATATCATAAGCAGATGAAACTAGAAATATCATAAGCAGACGAAACTAGAAATATCATAAGCAGACGAAACTAGAAATATCATAAGCAGACGAAACTAGAAATATCATAAGCAGACGAAACTAGAAATATCATAAGCAGACGAAACTAGAAATATCATAAGCAGACGAAACTAGAAATATCATTTCAATTTTCACAGTCTACCTTTAAAGGGGTACCTTGAATTAAAGAAAGAGGGAAGGGGAAGGTAGGATAGATCTAAGTTGGGGATAAAAAGAGTGAGATTCCTTTAATGTTTCAAAGCGAAGGGGTATTATACCTTTTGGAACCCCACGGTAATAGAGTCTCAAATGTCCCGGAATTGGCTTCGAAAATCTCTAGATTTTTTTTTCCTTCTTTTTCCCGAATTTAAACTTTATAAGGCGTTCGCACTTATATAACCGGAGCAAATCCAAAGAGAATTCCTAAGGGTTGATTAGCTTTTCACCTTCACGGTAGGAGCTATCATTTAATACATCAAGCGGAGTATTCTACAGAGTTCAATATGTATCATCTCGTACAAAACCCTAATTAGAGGAGGGACTTGGATGTAAAATGGTCCTTTCTACGCGAGAATTCATTCGCTAGATAAGAAATAATAAGGAGAAAGGTAGGAAGGATTATTTTCTACATAGAAGTAAACAGGTAGAACCTTTATCTTTCCCCTCAGTTTAACTATCGTTTATCGTTACTTCGGGTATCACGAATTTTTTAAAAAAAGGTCCAAAAATATTCGGGCTCATTTCGAATAGATAAACTGAAAATTTGGATAAAAGGGGTTAAATTTTCTACAAATTTTTATCCCATTTGTTGATCAGTTTCTTGTTCCGAAGGGAAAAACTTCCTCTCTCTATCTCACGCACACTAGAAGCGTTGGATTTAAGAAAATTGGGAATCCTCGCGAGAAATTTGCCCATTTTCTCAAATTCTCAGTCTTTTTATAATCTTACATTATATATAAAGGTGTATATGCCAAAAAACTTTTGTTAAGATTAGCTAAATTTAGAAGTATTGTCAAAGGACTGTGGATTTAGGGCGCGCCTTTGAATGTATCGTCGGTATTATTAAGGGGAATTCTACCTTTAAAAACGATGAAAAAAGGTTTTTAAACAGATCGTAGAATTGGAAGAAAAGAAAGAAAAGTTTAAGAAGAAGAATAAGAAAAAAAAATCTCTCTGGAATGAAAAATCTAAAAGGGAGTGCGAGCTTGGTCACAGAGTGCGGGTTACCCGATGGTTAATAACTTTTGAGAAAAACCGGCTTTCTCGAGTATAAGGAATAGAAGGGAAGCTGAAGCCGAAGAAGGAGTGCGAAAAAAAGTCACCATTTGAGATCATTTATCAAGCGAGCTAATAAAGAACCGGTCTCTAGGTTTTACGGTTGGGTTTCCTATTTTTTATATATATAGTTTTTTTCTCTTTCGTAGCTTGATTTAGCTTCAAAAAGTTACAGGCGGAGGAATATAAGTTGTCGGTAAGCGCGGTTTTCGAACCCTTAGCTAGTGGCTCTACCACTGGCAAATTGCTTTGTCAATAAAATCTAGGGGGGATCGGACCAACCCGTCGACGTTTTCTTGAGTAATAAGGGAAAATTCTCTCTCTGGAACTATAGCTTTCAGCCCGGGTACGTTTTTTTTACCGAGTTTTCTCAACACCAAACGACCGAAGTTAAGATGGATGAATACGAAACCACCACGCTGTCGAGATCCCACCTCGATCGGGGGGTGCAATATTTATCAAAAAAATCCTTAATTCGCAATTAGCAAATTTTTGTGTTTTGTCGATTATTAAATACGAAATATTAATCATTCGACGTGATCTGCTAGTAGCCTTGACTGTGCTAAACAGAGTATGTATTTAGCATTACCAAAATTCTGCAATCCGTTATTAAGCAAGTTATTCGTAGGAAGGATCGATGAATTGTACGATATCTTGCAGTTAAACAGCCTCAGGCCAATCAATTGAGAATAGTGTGCTTTATACCGACAGTAAAAACGTTTCAAATTAGGCTTAATAGGGGCGGATTTTTGCATAGACTGGAAGCTATTTAACGGTGTATCAAACTATCCATTGATCATGAAGGTTGCTTACCCCCTTATATTTATATCGAAGTGCCTTTTATTACTGATTTAAGGAGGGCTAGACCGTTCTACAAAATCAAATCATTGACATATCCCATACATGAACCCTGATGAACGTAAGGTCAAATTATATAATATTTATTATGCACGAGTTTTCCGATACTTCTAGGGAAATAATTTAAAGAGAGACAGAATACTATTCAAGAAAATATATTTGTTTCTTTGAAAATTAGTTAAAACGATTTTGGTAAAATTCATATACACTACCTGAGTGTTTTACTACGCAAAAAAAAGGCCATTTTTTAGAAGCAGAAAGAATTTATTATCCTCTTCGACCTCCCTATAAAGAAACGGTGAATAGTAGGTGTGTCTATATTCTTAAGTCTTAAGGCCATGGTGTACCCGATATATTTTTATAGCAATTTATTTCTTAATAGCTCACTTAAAAAGGGAAGTGGAGAAAAATTTTCGGGCAAGTTTCCTTGCCCTCTTTTTCTGGTATACCTTAAAACTTAAAAGGCTTCGAATTCACACAAGCTTAACCCTCTCTCTCGAGGAAAGAACAAGAAAAAAACCTCAGAAACGATTTAGACTTTGGGTTCTCATCGTTTAGCTACAAGTTCATATGCAGCTTTAAGAAGGAGAAATATTGCTTAAGTGTGTATACCATACACTGTACTTCCCCCATTTTCAACTACATACTGTTCAAGAAACGAGAGGACTTGGCATAATGGGAAAAAACTGTGGCGGATTTAAACACAATGTTAAGATGTATAGTAAAAAATAGTTTGACAATATATGGGTATATATTATACCATTTAAAACGTGTGGAAAAGGGGCTAGCGTCTATATATACTAATACAAACCGCGTAAAAAGGTTTTCCGTGTACCTATTTTCCATATTATAGCCTCACACTCTCTCTCAGTATATTCATATGTATAGGATATATAAGAAAGGCGACCAAAAATCCCTTCCAAACATTACCGCGTTGGGAAAAAGTGCGGGGACTTTTGGGCTCCGGAAAACATGGATTTCGGTTTCGCTTAAAAATTTTCTCTCTTCTCTTTAGTCGCCTCAAACCCCCTTCTCATTCCTTCAAAGGAAAAGACTCCTTTTTTGAAACAAAATCAACTTTTTTTAGACCGGTAAAATACGCGGTAACCCAGCCTAATCCAAATCAAAAGGCATGGGTAAAATCAACCAGGAATCGTGTTAAGCGTCACGTGTTCACGCATTATCGATTTATTTTAGCTTCATTTATCGGTTGTTGAAACCAAATCGGTATGAAACTGGTCTCCGAAGCATTTTCGAGAAATCAAATCGATTCGAGAAGAGTCGGTTTTCCATTCACACGACTCTAGCAAAACGTTTTGAAACCGTTTAAATCGATTCCAAGGCTTAGTATGAACGCAGCTTATGTTATCCCTTTAATTTCTAGGCGATTTTTAATGTCAGGTGTAGTTGTAAATTACTAGGAGACTAGGCCTTTAACCCAAGCCTGTTCTCTCTCTCTCGCTCTCAATTTCCACAGTTGGCTCGTTCGTATAGCTCTTTCGCTCACACTTTTATCGAGTCGAAATGAAAAGGGGGAAATGTTTTATATTCCAAACAAACGCTGAGGTTTCACGCAAACTTTGAATTAAGTGTTCCGTATATATATTTTCGCTTCTAGGAAAGAAAATTTCTTTATTTTTATATTCGCGCGACCCCGAAAAGTTCCCAAACAGCCTATACAATCTCTTTTGGTCATAATAAGCTAAATGATCCACAAGTGGAAAATCAAAGAATGCTATATACTTTAGAATACAGCCATGGAAACAGTAGCATTTCCCCAATAGAAACCCGGTTTTTCGCGGGAAATGTTACTGTTTCTATGATTGAATTCTAAGTCTATCAGAGAAAGAGAAGTAGGTTGTGGGGGAATATACTTCATTTTCCATTTCTGTAAATGGGCTAAAAACGCTTTCGTAAAACGATATACTCTAGAGTTAGTCAACTGAATATATATATCGTATGCGTTAACAAATTAATGACAACTATGCACATGATCTTATTTCACAAATAAAGGCACGTTCATATAGATTTTCATAAAGGGGCTGGGAATTTTGAATTTTCCCTGTTAGAGATTACGAAAAATTTTAGTCATTTTCATTTGGATGCTTATTCAATTCAACCTCAATCAATGGTACTCATTATATTTCTGTTCAAAACAAATTAGTCTTTTCTTTCAACTAAAAGTGTAAAAAAAACCACCCTTAAATTGGTATTTAATTCTAATTGGAATTTTGTCTATTTCGAATATTATAGATCCAGCCTTAGGATTGGGCGCGGCGGAACATTGGTCTCATTACGGAGCCCATTATCCGGCTTATCTAGCGGGAGCCGGAACGACTTTGCCCCCGACAACGGGCTTCTCCGCAGCAGCGGCCGCGGCTGCTGCTGCCGCTGCCGTGCACTACCCGACGGCGGCTCTCGAATCTGCCGTCTCGGGAGTAGGAGTACCCACTACAGCGACAGCGCCTTTATCAGTTGGAACAACGCACGATCCCGTTTGTCCCACTTCATCCGTGCCTATTGCTGGAGGTAAATGCCCTAGTACGTTCAATTTAATTAATTAAAAACGAATTTTAGTCAATTATGACTCTACGAGGACCGATAATAATTGGGGGCGAGGGGGGTCAAAATATATCAAATTTCCTGCGCTTTCCTATCAATTTTATATAATGACCTCCATTGATTTTAAATAGTTGTTTTGGATAACAATATATATATTTTACTTTCCTTACGTTAACACTTAACTATTTCACTAAGAGTCATTATTTGTTTCTTGGGTCAAAACCACACTAAATCGAACTATTTAATAATAAATTCCAAACCCTTATATAATTAAAAAACTATCAGATATAGAGTTTAATATAGTACTTTAAATGAATACCAGACCCTGCTAACAAGTAATTTTTACACGTTTTCTATTGGAAAACGTTTATTGAAACCATGGAGCAATGAATATTGGAGACTAATGTTACAACACACTTAAATATTATTATTTAAAATTTATAACACCCCGATGTTACAGCTCAATGGTTAAAAAAAAAAAAATCCCAATGGAAAACGGCATAAGCGTTGTCAGAACCTTAGCAAGTCAAGTTCATGTTGAAACACGTGCCTTTCTTTCCGCCTTTCATGTTTGACTTACTATACACGGCAACAATGGGGAAAGACAATATCCCCCTTTAGTATTAGAGCTATTGTTAAAAATAAGTTTTAAATTAATTTTAATCTCTTGTAGGAATAGCGGACCGCGCCAGCAACGGTCCAGCGCCGATATCGGACACGACTACGTCGCCACTGTCTCTTAAAAACGCGACGGACCCTTCTTCGATCGTGTCGCGTTTAGCGGCGGACTCATTGTCCGATCGCATTTCGGAACTTCGCCAAGGATTGTCGGGTTTGGCAAATCCGACGTTCGGTCCTCAACCTCCTCCTTCGACTACCGTTCCCCTGTTAACCAACGGCGCACCTTACTTATCGGCTGCCGGTTACGGCTTGTTATCGACTCACGGTTACTGCGGGACGGCACCGGTCAATGGCAGTCCCAACGGAACGCCCGGCATGTACCTAAGTCCGCCCGTCGTTCCTCCCAGCCTCTTGTACCCACAGTTATACGCCACCGTTACGCAATCGCAATTGCATCCTTCGATACACATGTTAGGCGCCGAACTTCGCCAAAACCTACACGACGCGTCGAACAGTAATAGTCCGGCTTTGAGAGCTTCGTCCGTTTCACCCCCACCCACGCGAGATAGTAACGCGGACAGCGATATCGCCATGACTTCGGACAGCGACGAATCGCCCAAGAGAACGGTGGCCGAACCACCCAATTTCAATGGCGGAAGCAGTAACAGTAGTCACGGAAGCGAAGTAAGTGTGGTAGTGACCGCGACTACGACACCAACACGATCGAACGGGAACACAAACGGTCGGTCTAGTTCGGGATCGACAACTACGACAACAACTACAACGGGAGGTACGAACGGACACGGTGATTCCGCGTTATGGCGGCCATATTAACGAGCGCCAAAGACATAAAAGTGGAACTAATCGCCCCGCCCTAAGGAAAGTGGGAAGTATATATAACGTAGAGAAAAAAAGAGTGGTTATTTATTTTGTAAAAAAAAATCTTGAGGTCAGTATAACCAAAGTGCCCGTCGCCGTGAACCGATTGAAAGAAGGTAATTAATACCGAACTTTAACTAACGTAAACTCTAAATATCGAGAATAAAACGTAAGAAAGCGAATTTTAAATATTCGGAACAAACATTTGTAAATAAATAAACGTATATTGCTCAAAAAAAAAAAAAAAAAATTAAAGAAAAATATGAAAATATATTAGTAGTTATGTATGATTTTTGGCCTCACCCTCTCCGAAACTTTATATATCAGTATTCATTAATTTGCAGATAAAGCTAATGATGTAAAAATGAAATATTTTGGGGAAAAATATTCTCGGTGCTTAATTAATTATTAAAAAAAAAAGAATAAATAATAATGTCGTAATTAAAACTAAAAAGGTTGACTAATATAAACTTTTGGTTCTATATGTACCTAATAAAAAAAGGTTGCAACGAAATAGTTTTACAAAAAGTACAAAATCTTTGGTTAAATTCCATCGCCCCTTATTTTGAATCTATTACTTTCCAATTTATATTTTTCGTTTTTTAATTCTGCTATTTGAATCACATTGGTAGTTAAAGTAATAAAAAAGATTATCATTGTCGTTCGAAAAAAAAAATATAATAAACCATTTCTCTTACACCCCAATCTTTACGTTTTATCGTATAACAATAAAAAAAAAATGCAATTTTGGTCAAAAAATAGTCTTAACTCTACTCTTTTTATGACGCTAAGAATAATTACCGAATCCGATCAAGAAGAAACCCGAAATCGTCTAGCTAGAGAGTGAAATAAAATAAACCTATAGCTAGTAACAAATAGTCTAAGAACAGAGGCTAACCATGGGACCCGCAACCAATAGGAGTTCTAACGGAGCTCCAAGAAAAAAAAAAAAAAAAGGTTTCAAAAAGAAATAATGACCGGGGTTATTGTTGGCGAAAACAACGAAATCTACCATATTTTCCTCGGCAATGGCTTTCCCGATTCATTTCGCGCCAAGCCAGAGAAAGAAAAACTCGCCCACCCATCCCCGAGCCCCCTTGGTCGAACACTCGGACGGTAATGGTTGTTTTTCGCTAAGAAGCAGTCGAGGGAAAGACGGGAAGGGGGCGACGAAGCTTTCGTAAGGGGTCTTCAAATAACGGTTCAGTTCGCTCATCTTGAGTCAAGGTGTTCAAACACCCGAAAAGTGAATTTTCATAGCTTTACTCTGTTGGCCCGCTTTTCTTCTTCCCCCGAACGTAGCTTTATTGGCTCCGAATAACGGGATTGGGCAGTGTAGATATAGAATGAAGGGGGAGCGACTGCCCACCCAGTATTCCCTCTTTTTCTCGTATCAGAGAAACGGCCGAGTCTATAGGCAGGGTCGTCAAGAGACAACCGGAAAAAAAAGAGGAAGTGAAAGAGGGGGAACTGGAAATGACCCCGAGTCCCGACTCCTTTTCCAGCTCGATCTTTATACTCGTTTCGCGCACACTACTCTTCCTCTCAAACTCAATTCGCAGTCTCGCGCGCGCACAGAGCAAGAGAGAAAAACGCCGAACCAAATGGACTTACCCTATATATACCAGGGATAAGGTTGAAGGGAAAGCGCAGCTATAGTACAGATCCGACTCTCGTTCACACTTAAACACTATCATCAAAATTATAACCATGACCAAACGGATTCAATTCAAATCTTCATCTTATAATATTGAGCTTGCGATTTTATCTGTAAATAAAAATAAAGAAATAGAATATTTAATATAAATTAAAAAACAAATTCGAGTAGTTTTAAAAGTAATGTACAATTATAATCAAGAAAAAATAGTTGCACACACTGGGAATGCTTATATAGTCAAAGGTATGAAGGTTCTTGTAAGATTCTACCCACTTTATATACATCTTTAATGTCTTGAAACTTCCTTTTAAATTATTCAATATTCTTCGTTTCAGCCGCCGATTCTACCAAACCATCGCGTGTTTTCGCAAAGATCTAAAGCATAATTTACGAGCTTGAGGTACTTCTTAGCTCTTAATTTAAAACATACGCTTTATCACGGAAATATTTAATGATATGAAAAATTTAACAAAACATTCAATCGGTCTTTCTTAGCAATAAACATTGTCTACGATTTAATTCGCAGTTATATTGACGTCAATAAATGATGTTAAACATTTACACAAAACTCATCCCTCAGCTAATCAATTCGTGGTCGACCCCTGGGCTCCATAAGCAATCCAAGTGTGTACATCTATATTTTCCTGACATATCTAATTGTGTTAATTTCAATAAGTTAAACCTGGGTTTCTTTAGTCATTGTAAATAGCCACTTATTACACAAAAATGAAAAAGCCATTGCAGGAAATACCAAAATCGCTCGAACTTGGACAATGATATATTTGAGGGGTATATTATTTGTCATAGATTCAATTTCAATACGTAAGTATCAAAAATCCAAGCTAAGTATAAGAATATATATGAAACCCCGCAATGTTGCCTATTTTTCATTTTGTGGTTCCGCATCGATTAGGGCTAACAAGATAATTTAAATTTGAAAGCTGAAATTATTTAAGACTATCTACTTTTTAAATATTGCGATCCGCGGCGTTTTTTTGGGTTTTCCAGCGTAATTTAATAAAAACTGGTTCTAAAGCTTAGTTTCCACTAGGGCACGTAATGACGTATCATTTATTTTGTAATTAATCAAATTAAGGTTTTATGAACACCGACCGTGTTAAATATGCTCGCGAACTCAACCCGGAATAGTTGGTATATTGTTTTTTTTCGGCGCATATAGGAAATAGCATGTTGATAAAGTAATAGGAGAGAGAACCAATAGGCATCGAGCCAGACCGACCGCTATATATGTAATTTTTTATTTCTAGCTTTCCGATGATGGTCTGTTTGGAAAGACGAAAGCTGCCACGAGTCTAAGAGAGGCTATATATACAAGGAGTCACAGCAATATAAGAGGAGGCATTTTTATCGCGTTGCTCGGGGTTTTCCGTTCAATAATACACGGCCGATTTTTCTCCCTCTAGCATCCCTCCAATCCCGTATAAAATATAGTTGAGGAGAGTTATGAAGGTTTTTTTTCCTTCATCCTATACGTCTTTTCCAAAAACCTCTCTCTCTCCAACCCTATATATAGGAATAGATATTGGCCGTCGCGCGGAGGTGGATAGGAGACGTCAAAACAAACTAGTGATCAACGGCTGTATCCCCACTATTATTGAACTTCCCCGTTCGCCGCACCGTGCAATTGTGTGGCCACGGACGCCGCCAGCCTAGAAAAAAATGAACCCTGATGGTTTCCTACAACGACGAACGGAAAATGAACGCTATATATTTTTCCAAGAAGAAGAAGAAGAAGAAGAAGAAGAGGTTTGGGTATATATGAGGAGGCGGAAAGATATAACCACGTCCTATCCAAGTTCTTTCGATATGAAAAACATTATATGGATCCCAAAAAATAAAAGTAAGTAGAAAATACCAGACGATTTGGGGAATGACGAGAGATATTCCCAATAAAAATAATAATCTCGATGGGTCCTCGACCATTCTGCTCGTAATTCATTCGCGTCAAGAGTCGAATAAACCTCAAAGGCATCATTTACTTCTTCGACAATAAAAAATTAAGCAACGTCCTTTATTTGACTGCATTCGTTCGACTTTCAACTTGAAACAATACTAACCCTACCTTGATACAATATTGGCACTTCAAAACCCCCTTTTGAAACAATTTTGAATGTTCAAATCAACATTTATAGCTAATATTTAAATATTTATACACGAATGTTTGAATATTTGACATACGTTATTTGAGGTTGACCACAGGATTTAATATAATTTACCCAAATTTTACAGAATGGTTTAAAATGGGTTTAAAGCCCAGTAATGCGAACGCATCACGGTTTTCACTTTCTAGGAAAACCATACAACATTGTCTTATAATGAAAGAATGTTTGTTAAAGGGTCTCCAAGCCTTTAGGTATAACCACGGAGAAAAGGAAGACGAAGGTGAAACGAATGGTGTTCTTCACTCCCTACCCGTAATAGGATTACTCCCATAAGAGGTGGGAGAATCCTAGCAGGCTATAGGTAAATATATTATCAAGTGGCTCATGCCTTAGTTGTTCATCACGCCCTCTGGCTTCAACTCGCAGTTATTTTCTTGAAATTTCGTTTCGATAATTTTTTAAATATTATTCCAACGAGCTATTCCTATACTTATACGCAGTTTTCTTAGCCTCTTAGGTAAAGAATGTTTTTATTCCCTACCTTCTGGATAGTTCAGATGAGGTATAATATTATAATAATATAATGTACTATGTGCACAATATTTTCCCCTTTTTTGAAATTAATTTTAAATAATTAACTCGAATATTCTACCCCTTTTAATATTCATCGTATTTGTTTATATCTCTAAGCCTAATCCCCTAATTGCAAGAAGTTCCTCAACTAAATATTCGGAACCAGCAAGCCTGGTATTTCACGTTCTGTTCCTGTGATAGAGAAGCAATATTATAGCAAGGCTACTATCCACTATTGTATTTTTAAACCCATCCCATTCTCCCGTTGTGCCAGGTTGTGGGCATCATGCTACACGGGCTTGGTGGAGCTGGGATCAAGAAAACAACTCAGTCCCCTCTTTACTCCATGGTATAAGGGTAACGTTCTTGAATCGACTCGCGCATGATTTCGAGCGCATATTGTCACGTGATTCGCTCTGTTCGATATGAACCATTAATCTATATATAGACATCGAGATTCAAGACGATGTCGCACGCGGACATAGGTGTTATCATACTATGTGTGGAATGGAATATCCCATTACTGTGGAGAGGGCTTTCGTGTCTATAACTTCACTTCTCTCTCTCTCTCTCCTAGAGTTCTATAGCACCTTTATTTAATTCGTTCAACGCGTAAAAGGGAGGCCTTTGTATACCATTTCTCAACATTAACAGCCGTGGCTCTCAAATCACTTCAAACCTGAAAAGGGTGATATTACCTAAGAGGTTTCGGTATATTGCGCCTTCCTAATTCATTCGCCATTTATCCTCGAACAGTCGAACAGAGAGATTGGGGATATGTCGAAAACCTTTCGTTATAACAGTCGCGAACGAGCGGAAAACATTATATGACTACATTAAGAGAATACGTGAAGGGCAATAAGAGCTATAAGGAAGCTGCACGAGTGGAGAAAAAAGCCATCCTAAAAACTTCCTAAGAGCAGAAATCGTCCGGATAACTCATCCATATATACCGCACCAGAAGAAAGAAAAAAAAAAAAAAAAAAACAGATGGGGGACCTACATCTAAGGGGTTACGGAGAATAGCTACGTAACTATAACGCGCAGGCGTACTCAAAGAGTTAAAGACGCAGTTAAAGGGGTATACTGCTACCCTACCCATCCACTCCCCCGCTCAACATTTCAGGGAGAGAGACTCTGAGATCTAAAGGAAAAGAAGTTTTTTTTTTCGGGACAAGGGGACGACTTGACGTTATATCTTTTTTTTATTTTTTGATCCCTTTTTTTGCATTTTCGTTTTGAATGATGACTAGGCGTTTAGTACTCTAAAAACTTGGGGATGTCGAGAAAAAAGGGGTTAAAAGAGGGAGTTATGGAAGGAAAGGGGTGGGAAAAAAAAATCTCTTAATATTCGTCTGAGTGTCGCGAGATTTTCTCTCATTTCGACCCCTAGCAAGTGGAAAAAAGGGGTTAGCAAAGTCGTTATACGACCAGAAAGAGAAGTGCCGAGATAACTCGCGGAAAAGGGTTATGAAAAAAATTGTAGGGATAAAACAAGATGGGTACAATAATAAAAGTGTTTGCAAGAAACCCTTTAAGATAATTTTACATAACCAGATTTTGATATTTTAAAGATATTCTTCTCTATTCTCAACGAATCTCAACGTTGCAGATAAAATAATCATATATTTTTCCTTTAATCTCCAGGTGGACTAAAAGCAAATCTTTTTGTCCTCCCATCTTTTAAATTTGCTTTCTACAACTGTTCCTTAAAGAAAACGTACTCATACCTCAATTATTTCCTATTTAACTCATCTTGTTAAGATTAAGTACTATAGTTTTTGATTAAAATATCAGTATTTCATACGGGCTTAAGCAAATATGACTTAAAACCAAGTATTCCCAAGGCAATAAAAACATTCACCACCCTATATCGCTTATCGCCATAAAAAATAAAAGAAGTAAAAAATATTCAAAGTCATCTAGAAAAGGGTTGAGAACAGAACCATGGTCTACTTGCTACAACGAGAGCGAGCGAGAGAGGGGGTCTGGTGTAAATTCTAGAGGCTCAAGAGCAGGCCAGATATGAGGGAATTTTTTTCAAAGAAAAAGCCCCCCTACACCCCAACCCATCCTCCCAAAAAATGGAAGGGTTGAGAGTGCAGAGAAGTTACAAAAGTTAAAAAAAAAATTGGTGGGCGTTATGTTTTTTTTTTTTTTTAAATTCTTCGCCTATATTGAATACGTTTCAGTGCACAACTAGAGAGAGAGAGAGATAGGGCGGCAGCGTCTGCTTTTAAATGAATAATCTCATCGCACTGATTGAAGTTTTTGTTTTGCAGCCAGGAATTTTATCCTCCCATCCCTCTTTTTTGGGGATGTAAGGGTTAGGTTTTTTTGTCGCTTGTAATCCCCCAGACCCCCTCCCCTCGATTTTATGATGGTATACGCAAAACTTGACTGATGAAGATAGATCCACAAGCCAGGCCATTGCGGAACTGCTAGTAAAAACAAGGGTAAAAAGGGTATAAGGAAGAGGGGGTGAGATTCTTACGCGACTCTCTTTGTACCCCTTTGACAATCATCTCTCTCTCACTGTCCCTCACCCTCTTTATACTTTGCTTTATACATCTCGCGGTAACCGTTAGCCAAAGACTACCCCGCACTAGTGATAGGAGAAAGAGGTTTTTACAATATCAGCGAAAGGGTAAAAATGACGATTTAATATCAGGACCCTTATATGTCCCAAAGATGGGTGTGGGGAAAAATCTCTTTTTTTTTTTTTTTTTTTTTTTTTTTTTTTTTTTGGGTTTTTATTTTTCTGAGTGACATTTACCCCTTTTCTTGTGTGGGCTAGGTTTAAAAAAAAATACGATTGGCTCTAAAATGTTTAGAAAGTTTTTTTTTTTTTTTTTTTTTTTTTTTTTTTTTTTTTTTTTACTTTGGCAAAGTGCACAGCCGAATTTTATGATTTTTAAATGTATCAAAATTTCGTGGAAAGACTTTTATTATATTTTTGCGTAAACTTCGCGTTGTTATTTTAATTTCCTGTATTGTTTTTGGCTTTGATATAAAAAAACTGGATGTTATTCTTTTGAATTAGTCGAATTAGTTTTTGATTAAAATGCATGGATAAAATTATGTAAGCGATCAATTATTGGATTTGAATTAAAATTAACTTATCATTTATGTTTGATCGGTTATTATAATTTAAAAATGGTTTGTTTGGTTATGTTACTACGAATTTTCTCAGTGTTTTACTTGGTAAATTTACTATGCACCTGTAAAAGTGTTTCAACAGCCGAACATGTGTGTTCCCGGAAAAGACGTACCTAAAGGGGGAATATGCTATTTTATTATTTTCTAGTTTGTATTGGTAAACTTGCTGTGGTCGCTATCAATGGTATTTTTGTAAAGAAATTAAGAATTTAAGTGCCACGTAACTAATTAATATAAAAAAGTTTGTAATTTGATATTATTTTTAAAAGCTCATGGAAACGATAACTAAAAAAATATTATAGTTATCACGTGAACGGACAAATAATGATGGGTAATTATAAAGAGATTCCAGGAAAGAATTTCATTTTATTATTGTAATACATATATGTATATATAAGAAATAAGATGGGGGAAATAGAAAGAAAAAAATGTAGATCAAATACTAGGGTATATTCCTTCGTAAAAGTAATAAATCTGGATATTACCGAGTTTATCGAGGCGAAGTATAATACGCACGAAATTTTCAATGAAAAAATATATATTTCAGCGAAGAAATAGGGTCCATGGCTCCCCATTTTTAAGCCTTATAGGAGAAAGATCTCCTGGTCTTTTGTGATACACTATGAATATGTAAATAATAGTATATCCCATCTCCCCTACGTCACCCTTACGACTACAGTTATTTCAAGCGGAAATTACAACGAGTACAAAGGCGGGTCTAAGAGTTCTCACACTATAAGGGATAAAGGTGAACCAAGCGTTACGTACCTACTATAAAATCTTGAATTGAAATTTGTCGGGAAAGAGGAAAGGAAAGGTATAATACTAAAAAATACGCCGCTTTTTTCAATCCCCTCTCGCGTAAGAGGGATCAGAGGTAGCTCTTATTATGTCGCATCAACCAAGGCACACAATGACCCCATTATAAGGGGTATTCGTAGACCTTAGCCGCGGGGTCACCGCCGCCCTTTCAAAAGGCATATATCCCATGCAGCTCAGCTCGAAAAGCATTTTTATTTCAAAGGTATAAAGAAATATATCTCCCGAAAAAAAAAAGAACGGTCGCCTGGCCCTTTATTATACGACGTAGTAAGAGAACCCAGTTTTTAACAAAAGAAGCCCGTGCTGGGATGTACTGTAATATCATATGAGGCCGAGCGATATATAGAAGAGAAAAAGGTTAGCCACAATCTATAGGAATGGCGTTACCGCTACAAGGCCGCAGAGAAACGATCATCATAGGCATACCCTTATTTCTTCCATATAAGCCTACCTATATTGAATTTTTTTTTTCCTCACGTGATGGTGAAATTCACGCGCTAGGTCATGGTGGCGTAAGACGCCCAAAAAATAGTATTTTATTACGCGATTGCGTTTTTAATGGGACAGTGAAAATTTTACCATATAATAATGGTAATCTTGGTAACATATAATTGAATTGAATAAAATACATATGTACTTCATATTATAGAAGCTAATGATTAACTTACTGGGCTCACTATAACCATAATATTATTTTATATAACAGCTAGAATTTTGAAAGACATTTTGAGATTTCAATGTATTTTCCACATTTAAGATATTTTAAAATTTTTACCTGAAGATTTCCATACTAAAATAATACATTTTTCTGTGTTGCTAAAAATAATTCAAATAAGAATTTTAATAAAGTTCTTAAGTTATATAATTGATTATATCTAGAATTAATAATGGATTATTTTATAAATTACCCTACAGACACAATTACCGCTCAATTTTAACATCCACGGTTTTTCACCGTCCCTTTAAGACAACAATGTATCGAGAGAATGACCTAGGCCTATTTTTTGGTCCATTTCCTTCCCCGGGGCGGTAAATAGCCATACCTATAACTTTTAAGGATACATAAACTAGTAAACAATCTTGATTGACACGTTCGAGGTTTGACCGTCCGTGGATAAAGTTTAGAAAGCGGAAAGCTAAAACCAAGCCATCAGGCGTATATTATATGTATTATACACGTATCCGAGGTAAGCCGAGCGAGAGAGAAGGGATACTCCATTAGATATTATTTCGAGTTTGAAGGGCGTCAAAGCAAAGCGAACGTACATGTTTTACTATATACGTATAGAGCTGAGCAATTGAGAGCAAAAGGGAGTGGAGGAGCCGCAGCTAGCGCGGTGTTGTTGCATCACCAAGAGCCGAATAGAGCGGGACGACGATGAGGAAAGGGTTTTCGACGACGTGATGGTCCCCGCGTATATATTATAGGTAATATAGGCTTGGCAGGAAAATGGGAGGAGAGGGGTAGGGTTTAAGAGAAGGATTCCCGGGTTATGGTAAGTACGAAGCTCTCGCTAGAATAATAAGGCTAATTAGGAGAGAGAGCGCGATGTATCCGCGTCGAGTCATAGGTAGAAGGAAGGTTAGAACGGGTGAATAAAGGAGAAGAGGAGGAAAGGTGGTTTAGAGAATCGTAGATGGTGATGGTAGCTTAGAGAAGGAGTCAAAGCGCGCGGCTTATTCGCGTGGCGCGAGCGAGTTTCTCCGCCGTTCTCGTCTTAAATTCGAGCAATTACCGGACCTCGTTCGCGACCAAGCGCGGCTTTTGGCAAGCGCACCTGAGAGAGCCCGCAAATGAGTGGTTAAGAACCGCCGAATAATTAATGATAATTAATGCCTAAGCAACATCGACGACCGTAATTACTCTAAAGAGAAGCTCGGCGAGCGACGGGCGAGACTTTTGGGGTTACACTCGAGCTCGCGAGCTTTCGAACGCCCGCGCTAACTTCCGTACAAAATTAACGCGGGAAAAAAGGAAAAAAAACTAAGGTTTCGTACTCCCATACGCCTATTTGGCTAGGCTGACCAAAAACGCTATAAAACGCCGCCCCTCCATTCCGTAAGCGTGAATGGAATGAAAACGAGATCTCGCTAATAACACTGAACCGCGGCTTTGCTTTTAATAACTATAAACTTACTAATACCTTCTTTTTGAATAGTAATAGCCGAGTGGAAATAAGGCTGTAGGTAATCAAATCACTTTTGGGTTAAGACGTGACGTCAAACACGAACATATACGTGGGCTTTTACAAAAAATAGCTATACTGTTTATGGCTTAAAGGCGCTTTTACACGCGAGCGTAAATGTTTTGTAGAGCTGAAGCTGAAATCGGAAACCGGAAACCAATTCTCGAGAAAGAGAAAAACTTGAGCGCAAGAATCAGCTTAATCTATCGAAAAAAAGTGTGCGCAAGTAATCTTCTCGCAAGCTTGCGAACGGTCGCGCGAGAATTGGTTTTAATAATCATACTTTTAATCTAAGGGGGCAGACTATCGCAAGTCTTTGTACACCTTTATATAATAACTCAATGCACTGTTGAAGCTCAACTCAGGTGCCCAATAAATTCAAGAATTTTGGCCCCTTCGGGTCGAAGCCTTTTATCATCATCACGAGCACAGCTAAAAAATATTTATCATTATTTTAAAAATACGATGACTCATGGATTTTGATAGCAGTCGACTAACTGTATTATTTTCCTGTTATATTTAATATAGCCAATGGCAGGGTACTGGCGATTCACTATACATTGTATCTACGTTCTAAAAAATATTTTATTACGTATTTTTCCCCCCACAATTTAAAATTTTTTCATGAATATTAGAAAAGGAATCGGCTAATTTTCATCTTCAGCGCACCCGTTCCTTTAATAGCATCTTGCATAATTCGTTGGTAATCCAGGAATAAACCAAAATTGAGTTACGCGACTTTCAAAACTATCCCACGAGCTAGAAAATATTTTACAGTCCTTAATTCCTTTCATATTTTAAAGAATTTCCTTGGCGTTAAATATGTACCGCGAAATCTGGATTAATATTTTATATCAAGAGTACTGATATACAATTTTGATTTGTGTTGTTAAAAAGTTTGGGGTTGGAACAGATGAAAACCAACTGTATTGTGAGTCAGCTACATTGGCGGCATATTGAAACGACGAGCTTGCTTAATACCAAAAGGACATAATAAGAGAAGGGACACACTTTCTCACCAACAACAGAAAATGTTGTAAAATTAGCGCCAGGTTACATTAAATCGGAGCTCAAAACTTTTGGCGGGAACCTCGGATAAATATACACTAAATTGCGCGCGAAGAGGTTTCACGTCGTCTTTACTCTATTGCCAAAGCCTCGAGTGATATTTTTCGTGTCCATCCGAGGTTTCCCGCCACGATCGCAAAAATTGAAAGAGCCTTTCGCTAAAGCGCTTTTCAAACTCCAATATGTAACCTCCCTCTCATAATTTCATACGCTTATCTTCATTTCCCTAAATTATATCCTTCTGTTAATACTTATATATTATAAATACGTAGCATAGCCTAAAGCATCGCGTATATATATAGAGCATTCTAAATTCTAATCAGGAATAAGACGAGAGAAGAAGGCTTTGATATAATTTATCGTTACGATGCTGCAGGGGTTCCCAAAAAAAACCTTTACCAATAGTGACAAAAACATTAGCGAGAGGTCTACATCATGGTGCAGCTTTATGGAGGGTATATCGTTAATCGGGTCCCAACACATTCACAGGGGCGCCGATATTAGAAAGAAGTCTGCGCCCAAAGAATATCAAAAACGGGGTGTCTAGCTGCTCGCCTTCAATCTATCAGCAACAGCCCGCGCGACTGGCACAGCAATGCCACGCAGCATCCAATGAAAATGGGGAAGAACCAGAAGTATATATATATATACGTATAGAAAGATATAAGAAAATAATAGGTTAGGGCCGGGGTGAGAAATGAACAATGAACAACAAAAAACTCGGAATCCCATTTTATACGTGGAACTATACGATTTATACAGTTGGCATCGACAACTTTCTTATATATGAGGTTTAACATTGTGTATCACTTCGCTTTAGCTTTTCCTATTACCTCAAGAGTGTTTGCGTAATAAGTATAGAATGCTTGCTGGAGAATGAGAATTCCAATTCGTACAAAATGTAGCCCAATTTGTGCGTTTTTTTGCTAACGATAGAATTTCTAAGAATATTGTGAATTTCTTTTGGGGGTCATTTAAAAACTAGAATTTTTGCACCTTTTTTCTTAAGCATATGTACTTTAAATTGACATAACTGGAAATTCTTGAAATCTCCCTTAATATTCCCAAGAAATCTCCCTTAACAATTAATAAGAAATCTTCCTTAACAATTCTTAAGAAATCTCCCTTAACAATTCCTAAGAAATCTCAATTAACAATTCCTAAAAAATCTCCCTTAACAATTCCTAAAAAATCTCCTTAACAATTCCTAAGAATTATCACATAGAAAGGGCATGTTTTGTTTATAACTGAATTAATAATTGGATACAATCAATCCTTTTGCGACAGGTATTCGAGAAATGCGTTATTAATGTCATATAATTTATCGCTAGGAATATTTCATTTACTAAATTAAATTCCCAATATTTAAACATATTTAAATTGAACGAGTATTGGTTAGACCTTACATATATTTTTTAAATCTTCCAGAATTTAACTTTTAACAATTAGATGCGAGTCAATATTTCTCCAAATGGGTTTTATAAAATACTTTGACCTTTTCATATTGAATGTTAGAGAAATTTAGAGGATATATAGAATTACGAATTAATCGGTTGTTTAGAAAGACCCCAAATATATAAAGACAAATTTTGCTTATTTATAAGGCGAAATTGGGCGGTTTCGATCAGGTACTTGGGCTATAGATCTCTCCTACTAAACACTTGGCAACCCTTGAAAACGGGTATCAAAAATAAGGAATGTCCTTCCCCGCAAGCCGTCGTCGGTTCGAATTTGAGTAAATTCGGCTTTCAGAATAATACTAAACTATAGCGGCTGGGGCTACCCCTAAAAGAAATCTAGAATAAGGGGAATAACACCCTTTCCCCCTCGTCAATGGGCCAAAAAATGCTTCACTGCAGATCTCAGGGTGGTGGAGGTATACGGTAGTAGTATTCTAGTGGGGAAAAGGAATACGGGTCCGCTCACCCATTGTGTAACAGCTGCGGCTAATCGTTGAAGGCCCCCAAAAACCGGCTGCTGGCTTCATGGGGTCGGGTCGAGGGGTCGGATTCTTGCCATATATATTTTTTTTCATATTTTTCTTTCCATATCACCATACCCCTCTCACATTCGATATTCCCAGTACCTCTTTTTTCTATACCCTAGGAAATCCTCCTCTATGACTTCCCTAAAGGAAAAGCCTCCATTTAAATTGAAATAAAACTTTTTAACAGAAAAAACGACATGGTACGAAAAACTTTATTTTCGAGAAGTTTCGAACCGGGGCCCTTCTTTAGTCGATCGTTAGTGTTACTTTTAAATTTACCAAGACAGGGAAATAGATCTCTCACAGAATCATGAAACCATATCGGAGGTAAATCAAGTTATTGATGAAGTGGAGTGATAAAAATATAACTGCCTTATACGCCCTCCAACAATATGCAAATTCCAAACAGAGAAATCTAGTACCAAAGGCTATTAAGTGATATTCAATAGAAAAAACCTGGAAATATCAGGGACTATTCATCGGAAAAATCTTATCAAGAACTAATTCACTGGGAAAAAAATCAAGAAACATCTGCAGGGACTATTTATTGGAAATATCTAGAAATATCATGGACTATTTATTGGAAATATCTAGAAATATCATGGACTATTCATGGGAAATATTAAGAAATATCAGAAACTATTCATTGGAAATATTTAGAAATATCAGGGCCTATTCATTGGAAATATGTAGAAATACCATAAACTATTCAAAGGAAATATCTAATATATAAACTGTTCATTGGAAATATCTAGAAATATTAGACTATTCATTGGAAATATTAAGAAATATCATAGACTATTCATTGGAAATATCTAGAAATATCACACTATTCATTTAAAATTTAAAATATCTAGAAATATCAGGGACTACTCATTGGAAATGTCTAGAAATGTCAGGGACTATTCATTGGAAATGTCTAGAAATGTCAGGGACTATTCATTGGAAATGTCTAGAAATATCAGGGACTATTCATTGGAAATGTCTAGAAATATCAGGGACTATTCATTGGAAATGTCTAGAAATATCAGGGACTATTCATTGGAAATGTCTAGAAATATCAGGGACTATTCATTGGAAATGTCTAGAAATATCAGGGACTATTCATTGGAAATGTCTAGAAATATCAGGGACTATTCATTGGAAATGTCTAGAAATATCAGGGACTATTCATTGGAAATGTCTAGAAATATCAGGGACTATTCATTGGAAATGTCTAGAAATATCAGGGACTATTCATTGGAAATGTCTAGAAATATCAGGGACTATTCATTGGAAATGTCTAGAAATATCAGGGACTATTCATTGGAAATGTCTAGAAATATCAGGGACTATTCATTGGAAATGTCTAGAAATATCAGGGACTATTCATTGGAAATGTCTAGAAATATCAGGGACTATTCATTGGAAATGTCTAGAAATATCAGGGACTATTCATTGGAAATGTCTAGAAATATCAGGGACTATTCATTGGAAATGTCTAGAAATATCAGGGACTATTCATTGGAAATGTCTAGAAATATCAGGGACTATTCATTGGAAATGTCTAGAAATATCAGGGACTATTCATTGGAAATGTCTAGAAATATCAGGGACTATTCATTGGAAATGTCTAGAAATATCAGGGACTATTCATTGGAAATGTCTAGAAATATCAGGGACTA
Source organism: Odiellus spinosus (assembly GCA_963920705.1). Classification (NCBI taxonomy): domain Eukaryota; kingdom Metazoa; phylum Arthropoda; class Arachnida; order Opiliones; family Phalangiidae; genus Odiellus; species Odiellus spinosus. The sequence continues at coordinate 12,777,889 of OY987235.1, read as the reverse complement.
TTCATTGGAAATGTCTAGAAATATCAGGGACTATTCATTGGAAATGTCTAGAAATATCAGGGACTATTCATTGGAAATGTCTAGAAATATCAGGGACTATTCATTGGAAATGTCTAGAAATATCAGGGACTATTCATTGGAAATGTCTAGAAATATCAGGGACTATTCATTGGAATTAGTAACTGATATGTTAATAGCTGGCCTATCTAGATGTAGGTTGTCACGTCAATTTAAACAAGATATGCCCTTTAAACACGTCAAGTTTCACAAATCACCTTATACTTATAGATATGAGAAGTATGATAAAAAAAAAGGTACATATTGAATGGTAGAAAAGATACCGAGAAGGTATAGGACTAACACCATCGCGCGGAGCTGCTATAGACGGCCTCTTTCTCACATATTTCATGGTATAGCATGCGCAAAACTATCCAGAAGTAGATAAGAAGAGAAGGAAGACACGGTAAAATCTCTCTATGAATCGTTAGTTGTGTCTGATTAATCCTGAACCATGCAGCTGCATAAAATTCCCCGTATATACCATTATTGTTCAGACTTCGTCAGGTGGGAGATAAATCTTAACTAAAACCAGGGTTACATGGTTTTATCTACGTTGTCAATGATGGGAATGGTGGTCTATAGATATCCTGACCAACCTTCAAATATGGTTGGTTTTTATTTTCTTACATTTGCACACTTTTCCTACTATATCTATCTGATTCCACTAGTTATCTCTATGATTTTTCTTTCAATAATACAAAGAGACATCAATACAACTTTGCGCACGCTACCAAATCAACGCGAACTTGACTATAGAGTTTATTTTATAGGGTTTCAAAAGGATGCCAGGGACGGGGAAACGGAGTAAAGTTTCATACGCGTTTTATATCGAAGATTTTAAGTCGTTTATCAAGGTTCGTCATCTTTGGGGTCCACGTGCGCTTTCTCGCGACGAAATCAATATCATAGGTGGATCGCGTTCTTCCCCCTCCCTTTTATTTCTATCTTCTTCATGATCTCAAAAAGTCACTATCTCCCGTCTAGACAATATGTTTAAAATACAACATTTTGGCACTAAGGTAAAATGTGAATTTCCGAAATTATGCACTATCTATTTCACCCCTGAATATTGCCCGATCGAGATATATAGAAAAATATTTCTCTAAGCTTTTATACACATATAAAATGTCCTCTATAACTTTTAAAATCTGTTTACCATACACAAATTTACGTATTGTAAACTTTGCTGCTTTCAAAAAATGTTATAGTATAAATATGGCGTAACTAGTCTTATAAAGTGATCCTATCGTCATTTTTGTCAAAGGCTTACCGTTATATCTTGATCGTTATTTTAAAAAATACGAGCGGTTTTTGGAGTAGAATCGTCAGGAAGTGTCTCTCAACCTACGACTAATCAAAAAACTCCTTATCTTGGGCGTCATAAAATATCTACAACACGATTCAAAGAGTGTGCCGCAGCGCGTGTCGCGGGGATTTTTTTAAAAGGAGATTCCTTATCGTTTAACTAAGTCTAATCCAACAATAAAAAAAAAAAAATTAAAAACAAATATTAAACTGGAAATAAATTTAAAACTTACCGGGAAAATAGGCTTAACTGGATTCAAGGAGATCACCCGAACTTGCCATATAAGGACTAGCGTCTAATGACATTGATCGATAGCTCTTATATGGGGAATGCAGAATCTCGATGATCAATATCATTCGTCGCTAGTCCTTATACGGGGAGTTTAGGATATCTCCATGAATCCAGCTAAGCCTATTCTGATGGTAAGTTTTAAATTTATTTCTAGTTTAATATTTGTTTGTAATTTTTTTACTAGTAGATTAGGCCTATTTAAACTATAGTGAATAGATAAAAAAATATCACTTGCTGTTAGGTTGCATTCTGCTTTCAATAAAATCACCTTTAAGCCGAATATGATGTGCGTTTTGAATGCTAAAATTGTACAATTCCTGAATGTTTTACTACGCAACAAGTCTTATTTTAAGAAGAAGAATCAATATAAAATCCCTTTATTTTCCCTTTCACCCTCCCTTTAAAATGTAAAATAAAATCCAAAGAACTTTTCAAAAAAAAATGGTGTCAGTATTACTTTAAAAAATATTGTTATGTCTACGAAATTTATACACGATGATGTAAGGTGTCTAAGAATGGACGATATTTATAATAGAGAGGAAGTGGGCTTTTCGCGCCACAAACATTATTATATAGGCATAGAAGTGATCATGTGACGCGAAAGAAGGGAGCCATATACGCTGATATTATCTATAAAAAGTTAAAATGTATATACCGTCCCGTTTGGATTTTCATTCTCACGCAACCATCTATGGATATTGTAGTGTAAAATAACTATTGACCCGTGAAATCAGCTATGGACAAAATATAGGACCTTAAAAATAAATCAATGTGTATACGTTATGTAGCATAACGTGGCGTAATCTATTACTTTCTAAGTCACTGCAGCAGGAAGTATTAAAACTTTGTATATATTTTGAAGGTGAATTGGGGGCCCGGATGGTAATACATCGAAAAAAAGAGGCGGGTTGGAGTAAAAGCCTAAAAGTAATACAAAAAACGAGCATACCAAGAACTCATTCAAGTACATAAGAACGTGGGAATGCTGTATTAGCATAATTTGCAGCCAAAATTCGTTTGCTATTCCCTTTATCTGATGTCTAAAAACACCAAGGCAGATTATCTACCTCGTGATTAATTAAGCCTTGGTTATGGAATTTACTATTATTTATTAAAAAGTTTCACGAATCCTTATGATATTTAGACAATGCTTTTGTCCCCATGTTCTTAGGCATACATAAATGAGATCTTTGCGTTACGAATAGGTAAATGACAAACTTAATTCTTTATCAAAATTTGCTTGTTTGGTTTTGTGGTCAATGGAAAACATTGTAATAATAGGGCAAACAGATTCAGACTCGGCATTTACAAAATTAATAAATTTTTGGGCATCAAACAACCTTGTTTTAAGGCTAATTTTCACCAGGCAAAAGCGGAAATCGTGAAAAAACAATTCCGCCAAGACAGCGAACAAAAAAAAAGAAGCTTTATTAACAATATAATAATAATTGTTTTGCTCGCGGAACAATTTAATTTTCCTGCGAAAATATCGCTTGTTGAAAATTCACCTTACTGTTTGGGTTTCTTGCATGGAAAATATTGCAATACAACTTATTCATTATCTATTTATATACCTCCCGCTTTTCACTGTATAAGTTTGCTGAAAACCATGCAAAGAACGAACTATAGAGCGTACGTGGTTCAAATATTTATTCATAAATCAATTTATGATTTAATCTATAACTTAATCATTCCCACTTTAACAAGATTATGTCCAGCACTCGAATAACTATAATATGAATCGCGAGAGAAACTTATAATAAAAAAAGTTCTTAAATATTTGCGCTAGTAACTTCTAAAAGGAGAATTCTTTTATTCGCCTCCCAAAATCTATATATATTTGGGTGTTTACCTTCAACTTGAACCTAGACGCGCGAATGAATAAAACGCGGAAGTATGGATAAAACCCGGGAATTATCTACTTATAGAGAGGGGAGGGGCGTACGGAAAAAAATCTAGGACCAAAAACGTCGTCAGCTTCCACCATTTACATTTAGAATAAACACCGAATTTTGTCAATAGAAAGAAAATGAATAGATTTGAAGACTTAAGGGAGGTAGATTTCTAAGTTCACGATTACCAGTTTTTCTCTATTTCCCCTAACATATCTGTATTCCGCTTCGTTATAACATACTTGTACGAGAATAGGTCTAGCGCTGCCGAAAGAGAGCGAACATCAAAATCCGACAGCGGGCACACACAAGAATATAGACTATATGGGATTGAAAATATAGGGATAGCCAAAAGTAAACCTCAACATGAAATAGGCTGATGGCGATAAGAGGAAACCAACTTCCATTTAGCGCATGTAGAGAGAAAGAGAGAGAGCCCGAGAGATAGAAAGGGGGAAAGAAGTGCTATTCGAGGAGAAGGACGCGTGTTCTGGGAAATCTCGCCCCCCCTCTCCGCAATGTACTCCATGCTCTGTAACAGAGGACTATGAAGAGGATATAAGGGGGCAAACTGCGCGCCATACTTGCACCACGATTCCAATGATATTTTCCCAACATACCCGACGTAGAAAAGGAGGGGGTTGCAGAAATAAAAGGAGATATATAAATATATAAGGACCTGTTCACATTATTCAATTGTGCAGCTTTGTTTATGTATTAGTATTACCAAAAGAATCGTAATATTAAAATTTGAATTTTGATGGAATTTAAAAGTATTTTAAAACTATCCTTTCTGCTTGTTGCAATGTTTATAATATCTGCAACATTAACTCATCATATATAAAAAGCTATAATTTTTTTATTTAAGATCGCTTATTCCATAACTGTATAATGAGTTGTTTCCCATGAACATTACGCAATTAACTTCGTATCGCTATTATGAATAAATAAAATAAATCCATGCAGAATCAACCCTGAATTAAAATTAGGATATACGATCCAACCATCTTTTTTAAATCTGAAACCCCTCAAAGACAATTAGAATCTCCTAGCTACCCAAACCCAATTAGTTCTTTCATTTATTATACACACAAAGAAATGGACCTTAATATACCCAAATTTAGTTTAATCAAATTCACATTAAGGGATGGAAGATTTAAATACTCTGGAATTACATATTATTCTTGCCTCTTCAAGTTTGGTTCAATAAAAACATTAAAAGTATATACGACAGTTGTTCTAACTGTACCATGCGAACAGGCTCGTATGAGAGAAGAGGGAGAGTTGACATTCGATATCTCGCTAGGGCAGTTACATCGGGGTGGTTGCCGACCCCCTATTATCGCCACCCCCTTCCCGTCCGCCTTGAGGGAGTCCATGGGGCCCCTGATACTATATACGCCACACCACCTCTATATAGGATTTGGACCCTTCTATTTACTGACCTCCCTACTAATGGAAGGAATATGAGTCAGCGATTCCCAAAGCCCGTAGCCCCGTGGTATATATATATTCCACTATACACCTTGGTCCGGGTTATCCTGATCGCGACGTTGTTTCTATCCCAACCTCTTCCCACCCACCCCCTTCACCCACCGGAATCCCCAACGGGGATTGGATAAAGGGGGACAAGCTCGATGGGTTTTAGCAGTAGACTACAGTCATAAGATTCAGGATATCATTTCAGCACGTATCCAAATCTAGGCTCTCTCTTAACACAACGAAATCAAAGCCCAGAGTTATATGGAGGAGTCTAGCATTTGTACGTGATGAAATTTCGAACTGGTTTAGTACCGTTCTGTTTCATTCGAAAAACGCTCGGCCGGTTCGCTATCCGCGGTGGTAGATAAAGGGAAATTCGGGTGAAGACTGAAGGAGATTTTTGAAAAGGTCCGCTACGCACCCACGCCACCATCAACGAGGGATTTTTTGGGACGGTTCGCCCTGCAATAGTATAGATTGGCGAGCCCTTAGGCCACAAAACCCACAGCTGCCGCAAGCTACCGGCTGTAAGCGCGAGCTTGGAAACGAGCGAAAAAGGTTTTTAATCCCCCTAACCCACCCTCTCTTTCTTCTTTCCTCCGCTTTCAGCTATAGCGGGTGAACACGAAATGGTGGGCACGCTGGCCTCGAAATTAGAATCAAATCCACCAACGTTCTCTCATTTTTTACATTTTATCCCTCCTATTTCGCTCCGAACTCGGCTTTTTAACAAAAGGGTCTCGGGCGGCAGACCCCCTGATCGGAAACGGCGGGTCCATACTTGGTTTTCAGGCGAAACTATGATCCCGCCGCAAGCTATGATCCTCAAAAATATATATAGAAGTTTTTAGAATTCACTTTTCAGTTTTCACTCGTAGCTAGCGCGTCATCGTACTGACGTGATGGTAGATTCAAACGATGATAATGTACGTCAAGATAGTGCTAGTGTAATTTATTTAGCTACTAGTGATTACCCGTCGAAAATGGATTAAAAAATGATTATATTTTAAATATTATAGAAATTAGTTATATGGAATAATAATATACATAGTAATATTTATTATGTAATAATTAAGTCCTGAAATTATCTGATATACTTTAAAAAATATAATAATATTTGTTATATTTACTGAAATTCCTATTATTCGTTAATAATTGAATTTCTTAAAAAAATTATCTCTGATAATTTTAAATAAGAAGGCTGCGCTCTGGAAAACCAATCGAAAAAGTATGACTTCATAGAAACACAAGATTCTCCTTCGCGTTCTCGAGTTACATAAATTAGTTGTTATTGGTACATGAATAATTATTTTAATATTGTTAGTTCATATCTTTCGAGAAACTTTTTGGGCTAATGTACATACGTTTAAACAAAACTCATAAATTTTAGTGGGCTAATCTGTTATAAGCTTAGAATGAGAAAAATAAACCCAGATCCTTGAAGTCCCAAGTGTCTTTACGTTGTTTACACGGTTGCACTATCACTTATCGACTGTTGGTTTTAGGTATATAGGATGGAATTGGAAACTCAAATGCGCGTAGTATTGAAGCTTTTAAAAGATTTAAAATAAATTAAGGCGGCCTTAAATTTACCCTCACACGCTTATTTAGTTTAATAGAAGCGTTTAAAGGTGATTTGAAAGGCCACATTTCAATATACCAAACACCGTTAAGACTAACTCTCTGTGAAGTGTTTATAATTTTCGTTATTAGAAATGTATATAAACGCTAAAAATATGATATTTGAAAATTGGTAAATTCAAATACAATACGGTCGATCATGGATTAATTAATAGGTGTCCTATATAAGGATCTAGACAACAGACAGAAAGTTGAAAATTGTTCAGCCCTAACTTAACATAGCGGCCCAAATTGGTAAATCAGGTCCTACGTTGCTGTCCGATCAAATTGAATGTAGAAGGATGATAGCCTGCAATCGGACGATAACTTCGTCGCGGTTAGTAATTAATCCATGGGTTAATTAACGACTCGAGTCTCTAGTGGAATTTTCATTTCATATTCCCTTTAAAAAGGGTAAAGAGATTCGTACATTCATATTCGTAAAGAGCGAGAATTCAAGGTATAAATCTCGGGGGACGCTACGAGCGAGTATAAGTAGGAAGTAGAAAGCTAACACGCGCGATGCTTAAAGGAATGTCGACTAAAAGCGAGCAAACCTCTTAAAAGCCGAACTCTCTGACGCGTGGAGATTGCGCCAGGGTCCGGGTGTCGCGCGTTCGAGACTCTTCGGTACAGAGAGAGATCTCTTTCTCTATTAAAGTGAGAATGTTTAAGGGCTTCAAAGTGAGTGTCCTCTAACAACGGAAAGCCATTCGCGGCCGTCCCCTTACCTTACCCATCGTCCCTCTAGCTATAACCCAAACCTCGGGCAGATGCGAAATATGCATTAGAGAGTCGGTCGCTACCACCACGCAGCGCGCCGTCATCCAACGCTCGACCAAAACAACTAGACTCGCTTTAGGATTTGTAAACAAAGATTTATGGTGTTTTGCAGAATACGGTCAATTCTCTTTTCCACTCTCTAGCCAACTCTCTTTTAAAGCGGGACGGACGGCCAAATCTAGTCGCCTTTTAGATTTTACAATGTTTAGCTTTTTCAGAGACCCCTGTTGAAATAAAACTCCGGTTAGCTACGTTGGCCGGAAAAAAAGCCAAAATTTGCGGAATGTATATAGAGGTCACGAAAAGCTTTTAAATCACGAATGATTACGACAGAAAAACGTAAGACTCGAGGGGAAAGAAACAAAATTCGTGGAAAACCGTCACACAATTACATAACCAAGGATAACCTGGTAATGAAGATAAGTTTCTTACGAGTTGATGGTCGCTCGCTTAAAAGAAAATTTCGTTTCTTTTTTACCAGAAATACCACACTGTGTATGGTCTAATATTTTGCAGGGGTGCTAGGGATCAACACTCAACATTATATGAGCGAGTGATAATGAGAAATCTTTTAAGGTGTTCAAATAAAAATTAGGAAAAGTATCCAAAAGCTTCTACAAAAAGGGTTATCTATGTAAAGAAGATATATAAAATTGTCCAGAATTGTAAGTTGGAAAGTTCAGCCGCACATCTGCACATACAGACAAACTCTCATGTAGAAAAATTACTTTTCAAAGGAAACTTACAACATTGGGAAGCTTAGAAATTAGTTCTGATCTCAATTAAAATTGTTTTCAACTAGCTTTGGGACAAAATTTAAGTTAAAACAGTTTTTCCATTATGTTTTGGAACACAATTGTAAAATAAAATTGTTTTTCAATTAATTTTCGGTTAAATGTTTCTCTATTTTGACGCGTATAGTTTCAATTATCTTGACAATGCTGTACTTTAGTAGTAACCTAGATTCCAAATCAATTTACAGTTATAACTACTTCGTCAAAATGAATCATTACCATTTGGTAGACATATTTATACCCTCCCTAAATCTCTATCAGCTTTATATATTTTCTTAACCGGGTGGATAAGACACGGATGGATAGATCTCTTGATTGGCTTCATCTGTTTCCATCAGGAAGCGAACCGGACGTAGAGAAATGGCTCAAAGGTATAGAAACTGAACGGGCAGTGAGTGATAACCACGAAACGGGGCATAACACCCTTAACCCCTCCTAAAATGTACTGATCGCCAGATTTTTAAGCTATAAAAGAGTGTGTGAGGGGGAAATATATCTATAGAAAACAACAGGGCAATAGCGGAGGACTGTCACTACCCCCGATATAAAAACTAACAAGATAGTCAAGCCCATTGGAAAATCCACACCTCTTACGGTTGTAAACGCGTGCAGTCAATGATGTTTAATGCCATAGGTAGTATATGTCATACGCCAGAGTTTTTGTTATAAGTGATCTGGAACAAAAGTGTATACATTCTACAGACCTTCGACACTGCAGCTTTAATCCAGTTTTTCGCACTGCCCAAGCTCATATCTGTTTTAAAGTTTTAGTGTTGCAAGTCAAACCTTTCGTTAAAATTATTTTTTCCGCAAAATTAAGTTTTTCCTCTATATAGTGAAATAATTTTCAATAGAAATGTCTGAACTAAAATCTATCCAAAAATTCAAGGTATATTTAAACATTAAAGTTCACAATTTAAATTTTTCGGATTTAACATACTCATCAGTCTAGTGTACATTAAACTGTGAACGTATAAAAAAATTCTTCTTGCGGAGGTTAAACCACTTACAGTTCGCGATTTTAAAACTGTTCTAATCTCAGATTACAAAATATCTAGTGTAAACCAGCCTTTATTCCCAGACACTGCAAGCGTGTATAAAGCCTCATTTTTATTCCTTTTGTTTTTGTCTGACTATACTGTTGAAAAAAAAAGGGGGGTAGGTAGAAAGGTTGAAAAGGTGGGGCGAGGGTAATGGGTGAATTTAGCTTTCGTTTCGACTTTTCTTAAGACTAGAATAAGCTTTTATCGTTTTTCTTGGTTTATTCCAGTAAGGGGAAAGAGGGTTATAGACGGAAGCGAGCGAGAAGTACATAGGACCCATCTGAGACCAGTCTGGTCCCTCTTCCCCCGCGAAGCGATTGAGACAAACCTTTCTTCCTGGCTCCGCGTACCCTATTCCCTCTCCCACCTGGCACAATCGGACATCGTGGAGAGAGGGCGGCATATATACTTTAGAAAGAGAAGGATCGGGTGCTATTATCGAGACGCTATTTTAAATTTATCGCTCTCACTCGGATTGGGGGACCCTGATGCCCCTGTTTAGTCGTTTCGTGTTGGGCATCGTATCGCTCGCTCCTTCGAGGATGGCATAGCGACGAATCTTGACTAGGTCGCGAGCTATACGTGCCTCGTATATACCGCCATAGATCACTTTCAACTTTCCTCAAAGGGAGATTTATTCCCGGGGGGCAAACTTTTCCTATATCCCCTTTAGGATAAATAGCGCGAGCAGTTCTGAAATGAGTCGAACTCTAGAGAGAGAGAGAGAGAGAGCGAAAGAGAGAGAAACTCCGTCATCATCAGTATAAATGCCGATAATGATTGAAATTCCACAGATGGAAGCTTCTATCCGAAACTATCCGAAAATATTTTTTTATCTCTTTCTATATATCTTTCGAACTTCGCGTCATTGCATCAATCCATTCGGCAACTATTCATCTCTTTGAATACTATATAACAGATCTCTCCAGGAACCCGCATGATGGAATGGAAAAAACCTGCAAGGGATGGATATAACGAACGGGATATAAGGAGGCGCTAAGCCTAATGAAAAAGCTTATTCCGGAAAACGCTTTAGAGGGATGATGAAGGATATAGACTTTTAAAGATCGTTATAAAAAGTTTATCTTTAAAGAATCTATATAGATCAGGGGAAGTCAATCCCGTATCCACGAAGGGTGGCGTTGCGAGGGGATTCGTCCTATTGAAACTTCTCAGACAAGATATATAGATAGATACGATAGAGGATTTCGCGAGAGAGAAATCTTCTACCCTGGCTTTTCGGCGAGATCAAGGTTTTAAACCAATTGACTCGGAGCAACGCTTTGAAAAGCGTTAAGTTCAAAAGCGTTAAAGACGAATATACCGACTATAAGAAGTAAAAAATAAACTTTTTTTTTCTCTAGATGGTGCCTGCTTTTGGGCAAACTCGGAAGAGATAAACTGCGAGTTTGAGCCCTTTTGTGACTCGGAAAACTGAGAAAAAAAGGCTACCAAGATGAAGCTGGGAAGGCTAGGGTATCACCGAGTCGGGCTTAAATCAAATCTGAAGATGGCGAAAAGTTAGAGGAGACCTTCGCAGTTCGTATAGAGGCTGAGAATAAAGATAGCTATATAGGCCCGCTACATCCCCTCGCCATAGTTTTTCTACTACTTTCGTATATATACATTATATTTGGATCGAGATATATGAAGTAGGTGGCTGGCTGCCTCTCCTAATGACCCTCAAAGGATACTCCTTGCCTCTATCCCCGCCTCCATACTTCGCTGCATATTAGCACCCACACGTTATATCGTTTTCTATGGAGAAAAAGGGCGCTATAGGTACATATATGTATAGCTCCTAGATTCAGCAAGAGAGGGGGGTTTATGATAAGGGATCGTTCATAAGAATATTATTGTATTTATAGGCTTATTAACTTTGATTGTAGTTTGATATCAATATTCGAATCATAAGATAAAATTTGTCATTTTTACGTGGCACGTTGGGTTTAATTTGCCCTGAAGATTTAACAAAATTAATTTAAAGTCAGTAACAAAATTAACTAGGCATACTATACTCTTTATTGTCGTACCCTGGTAGTAAAAAAATAAAGAAAGAGCCTGGAGGCTGAGGAGTGAGGAGTGAAGATGAGGGCGTATAGGGATTTAAGGGATGAAGGCTGGGCGCCTAAAGCTGGCATCATTTGTCAACTCTTAGAGGATGTAGAAGAAAAAGATGGGAGCCCGAGAAGGGAGAGCCGCGTCACGGGGGAGTCAGGGATGAAGAGGGAGATGAGAGAGAGAGAGAGAGAAGAGAAAGATACAAATACGAAAGAATCCAGATTTAACTTTTTCCGACTTGAAAAACGTCCTGGCTAAAGACCGACGGCAGCTAGTCACCCCACACGACTCACCCCCTTTCGTGCTCCATCCTCCAGTCATCCTTCACCCTCTCCAAAAGTATACGTCCTCGACCGCTAGGGGCTAAGCACGGCGTATAAAAAAATGTATGGAAAAAGCTATTTGTCCACTCTCCAGAAAGGTCCGAGAGAGACGGCTCTTATCTCGCTTTTTCTTTTTTTCCTCCCCAAAGCTCGCAGCCTCTTCCAATCCCTCTTATCCCTCGCTATAAGCCATTATAAGTATCAAGCCATCTCAACGATGAAAAAATATAATTTACATTTCAAATGTTCAGCTACATTACGATTGCCAAAGATTATTCCTTTTAAAAAATAAAATTCTGACCATTGCAGAAAGAATTTGACGACCTATTTGAAGTCCAGATATTTTTACATTTATAATCACCAAAATATTGTATCCCTGATCATTTCTCATTATTTCAAAAGTAATAGACTCTGACAAGTTATTTTTAATCGATTTTGACGGTTAAAATACGTATTAAAACTCACCACAGGTTTCGAGGTACTTTACAGTTAACTATCAAAATCGCGAACTAGACTCTTTAAGCCCAAATGCATTACAAAAAAAAAACCTAGTTGCTGATGACAATGAAATATCGTATTAAACAAAATCAAGGAGGATCAGAGAAGGAGAGGAAATGTGGGGACGGCGCGGTTCCTACTGCGTCGGCCTAAACTCCCACTCTGGGAGAACGGGGGTAGAGACGTTTCGTGGTAAAATGTTGTCGCGTGGGTAAAACGAATCCTTTATGAGACGCGCTAGCTAGCGACCACGTGACAACAGTTTACCTCGAGAATTTCCTATCCCCCCTTTCCACCCGAGTGGGATGTTGGCTCTTCTCTCTCTAACTCAACGCAGCCCCACATTTCCTCTCCTTCTCTGATCCTCCTTGACAAAATGACGCTTGAAATAATTTAACTTGAAATAAGGGCGCGCGATTTCTAACACATATCTCTTTCGTTCACGCAATGACATTTCTTGGGCATCAGCATAATTGAGTCGTTATGAAATAAATCTGTAATTTCTTCCATCCTAATTTCGCCAAACACGAAACCTTTGGCGACTTTTTATAATTTTTGAGATATATATTAACAGTCTAAATCGATTAAAATAACTTGATTCCAGAGCCTAATAACCCTTTAACCAAGTGTTATTTATGAATTAATTATCGTTTATATAAAACTAATCCACCTATAAATAAATTGCAAACAAATATTTAACTAGAAATAAATTTAAAACTTATCCGGAAAATAGGCTTAGTTGAATTCATGGAGATTCTGAATTTCTCCGCCTTGATGGATCTTCTCATTGGTCGCTGTCCCATCAACGCGATGAAATTCAGGATCTCAATGAATCCAGCTTAGCCTATTTTCAGGGTAAGTTTTAAATTTATTTCTGGTTTAATATTTGTTTGTAAATTTTTGGATTAGATTTATCTATAAATAACTTGTTAGGTTGCATTTTCCCTTTAAGGATTATATTAGAAATTGCTTGATATAATACGAATGCCTTTAAAGACGAGATCCAGCAGCGTGTTAAGTAATATGAACGAATAAATTCCGGACCAAAGGAGTTTTGGAGATGAGAAAAAGAGGGTGGAGAGGGTTTCGGTTTTCGGTTCTGGAAAAAACTGCGCATATATATTGTCCGGAATGCCTTAAGAATTTTCCACTATATATAAGCGGCTTTTGGTATCAAAAGTTTCGGGGGAAATTTAGAGAAGAATTAAAAGGACCGTATTTGACGGAGCGTGTTAAATAACGATAAAGTGGGGGCTGGACGCCCAGAGAATAATTTGTCGAGAAAATAGCCTTTTTGGGACATCTGAAAATGACGAGACAGCCTCGATATTTTCTTCATATATATACTCTTTTCTCGAAAAGTATCAAAACTCATTAGGGGATGGACGGAACGTACGCGAGATATTTATAGGGAAAACAGAGTGGGCGAAAATGAGTCTCTAATTCGTCAAAGAATGCGCGGAGGGTCAACTCTGGCGAGAGGAAAAGGCTCAACGGGCCAAAAACGCCAAAAACGTTCGCTTTATTCCCTTCCTTCCCCCACTCTCTTAAAGAATTATCCGATTCGACCCTTTTTCCAGCCCGAAAGGTTTCCGATTCTACAACCGCATTCGGCTCTCCTTTTGACCCTTGGGCTTAAATGATAGTTAGCTATAGGTCGCGGCCGGAACGGTAGCGACAAAAATTCTATCTAAACTTTCCAGTTCTTTAAAGGATAAGTCTCTCGACAATTTTTAATTCCAATCGAGTCAAAATAGGTCAACATACACATATACGAAAGTAAATTAAGTGTTCTATAAAATGACCCGATTAAATTGCTTGCTTCACTTGATTATTTAGCAGAATCTTTACTGTAGACGGCCGTGACGTCTACAGATAAAGTTCTGCTAAATAAAAACAAGTGGATCAAGCCAATGTATATTTTTATTTATTAGTAGTTTGGCACGATGCTGTCTAATTTGTTGGAATTCTGATGGTATAGTGGGGAAAACTCGAGGCGCTTGACAACCGGCAGGTAATATATATAAAATGCGTGCGGTTTATCTCCCGCGAGAGTCAAAAATTTTGTAGCTTTGTTGTAACTGATCTGACACTCTACCCAAGAGAATTTCTCTGTATGCCGATCGAGAGGACAGTTTTTTTTCGTCCTATCGCATTCCCTCTACTCTCTTAACTCTTCCATAGAGATAAAACTTGTAGCGACCTCTATAGAGTATTTCCCTAAATTATACACTTTTTTATATTTACACATTATTTTGCAAATCATTCAAAAACTGTTCGTTTTCATTGATTTCCTCGTTCACTAAGTTTTTTTAAACAAGGGGGATGAGCCCCAATTGTTTTAAAAGTATGACTTAAAACAAATAGTTTTTGTCTGGGTATAATTGGTCTAGCATTAAAGTTCTTATAGCTTGCGAGTTATACGTCAATATCGCGATATAATCAAATCAGATTTTTACGTGGCTCGCCCTTTAACAAACAAAAGGGCGGTATAAATATATACTAATACGAGTCGAAGCTGAGCGGTCGAAACGAAAACGATAATATCGGAAAGGAGGATAATGGTTGCGTGTCCGAACGAGACCAGACGCGTATTTGAAATCTCGACCTAACATTGAATATAAAAGCAAACGCTGTAATAGCTAAAATCCGCAGCCGCGTGCGGATACCCGACAATAATTTCACGCGCTCGACCGCTCGTAAACAGCGACTCTCCCTTCCGCCATCCTCCTATTTCGGTCGCCGGTGCCGCGTTCGAGAAGGGCTAGGTATAATAGGAACGTATAGTCATACCGCTGTCCCATTCTCTCGCTCAAAACTACCCCCCTTTCCTCGGCTATATAGCTCGCTAGCGGCGCTCTATAACGGGTTAGGGGCTTTCTCCTCCGAGCTTGACCAACCATGCGTGCCTCCATTTTCGGGGGGCCCGAGCGCCGGTCTAAACTATGACGGAGAAGCGTAAAATTCCTTATCTAATTCGCAGCAGGAAGCTCGGGCTCGACAACAGCCCTCTTAAGCCTTTGGCCAACCAGGATTTCTATCCCCTTTTAACCCTCCTCAAACCGTCTTTATTTCCCACCAAGGAAAGAGAAAGGATACGAGCGGAACAAGCTATATACGCTCGCGTTCTCGAGTCCGAAGTTATCATCAAGACGAAGTATATATTTAGCTCGCCGAATTTCGGTGACGACACGGAATAGCCGCGAGTCGGTTTCACCGCGGTGCTACCGATCTCGACTGGGAAAGCGCCTTTTCTACTAGATCCTAGTATTCTACCACCCAATTTTATCTTACCCTCGAATAGACGGTAGACCCGAAACGGCCCAGCTTGTGTTTTCGGCGTTTAAGGTATATATATATAAATATATATACGCGTAGAGAAAAGCCGGGAAAATATAAGACGCGTTCGGACGTAAATTTTGCCCCTCCCCCCCCCTGAACGCGCGAAAAGTTTTAGGTCGAAATTTATTAGCTCGAAAGAAAACCGGGCCGGGATAATAAGATAGAAAAATGCTATAAGATTTATATATGTATATCCGGGGTTGGGCGTACGCCTCGGTTCGCGCCCACTGGAACTTTGGTATTACGCTTTAAGGGGTTGGGTGCTAGAGTGCGTGACTCCGTACGCGCCAAGGGGGTTTAAGATATAGGATATTTTCGCGATAAAACTGAAGCGGGAAAACGAAATTTATTAACATATCAAGATGATATAAAAAAATGAAATGCGGCCGAAAGGTTTTGCCCGAAACTTATAAGGATGTGTTTTAGATAATAAATATAACCTTCCCCGAAACACGAATAAATAAACCACGCTTTAAAAAAGTTCACAACGAAACAAGTATTCGCACACTTTTTAAAAACACTTATATTTCAAAATGTTAAACTGTCAGAAAACTTTAGAGATAGGAAAAAAAATCTTACCTCGGAAGATTTTCGTCGAGAAGATGAAATTCCAACAGCGGATATGATAAGTTCAGATCGAGGTCAATTATTGAAAACTATTAACTTCAACAGGTTCTGGTGTGACGTCATCAATTTAGAATATAACCTAAAGAAAAAGATAAAAAATCAAGCGTTTAGATTTTAGAATTAAAATAATAATTAACATATTAACTCTTAATTCTGTCTATTGGTAGGCCGTCGAGGGGGAGGGGGCCCTGGCCACAGGGAACAAGACTATTTTGGAAAGCAACGAAAGCTGTGACGGCGCAATGAATGTTGGATCGCGTAGAGCAACAAATAGTTACATTCGAGTCTTCGAGAAAGTTGGAAAATTTCTAATTCCGCTGCTGGGCTTATCATCCCGTATGATACCATCAATACTTTGATTTTAAGCTCAAATTGGGAAACCAAGTGTGAACGTTCCGGTCTTTGTTTAGACCCCGAGGGGGAGAAGTATGTAAAGGTGGCAAGGAAAGGGGTCTCAAAATATATCGTAAATGGCGAGAGACACAAAAGGGTTTAAAAGTAGAGAATTTCCGGGCGTTAGTTCGCTTTAGATGCGGGAGAAACTATACCGAAAACACAACTATAACAGGATTTAACTGCGTGGCATATATATTTGGAAAGAGTGCTGAGAACGGTAAAAGCGCGCGAAACGCGAGAGTGCTAAGAGAAAGCAACTTATACTAAATATATCCGTTCAATATCAAGAAGATAGCGAAGGAAGGCTTATACATTTTCAATGTTGAATGCGTATAGGCGGAAGAGTAGAAAGTTTATCGTCTATTCGAATCAGTTCACGCGTACCAGAAGCGCAGACATTCAAACTCTTTCTCTTTCACTTCCCTCTCCATTTCGACTATAAGAGAAAACGTTTACCCCCTCTACTCTACTATTCCCCTATATTAGCTAATTCCAGTAGAAACGAAAATTTCAAATAATTATATACATGGACAATAGAAGCCCACACTCCATCCTCCTCGTATAGACTCTACAACACAGAAATCTTTTCAGACTTCTAATTGAAACAGCGCGCGAATTCTATATCCGATACTTTTACATCGCAGTCTTAGAAAATTGGGAAAAATTCGTTAAGCCTCTGAACTAGGAAAGAATCGACACAACACGAAAAATATAGACTCGAAATGAAAGTGTGACCTAAAATTTCAACCAAAATTTAAAATTTTCTACGGATATTTTACAAAGTTTCAAGGATGTAAAGTCCTCAGGACACATTTTTGAATGTATGAAGTTTTCCCCCGGTCCGATTTAAAATATTTTTAAAAATACTAAACAAATATAAATAGCGTCTTTTGTTTCAACTTTATAAAACTTCCTTTTATTTACTTCATCCCCGATTCCTTCGTCCGACTCGTCCTCTCGCGTTTTGCTTAATTTTAAATTTCGCGCTTCATTTCCGGTGATGAATGCGATACGATCAAACCTTAGTAACACGCTCATTATAAGGGTTTAAAATACCTTAGAAATAGAAGGACCACGAGGTTTGTTAGTTAAGAACATTCAGGGTGATAATAACTATACGCCAAAATTTCCAAATGTATGACTCTAATTCAAACTATTCGAAGCGGTACTAATTTATAACATTTGGTCCTCTCTTACAAAAATCACACAATGAACTTCGTGAAAAGTTCTTTCAAGTTTTGACACTGAAGGATAGTTTTAACAAAATCGGGGGTGCGGACAGCCTGTTAAAATCCCAACACAAAAGTCACGCAATTTTCCAAGATTTATAGAAACTTTCTATTGCCACTGTTGGTTAACAAAAATACATTGTGGAAGGTTATATAGTTATCTTTCAACTAAACTAGCTATAGGTTGAATTCCATCTCGAGTTGAAAGCAAGCGCAAAGCTTAAGACTCCCTCTATCACGCACTCAACAAAGGCGAATTGATACAAATGAATTATCTCTCACGGATGAAATAGAGTTTACGTAAATTGCTTTCGAATAGGGGTAAAATAGAAGTCACTTAGTAAGAAATTCGACCTTTCCTTAAAAAAATAAAACCTTGAAAACATTGTAAGAATAGATAAGCTCTATCTCTAAACTAACAGGCAAAAAGGTGCAACATGACATGGCTATTGCAGTTATCTTCAGATGGGAAAAAAACCTTTACTTTTCAATTCTCTAAAGGTTCTTTCACACAGTATTTTTTCCTAAAATTCTCAATAGTATGATCAAAGTGAAACCATATCTCCAGTACGTGTAATTGCTAAATTTGTTTTTAGAGTGTAAAACTGAACTAAACTGTTTACCGACTATATTAAAAGTATGTATGATCGAAAACGTAAAACAATGGCTATTGTTACAAGTCCTGGATAACAGAGAGTTTAACTAAACCCATTATTTTAACTATTTTCCTAGCTATTTTCATCTTTTTAAATCTGCAAAAACAATGTTCTTATGGAAATGCTAGTGCTTTTCGTCCCATATCGGTTAATATTTACTCTAAGCAGGATACTGGTATAGTTTCTTACTATCACCAAGAACCTATTCTATTGCACAAGAAACTATATGGCCCACTGAAGAGTTTAATTTTTCTGTTTCGAGGCTCATTTCCTAAGCTAGCTATGCCTTGTAGAATCACGCCTATATATAGTTAGGGAACTTATTTTACTCTTTTTTAATTAAGCATTTGCTCTAATGCGTATTAATCGCTCGGTATTAATATAGAGAGGAAAAGTTTATAATATCTTTGCCCCCATATTCTTAAGTGCGTAAATGAGTTCTTGCTATCATTCTTGTAAGCAACCATGTGGGTGTGTGAAAGCTTCTTTAGGAACTTTATACACCAAGTCGTAACGTTAGTGGTGCACCTGACTAAATTATGTTTTATTTTGCTTTCTTTTTTTCATTATTCTCCTGTACCTAAAATGCATTCTTGGAAAACCAGGGAAAAACCTTTTTTCTATATAGAGCATAAAAGTTAAACTTTAGCGAAAAATCCCGACCCCAAAACAATTCCCAAAAATTGGCTTTTTTTTTTTTTAAACTCGGGGAAGGTTAAAAAAAGTAGGAGTTGGGTGGTGGTTTATGGTCGTAAAAACACATATAGCGAAGGAAGAAGCTTCCAGAGCTCTTGTATATAGGATAAGAAACACAAAGGTATAAGGGAAGTAGGGGTAAAAGTTCCTTTATTAGTGGCCTGGGCTAAATGTGTTCGGTCATAAAATTCGGGCGCGCATGCGTTCTTTTTTGTTATAAACGCCGTTTGCTTGCCGCGAGTCAACTCCAAGAGCGGAAAATGCTCTAAAACCGATAGTTATATTCACTCGAAATAATCAATACGCTCGAAGGAATCCTTACCCTTTCTTTAAACAGTTTTTAAGCTATAGATAAACGTTACAAATTCATAGCGATACTTTCGAAAGCGTAGCGGATTCAGATTGAAACGAACTGAAATGGAGGACGAGAAAAAAAGAAAAAGGACACTAAAAAAAGCTTCTTCTAGTTTCCACCCTCAAAGCCATAAAAAAGCCGACCACGAGAGCGCGGCTTCCTTTTGGGTTTTAGAAATAGACCTAAAAGTACAGACGACAATAGCTATATATGGCGAGAGAAGAAGAGAAAAAAAAAAAAAAAAAAAGATGCTGAAGCTATTGAATAAGCTGACGCCATGGCATCTTCAAGAAAACATCTCTCTCTCCTCACAACCACACCCTTCTTTTTTTCCCTATATGGCTTCAAACTTTTACCCGAACCTTTATCCTTTTAAACTAGTTTTACGACTGTGTTGTTTGCGAAAATGCACTTTAAGATACGAAGGTCGAAGTTAAGATGTCAAGCTATATCTTTATACACATCTTCTTTCAAAACTGTTGGAGGGACCCCCGAGGCCGCAAATTATAAAGATTTCGTTATGGTTTACCTTATATCGCGAATATAAACCTCATACCTGAATAGTGCTTTTCACAATGAACTGCCTGATATCTTTGCTATGTAATAAAAAGTCACTCTTCAGGTAGGTATATGCTGTGCCCATAATTTTGATTTTTTTTACTTGATTTAAGTGTTACGACAATGGGGAATTGTTGTATATAATCTCTTTTGATCAAAATTTAACACTGAGCTTCAGGAAGTAATTGAATAAAACGAAATAATTAGTTAAAATTTAAATCAATTCATTCGATTACTGGAAATTTTATATTCAGTATACCTTTACTCGTTTGACCCACGTTACGTATAAATATACTTTTTTAGAAGCGCGAAGCCAAAGTATTTATTGTTTCAAAATATATAATGTACACTTTGGCTCTCATTTATAAATATAATTGAAGAAATTTATGTTAAAATCATAAATTTTTTTAATAACTTTCAAAGTGGTTATTACGACAGTAAATAGTATCTAAATAATTTTAAACTAGGCATAATACGGCAATTAAAAATTGTCAAATTCCCTGATAAAAATATTTCATAAAACCATAAAAAAATAAAATCTCTTGAATCTAAATATTTAATATTCGATAGATCGATCAATATATAATAAATTGTTTTGATTATATGGCTGTGTGGGTATTCATGCACGGCAACTTCAGTAAGCCTCAGATACAGGTCCAAATCCATACACTTCCCTACATAGTAGACCCCCCTTTTCTATTAGTAAATGAGTCTCTCTTGGATTTCCGAGGGTCAATTTTGCGGCGTGACCACTCCGAACGGATGGCCAGACCAGTCTGAATGCCCTTTCTATCACGTATTTCTCTGATGCGAGATCCATTCTCATTTCTACTCCCACCTCCCCCGCCTCTTTTCTTCTAGTCTTCCCAGCCTCCAAGCATCCTCTATTTTCCTCCCTCACCCGGCCAGTATAATTCTCCATCGCAGTCTCTCCACTGATTAAAGTCCGAAGAGATGACCCCGAGCGTCTCCCGGGAGAGAAACAAAGGGGAATTGTGGGCAAGCCAACTATACGGGCTCATAAAAAGCCAAGGGCTGTACTATATATACATATAGTAAATCTAATCTTGATTTATCAGCAAGTATAGAGGCTAGGCTACACGTCATCTCTGTGAAATGTTAACTAAGAGATAAATGGAGCCTAAGCTTTGCCACTATTGAAATTCTATGTGAAATAGACTAAATAACAGAGAGGAAAGTGGAAAGAATCTTATATAGCTACTCCGGCGTATCAGAGTGCCTTCACAAACGAGCAATAATCGGAGGTAGAAACAAAATGTGGAAGAAATAGCTTAAAACACGGAAAATGTGCTTTCGCGCCAAAAATTGAAAATATATACCTTTAACCGAGGAAATAATGTCCGCGCGACAAAACAAAGGCCTTCAAAGCGGAAAATGTGTTTTTGCGCCTTTTAATCCAGGTCTCAAATCAATTTGGTCTATCATCAAGTTCAATATTGGTCAAAATATTTTGGCCAACACCATCTACACCACTGTATAAAAAACACAGTTCCTTTCCTTATCTTTATATTAAGTGTATTTTAAACTTGGATCTCTCTTTGATATTGCTCCAAGGGTGTAAGTAGTGTAGTGTAGTGTATTGACATTCGGTGGTAGACTTCGGATTTGGTTCTTTATCTTCCGTTTGTGTGGGCCTCCTTAAGAGAAGGAGGCGAGAAAGACCTCCATATGCTAGGAAAGAGATAGGACTAGAAGGGACATATAGGGGACAGAACAAAACCGAAAGAACTCGAAACAAAAGGATGAGAAGGTGAAATCTGAGGTTTTCAAAAAAGGAGCTAAGGAAAAAAAAGAATGAAATAAAACCTAGACCGAAGGACGAAGATAAAAACTATTGGTGTATGGAGAAAGAGAAACAAAAGACGAAACGAAAAGTAGAGACAATCACTGCAATTTCTTGATTGGTTTCTCATAAAAAAACGTTACTCGCGACAAAATGTACGAGGTTGATATTTCAAGATGGGCCATTTTTTAAGGCGGATATTTTTAGATAATTGGTCAATTTCATTTCGTTGGAGTATATATTTTTTAATACATTTACTTAAAAATGAGGGTGTCAAGGATTTTTAGTGAGCTCCAAATGTAATTTGATTAATATTTTCAGAAAGATCGTTAAATATAAAATAAAATTTAAAGATTAAAAAAATATATGTACGTGTCATAGAAAGAATTACATGATAAAAAATTATATTTTATAATCACCATCCTCAAAATTTAAAACAAAATATCTCTATAATCTTACATGACGTCATCATTATGGTCGCGTGACTTTTATAGAGTCTAATAAAGTCAATTCTCGCGCATTCTGTCACACGATAAGGTCGCTTTCGCGCGGTCTTTTTCGTGAAAGTACCCAATCCATAAAGTTCCACCTTTCACATATGGAAATTATAATTAATTACGTTAGACCCTTAAAATAGTGGTGACACCCTCATTTTAATTTATATCTGTACCCTATATTTTAAAGCGCTCGTATTTAACAATTTTTGATTGCATTTTTTAGACGAAAAGGGAAATATGTCGCAATTATGATCAAATCAAACGTTTGTCACTAAAAAGGAAGTAATTGGTACTGGCCTTCCACACGTACGTGACTCAATTTCGTCAACCGCAAAATAATATCCTTCAGTGGACAGGTTTAAAAATACCTAGAGGGTGCATTCTTGAAACGTTAAAAAATGTCTAGAAAGAAAAAAAAGCGCCAAATATTTTAAGAATGTCCCTCCTCTATTTCACTGTTGTGAAAGACAGCGATTTTTATAGATCTTCGCCAGCTTCTTACTACCTGGTTCATACTTGGGGCGTATATGATGTGGGAGGGAAATGGGTTGTAACCGTCGACGTAGCCCCCAAGAAAAAGCAAACGGCCCGAGCTTTTTTTGTGGCCAGAAACTCGCTGTAAAGTCTGTGGGTGAGAATGGGTGGTATAAAATGAAACCCAGAAGCGAAAATAGTGTGTGTCGACGATATAAAAAAGAAGAGAGAGTGAACCAGGGAACTGCGCATGCTGTTGTCGGAAATAAAGTTGGCAAGCGTCGTAACCAACCTTCTGTCACATTATTCCTATACTTTTGTTACATATATTCTTAAGAATTTATTCGAGAAAGGTGCGAGGGACTAGATTTTTATGAATTAAAAAAACTGATAAAGAGTCGGGATATATAATCATAACATTATTTCCTTAAACCTCATACGTAAGATTTAAAATGTAGGGTGACAACGATGCAACGAGGTAACGTGAGAAGTTTAAAGATGAAGATCAAAGATAAGTCATGATATATAGTCACTTAAAGTGAAGATGAAACGAAAAACAAATATTATTTTTATGCCTTAAACGAACTTTTTTTAAATTTAATGGAAATATTCATTCACGATGATTAATTTAATTTTATTGAGTAAAAACTAAGATTATGAACTTTCGAGTTTGGGATTTCAGGATTTTGGAAATATTCTGATATTTTAAAGCTAATTCTGGGATTTATATGTCAAAGGGAGAATGCAAGGGATAAAACAAGTGATTATTGTTGAAATAGGTCTAATCCATCTGTAACAAAATTTACAAACTAATATTAAACCTTAAATAAATTAAAAACGAATTCATGGCGATCGTGAACTCCACCTATTTAAAGGATAAGGTAGAGATAAAAAGCATTTGTGGTTAGGTTGCATTCTCCCTTTAAGAAATTTAGGGATTTTGGTCATCTCGAAGATAAAGTCAAATTTTCTTTACAATTTATCAGTGAATAGTTTGGATAGCAATATAAACCTTTGTATACATCTAACGGGTACTAACTAACCCGAAATTTGGGAAGTTAAGTCTTCTTAATCTTTGTTAAAACTAAATTTCTCGCGATCTAAACATTCTAAAAGTTTTGAAAACGTAATATTACATTTAAACCTGTTGCTGTATAGCGCCTTTTGGTTTCTCTTTAAATTTTCGACTACCAAACTTTTCAGAAAGAAACGACAAATCTACGTCACAGCGATAAAGAATACTAGTAGGAGTTCTAAGAATTTGTACAAAGTTTACTCGCATAGGCCAAAGAAAAAAAGGGGGAAGAGGGAGCGAGTTAAGTTAAAGTCGGGGCTATTTAAGCGTGAACCGGGAAACTCTAAAAATCTTCGAGTATACAGAGCTGTATAAGAGAAGAGCGGAGAAGGATGAGGTTACTCGGGTAAAAGAAGAGCTGAGCTTGCGTTGTAAATCAAAAGAAGGCCTGTGCACAGCACGGTTTTCAAAAGGAAGAAGAAAAAAGAAGTTAAAGCGCAAAAGACTCTTCACTTGGACCATCGATGTTTTTCTAGGTTTTATAACACTATATATATACTCTCTTCCAAACTTTTATGGCAAACCAGAAAAACCTAGCGTCATAATATACGTTTTCCAATCGTAAAGAACGCCACAAAATTTATTAGAAAATGGCTTCCCTTTCTGACTCGTTTCGAGTGAGTAGTAACTTTGGAGTTACTTTAGATTTTGAACAAAAATAAAGAAATTATAAAAATTGGATTGATTAGAAGAATATTAAAATTAAAACTCATTGATATGGGTCATTTTTGGAAATTTTGCTTGATTTTTAATTAGTTTCGAGGCATCTTTTTCGAGTGGCGAGGCAGGATTTTATTATTTTAAAATAATATAGGGCATGTCTACTTTCTAATGGTGCAATTGATTTTCATAGGAGATTGTAGAGAAACGTTACGGCCATTTTAAGATATGCGTCATTTTGGTTAGATAAAATTATTAGGCCTACACTCAAAAGTATTTTTTTTAAACGGTGAATTCGGTATAGGAGATAAAAATTACCTTTATAATACAAACTTCTTCGGCCACAATGGTAATATTTATATTATTATTAAATTAATTAATGAAATTGACACTTTATGAGATGAGAAAAAGTTTATTAATTAATTGTTTTCAGAGATAGTGATTGATTCGTGACTAGTAGATTCAAAACCTCTCCAAAAACGTTCATTTAAGGAACTGTTTTTCTCAACCATCAAGAAGCCGTCTCGCTAATTAATTTAATAATATTATACGTATGGTTGAGATGGTTTGAATAATTTGTATAGGTCTAAAAGAGCTGGTCTAAGTTTTTATTACTCGTCATTAATTATAGCATTATAAATATCCTGACAGATATTAGTCGCTGAACTTTCTTAACCTTTTTAACGGTGTGTAAGGTGGTGGTAAAAATAGACCCTAACGACAAAGTAGTAAAAAACGGTTAAAACCATTTGAGAAGCTTATTTTTACGGGTTAGGCCGTAAAAATCTTTGAAATATGGATTATACCAGCTCGTCGCGACTCGTGAAGATGTCGAAAAGAGGTTAAATATATTTGTGGGCGGTGTTCAAAACGATTCTAAACGATATCGGAAGGTTTTTCGGGTGCTTTAATATTTAAATTTTGGAAGTTTGAATAACAAGCTACTTAAAAAATACCTGGGGAGTAGAGCTGAACACGCCATTTCGCCATAACCGAACGTTTGCGTTGTAAATAATAATTGTCCCACGCGAACAAAATAACGAGAAAACGAGCAATTGCTAAAAACGATAAGGGGCGTTTGAAAGTTAAGCCTAATGGCAACTAATATAGCGTTCCGGAATACTGATATTACGCGTCATATATACATATTTGAAATAAAAATAAACTATAGTCATTATATGTAAGAAATTATTAAAACTGGATTGAAATAGGAGAAATAGGTTTTAAATTTAGATATCTATATATATTGCCACTAAAGGTCTAGTACCACGTGATAGGATATAGAAAATGTATGATTAGCCCATACAATTTTAGCAAATTTTTAACCAAACATCGACTATCTAATTAATTTTTTGAAAATCAAAATTACATGAAATACTGCGTGGCAATTATAGATCATAGAGTTAATTCACGTGATAGATAGATAAAAACTCCAGCCTTTCATTTGACGGACTAAAAAGAAAAATGCCCATTTTGAAATAATATCCGCAAAAAGGACCCCTACTAAATAACGATGGTTATGGACAAATTAGGATAAAAATGCAATTGTTTTTTTTTTTAAAGTTACAAGTTTTAATTTTGGGTGGGAGAAAGAGTGATCGTTACGTCATAGTATTGTCGTATATTATAGTTTAAAGGGAAAGGCAACCCAACTTTAAAAGTACTTCCATTGGAAAGAGCATGCTTAAAAACCTACAAATCAAAACACATTATAGTGATTTAAGTCTTGGTTAATTTATAAATATCATTTTAAAACCGAAATTGACGTTCCTAGAAGAACGCCATATTTGCTTCCCGGCATTTCGAGTTTTAAAAATAAGGATCCGCTTCAATGATTGGCCTTTAAGTCACCCAATAAAGATTCGCGAAACGAAGGCCATTCGAGTCGCTGCAGTCGGATCGTCTGTTCGTAACTTCGTAAGAAGACCCGTAATTTTGTGATTTCTAACTTTCTACGAAAACATGACTAATTGCGTAATTAATGAATGCAGTTTAGTTCTTACCTTCTAATTCTTCAAATCAACTTAAGACTCGGTTAATACCTAGTACTGACTACTACTAGCTCAGCTGGCCGACCGACCTTCGGGTTAGTGTTCGCGCGCGGGATCCTTCGGAAGTAGCCTATGTTTCGGCCCGGCATATCTTATTTGACTCTAAAGAAATTGAGCGCGCTTATACCCGCATCTATTTTCAGCTAGAGTCAAGTGACTTTAGGTGAGAAATAAACCAATCGGCGAAGCCGATCCTCAGCAGGCATCGAAAGGGTATGAAAAAACTAAAATGGCGTTCACTAGAGATCACTTTTTGCTTATAATAAACGTAAATATCTTAATATCTACTAACTATTAAATTTTTTGCGATATGATATTAGTCGTTTTAATATACGCTCTATAATTTAAGACACACTTTTTTTTATCCCGGTCTGTACCTTTAATTTCCATGGAAAATAAATAGCGAATAATTTGGGGGACAGCAATACATTTTACTTCTTCATCTATAAGTATTTGTTTTAGTTCCACCAATTAAAACTCCGACTAGATCGTGAAACTATCCCTTTAAAGTGATATTTTTGGAAAAAAATACTATAAAGGGAGGCGGGAGACGGGAAACAAGGAATAGGTTGAGCAGGTGTTGGCGTAAACAGAGTCCAACCAAAAAACGAAACTTTAATGGACCGAAAACCCACGGATGGAATAATATCTATATAGTTATTATCGTTCGCGTTTTACCATTGAACCAAGGGAATGAAAAAAAAAAAAAAGCCTACAAAATCGGTTATTATACCTTCAAAACAATCTTATCTAATCCACGAAGCATCACGAATGGTTTACTATCACCCATTGCGCCCAGAATATTCAGCGAAATCAACGCTACAGTAGTGCAACTTTATCTAATGGAGGTAAGAGTTTTGTTTACGTTTTCCTGTACTTATAGATACAACGGTGGAAAGGCTTATATTCTAATAGAAAATACCAGCTTTTATGTATTAATTTAAGTCCTTTTCAAGGGTGAAACTTAGTATTATTTGGGTACATTTATGTCACGTGTATACGAGGAGAGTTCTTCAATGAAGTATAACACGAGATATGAAAACATGATTTCAGCAGAAGAATATTATATTCGAAGGGTAACAATCTATCCAATTGTAATAAGACTCTGAAAAAAGCACCAGGTACTAAGCTTACAATAAATAATATACGAACCTGGGCAATAGAATACTTTTAATTTCACGTGGGCTCAAAAAATATCATTAGGTAGCCCCGAAAGGGCCTCTTATAATTAATTTTTGTAGAATTAAGAAAATGTAATGGCCTATATTTAGAAAAATAAATTTTAACTACAGATGAAAATACTAGCGCCCTCAATAGTTCTCTATAGAGAGCAAGTGTGATCACACTGCTAGTAGGTTAGATTATATTCTATTTAGCGAGTCATAATTTCCACTGGGAAAAATCGAGAGGTAGAGAGGCACATTATTTTGCACTCTTTTTCGAGTCCCCGAATGTTGTAAAAAGCACTAATCGAGCGAGGGCCAAATCAATAATGTTTCAACGAAATTTGAAGTGGCCCAATGGAATTCCCTATAAAGCATAAAGTAGATGGTTTTCCTTCCCCTATTGTATCCTTCTGCTATCACATTTTTCAAAAATTCAAACAAAACACAGAACAGTATTAGCAGGGTCGATACGAATAAATACTCGATATAATACGGCTCGGTTGGTTATAAGAAACCATGTATATTTCGTACTAAACCTCCCCAAATGTTTAAAATGCGTATTTCTCTTATCCTTTATGGGTTATATTCCGGCACCGGGTCGGAATCGGAGTAATAGGACCCCCTCCTTTCGGTTTATAGGCCTATTTCCATATTCCATATACGAGAAAAAGAGGGAGAAAAGCGATGACAAGGTATAATTATCATGGATCGCCGAACACGACAACGCAATATGGGAGACACGCTTTTGTGTGCTTTTTTTTTCTTTCTTTCATTTCTTCCTTACTCAAGCGTACATATGGAGAGAATTTTAGGGGGTGGTTTTAGGCCGGGAGTTAAAAAATATCATATTTGCATGAGAATCATCGACCAGAAAGAAATAAAAGAATAGCAAAAAAAAAATCTGAAACCCTCCCGTTTCTGATTTTGAATTATTTAATTTTTCTTGAATTTAAAAATCCGTATATAGCAGCTTACGAGGTTCACTGTATTCTTTGGCGCCAGATATCCGTTTCGAACCAATAAATGAAGTTGTTTACGATAAGAGAAAAATACATTACGTTCTTGTACGACAGTTTTAAATCGGTAAATTACCAGCGTAATAGTTTGCTCTCGTTAAATTACTAAAATGATAATTTATAATATGAAACTTTTTTTGATTAAAAGTGAACAAATTACTAAAAGTGGTCAAAGTTTAACGTTTTAAATCGTCTACAAAACTAATATTTAATAGTTAATCGTGTTTGGTGTGTATAATGGCATGCTTAATGTCATTTTTCATGTCTTATCACTTTGCGCTACCAATACAAAGTCAAATAGTCAAGCATATCACGAGTTAGTTAAAAATTGATTTCTAACTTAATGATTGTTGATATTTTTTTACATAGTGTATAATTGAATAAGTACTATTTGAATGATAAATGATTGATAGAAAATAAAATATTGATCCCCTTTCAACATGGAATAAGTGTGTTATTAAGCTTTCCTAGACTATATTCACAAGTCTTAAACGAATGAGATATAGAAAAATAAAAAGACGGGGGTCGAAAAAAAGGGGGGAGGAGTTTACGAAAAGGAACTCTAGATGTTTCAAAACCGATCTGCGGCTAGCGTGGCCCCCGTAATAAGTGACAGCTCGGAAGGCTAGTCTTGACGTCGAACGAGTTTTCCCTCCACGCACGCCAAGAAGAGGACCTCACTTCTTGGCGGCTTCATTCTTTGGCCGCCAGAGGGCCGATGAAGGAGAAGAAAATCGGGATGTACCCCCTTCTCGCACCCCCTATAACATCGGCTGGACGAGCGGAAGAGAATCGTTCCTAGAGAAGAAGGAATAGTTTCTGGTGAGGAGGACAGGGGTAGAGAGAAACTCAAGATTTTTCAGCCGACCTCAGCGGAATTAAAAGAAAACCCGAACAAGCGTAACGGTCAACCGCCGCTCTGCCAGCTCAGCTCGCGAGCCGATGACCCACGGACAATCTAAAGGAGGGCAGGGAGTAGGTTATGGGGATAAACCCCCTTACACACGAACCTCTTGGTTGCGCACTCATGGAAGAAGAGAAAAGAAACAGAAAGAAAATGGGTGCTCGAGCACGCCAGTGCTCCCCACCTCATCGTCTACCCAATAACATACACGCAAAACCAAAGAACTTGCCCTCCTAAATAGTGTTTTTTGGGGGGTTTTTCTGTTGGATTTTCCCGAAATCTTCCGCACGGTTCACTAATAGATAGGACTATAAAAACTGCTAGGGTTCGAGGGAAAAGTAGCTACATATAGATTGTCAGAAAAAAATGTTTATCTATGTTTATTCCTTCGAATTTCTAGCGAATCTTTTGGGAAAACAAAATGCCTATCTTTTACATTCAGAGGCGAGCGCATGAGACATACAAACTCTCAGATCCTCTATTATATTCCACGCAAGCAAGCTTCTATTTTAACGTTATCAGGCCGCAGAGAGTGTCGGCCGCCGATGTTCGTGACTCGATTCAAAGAGTAGCTCTATATGTACAGAATAAAACCCCGCCTTTCTTTGTCCTTCCGCTTATTCCCTTGGTTTTTTTAAGATTAGACGCTGTTTTCCACCAATAGAAATAAACTGGATTTGTTCGTATATAAAATATACGGCGAATGTGTTTTAAAAATCCATAATATTTAAGTATAATAGTCATCCGTTTAAAACAAAAGGGTTCTAAATTGTTTAGTTGTGGAAAATCTCGCATAATACAGGGGTGGCGCTTATTTTATATTCACTGTAGAGCTTGGGCCTTTGTTTCTCAGAATTTTTCGTTGCCCATCCTTTAATAGGGGATTTTTTTTTTGATTATTTTCATACGTATATTTTCGCGCGCTTTTCATTTAATTTTCCCAGCCATTAGATCCTTAATCTAATGAATTGAATTTTCAATTTTTGCAGCCATTGAGCAACAACAACTGGAGGTCAAGGTTTCTTAACAATAATATTTATTAGCCTTAGTCTACGTTTTTCATTGCCATAACATTTTCCAAATGGAAAACGGCTTTAGTTTATATATTAGACCTATCTACGGTTATATTAACCTAGTGTTAAAGGTTTTACAGGTTTATTTGGGAGCCGCGCAAAGGGCACTCTTTTATATAAGGAGGGCTTCCATATTGGGGAAGCTCAGCGAGTGAAAGTTTATCCCATTCTGTTTAGCGCCTGAATGTAAGCTTTAACTAGAACACCATTGCGCTGTGAGTGAAACAGTTTTACAGGCGTTGAATTGAAATAACATTAATCCGTTTACGCCTATATGACTGCTTTCACCCGTGCTGTATTGTGCGCAGGATGGAACATTTCTACAGGCGCCTATTGGTATTACGTGTGATCGTTCGCCCCTATTATTTACAGCAACAAGAGAATTGATGGGCATGCTTCTCAGAGTATGGTAGTACAGTGGAAGGATATCGAAGCGCTTCAAGCATGCCCATTAATGAGTAGAAGTTCCCTGGCCAGTAGACATACAATTTAATGTTAACCATTAAAACGCCTATTTTGGTTTTCGACTCTCCAATAAATTATATCGATTTAAGCGTTTTTTAGATTTTATAACAATTTAGAATGAAAGAGAAGCTGAACTATAAAATTACATAAATTTGAAATGGCGCGAAATAAGATAAAGGCAAGATTTGATTAGACCAAAATTGTAAATTAGGCTTAACAGATATTAAGTTAAATTTACATTCTAAACTGTATTGAGGGAAGAAAATACCGTACAAAAAATAAAACATCAATTTTGGTCATAAATGGACCTACTTGGTGTCCAAAAAATATTTCTATTTTGAAAAATAATTCAATAGTCAATCACGGAACCAGGTTAATTACGCGACAAGTTAATTTGTAGATATTTAATGATAAATAAACAAAAATAAAATGACTTACCGAATCGAAAAATATATTATTGTAGTTATTACCTAAAAAATAATTCCCTTGTATTCTCGGAGAAGCAATATTTGGTAGATTTTTCGCTAAGCCTAATTCCGGCCAAAATTCGTTTGAAAGTAAAGAACGCGATTTTGGCGGGAACGTTGCCATGGTTACACTCTTATGGAGTGCGCGCGTCGATGGCACGAGAATCTTTAATTGGCTACAAGC
The DNA here is from genome assembly GCA_963920705.1 of Odiellus spinosus. Lineage (NCBI taxonomy): Eukaryota > Metazoa > Arthropoda > Arachnida > Opiliones > Phalangiidae > Odiellus > Odiellus spinosus. The sequence continues at coordinate 12,746,041 of OY987235.1, read as the reverse complement.
TCGGTTTTCATGGTGATTGGCCATTGAATTATTTTAAAATTTAAATAATTTAGAGATTTGTTTTTATTGATTTTGAGCGGTAAATAGTGGTATTTTGAACTAAGATATATTTAGAGATTTGTTTCAAATGAAATAGTCCAACTAAATCATAGAAGAATTAGCCATTTGGAAAACATATCCTGATTTTATTCGCATTGAAGGGTCAGCTACCTATCGAATGCTATTATTAACGACGGGCCTGTGCTTATTGTTCGCTGACCATCAATTTAAATAAATTCAGAGTCTCTACTAAGTTCTAAAATTACTTCAAGTTCAATATATGATTGTAAATTCTTTTACTGGTGGATAAGGAATATTTAAACGATAAGGAATGAATAAAAAAATCCATTGTTAGGTTTCATTCTCTCTTTAAGAGAGCGATTTTAAGGGTGTACATTTAATCATGGAAATGACCCGTCCGTCGTGCATTAACAACAAAGGCTTAAGTTTCTTGATAAATTACCTCGAATAACCTTAATTGTCGTTTCACAAGCCCTTTTAAAAGTTAGGAATATGAAAAACAAAAGCTTTTTAAGCTATAGCGGTATATTCTTAATGAATAAACGCTTTTATCTGAAAAGTATGAAATGGTAAATAACGATTGTGATATACGAGAAAACCACTCTACAAGAATAATCGGAGAACCACAATATAGCTCGCGCGCTTTGCCCCATATCAAGTGCATGCATAGGAGAAAGAAAGCGAAAGGTAAATCGCGTGACGACTAGAAATTTTAACCTATACCAAATTGGTTTGTTTCGGTCGTGCCAATAAGAGAGGGTATTACCATATATCTCCTACCCTCCCTAAAGAAAAAGAAAAAAAAAAAATAAAATAACCGATAAACCTACCATAGAAACTAGGAGAGATTAAATATAAACAAAACCCCTTACATCTCGACCCTAAAAACCTTACAAGGTTTATCATACATAAAGTCTGTTACACTATTCAACTCACTAAAACGTACTTGGCGAGACGTGAGACGCGCTAATGATATCAAATGTATATATAGATGGCGGAATGATAAACAATGCTACATTACCGTAGAAAAAAATAGTGTCCGTAATTTACGCGAAAATATTTTGAAAGTATTACAGACTCGATTTTAAAAATATATAAACTTGAGTTATGTCAAGTGAGGCTGTCACGATTTTTCAAATGGAAATTGAGTAGCATTTTTGGAAGAATCGTAGAAAAACGATTCCAAATATGTCATAGAAAAATAATCGCAACAGTAAAACTGCATATTTTATATATCACCCAATTTTTCCCAGTTTCGCACAAATCTGTTAATCCCAAAGATACTTTCAACAGGGAACTTTAGCCTGCACATGTTTTTAAGAGGTAAGATTAATTAATTGGCAAAGGTACCTTATTTCTAGGAGTTATAAATTATATTTGGTTATAGGTGTTGGGTTAGGTTAGGGTTAACAATATTTTGTTACTACAATTATGCCAACTGATTCAAGTTAATAAGAGCCCTACCATCCTTGTATACTTTGTAGCCAAAATTAGTCTGCTATTCTTTAAAAAAATACTAGAGGAGGGGGAGGTAGCTTTAATCCAAAACAATCAAGTCACTAACTCTTTAAAAAATATACTTTAGAAAGCAAATAAAAAATCGTTATATATATTACAAATGAGGTTAAGTTTTGAAAAGTTAATATTATTGAAACTAAACCTTTTTAAGTTGCGACGACACATCAATATCTGATATTTACGAAAAGCATTATCGGTAAATTCTGTTAAATGAAAACAAAATCAATCATCACTTATAAGGCAGCACCGCACCCAATATAAAAAAACTACGTTGTAAAACACGACATATTAGTTATCGAACGGTCGCGCCGTCGCTCGTAACTATGTTAACTTAGTTTGTTCACGAAAGAACGCTGAAATAAAGCGATAGAACTAGAAAAGGAAGAAAACTAGTTTTGGTGTTTTCTGTAGTTTGAAGCAAGACATATAAATTATTCCAAGGATCTAAGATTTTGAGTAAAAACCTTTTTGTCAACGTTCAAAGGGCATAAGCCGGATAAGATAGTGAAAATTGACTTTGAATGAATCGAGATGAAAAAAATACTATCATATTTTGCATGCAAAGAGGTGGTTCTGTGTTTTCGTGGTATTTCCAGTTTTAAGGGGACTATCTGCGATTTTTAAATCCTCTTTAAAGTCGCCTTCTTTTCTAGCTTTGTAGACGACATTGACCATTGAAAATTGTACAGTCAAAGCTAGGCTGTGTGCATAAGGGAAGAGAATTTTAAAGGGGCACCTTTCAGAGTACATGTTTGAAAAGAAAAACATTTCTGACTGCCACTCTTTTAGAGTAAAACTTACTCTATGTAGCCTATTGTATTCGGTCTCGTTGCTTGAACAAACTTATAGGACGGAAAAGAAAGAAAAAAGGTGGATATAGTTGGTATGGTTACGGTATACGTGTAATAAGATTACTTTTAAAATTTCCGGTATTATTATGTTCAGCGGAAACGCCTGGGTGGAAAAAAAACCTTAAGACAAATTCTCAAATTCTATTTCTTTTGTAAAAACAAGGACTTTTTTGGTGAAACTATACGTGAGACGATTTTCGAATGATTCATTTTCTGTTTATAGGCTGCCTTAAAAAAGAAAAATCACAGAAAAAATTGGAAATTCTTCGAAGATCGAAATTCTTTGGGATTTAGTTTAATTCGAGAAGAATCATTACGGGCAACTCTGATTATTTCGCGGGAAAAAATCAATAGGAATGGGGATTCACGCGTTAGCACGAACGATGAGGTTTTTTTCCCTCCAAACTGCCATTGGTAAATCTGGTAAAATGAAGTATACCTGAGAGACAAAACCTTGTAAAAGATATATATATATATATTTTTTTCATTTTAAGGCCTTTTCTTAATTGGAACTATTTCGATTTTTAATTATAAAGTCTAGTTCACACTCCACTTTGGATATCGAGATAATGCGTTGCGTATACGGGGGTCATTAAATAAAATACACTTACCCGGAAAATAGGTTTAGCTCATGGAGATCACGGGCCTTTGCTCATTGATCGCTAACCTTTCAACGCGAATAAATTCACGATCTCCATGAATATAGATAAGCCTATTTTCTGAGCAAGTTTTAAATTGATTTCTAGTTTAATATTAGTTTGTAATTTGGTAGACTAGGCCTATTTAAACGATAAGGAATTCATCAAAAATAACTTGTTACTTGGAGAGTTCTGATCAAGTGAGGGGTCAGGCATTCTTAAAATTATTTGTATCCGTGTAAGTTCAGCTTTGAGTCTATTTGAGTTCGAATTATTGTTCGGAAGCTCAATTTTTGAACCGCAATGAGTTCTATGGTGTCTATCCCCCTCTATCCATGTTAAGTAGTTTAATTTTTGTTCCTTTTAATCTATAGATATTGTAGTTAATAGGTTTTGCTGTTCAGACACGAATTTAAGCGAAAAAGAAATAAGGGTTTCGGGTGGTGGGGATATATTGAGTACGGTACGTGACGTGATCGAAAAACGATTTGGGGGTGTATTTTTACCAAATCCCTCCTTCCTTTTGCCTCTTTCTAAAGAGACGAGAAGGAAGAAAAAAAGTAAAGGAAAGAAATTCGCCGCATTAGCTCCACCACAATTCGCTTTCCATTAAGACCAGAAGCACCCTGCGCCTTACACACCACCCCTGACGACGGAAAAAAAATTAAGCCTCTGCCAACTGAGCTACTTTCGGGTATATCCGCCCAAGTATACGCGGAGTATCGAATAAGAAGAGGGCGGTGAAATAAAAAGTACAAGTATATTAAGGTAGAAAAGAAGAAAAAAAAAAAAAAAAGGCCGAAGACGGCAAGCACGCACCGAACTACTTAAAACTTGTCCTCGATATTCACCGCAACATAGAACACTCTAATGGGCTCTTTATAAGCCTTTACCCTCCCCAAAACGAAAATTATACCGAAAACGAAAATAATGGACCCTGATTTCGTGTTATAAGTTCGAAATTACGGGCTTTCAAAAAAAAAAAAAAAAAAAAACGAACGGAAGGTACCGCGACGATTACCGAGAAAAGAAATCTGCCCGAAATGTTTTGTTTCACTTGTTGGGGATATAATGGATTAAAACTATGCTGCACGTGGATCAGTTTGTTTTTTCTATCTCAAAACGCTTTTCTTAGAAGAATTTTTGATTGTTATTCTTCTTTGGGACGGATAGGCCTAGCTCGAACAAAAGATATTTCTTACAACCATGAAGAAATTACGTAAAAGGAATGGATCACTTTTGTTTTATAATTTAGAGAACCGGAACACTTCGAGCATGATGTGCTTCGTGGAAGAGGAGCATTGTCCGTTTTTTAACAACATAAATATATTTTCTAAATCCGTAATTTTAAACAATTTTTATGATGGCCACTTAAAAGATCAAGAAATAAGTGCAATCTTACTTTTAAAAAACTCACCAATTTTTTTTTTTTTTTTTTTAATTTAAAAAACCCATTTAAGGCCGTCATGGCCGCTTCACGCTTCGACAAAAATAATAACTAATATTATCTTATAGCTGTTTTGAATTTCCTATCTAATAATGACAAATATTTGATTAAAAAAGATAGCTCAGAATTTTAAATTAAGTGAAGAATATTCTAGAATCATTTAAATATGTTTGCATATGACTAAATCTTTTAAAAATTCCGATATATTTTTCTTGACATTTACAATCCCTATTGAACCAATTTCAGAATATTTAAGGACTAAAGTCTCTTATTTATTTCAAAGAATTTAGGGCTTAGGTACATAATAAGGAACCGATTTAAAAATGTATATAGTTTTAGTTTATGCAATTCCCTTTAAACTGGATTTAAGGTATCATCGTTAATATTATATACTATAAAGTAACGATAATCGACTGAAAATGTTAAATCAGATCGGCACGAGCGTCGAGATCTTTTTACGCTTTAACGCCCCTAATCCGAGGGATGAAGGGCTGAAAAGACGGGGATCAAAATTTTAATATTTTAAATATTAAAACGACGTTACACGCTCGCCTTGCGCGTCTCGTTTTCGGGAAATTGAATTTTAAAGATCAGCATATAATTTGTTTCAAAAATTATTCAAAAGGATTCAGCGCGCGTATATAAAAGAGTAAAAGGAATCTAGGAAGATGGAGACGAAGCTCAAGAGCAGGTGTGGGGGGATGGGGTGGATGTGACCCTCCTTCGAGCGTGGTCCTTTATATAATAAATGCGGGAAGAGTGGAAATTTTCCGGAGAAAGTCAGTCCCGATGAAAAGCAAATAAGATATCGGCGTCGTTTCAGCGAGTAAGGATTAAAGTTTTACAAGGAAAACACGGATCTAGAGAGAATATACTTTATAAGAGAAGATGAGACGCTATAGCCTACATATAGTTGGCGCCAGGGCATTAACTTAAAAGAGACTGATTGATATTAGGAGAGAACAAAGTAAAATGATTAGGTGGCACCTTTGGTCTCAATGGCGCTTTAATTAATATTTAGATTGCTCCAAAAGAGAACCCGGAGCGGGTGCCTAGAGAGAGAGAGAGAAAGAGGGGTTATAGGGGTACCGACGAAAGAGTTAAACAGAGAGAGAGAGAGAGGGTTTAATATATTCAAACTTTCAAAAGGAGAGACTATCCGAGGGGGGAAATGAGAGAGAAAGAGAGGAAGCAAGAGGGTGGAAGGTTCCCGTCGTAGCTAGTGCCCGAAACAAGAGAAAATTTTAATCCCCGCTTCACTACTCTGTTTAAAGACGTTTCAACAAATTTAGATTTTAAATTAGAAACTTGGCCCCGCGCGCGCGAACGATCCGTCGAAACCCTCGTTAATTCTTTAACGCGTTTTCCGAAGCTTTACCTTTGAAGTTCCTTTAATTCGGGAGGAGGGTGGAGGGGAAAAGTATATAAGAGTGGATTTACTCCCGAAAATCCGGGGGGCCAATGAATGTCGGGGTACCTTACCCCACCCTAGCAAACCTCTTCGCGCTATCCCGTAGCGGTTTAGCTCGAAATTCTTAAAAATCGTCCCGAGAACTCTTCTCTCTCCCTATTGGTCCGTCGTAGTAAACCCTTTTACGATTTTAAAGAGAATGTATATAGAGAACGGTAGAAAGGGGAGGGATGATTTCAAGGGGGGTCAAAATCCCTAGTAAACATTAAACCCAATTTCGCCCTGGCCGTTACACCCCAACTCTCGTTCCATCCCGATTTCTCTGTCGGTGATTACGACTAGGGATTTCTTTGCCCTTCCAAAAGGCTGGCTGGTTCGAATAAACACGATCAGCGAACTAAGGTTTCCGAAATTTCGAGCGCGATGTGCGTACGGAGCCTACTTTCCTGATTGCCTCGTTACGATCTTTCTCTCTCTCAGGTTCCACGTCCCAAAGAAGGTACGGAATACGGGCAGGTGTAGGCGTAGATAGAATTCGCTCTAGAAAAGGAAGCCGAAGAGCACCCGCGCGCTTCTCAGCCTCAAACCCGGGGTAAGATACGAGTTTAAGTTGAATTATTAATTCGTCCATCACTCGGATAGGCTTGTCGACCAATTATAGCTTCCAGCCAAGCCAAGCGGCAGCCGCCTTCCGAGTTTTAGTAAATAATAAATGAAAATCCGCCTCGAAACACGAACCGACATTCGTACACGGTTGCGAAGTCGTATAAGATTCTGTCTTCCTATACACGGTTTAGCGCGTATACGCGTGTGTACCCCTAAAACTGTACCAGTGGGATAGTGTGTGAGAGAGAGAGAAAGAGAGCGAGAGAGAGACGCCATTCGACGGTATAGAGAGATTTCCGAACGATGAAATAAATAATGCAAGGGTCGGCGGAGAATAGCGCGTGTTGGGAACGGTGAAAACACGGAGTAGTCGTTAAACATTGATGGGAACAAAGCCCAAGCTAGTATAGACCGAAAACGAGAGTAGAACTAGAATGAGAGAGATTTGAAACGATCGAAAATATATATAAAGTGAAATCTAGTGTGTTATAGTAGAGCTTCGGAAATCTCTCTCTTTTTTTTTCTGCCTCTTTTCTTCGAATAGAGGAGCTAGGATCGAAACCAAAGGGGAAACAGCGAGGGGATCTTGCCGAGAAAAAGGGGTCAAATTCTCGAGAAAGCGTGATGAACGACAATTGGGAGAAAACCGCGCGCCGCAAACCGAGTATAGGGATCAGATTGGCGTCTTTCGATATATACCGAATTGTATAATATCGCCATCTATACGATAGATCCCTTGTTTACAAAAGGATTATTAAGAACATTCTCGAGAATGGAAGGAAATTTCGATCAAGGTGCGTGCTATTGAGGTTTAAAGATGAATACTGATGTTGAGGTTCTTGATTAACCAGAATATCTTAACTATAAGACATATATATTGCCAGGTTCTAGGAAATAAGCGTAGTAGGATTAAGCAATTTAAAGGTACAATGAAATCTGACAACAAGCGGTTAATAAATTTCGTTAGTCGCGTTTCCAGATTGGCCAGGACAAGATAAATATTATACAATTTAAAAATTGATTTAAAAATTAAGGAAAATTTTAAATATATGCCAGACTTCAAATTAAAGGAAGAGAAGACAGGGCCTAACAACAAGTTATTTTTTATAGATTGCTTATCTTAAAACTTTACAAACAAATATTAAACTAGAAATAAATTTAAAACTTAATATGAAAATAGGTTTAACTATATTCATGGAAATCCTGAATTCCTCTGCATTGAAGGGTTATCGAACAATGAGCAAAGCTCGTCTTTAAGGCGAGATCTCCATGTGACTTCCAATAACATTCCATTGGTCGCTGACAGATCAATGCGAAGAAATTCAAGATCTCCGTGAATCCATCAGCTAATTTTATTTTCCGGGTAAATTTTAAATTTATTTTCTAGTTTAATATTTGTTAGTAAATATTTTTACTGGTGGATTAGGCTTATTATTTAAACGATAAGGAATCGATAAATAATCACTTATTATTAGGTTGAATTCTCCCTTTAAACATAATTAATAAATTACTTCAAGCGTAAATGCGCATTTCTTGTTAAGTAACACGTGACTTAACGATTTTTAAATTATAACTTCCGGTATTCAAGAAGAACTTTAGTAACCCCTTGCACGGAATATTACTTCCAAAAGTCGTTTCATTTCATTCGTTACCATATATATGTCGTTTTATAATAAAAGTTGGCTATTTTAGGGGGTAGTACCCTTTAAAGTATCCGGGCGAGACACATATACAACCACGTGGAAATTAAAAGCGTTTAGAGCACCTGGCGGATATCTATTACACGTATAAACGCGCCAAAAACAATCGAACAGTTCCGTTTCAAGGATACCCTCCCCTCTTTTGTTTTATATTCGAGTGCTTTGTTTCCGACCGCCAAATTGGGCGTTTCCCATATCGCTAATTTCCGACACCAGTCATTTTCACTGGGTCATAACCGGGTATATAACTGTAGGCATAGGTACTCAGTCGATTTGTCGCGCGAACTGTTACGCTGCTAAACAAAACTGATTACTTCTAAGCCTTAAACTTCCTGACATAATTTATTCATAACTTAAATATGAATTGGCGATATTTCGCGTAGGTGTGTTACAGTACATAAATATGGACGGTATAACTCCCAGCCGTGGGAAAGTTGGACACTCGCCTAGTGCGTGTATTCTCTAAAAGAAATAACGGTATATCGTATATGTATATAGACAATAACGGGTCACGTGGAAAACCATTTTCGGAGGTTGAAGCAGCGGAGAGACGGCCGCGTTCACTGCCAGGGAAGGGAGAATGAACAATAACCACAAATGATTTTTTATCGATTGAGCATCGTTTAAAATAGGCCTAATTCAGTAGGTATAGTTTTAAAACAAATATTAAGCCAGAAAAAAAAGTTTGCTTATTTGGAAATTCGAGTTTAAAGTATTCACGCAATCGGACTCAATTCGATTGTTGTCAAATTCAAAATGTGGACCAAATGAACATCTTCAAAATACTGTTCGTCGGTAAGCCTAAATTACAGGATAAGCCTGGAGGGGGGGAGAAAACCTAGGTCTTTAAAATATATATACATATATATATACCGCAACATAAAACTAAATATTGTATAATCACCATCTTCGAAAATGTTTAAAACCAAAATTTACTACTACAAAACTAAGTCATCCCTACGATTAGGTGACTCGAGGTGGCTATTATAGAACCTACAGTTGATTCTCTCGCGTTATGGAACGTACTAGGGTCGCTTTTACACTATGTGAAAAATTAAAAATAAGATGTATAGGCCTATACAGTAACTTTAAACGATAGGTAATTGATAAAAAATAAATTAAATACTCTTTTTAGTAGGGATTCATTCTCACTTGAAGGAAAAAGGAGAAAGAAAAAAAAAAAAAATAGGAAAACGAGAGGGGAAAAATGAGTCTCTCCAATGCAGTGGGAAAAGCGAAAGAGAACGCTGGTTGCGAGTGACAGCCTTGTCACGTTTTTCGCCAGTGACACCTATTGACAAGTAGGACATACACCCCCGCCAGTTCTTGGCAACCCCGCAACGCGTTACCCCGGTGAACGAAAAACCAAAGGGGGCCGTCGACAACAGCGATTCCTTTCCACGTGAACATGATGTGGAAAGGAAATAAAAACCGACACAAAATCATCATCATACTTTCGAAAATCCCGCTGTGATTTAGAACAATACCGGAAAGAGTTTTCGATCGAAAAATGGAACGAAATGAAGAAAGAGAAGGCCAAAAATAATTAATTCTAGACTAATTACGTCAATGTAGCTGCGGGGTTACTAGAGATTAATAAAAGTAAAAGAGGTAATGGAAAAATACGCGAATTTTGGAAGATTAGAAAATGAAGAGGAGAAAAGCTGGACCAGAAACAAATAGGATACAAGAAATTAGTCACGAGAGTTTTCTGAGGCAACTCCTATCAGTACAAAGACCGCAAACTGCAATGTTTCAATTATTTACGCCTATCAGAGTTTTATTAAGCGGGGGTGGCTGTCTGTCATCATTCCAACCCGATTTTATTTTAACGCGATGATGGGTCAGCTAGGGAATTAGTCTGTTTTCATCAACTCTGCTCGGTTAAAGGGAGCCCCTTTAAAGTCGCCCTTTTATTGTAAAACTCAAATTGCACTGTCCAAAGGGGTAGAATATCGAGTTGATAGGACATCTTTAAGTGGGAGTCTGCAATAAATTTAGAAAACAGGAAGCTTTTTGAATGTGATACAGAAAAGTTATACCTCGCAAAGATAAACGGGTTTCAATATTTAAAACCAGAACAGTTGAACTAATTAAAAAGTAAATTATGTAATAAGCTTTAAATTCAATTAAATTGCTGTACGAGTTGAGCTATTCTATAATGAGAATAAAGCCAATTTTGGGCGGTTTACGTGAAGAGAAAAAAATCTTTTGTATCCTTTCTGGTTGCCTTTTTGCGTAGCAGACGAATTTAGCCATAACAAATGGTACAGTTCAAAGCTATAGGATGTAGGCCTAAGTGAAGATGATTTTCAAGGGACGAATTGTCGAACAGTCAGGGTTTTTAACAGACGTTCGTCTCAGCTGACTTATTTCTTGTTTAATAATGTTTCTGGCTGATGGTATCGGAAGAGACCTTGCCATGTACGGTCCCTGTGACTTTTCTTAAAAAAAATGGTTGAAAAGAAGGGGGAGACGTATATATATGGGGAGGAAATTGTCAGGTGTTCGAGACGTCGAATCGACCAAACTTTTTCTTCCTCTACACATAGTCACATATAGGATAGCGGTGGAATAGTAGCGGCGAACGCAAAATTTTTCGGGATTTTTTTTTCTCTCTCTCTCTTACTTTCTTACTCGCTCTCATCTTACTTCCAAAAAAAAAAAAGGAGTAAAAAGGGGGATCTAGCGAGGTTTTCGCGGTGGTGAAGAGGACAAAAAGGAATAGAAATCCGAAAAGAGCCACCGCGCTATACCTACAGTTTATTCCTGAACCAAGGAAAGTATGCAAAACTACCAACGAATCAAATAATATTCTAATCTACTCGGGAATACGATAGGAAAGTAAGGTTAAAACATAAAGCAAATTCGGAATGAAATGGAGGTATAAGTCGCTCAAAAACCTGTACTCGCGATATTGTTGAATGAACAAACGCGGGGGAAAGATTGAAATACTAAGGTATTCGAATTCCATTCGTAGCGGCGCGATACAAGTATTTCATTTATTCGTCGATATCGTTCAAACAAATTTTATACCATCAGAAGAAAGAGAGAAAGGGCGCGAAAGGGTGGAAAGAAGTCGCGGAAACAGCGAATTGTAGCCTGTGGAAGCGAAACTGCGCAGATGTCCCGCAAATTGCGTACTTTGCATGTCGGTTTTACCGCCCCCGCCTTTGATAGATTCGCGAGAAACTGCCACTGGCAAAACCGCTCGAGAAGAAACGAGGACCCAAGATGGAAAAAGGTTCTTGTCAAAAGAAGAAGAAGAAAAAAAAAAAAAAATACCCACCTGCCCCTCTCTACTCCTTCTGTCCTTTGCCCACTATAAGACTGTCAAGAACTCCTCAAAATCAAAAAAAGGAGAATGAATGGAATAAAAAGAAGAAAGGGAATATATGATAAAGCCTATATACCTCAATCTGAGAAAACTCTAATAAGCGATTGATCTCCATTCTCTCTCCCTTTTCTTGGTCTCTTTTTGGTCTCCCTAACTTCATTTTTCGTTCGAGCGTGTATAATTCTTTCATTTTTTTTACCCTATTCGATTCTAGGAGAAGAGAGTACCAATCGAGGTTCTACGGTGAGGATTTTTTGACATCAAAAGAAGAATTTATATACAAAAACTCCTCTTTTCCTCCTAAAATCTAGATAAGCTCACCTTTGATGATACTCCCCCACCCCTCTTTTTGGGTAAAAAAAAAAGTCAAGAGTTCGAATTTGAGGTTTTTTAAACCCTTTAAATCTTAACTACGTAAAAAGGGTTGGTACTTGAATGTATGTCGAATTTTTGGACAAGATTCACAAGAGGGGATAGACTTTCCAAGATGATTCTCATATTTATTTTTACTCGATTTTTTACATTAAGAGCATGCACTTGAATTTAAATACTACTAAGATTTACGGCCACTTGACCATTTTTAAGATTAAATATTGTCACGATAAGCTAAGGGGTTAGACGGTTTCACACACTACGTATACCGCCTACGAGATTACTAGAGCCAAGGAAACTGTAGCCGAGTTAAACAACCGTGAGAAAAACCTTAAGTACAAATCTACCACCATTTTTTCGAAGGTATGGATTACACCTTTTACTCGTACTAATAAAAAGCCTTGTTCAAAGTTCTATACATTTGCGTTAAAATGCCAAAAATATAATTTTATTTTTCTAATTGATTCTGTATCGTAATTAACGATAATTTTCATATGAAAAGTAATATTTTCTTGATTACGTACTCCCACAAAAGATACCCTGTGAAAGTAACCGTAACACGTACATGAGAGCGCGAGAATCAGTTGTGACCATATGAAAATGGCGATTTTATTATATATTTTTTACTGCAGTTTGTTGCGGTAATTTTTTTCTACGCTGCCATATGCATCTTCTTAGCCTCTTGAATATGATTCCTAAAGTTACCATAAGCCTAATCACATTTATCGGCTCATAATCGAGGAAAGTTTAAAAGTAATCCTTCAAAAATAAGGATTTTGCGAAATTAAATTGGTAATCTCGGTATTTTCCGATATTAATCAACATTTCCTAGGAATTACAGGTATGAGGGCTATTTATCATTGGTTAAGGAAAAGAGAAATAATCCAACTCAATCAAGTAAGCTATAGGTGCAGAAAGTATATACGAAAGAAAGAGGAGAAAGAAAATGAAAGAGGGGGAAAAAAATAAAAATCTCGTTAATGATTTCTAGTTCCTTCTAAAAATCAAACGAAATGAAGCTGAAAATCATGGAGTGCCGGAGAGTTTGAGATATATATACAGTCTGCAGAGAAGAGCTAGGGTATACGAAGGGAGCGAGTTTGCGCGCTATAGCTAGGCGATCGAAAAATAATTTGCTTCTTCTTTCGGAATTTCTTTTTCATCTCTTTTTCCCCGCCTTTTTCTTCCTCCTAGTTTCCCCTCATCTTCCCTCTGGCAAATCCGAACTTTCTTATCCAGCACGGTTAAGATTGCGAAAATAAGAAGAAAATGTAGCATCCAGAGATGGAGAAAGAGAGGACGGAGAGAGTGGGAGAGAAGAGAGTCAATTTCCATCTCTTAATAAGAAATACTTGGCAAAAGGAAAGCTAGATGGGAGCCGCGAGCAATAACTCATATTCCAGAAGCTCGCTTTTTCTAAAAACAGGCTTCGTATCCTATATTCCATCCCGCACAGCGCACTCTTCGTGCAGTAGTACAGCCGCGACTAAGAAAGCTATTTTTACCCATTACCGTAATGCGAAAGATACAAACTGTTTCGAAACTAAGTCTTTTTTCGTATAGCAGCTCGAAAAATATAGTGAAGAATTGCGTAAAAACATAGCTTCAATCGCCTTTTCATAGTTAAAGGGAAAAACCCGGTACGATTACCCTTAACTTTAGCTACGATTTAGGGTTGAAACGTTAATCCTAAACGTATAATTCTGCCATTTTGTTTCCTGTATACTTGGTTCACTGAAGAAAATTTAATATCGCGGGAAGATGGATTTGGACGCGTGGGTTAGCGAGTGGCTAACTCAGACGTGGCTTAATTCGGGATTTATTAGTGAACAAAACTATATCGCTTCGCCGTCATAAACAGTCAAGGCCTTTTCCCAAAAATCCTTAAGTTTCATCTGTCTTTTATTAGTGGCTTAATGAGCCACTCCTTTTTTTCCCACGCGAGGCCGGGAGGCTAGTACAGTACACCCCCTTTAAGTTTTTCCAAAGCTTTTTCGGCCCCCGCGCTGTATATTAACTGACCCTATACTTTGCCCAGAAATTTTCCCAGCTGCATTAATCAATATTAAGCGTTGGAAGCCCATACCCGTCGTTTTGAATTTTCTCGTTAATAAATGGTTCCTAATGGGCAAAGGGATTTTTTTTTCCTCCCTTCACACTAGCTCCCTTCTATAAGTCTATCTTAATCGGCGTCCAGAAATTCCATCTCATATTATTTAATGACTTAATTTGTTAATTCGTTAGTATTACCACAGAGTACTACATTATCTTTTTTTCTTCCACTAATTTATTTTTACGATAATTATATTTCCATCGCGTAATTTTTCAACAGAAAAATTGTTTCAAAAATAATTAAATGGAAAAAAAGGGACATTTTATGGAAAATGGTTTGGAAAAAGGTTTGCGAAAAATGTTTGTGAAACATTTGGTAAAGGCTTGGGAAAAATTGTTTGGAAAAAGGTATGGGAAAAAACGTTTGGAATAAAGGTTAATGAAATAATTGTTGCAACAATCAAATTTTGGCAAAATTAAGACGTGATATTTTAAAGGGTAAAAAGCAAAACTGGCCTTTCTTACAAAATAATATAAAGAAAGTATACACTGTTAAAAAAAAGGGGGCTATCTAGTACCGAAAAAGGTATTTTTCGATGCATCCCCAGGCGACCCCTTTTCGGTATCATAAAATACCCCTTTCAAGAAGTACGATATAATACCTTATTATTAAGGTATCCTTTGAAACCGTTTTTCCAAAAAAGGATTTTTTTGGAACCGAAATGGGTATCTTATATGACCTAAGAAACCTTTTTTCATTTTTGAAAGGTACTGCGTGATACCACAAAGGGTACCTTATAATACCCAAAAGGGTCGAAATAATACTTCCTTGATTAAAAAGGAACTGTATGAGACCTAAATGGGGATCATATCATACCCAAAATGGCTCTTAATAATACTGGTAAAATTAAATAGGTACTGCTTGATACCAGAATGGGTATCCTATAAAACCCAAAATGGCTCTTAATAATACTGGTAAAATTCAATAGGTACTGCTTGATACCAGAATGGGTATCCTATAGTACCCAAAATGGCTCTTAATAATACTGGTAAAATTCAATAGGTACTGCTTGATACCCAAATGGGTATCCTATAATCCCTTATATGATCGATATATCGAAAACAAATATTCCAAGGGTAGAACGTGTTTATTTTTAATAATAGTAAAATTTCAAATACCGGTACATTTTTAAAATACTAATAGAATTAGAAACGTTGAATAGTTTACGGAGAGACTTAGATTTCCAGATAATACAAATTGGTTTATTTATGGCGTTTCTGAGGTGAGATTTTTGTCCATTTTTGGGCAAATTCAAAATCAAGTACACTATAAAAAATTAATATTATTAGTTTTATAAGTATTATTGATGTGAAATTTAAGGATAAATAACTATATTACTTTAAATTTGTGTTCAGTCGTTTTCTTGTAACTAAAATAATACACGCTAAATGTTAGTTAGATTAAAGTAATTAAAATTTAAATAATATAGAATTAAATAAACATCATTATATTACCTTATCAATACGAGAAGTTCCGACGCTTTTCTTGTGACATGAAAGTATCCAGTATATTTGAATTAGATTTATTTAAATTTAAATTATATTGATATAAAAATAAATGAATATCATTACATTACCTTTTAAATTCGAGAAAATCCGACGCTTTTCTTCTGATGAAGAAATTACGCGCTAAATTTGAATTAGATTTAAATAATTAATAATTAATTAATATTGATATATAAATAAATTATCAACATTTATTTACCTTATAAATATCACTTTATGAATGCTTTTCTCGCATTTCAAGTTGAGTTCAAGAATTTAATACCACCACGAGGCTAACGCGCTTACACGACTACCACATCCAAATTCCAATTCCAAAGAGAAAAATAATCAAAATGGCGACATAACGATGGCTTTTTCTCTAAAATTTTTCAACATAAGACTGGTCACGTGATTTATGCACCAAACTTTGCAATCTTTTAATGCTTTAAGTTTCCTATTGAAAATAACCGGTTTTCTATGGATAAAATTATGTTATCCAAGCTTGCTATCAACAATCGGCAAACAATTTTACTTTCTTAAATTGAAGGTCACTCTCCATTGTATAGTACGCTTCTTCAACGAATTCTAACTCCTCCCTCCAATTCCGAGAATCCCCTCAACTCTTCTTGTTTTCCAATACCCATTATGGTTTATGTTGGTACCTTATTGCCAGATAAGGTGTCCATAAATACCTTAAAAGCGTAAAATACCTCTTCTGGAATCTTTCAGTACCCATGCTAAGAAAAAACCGGTTGGGTACCTTTCAAGGTACTAGAGTATACCTCAAGGTATTTTGAAGTACCTTCAAAATACCTTTTTTTTTAACAGTGTAGTGCAAATATCAAAAACTGGCACAAAACATATAACACAAAAGCGCGCACTACACAATATTACAGAAACTAACGTAATCAAGCTAAAATGAATTATATTTATTAGTAGTGTTATATCTGATCTTTACTTTATATCGAATTTAAATGTTCAATATTTTTCATTTACTAATACGCACTCTCATTTGTTATGATACTTAAATTTCATATCTATCCTTGACACGAAGCTAAATCTGGGTTAGTTCTGGGTCTCGCCATCACCCGTTCCACCCTATATCTCCCCTCTCAAGCAGCTCGATGCTCGAAATAAACGAAAATATAAACCGATATATCCTAAATACGTCTATCGAGGGGGTTAAGTGGAAAGTAAATCTCGGGATTTGGAAGGAACGCGCCGCGGGAAAATACAATAGTCGATAAAGGACAGCGTATAACGGGGAAAAGTGTGAGAAAGAGAATAGGTGCGAAAATCGGAATAAGAAGCTTATAGCGAAATAGAGGAAGAGGGGGAGGGGGGTTAAACCTCCCGATATTGGCGGAATATCGTTGAAAAGAACGTATGTGAGGGTAAAAGAAGGGGTGTTACGGGGGATGCTCGTTGATCGGAAGAAAAGTCTTATACAAATAAACTGCTTTGGCGAATATTTTCTTCCAAATATCGCGGGTTGCCAGGCTGGCTTCCCCAAATCTCGTATCAATAGAGCTTCCGCGAAAGGTCCAAACGGGTCCATTTACCCGTCATATTTGATTTCCAAACGTTTCTCCAAATATTTCTCCTTCGAGCTCCTATATTCTTCCTTATTCGGAAGAACGGAAAGCTCGTAGAAATCAGGGTAAGTTAGGGAAGGTTGGATCGTCTCCCCGCACCCACTTTCTCTCGTATAAGCTCGTAAACAGAGCGACAGAGAGAAACAAGAGGCGACTATGCTAAACTGCTTGCTTTTATAAAAGGGTTTTAGAGAAAGCGGAAAGATCGAACCTTGTTAGGCTGATTTACAGAATTTCCGACAAAACGAGATCTGTAGAAGAGAAGGGGATTTACCGCCAAATTTCCCGTAGCTCGCTAAGCGTATAGTACACGTACGCGCGCGATATATCTTCTCGAAAATTTGGAAACGATAGAATTGGCCAGATTTAACCACGTCGCTTCTAGTCACGGGGATTAAGGTAGAGTTTGATTCTTAAAAGGAACTAATACATTGGCTTTACAACTTTGATTTTAGGCTAAAACGTCATCTCCTTTAGGTTTAAGTCGCGTATTATACGAATCGAAAACGTTGAGAGGTGTAAATAACGGAGATATTTGATTTCACAAATCCCCCTAAAATAATCCTTTATATTACACCAGGAACTAATTTATAAAAGCCAATAATATTGTTTAAAAAGGCCATGTAGTATATACTTTTGGATTGGTGAGCACACGCACTCGTCTTTAAAAAATGATCGGTGTTAAATTTTGTCATAAACGAAAGCGCAGATTTACAACTAAACTTATTCTCCATATTAATCGTTTTATATTTTAACTCGTGTATATGGGAAAACACTTATCTAGTTAAATAAAGATTGAAAAATATTCGTAGACATTAATTATTTAGAGTTAAATTTAAGCAATAGTAATTCAACCATGAAGTAGCAGTCTCGTTAATAAATTTATAAATATTTTGAGTTAATCCCCATGGTAAAAAAAGTTATGTAAAGAAAAATTAATAACTTTGAAAAATTAAAACAAAAGGAAAACTTATATACTCCGTGACAGCCTCACTTTAAAAAGAAATTAGGCTTGGCAATAAACCTTTAATGATTTTTAATGTTTTTTATGCATAATTTAAGACTTTTAATAGATTTAAAAAACTTTTTACGCGTCTTCAATATTGCAGATATAAATCTTTTACTAATTTATGCTAATATTATTAATTCAATCTGTATACACCACTTTAATTGATTATTAAAATTATAATACATCAATCATATTACGAAGCTTATAATGACCTAGTGACGCGACTATATCGTCACGAATACGCGAGACTAACGTTTTTAATCAATTTCTACTATAGTAACCAACCTTTATAACGGCCCATTAAAAGTCCACAAACATTTATCGCAAAAGTGGTTTTAAAGAAATTAAATAACATGTTTTAACTCTTTTTTTTTCTTCTTTGAAAATGAAGTGAAAAATAAAACATTTTACGCAATGCGGATGAGTTTACTTTCTCAGAGTACATATACTTAACTGTCGGATCTATTTCGAATACTAACTTTAATCTAGTTGGTTTCGAGCCAATGTAGACTATAGTGCTTGGTTTTCAAAAAGAAATAAAAAAAAAAAAATTATACGACGCAACCCGACGGAAGCTATATACTAAGTATAATGTCGTTTATATAGAGTTTTGGAGAACAAAAAAGGAAAGTTGGGTGTGGGACTTGGAATTACGCCGATAGCCAACCTCGGTTGTGTTGGGGAAATGAGTAGGACAAGGGGAAATGGGGAAAGGGTCAGGCTGCGTGCGTGTGTAGGAGGGGGAGTTAGGGAAATAAAAAGTAAAGGAGAGAAGAGAAGGGGGAAAGAGTATAGAAAAAGAGAAGACCAAGAGCAGTATGAGAAGGAGGATAAGGATGAGGATGGCGATGAAATGAAGAAAGAAAAGGAAAAGAAGGGAAGAGAGAGTGCTTACGACGCGGTGCGGGTGATAGTTGGTGGGAGTGCGCCGGGCTTCATGATTTGTCGTCACCAAGTTCTGTTCATCGGCGCACCACCAGAAATTAGATTATGTCCTAGCTCGGGGTCGGTCATAATGACTGCGAATGGCCTCCGACCGAAGATTGAAGCTACCTCTTCTATATGCGAAAGACCGTCGTCGTCTCAATGGGGCTCTGTCCACATTCCCCAATTAAAAAGATCCGTTCGGACTATAGCTTCCAATTTGATCGAAATATTTTCGAAATTTAGTTTGGCGAGTACTTTGGACACTTTTACCTCACTAACCTTTGCTTTTGTTCAAGTCATCAACCGATAAAAAACTATATTTTTGGCATTTTAATTTTGGAAATTTAAATTGAATTTTTTTTATAAGACTTCATAATTAATAAAATGAACTAGAATTTATGAGATTCGAGTGATATCTGATTATATTATATATTAGTCCATGAGCCACGGACATTATAAGAAACTATTTTTCGGCTGCCACAAAACCAATATATACCAAAGGAATAGAACGTATTAATTTAACCACTATCGGTTTATAAGACCCAAAGGAATTGAAGGAAAAAAAAAAAATTAAGAAAATGGCGAAAAACTTTGGAAAGATGCGAACCAGTCCGGATCTCTTTAAACGAGCCTCCGTTCTTAGGTTTAAAAGGGGAGAAATAATTTTTACGAGCGGCGCGTCGTCCTCGGCTATAGTATAAGAGTACCAAGAAGTTTGGGGCTAAAGTGCCCCACTATATTCTGGCGGGTTTCCCAGCGCCCTTAAAACTACTTTCATCCCTTCCCCCACGAAGTTCGTAGGCGGCCAAGGCTGGTAAAAATACCCCTATATAAGTACTATTCTATACAACATCCGTAAAGACGCGTATATAAGATGTAAAAGAAAAAGAAGAGGATTGGTAGGCCCTACAAAAACCCCCTATGGTATACGCGAGATGAAGTTTACTTTACAGGGGCAGTAAGTACGACCCTGAAGGTAAAGATGGGGTCAGGAGGTATCGCCACCCTCGGAATTAAATACGAAAAGAAGGGGGTAACGTAAAAGGGGTGAAAAGTCGACCTGACCAAGCTTTATATGCCCCCAAAAAGGAGGCGAAAGTTTGAGAGGGTTAGGAGCGTGAAAATTCCTCCGCGAAAGGCGAGTGGAATTAATTAATTTTTATGGTATTATTCTGGGTAGTAAGAAGAGTAAGGCACACCCCTCGACCCTATCCTCCCCTTCAACCCTTCATATACGGGCAAAAAAGTAACGCGCACCACGCATAAACTTAAAGCAGCCGCGCGCTGGGTAAAGGCGAGCCTAAGCGCCTAAGAGAAAATAACGTCAAAGTTGGTTAGCTACCGAAGGAAAAAGCTTATACGAAGGAGGGGAGGGTAGTTACAGACGATGGCGACGCTATATTATATTTCGTCAGAGTTTTTTTTTTTTTTTCTTCTTCTCCATCTTCCTCCTCATCCTCATCCTCATCCCCTTTCGTTCCTTATTATAACGGTATGGAAGGGAAGCTTAAGGCGAGTGGAAATACGCTTTCCCGGCCCGAGACTACAAAGTGTTCTCATTAGGGAAGCTAAAGATTGGGTCTTTGAGTAAAGAGGGTTAAAAAGAAGTTCGAGCGACGAAACGGGGATGGGATGGGGAGGATGCTGAAGCTCAAGATGAAAACATAAAAAAAAACTTTGCTAAAGAAGTTTTTACGGGAGACTTTGTTATAACGCGTTAAAAGAGAAACGAAGGGTATAGGCGCGCGTGATGGGGTATAAGGAGAATTATAAGGTTGTTTATATTAAGGTTCATAACTGGTTTAAAGAGGAAATTTTGTCTTCTATCCTTTGATGTTTCAACCCCCTCCCACACGCTTCTTCCCTTCATTGCCAATCTCATACTCTTATAGCTTATCTTTTTTTTCGGATGAAGAAGCGCGGGGCACGTGGGGGGGACCAAAGGAGAATAAACTAATTGGATCGGTTTCTTCTTAAAGTTTTTCGGTATTTCCCTTAGAGCGATTTTGAGATGTTTTTCTTATTTTGATCTTCTGTTTTGGGTTGAGCGCGAGCGACGGTTGTTACGTAATATATACGTTTCTTCTCCAAAAGATTTAACAAAGTGATAAGACTCGAGTTTCTTTTGGTTTTTACCCCAGTAGATTCTTATTAAGGGATTAATTCAAAGAAAAGTTAGGGGAGAGATCTTTTGAAGGTTGCGCAATATACTTGGGAATTTATATTATCTCGGTACCGATATTATTATTTTTATTATTATGTTTTTATTACGTGAAATCTTCAATTTGTCTTTCAGTTTTATCTAAAGGGAGAGTATCAGATTTATTTATGAATAGAGGACAGAAAAATGGGAATAATTTCCCAAACAACCCGACAATCGAACCCAAATTATACTAAATTTATCCGATGACGTTATATTTAGCCACGTTCATATTAGTCCTTGGAGCTGATTCAAACTCCAGTCGAGGAATCGTTTTTCTCGAATCGATTTCTCGAGACTGCTTCGGAAACTGTAGTTTCAAAACGACTCGGCCTTAATACAGATTGCGCTTTAAAACTATTCCGAGCGATTTAAATATAGGTTTGATTTTATCGATTTTGATACGCTAGTGTGAACGTGGTTTATGTCGTCACGATATCGCAATATAGTGAAAATATAGGGGTTATGGTTTTAAATTACAGCTTAGATTTATTAAAATATAAAGACATAACCGAGAGGTCGGACAATTGTAATTATGTTGAACGGGAGATTTTAATTATATTTTGAGGATTTTGAAAGATATTTCTAGGAGTGATTTTAAGGTTTCATTCACTGGGTTCGTTATGGTATCTTTTAATTAAAATAGAAAGACAACTAAATGTTTCAAGTTCTGTTTACTAGCGATTGAGAATAAAATTAAAATAATCTAAATTGTGGGTAAATTATAGGAATATTTTGTAGCATAAAGTATATGTACTTGTTTCATTGTACTAATTAACGGCTTATAAATGTGACTATCTCTTTAAAAAATGTAGCCCTGGGGTATTAAAAACTGATTTCTTATACTATTGAATACTTTGAAAGGTAAGGAATATAAACCGATTGGGATTAAGTTAGAAATGCTTAGGAATTTTTGAACATTATTGAAAAAAAAATTTTTTTTTTGTTAGAAATGGGGAATCAAAAGAAACTCGTTTTTATCCACTTTTATGTTATAAAAATATTATTTGGTAAGTACCATAAATATATAGATTGATAATAGGTTCCAACAAATTTAACAAGGATTTTCTTCAAAGTAACAAAGAAAATCAAATTTTGGACGTATACTCTCTTTTGATGGGTTTAATCCAATTAGAATTTTCAATTTTAGGCGTATTCGTTTTTATTATTACTTTTATTGAAAGGATAAAAGAAGGAACCAAACATTTTATATAGGAATTTGAATCAAAGAAGGACGGATACACAAAGTTGAAAAGAGAAAATATAATTTGAAAATAGAGGAAAAGCGCGGTGCTTTTAAATGTCTTGGGGCCCAATACGAATGGAAAATTTTGGAATTATTTTAAAGCTAGAGATTTCTTTGAAACTTATTTGGACATTGGAGAGTATTTCCCAATCTTTGGTAATTTACTGTAAATTACCGTGAATTAGAACGAAACCTTACGCGAGTTTTGTTAAATTTTAGGTTAAAATATTTTATGTCGATTATAAATCATTTTCAGACTACAATTAAACCCCTTTAAAAATACTTCTAATTCAAAATATTATCTAATAAACATGAAATAATAAGGGAAAAAATAATTAGTAGTCATTTATACATTGTAAAATTCAAGGTAATTTAGTAATCATGATGTCCTAGAGTTTGGGGACACTGCATAATACCCTTTTCAGACGAGGCGTAATTAGCCGTGGTTTAATAAGATTTAACAGATGTTTACGTAGACTTCTCAGTTCAATATACCTCGGTTTATTGTGACTAAACCTCGGTTAAATCTGATTAAACAGGCTAGTTACGCCTCGTCTGAAGAGGGTATTACAGCATTTTCCTTGAACCGCTGTTTTCCCTGAATTTACAAGAATTTTAAAATATTTCTAAAATTAAAGTCAAGTAGACGAATAACATTTTGTCAATCAGTCTCCCTTTAAAGATTT
Source organism: Odiellus spinosus (assembly GCA_963920705.1). Taxonomy (NCBI): domain Eukaryota; kingdom Metazoa; phylum Arthropoda; class Arachnida; order Opiliones; family Phalangiidae; genus Odiellus; species Odiellus spinosus. Next base: position 12,722,841 of record OY987235.1, on the reverse strand, counting down.
GAAGTTTACCCGCAGCGCTAGATAAAAGGCAAATTGTTTTTTTTTCTTCATCCTTTCGCGTTAAACCTTTTCGTCGTCGGTTTAAACGTATTACGCTCGGCTCGGTTCGGCTAACCCAATTTCGCGCAAAGTGAAGTAATTCACGTTGAGTCGTAATAAAAGAGATTTATTCCCAAGCTGCGTGAGATAGAAGGAAAAAATCTCTAAGAGGTAAAGAAGAAGAGAATGGGAACTAAGAACTAAGAAGAGGAGGGAGAATTTCAAAGCAGGTATAAGGAGTCATCCCGTGATTTGTGGCTCGGCCCAAAGTGTTGTTCAACAAACGCGGTTGATTGGTCGCCCATGACTAAACGAAATAAACTGCCGAAACTTTTGCCAACTTGCCCAAAAATCTCCTCAAGACACCCCGCATTTTCCAGGGAAAAGCGCCCAAAGAATTTTTTAAAAGGGAAATTCTTCTTCCTATAGGGGGAGGAATAACACCCCACGTTTCTTTTCTATGGGCGTTGCCTATAGTTTTGTAGAGGAATTTCACCAGCAGATCGTTAACCATAAATAGTATTATAAAACCCCCTGTAGATGCGCTTCAACCTTTGAGCATCGGTGTTCATCGAGAAATCACTAATCAGGGGCAGAAAAACTGATGATGTTTGTAAAACTAGCCTAATAGCTCCAAATATGGTGTCTCTCATCTAATAAATGAACGCCATGGAGTATGTGAGATTAATTTATCTTCGTGGATCAAAGATATCTTGTAAATTTCGATAAAAATCACATTTTAAGAATGTCATTTTTATAATTGTCTACAATTAAGTAGGTGACCAGATTACCCTAAGATTCGAGTCGAAATCAGACTAGTTGATGTTCTATTCGAATATGCGACATTGTTATTAAGAAAAGTGAAAAATATTTTATTATTGTACCTTATACGAGATTAGATATTGTTAAATATTGAGAATTTTCCGATTTATATGGTTTGCTAATTGAGTTTACAAAAACTATTCAACTACAAAGTTGAAAGTCCTTTACAAAGAAAAACACTTCCATACTATACTAAATTTTAACCCGAAAAGTGACTTATACGTATTTATTAAAAGGAGAGTAGTGATATTCCTAGACCACGAACACGTGGACAAAATCGATTAATCGAATATCATTTCATGAATATAGCTTTAGCTATAAAGTTAATTATAACACTTAAAATACGTTTTAGATGGCTTATTTTTCTACCTTCTCTTTGGTAGAAACGAGAGAATAATCTGTTACGAATTGAAGAAGGAAAAAGGCCGGGAAGTACCAGTTTGGAAGAGGATAAAAACCTAGAGCTATATAGGAAACGAAAGGAGGTTTGAGAAGCTGGAGAAACCGGAGAGCGAGAGAGAAAGAGAGAAAAAGAGAGATGGATCAGAGTCGGCAGAAACACTCAGAATGAGTCGAATGTCGCAGCTGGTGTACATTTTTTTTTTTTTTTTTTTTTTTTTGGTTTGGTGCAACCCAGGAGAACGAACCAAAAGGAACCGACCAAAGTGCCGCGGGTGGGACGCGGGCTAGCAGCGTTGTATAGATTCAGGAAGGATGAGAGAAGGTGGGGGAAGGGGGATGAGAGAGAAATAAAAAGGGATGAAGGAAGAAGGTAGAGAGTGCCGCGTCGACGGGGGATCACCCTTAGGCACGCCGAGCTATACCCATCTCTCTCTCTCTATCTCTCTCTCCGCCGGCTTTTTTCCCTCTAATGGCTTAGAAATCGATTAGCTCCTGTCCTACGTAATTAGATCATGGGGAGAACGCTATACGAAGTTGCGGAGAAGAGAGAAGAGGAGAGTCTAAGGGAAAAGAAGAGCTGATGGGATGGTGAAGAAGAACGGGGCCTTTGCGGTGGCCTTTTTCATCCGGTACCGCGCGCGACTACCGACGGAGAAGATTCTCAGAGTACGTAGTGCGGGGATAAGAGAAGGATATAGTAGGGATGTGGGCGAGGTGGGCTATAGGAGATCTCAAAAACCCGCTTTACCCTCCGCATTTACTTCACTTTGCCAGATATATATATATTCAGCATATATCTTTCTGCAAGCTCTATCTCTGCACAGTCTTATAAAGTAAAGAAAGCCTCGGCTTTCTATCTCTCTTCTTCGTATTTTTCTCCCTTCTCGCTTCGTACTCTATCTCCCAAGCCGACATATACACTGTTTGCTTCTCTTTAACTTCGTAAAAAAAAAGTCGAGTTCGTATCGTAATCGAATATGTCATACTCTTTCGAAGTTTGTCGTTACTTATTAAAATTTATGGTTGAATTATGTTTTCGGGGATGATTAATATTATGTGATAATTCACTTGTAGTAAACTATTAGATATGTCTCCCTAGATTTCACGAATCTTACAAAGTTCGGTAATTAATTTCAGATATGAGCCCCAGGCGTCGACGCGTAATCTTTTTAGAAAATTATTTTATCTCTTGAGATGTTAAAAGCCTCGAATGTTTCAAATTAATGATTTTAAGAGCCGCCATGGAGCAAAGGATTAAACTTGATACGCGCGCATATAGGGTTTCGGATGTTGCTGTTGTAAATACGTTTTTTACAAGCAAATGATGATAAAACATATTCTCGATTTAATACCAAGGACATGTCCTCGTATTTATCATTTAACTTCCCTTCGAATTTCTGCAAAATGCGAACGAGACTATATTGGCGAGCCCCGGATAAACGGGGTGGATAGAGGTTAGAAAATAGGGGGACTAAAGTGCGGGGCACGGGTTAGTTTTCTTTTATCTAATTCTCCGGAGGTCACCGCAAGAAACTCGCCAAGCTTTTTGCCACACAACATTGCGGACACAGAGAAAGAGCCGAGAGAAGCGAAAAAGATACGAGAGAAATTCGAAGAAAAAAAAAAAGGGATTCAAAGAAAAATCCCTCTACCTAAAGAACGGAAATGCCCGTATATGTATATCCTACAACCAAATATCTTCCGAAAGGATTGAACGAGGAGCAAACGAGAAAGATTTGAGACAAAGGAGAGAACTAAACAAAATACGCGCAACCGAATAATGCAAAATACTTGATTAATTTCTACGATGTTTTAAGACAGAAATACGTAATAAACAAGAAATTTGTAATAAAATATAGGAAGCAATATGCTTGTATGAAATGTTTATGGAATTAACTATTCAGAGAGTGGTGAGATTAGTACTTCCAGAAGGTGATGATAGCAGAAGGGAGACACTAATCTATATAGGCAAGAAGAAGACTACAATTGTATAAGAAGAGTCTGCGCAACTACAGAAAGACGTGGGAATTAGCATCAGAATCTTATATGCCGCGAACATATCACAGACCATTAAGTTCTGCGGCTGATAAGTGATGTCCGCGTGAAAATAATCAAGAACGAGATTTAGCGTGTTTCAAAGAGCATGTCGCAGCACGTGTCGCGGAGATTTTACTAAGCCAAAGATGGAGAATCTTCTGATTAGTCGGAGGTGCTACTTTACATAAAATGTCAAAATCAGGTTCCGTATTGTTTCTAACAACTCGGACACTTCCCGAATATTTTACTACGCATTTAAACCCGTTATATTTTAAGAAACAGAATCAATAAAAAATGATGAAATCTTTTCGCTTCACACTCTCTTTTTCGAAATTAAATACGGTCTCAAATTCTACCCTTTGCCTCTTTTTAGTTAAGCAAAACCTGTTCTAGGTGACTACCGTTTACCTCTACTTATATTCAGTTAATACGAATCACTCCGCAAGTACAAAAAAACAAACTAATTCTGATTATGGCCATACCTTTAAAAATAATTCAACATCGATAACATTACTAGTTCAAAATTTATAGGTATATAACATGATTTATATAACATGATTTTTCGAATTGAAAGTTATGAGAAATTGGAATGAAGAGAGAGAGAGAAACTGCCCTTTCGTTCAGATCATATTGAGAAACTTATTTATATACTATGTACGTACATACTGTTAGACTACAAAAAAGAGGTTAAAGGGGTAATAAAGTGTGTCAAACCGGCTGATTTTCATCGATACCAAAATAATTTACCCTTTTAAAGAGAGAATGAAACTTGGAAACTAGGGATTTTCTATCTATTCCTTATGGTTAATAATCCACGGCTAGTTAACGGGTCACCGGCGAATCACACGAGAGGCAGTAAAACGTTACAGTAAAACTTTCAAAGAGGCGCTCGTTCATCGGTTAACCTTTTAACTACGAGATATCAAACTTGATATAAAAAGTTAAGAAATTGATTTTTAGCTTAATATTTGGTTTTAATTTTGTAACAGTAGATAAGGCTTATAGGGAAATAACTCTGAACCGAATTACACAGTTTACTCTTCCCTCCGCTGGAATATTCTGCGCTTATAAAACTACGCTTTTGAGTTCAAAACTCTTTAGGGTTAATGGTTATTCAAAACATTTTAAATATATATTGAAATTTAAAAATCTAAGTCTTCGATTTAACTTAAGCTTTAATAACCTCAAGTTTTTGTATATATACCAATACGCTTAAAAAATTTGTTATTCCTAAAGCTTCAATATCCCTTAAAGAAAGACGTCTTGGTGGGTGTATACAAGGAGGTTGTGGAAGGCAGACAGCCGCTAAGCGCTTTGCCGCATAACTGCCACAAACAGCCTGTGAGTGGTTTTAGGTTCTTGCTTAACTCCCACGGCTCACTTGGCGAGTGACGCTCGCGCCCAAGCTTGGTACCACCACCATGCACCACCCCTGTCCTGGCTCCAAACTGAGAAAAGTCTCGTCATATACCACCCCGTTACACTCCCCCTCCCCCCGCAGGACAAAAAATCAATTTCCTTTTTATAATATCACTCTCTTTTCCTAACTCCACTATATACTTCCTCGTGGTGTAGATATATACTCCTATTCTAAGAACAATTGACAAAGAAGTTCTATTTTTATTTCTACAACGTTTATCATTACGTACTAATCCGCTATAGTTTTGTAAAGTTTGTAAACTTATCTTGAACTAAAGTATAGGATATATATATAAGAGTACACCCCCAAACACCCACTTTTCTGGTAAGTCTGGAGCAGCTGCTAGCGAAGACCGGCAGTGAGATGGGAGCGGGGCGTAGCAGGATGGAGAAGAGGCTCAAGATGAAGAAAGAGAAAAAAGAAAAAGAAAAAAATGGGGGGGGATGACAAAATGGAACCCGCAAAGAAACGACGACTAACTAACGGTTACCAAGGAGAAGTCGAAATTGAAGATGGCATCTCTCTTTTCCTGGAAACCAGAAATATAAAAGCGCATACCGAGAGAGATTTGGAGGGTCATAGTGCCGCGTAATATCAAATAAACTCGCGCTATAACCGCCTCACGGTTTTTGTATAGTCATTTTTTCGCACTGGTTTAAAGAAAATCGACGAGGGATATAAAGACAACTTAACTACCGCATCTTCAACGCCTAGTGCGTACTGTTGTCGATTAGTCGAGTGTCTACTACCTTGCAGCAAATTCAAGACCCTGTTAGGATTTTTTCAGAATATTGTAAAAACAGAGATACCATGATTAAGTATACACCCTTGGTCGATTTCAATCGAGTTAAAAAATATTACCGTTCATTAAGATCAGAATATATCTGACACTCCTCAAGTTATCAGATTCTTTACAGAAAAAACCATGAATTAAAATTAATCAAATTCCTATAGAAACTAACCTTTTATTAACCAGACTGTCATAATTAATTGAACTTGACTTTACCAACAACGAATAAATTTGTATGAAGATATAAATTAAACTATACATAAGTAAGTTGCATATATATTCATTGATATATAAAAAATTCGTATAAATACCAACATCAGCTCTTAAGTCAAATAACATACGGAATTGTTTTTCTATATTCCCATTAACTGGGAAGTATAAAAGGGTATACCAAAATAGATAGACTCGCACGGGTCACCCCAATAAAAAAAAACAAAAAAACTCGAAGATGATAATATAAGTGAAGCGAATGATTTGGTAGTCGATTCCGGATGAGGTACTAAGGAGAGAAGAGAAAGATGACGAGATCCGTGGAGAGAAAAGCAAAGAGAAGCGTGTCAAAAAGATAGAGAGAGATGGGGTCAACAAGAAAATACCTTTAGCGCAGATAGAGAAAAGTGCAATAGTGAATTTCAGCTTCATTTGACAGCGAGTCTAATGATACACTACCTTTTATATCTAAAAAATTGTATACCAAGAAGAGGTAAGTATAAGGTTTACACTCGCTGCCAATTGTAGGCGAGATAAACGTAAAAAGTCGGCTATAAAGGACGCTCAAGAGGAGTAAGTGGGGGAAAGATGGTCGTCGTCATAAAAGCGTCGGCAAACCCAGCTTCATTCCCCACCATTCCTTTTGATAAACATGGAGCCGATCAAAGGGGACACGGCTATATCGCGCCTCCCTTTATGGAGAGCGCGGTGTCGGAACCCCAAAAACCTTTTATAACTCCACGGTATTTCTTGTTCCCGGAATCGTCTATATATATTCTTCTAGCTCGCTGTTATTCGCTTCTTATATAATATTCCAATGGTATTAGGAGGATGCGGAAGAAATCTAGAACGAATATGAGCTAAGGCTTTTCTACACCAGCACCTTCATTTATCACGGAGATACCTGGTTGCTTAGATTTGTGCTTGCTGACAAATCAAGGTGAATGCGACTATAGATAAAGTCAAAAAGTAATTTATGTACCTAAGGACAGGGGGCTAATTATATATTCTAAACGAATCCTCGTATGCTTGACATATAGAATCGCGAAAGAAATCGAAAAATACATTAAAATACAAAACTACTGAAGGGAAATGACAAACAAAAGGACTTTTTAGAGGTGTGAAAAAGTGAATAGCAGACAAATTTTGGCTACAAAGTTTGCGAGTCTATAAATGCTGTATGCGCTTCAATGGGTTTTTGATATGGTATAACGACAAAAATATTTTCACGTATTCGTTGTAGCCAGTAAATGAAGCTGAAGCCCCAATTTAAGTATTCATAATCATAAGATTTATATTTCAATGTACCCGCCAGAGAAAAAAAAAATTGATTTACAGACAGGGTTTGAATTCACAATCTTCCGCTTTACCACTTGAGCTACCGTGGGCACGAATGGCTCACGTTAACTGATCAGTGTCCGAAGACATCCATGTATCAATTCGGAACCGTCTCGTTAAAGGTATGAAACCTCAACTGACATTTACCAGGGATGTCTTCGGACACCAGTGTAAGTGAGTCATTCGTGGCCACGGTAGCTGAAATGGTAGAGCGGCGCACTGTAAGCGGAAGTGTCTCTGATTTGCACAAAATTTCTCCAAAGAGTGGCGCTTCCGATTTCAATATTTTCATCGACTGCGGCGGCTAGAGTGTCTCAAATCAGAATCTGCCGCTATACATTTACCTGGACCTTTGCTGATAGTATTAAGCTAGGGGACGTTATTTACTTTCAAATGATAAAGTGATCGACTTTTGGTAATACTTTTTTTTTTTTTGAGCTTCGGAAATTTTCCCCGTTGTTCGGGTAACGATATTACCGACGACTTTAATTGTTCGCGTAAAATTATTACCTCGTCGGAGGTAAAGGATAAAATTTGTAAACTTTGCCGTTTACAAATCACCTCCTTACTTCAAAAGCTTAAATAATATCATTTTAGGCATTTTTATTTCTTACGGAAATTATATATAAATTGACATTAATAACTAAAGAGTAATCGATTAAATATAACTTTCACCATCTCTTTAATTTTTCAAAAGAGAAGGGAGGAAAATAATTCCATTTCGAGTATAAACAGCCGCGGTACTCGGTATAAGGGCGGGGCATTCGCTCTATAATAGAGTGTAAGTCGAGAAGAAATACCCCCAACTTCATTTGGTCCTCCCCGCACCCGGTAGTACGTTCTTTTAAAACTAATTAGGATTTTAAAGCCGACTCCTAACTAATTCCGAGGCCTCGGTTTTTCCTCTGAAGTAAAAACACAGTCGGAGAAGAAAAGAGACGGAAAGAGAGGATTATAAAAGACCAGCTATAAAGGTGGTCGGCGCCGCGCGCTCAAAAGAATTCGTTTTAAAAATTAAAATTTCAATTTCAAACACGAGGGGGTGAGTTAACTTAGCCATCCCTGCAGGTCAAAAGAAACGAATAATGTAATAGCCATATATTAAAGTTTAACTCTCATCTAAGAAATAAATTAATTCGGTATTTGGTATTGCGAAATACGAGGTTCGCCTTGAATTCATATAACACCTACAAATGATGAAGCTATTATCTATTGAGCTCTTAAATTTCAATTCACAGAATATTTTAGTATTTAGTTTTTTTTTTTGTTTTTTTTTTTGTTTTAGAATTCTAATAGAATTTCTGGAATTTGATTAACGATAAGTTTCTAATGAAAGGTAAAACCATCTAAATTAAGTACTTTCACGAAAGAAACGGCGCAAAAAGTGACTCAGTAACAGCCCTGGCATAAATTAAGGTAGTTTAATTGTACAAAATGGTTTTAAGCTCCAGAGATTATTATCAATTACCGAACTATATAAGGCTTCTCGGGTTAGTTCATGCGCATAGAGGCGATAGAAGTAAAGGCTTGAGAATTAAAAGTATATGTATAACCTCGGGGTCGTAAGAACCATTTATCCTTACATTTCACTCTAATAAGCCAAAGGAAGAACTAAAAGTTTTAAATTAGATACTTTTCAAGAGTCATTCTCGTGATGTCATCATAAAAAAGCGTTTGGTTTCATAGATTTTTTTAAAGGACAGGATTACAATAAAAATAATTTCATCTTTAAAAATATAGAAAAGCCTTGAAAGATTTTCATTTTTCAAAACTTTGTTACATCATCATAAATTTATTGAACCACTCTCTGTGGAAGACTTCACGATTAGTTTCTGGTAAATTCTTACACTTCTTTGACCATGCAGTTTAAGCTCCCATTATGCGAGAACTCAATATGCGACATGATTTAAAGGGAGAATGCAACCTAACAACAAGTGATTTTTTCTATCGACTCCTTATTGTTTAAATAGGCCTAATTCACTAGTGAAAAAAATTAAGAACCAATATTAAACTCGCGTGAACGACTGGCCTTTTCTCATTAACCGCTATAGACCTTACACGGAAGCAATTCAGGATTTCCATGAATCCCACTATAAGAATATTTTCCGAGTATAGGTTTTAAATTTATTTTTAGTTTAATATTTGTTTTATATACTTTTTAACGGTGCATTAGGCCTATTTTAAACGATAACGAGCAGTTCCACACAAGTCATCTGGACAAATTAAAATTAACCACTGTCCTTTTCGGAGGAATTTTTATCTAATCACGAACAAGATATTTCGTGAGACTTTCTTTTCAAGTTTTTAATAGAAGGGAGAAAGGGATGTTAATTTAATCGAGGTATACTATAGTAGTATTCAAGTGAAGTTGTCAAGGACTACTTTCTTCTCTAAGAGATTTAACCTTACGTATCAATACACCTTGGCTAATAACGCCAACTACTTTTATTTTATAAAATTATAGTTTAAAGTTTCGCGAAATGAGCGCTTTTGTTTCAAGTTATAAAAGGAATATATATATACTTACTAATATATCTTACTAAGACCATATATATATATATAAAATTTAAAAGCTAATTTGTTTTTAAAGAAGTAGGAAATTTTAGATAGATCTCGACTTGAAACGGAATCGCTAATTAAATTTAAAAGCACAACTTTGTCCATTAGTTGAATATATATGAAAAGGGGGGAAAAAATACGACTCTAATAAAAGCATTAAAAATTCCGTTTCATAAGATTAAAGTTAAAAGGAAGCATATATATGAAAGAGAGAGAGAGAGAGAGATAGAAAACCAAAAACCCCTGTATAACAAACCGCTTCTGAAAAACCATTCCGGGTAATTTTATTTGCCCTCCGAATTGCGAAAACCAGTACTGAGTCGATTTTAAAAATAAATGTTATCCAATTAAGTGGGAACCCCAAAATTCTACTTCCACGGTATTTATTTATTTATTTAGAGCTCTTCGCGAAGAAAACTTGTAGCTTTATATAAAAATCAAAACAGGGGGGGGGGGATAAAACTATACAAGGTGGAATAATTAAAAACAATAACTTAAAATGGTACCAGATGTAGTCATATTTCAAATTTAGAGTTAAGATATTGTGGCTTAATATTTAGAGAGAAAAAAACAGCGTCTGTCTGTCCTACACTAACGCTAAATATCAAACACGACGTTAGAAAAATGAGAAAAGCTGAAGCGAATTGATAAACGATGTTAAACGTCATTGGAAAAAGTAGTAAATGCAAACTTCGTTTCAATACGAATATAGACGTGTCATTTTAAATTAAACTCGAAGCGGGCGAGTTTGAATTTCATTTATTCATTTAGGCTTAGCTTATTAAAAGAGATTATGTTTCTTTTGGGATGTTTAACAAGCGTTTAATATCCCAAAAAATAATTTAGTTTTGTGAGTTAAATTATATTTAAGTGATGGAAAATACAGTTTGGCTATGAAAGTAAATTTTGTATAGAACTAAAACAAAGTAAGATTAACTTCAGCATTTATAATTATTATTGCACCAGCATAGTATATTTGTATTATATTGCAGCTCTATAGTGTACAGAATGCAGCAGCGCTAGAATTTGCATTTCAATTATGGGACCCCCAAAATCTTTTGGAGAAATGGACTAGAGTAGGCCTTTCATGGGCCCCTAAGTCGATAAATGGGCCTACCACTGGCGTCGCAACTGAAGGTACAAGTATAATTTATGAGGAAAGTTGTAATATGAAGTAATGTTTAAGTTCACTAACCCTAAAAGAGGCCTATAGTTGAGGGCTCAAGGGACTTTTTTTTCTCCTAATATTTTTCCTTTGTCTTACATATAGAGAATGCTGAGAGAGGGTTCCACGGACAGAGCCACGGCATGATGCTTCTTCCAATTTTGCGGGGACAAGGTTGTACAACGTGTCTAACAGTGAGTCGACTACTGTTATCCCCTCTATAACCTGTATACATCTATAGCTCGATGTGTTATCCAATAAAGCTTTTCCCCAACACTATACACTATTTCTGTCTCGCTCTTTCTTCCTTTATATCCAAGACACACGTATAAGAAGCAACAATAGTAAAGAAAATGTCAATCAGGGTTTTTTCTTTCAACCGAAAAATAGGCGCGTTCCAGCTATACGAGTATTTTCTATTTAAACCATGTAGTTCCCAAAATCCCATAGAATACACAAAGGAGAAAGTATTGTAATGGTCAATTTAGATCAACGTAATGGTTAATTTTATAACTGATGATAAAGTCCACGTTTCAAAACGTAGAAAACAGTTTACGCAATATTTTTTTTCAAAGCTTCGTTGAAAGGTTATAAATTAAAATCTAAATATTACACTTATCACCATCTTTGAAAAAGCTTGATGTTGGGTCATGGGTAGGATTCGAACCCACAAACTTCCACTTACAGTAAACTCAACACGATGACGTAATACCATCTTCAGACGACGCGTAATTAGCCATGGTTTAATCAGATTTAACCAAGATTTACTCAGCCTTTTCAGTTCAAAAAACCTCGGTTTATTTTGTATAAACCATGGTTAAATCTGATTAAACCGGCTAGTTACGCCTCGTCTGAAAAGGGTATTAGGGTCTTCTTAGATTTTGTAAATCGATTGATAGTAATGCCTGCTTTGGCGGCGCATACACAAAGCCAATTAGAACGGGGTGTGCTATGACGTAAAATGGAGTGTCAAAGACGTATATGGCGACATCCAAGTCGTTTTCTAATGTACAAAAATATAGACTTTTTAAATTGCTATCGAAATAATAAAATCTTGAAGATTTTCTTCATATTCAAACGAGGCTAAGAAATTTAAAATATGTCACGACAGACTAAATATATTGTCCGTACTATATAGGAGAACCCTCTAAAGCTCGGTCGGTCAACTACATTACTCGAGCCTGAACGTTAAGGTAAATCTTCCGTACTAGAAGAGCTTCTTTTCAGAAAGTTTGGCCTTAAAGGATCCCTAGTCGGTGGAAATTCTTTTTTTAATAAAAAATAAATAAAATCAGTTTTCTAGAGGGTGTTAAAGGAAATTAAGGTTTGAAGCCTGTGAGAGCATGGCTATGTGGGTTATTACAAAATCTTTAAAGAATAGCGAAAGTTACGAAAGAAAAACCATGCTTTCTTACATAAATTCAGGTGGGTTTAAATTCAAATTCACCCTTTCATTGTTTCACCATCTTCTAGCTTAGCCAAGAGGAAGAAAACAAAAACTTTCTTTGTAACGTTAACAAAGAAAAAAAAAGGGAAACTGACTTTAAGCCACGTTTAAGTCTACGCGAGAGTTAAATTTGAATATAAAGTGGTGTCATAGCGAAAAAAAAAAATACTTATTGAACCTTACTTTTTTATCAAAGTAAAAAACAAAGATTTGTAAAAAAGAAAAAAATGGCGACATTCAAAATAAGCTTATACCTATACATTGAAAAACATTGTTCAAGATAACCTTAAAAAATCATTTGAAAAAAAAATAAAATAACCTGAACTCAAAACGCTTCGAGCGTATCTGAATTTGAGAAAGCCAAGTACTGTTAAAAAATATGTTTTGACCAAAAACTTTATTTTGTAAAACAAACCTTCTAATAAACAAAATGTTGATTCCATAATAATAAAAATATTCATAATCATTGATTTCATCCCTAGGGAAAACTGCCTTTCAAACCAATCTAAAACATAAAATTTATGTTTAATTTTGGAAAAATATTGTTCGTATATCATTGCCATGAAATTATCATCCAACACAGCTTCTTGGTTTGAGCCTAAAACCAATAAAAATAGGTCGATCACCGTAAAAAGTGTTTAGATATCTCCCAAGTATATAATATATAGTTATATATGTAATATAGTAATATATGTAATATAGAGTTACTGGTAATACCCTAAGAGGGACTTTCGCTGCCGTACATTTGTGATTTTTTTATATCAAAATCCAAGGATGAACCCTAATGCTATGTTTGATATACACCCAAGACATTTTTCTTTGTAATGTAAAACAAAAATTTAATGCTTTTAGTTGGGGGAAGACAGTCGGCTCAAAGGATGAAGTCAAGTCAACGATTCTGCCTATCTTCACATTACATGGCTATTTCTCACAGCAGAGTAATCCCTTTTAAAACCATGGTTTGTGAAAATAAGGTGTGTTTACTATCCAATATTCCAAATTTAAAAATAATTTAAGGTCAAACTAAAAATACATTCTTTAACATTATAGCTTGCTCAAATTCCCAAAAGGCTTTTGGGTTCTTCTTTCAAAATTTACTTATTTCACCAATCAATAAACGATAAGTTACATTAAAAAGTAATTTAATTAAGTTCCCTTAAAATATTCAAAGTTTTAGCTCTTAAGCGTATACTTTATAATTACATTATAACTCTCGTAATGAAGTTCATATTTTACGACAACCCCCTTTTTACCTGGGAATATGAGTATGTCGCGACTACCCTTGGGTAATTAATCAAAATGTTAAAAACTTTCTTCCCGCGAACGAAGAAAAAAAAAAGTCTTAATATATATATAGACTCGGGGCTTTTGGCGGAAAATATGTTTTTACTACCTTCTTTATAAGTTAAGGAACCGGTCGTTCTCTTTTTTTAGTTCTTTCTTAAATTCTGTCTCTTCCGTCACCAAAACTTTAATATCTTTGGGTAAAATAGCGAATTGGGATTCGCCGAAAGAGAGATGGGGGAATAAGTTCGTTAGTCTTCCTTAACGTATCTCCGCGCGTCGAGAAGAGAAAGAGGAGTTCTAAGGAGCAGCGTGTCACAAGCTCGCGGTGTAGCCATGATTGACGAGTTTCAACCCCCTTTACGCTTCCCCTTTTGGGCAAGAAAAGTCAATATGCAAATAGAAGGAAGATGCGTTTCCCGCGAATTTTAACAAGCCCACACCATTATTCCCAATACGATTGACAGAGCACTAACTAGCCTATTTCGCGGCGGAAGTTTTTTTTTTTTAGTTTTGTAAAAACGGATAAAGTTTGCCGACACTTGTTTTTTGACACAATCGTTAATGAAGCCTGAACAATGATTACGTAACTGATTACGTAACTGAGTACGAATTAAGCACTACCAAAGACTGTAATAAGCTGCGTAATCAGCGTACAGACTTTAAGGAATTGGTTAAATCCCTAGATTTTTGATAACCTTACTGTGCTGAAACTATATATGTATTTTTTTTTAGTATATTGAATTTTTTAAGCCTAAACGATAACCTTTCCGGAAACGAAGACAAACTTTTGGATCTGGTTGTAAAGTAAGTCAATTTGGTTTTAATTTTAAGAAAGGTATTGTAGTTTTAATTCAATCGAGAGTTGATTGCTGATAAGTCGGTTGTAACTACACCTAGATTAAGTTAACGATATGAGAGTATTAACTTAAGTTAAAATTAAGTTTGTAAATATATACAAATAATTTAAAACTTTGTGATTGTCAACATCAATCGTAAATTTGATGCTTTCACCCTGTAAGACAGTTTCACAGCGAAAGACATTGTACGGCAGTTAAAACACTTCTACAGGCGTTAAGTTAAAAATACCTTAGGAACTTTGCCCCTACAGTATCACCGAAGCGCTAAGGTTCGAAAACGTTTAGAGGCGCAAATAATAAAACATGTGGATTACGAAAATAAAATCAAATATATTTCAATGACAAATGTTTGCGCATTTTTCCTTGATGATTTTTTTTGTTTGGAAATAAAATTTTATATATATTGAAACTCCTAGATAAGAGAAACCTGAATTTAAGATTTAAACAAATTTGGAAGAGTGCACTGTCAAGTTTCGCGAGTATCAGAATAGAAACAAGTCTGAAGAAACGATACAAAAAAAAAGGTCCAAATCACCTCTTATAAGAATAGTGTACGATACAGGGGGAGTTTGGAGTCACACCGTCGCGTCGCCTAGTGGACGACGAAGACATTTTCGAAGACCGATCACCTGAAGATCAGGCGCCAAAAGGGGAGAGCTACTTAACCTACCCCCTTTTTGTTTCTTTTTTTGCTCCCCTTTATATACCTATATATAAAAATAAACCAAGTTTATCCGTTGCCACCGGATGAATAAGTGGAATATCTAACGGAAAGAAAACACAGGTAAACGGCTTAGCCATTCCCTGGTACCTTCTACTCTATTATCACGTACAAATCGGATATATTTTAGTTAAAAAAGAAGGAACACCCTTCATCACGAGTTTCAGAATGCAGAGTAAAGGGTCGCGAGACTAGCGCAACCTATCAGCACTTAAGAAATGACTCCGTTAGTCACACCCTCTTTACCCCCGGGAGGAAAGGGTATTTTCCCGCCTATATACCCATCCTTCTCTAGCCTTCCTTTGTTTCGAATCTTTTCTATTTACACTTCTCTCCCAGTTTATTCATAAGAGAAGCCTGGTACATTGATATTCTCCATCCATCACCGCTTGGCGAATATATAAAAAGGAATAGGAGGGGGTACAAAAGAGATGCTACTTTTTTTACCCGTCTTCGTCCTCTCTCTTTCTCTCTCTCGCTCGTTCTCCTTCGTTCATGACACCGGGAAAACTAGAGTTTCGCATTACAGCGCCATTTCCCAAGGAGTTTGTTTGAAAGAAAATATCTCCTTCATTTTTTATCCAGATAGGTTGACTGGAAGCCTCGAATTCGAAGTAAAAAGGGATAGGGATTGAAGAAATGGGTTGGAGGGGAAGAAAAGGGGAACAGAAAAGCTCATTTGTTAGCCTAAGCTCATTTTCGTTCTTACACTAGATAGCGGTTTTAATGTTTGGGTTGGTGAGCGCGTGCGATCCTTTTCCTTCTTTCTTCCCGTCGTCGCGAAAGAAATTTAAGAAGAATAAAAAAGTTCATAACTGATCGCTCATTTGAGAAAGAAAAAGAACTACGTCATGAGATAACTTTGGAATTGTAGGGGTATAGGGATGAGAGAAAAACGAAAATAAAAAAATTATGAAAACCGAGATAAATCCTTAAGGGATAAGGGCGAAGAGTTCGCGCGTATTCCTTCGAGAGAATGAGATAGAAAAAATCCTCCAATTAAAATTATAGATCAGTAGACCACAAAAGGGATTTGATGTTTTTAATTTTGACTAAATTAGTTTATAGAATCGCGTTAAAAAATTAATATAAAGTAGTGTTTCTTATTAATTCCAATTAACGGTAAAAAAAAAAAAATTATGATTTCAATGTTTCTGACAATAAAGGGAATCGCCAGTTTGCACGATCGAGATATAAGACAACAAAATATTGTGAGACACTGGCTAATTATAGATCAAAGCTATATGCTTTATGATGTTCTGTTCATTCTCTTTGGTGTTCAAGTTCATCTTATAATCAATTCTGAAGCCCCCAAAGCGCCGCTATGTTTATAGTACGTGTGTTGAAAGTGTATGAAATCAAAATATTAAAACCTATAAACATGGTTGTATATACGGTGAATACGCATTTGCAATTATAATTAAGCAGTCTATTAATTTTATATAATATTAATCTAATGTATTATCCATAATATACGATAAAAAGAGTATTAACCTATATAGCCTAACTTACAAAAAAAAAAAAGCCTGGGAGATTAAAGAACGTTGTACGTGTATACTTATCGCGAATGGAAAAGGTGAAGGTTTTGATAAAGCGTTTGGGTTGTTTACCGCGGACCTCGTATATTTCGGGGTTTTAAAGCCATATACGGAGCGAGTTAAGACTCCGCCCCCTCCTTTATTTTTAAGATTAAAGCCGAGTTAGCTCGAAAATTAATGGTGGCCCTATTAAATGTTGAAACAAGCTAAAGATTGCAGCCAAGCCCCATCAATAACCGAGGAAGAACGCGCCTCGCCGAGCAGCGAGGCCTAAATTTTCAAAATCTCGTTGATGATGGCCTCGCCGCGTTATAATATAACACCCTACATCCCCCACCCCCTTCGTAAACACCCTCAAAACGTTAAAACAACGCCGGCTCATTATGTATAGTAAAGAAAATTACCCGCGGAGGTTTTGACTATACATAAGGAGCGGTACGGTAAAAGCGAAAGAGGCGAAAAATATTTAAAACTCGCTTGGCATTTCTCTTTTCATAATTAGAGCGAAAATTCCGTGAGCGCCCGAGCCGAAAGGCGAAATGATTTTTAAAATCTTGAGCCAGTTATAATGGAACCGGAGACCCAAAATTGAATATTTTATATAATACGCAAGCTATAGAATAAAATCCTTATCGAGTTAGCAATACGCGTCAAGCTATAAATTCCTATAAATCATACAGAGTTAACGGGTAGCGTAACTTCGCGCGCGCTGTTTCCAGGACGTGGAATTAACTATAGCGAGTGAAATTTTTCAGAAGATTTTAATTCCATATAAAAGAATTAAGTCGTTACGAAGGACCTTAGCTTTTAATTACGAAATAAACATCCTTAAATCCACGGTATTTTTATTTTCGTTGTAAATTTTCGAAAATGAAAGAATCCCAGTTAGTTTTGGGGGCGAATAATCTCGATAATTTTGGTTTTCGGTCCTTTTCGAGAAAAGGAAGGAAGGAAACGGATCTTTAAGGGAAAATATTTTAATCCCCAATCGTATAAGGGTATAAAGAGAGGCAGAGAGGGGTAAGGTGGAACCGGGAGAAGTGTAGGGTTGACCCGACCTGGCCAGAGTTCGCTAACCCTTAAAAATCCAAGAGTACTCTTTGTCGTAAAACGCGTCTCTAATTAAAGCTACACTGCCCTTAAAACACGGGCCGTCGGTGGCCCTTTCCCGCTTCCTTATAGTCGGGAGCCGCGCGGAGAGCGGGTGAGCCAGAACACTTATTATATCCTTTACCAGCTTCAAATCCTCACTCCGTTACTCGCCGCTAATTCCCTGTTCGTATACGGGAAGGAAAACCTCCCCACTCCCGTATCCCGATTCTCCATAGCCTCCACGCAGTGTCCGTTCTCTCTAACCTCCCCATATATATATATACTCGATTCGCCTTATAGCCGAATCCCCTTTCCCATTCACCTCCTCTCTCCTTCCTAGCCTTATTTCGGCCGCTACGTGCATTAACGGCCCATAAGATTCCGCCGTAGGAGAAGTCGGGGGTTTCTGAGGAAACGGCGCTTGGCCGGGAAGCCGCCCTTAGCGGGCTTTACTCAGACTCCCACAGAGTATCAGTCCTCTCAAAGCTCTAAACCCTTTCCTTGCCAACACCAGCTGCTACCAATGAGAATCATCGATTAGAAGGGGGTAGACGGCGGGTTCTTCGCCTCGCGGCCAAACGGGGGAGAACCGAAAGGGGGTAAAATTTTTGCGGAAGGGGGGATATAAAATCGGTGGAGGGAAGAGAGGTATGAGGGCGGCTGACTCACCGCAGAGGGCAACCCGGCCCGGCTCGCCGCTAATCCCCAGTCGAATGAGGTTATTGGTTTGCGGAGCTTCCTAGCGACCCCCTTCTATACCCATCACCCCTTCCCTACCCCTTATTCCAACCCGCTTCCACATCGCGCTATTCCCAAATTCTGTATACGGTTAAGGCTTCACCGAAAGCCGGGATTCTCTGACGGAGGGAGGGGTGCGTGCACTAAGGTGGGCGCCGAATCATTCGCGACAACGTAAATGCCAAGATGAAGACCAAAACACGACAAAACTATTGTCAAATTCGAAATAAATTCAACAAACACGTTGCCCATTAAAGATAATTCCAAAATGAAAATAAATATTCACTCACCCCAATCCTTAAAAGCGAAATTATCTTCCACACGGACGAAGGGTACGAATGGCGTCATTCCCTAGCGAGATATTGACCATTAAGCTGGTTTCAAATCCATATCCATCCACGACGGGCTTTTGATATTCCAAACTCAATCGCGATGTTCAGCGCGAAGTATCTGTAACGATATTAAAGAAGCGAAATCGAGATGAGAAACACGTTTGGGGATTATAACCGAATATAAAAGATAGGTGGAATTAACACACTAGCTCTGGTATATTATATATGATAGTGAGACTATTAGTCCTTAAGAGAAGACCCCTAAAAGTGGATTTTCGCTTTTGTGAGAGGAATATAAAGCTAGGGAGAACGGGGGGGGGGGGGGTGAAGGGGTAGATGGTGGCCAGTGAATGTTTCTCGTATATAGAATAGTTCAAATATACAGTTATCGAAGCGGGGGCGAAAAGAAAAGCGTAGTAATCTGAATTAGACGTCTCTTTGTCTGTATGGCCGCCGAATGGAGAAGGGATGATGTGAGAGGAAGGAGGTAGGGGAAGGGTGGAAGAAGAGGGAAACCTTATAGCGGAAGGTTTCGGCGCGGCGTCACCATCGCCAGAAGCTTGACAAGGAGGAAAGAGACGCTCTTTCCGAGCTATAATACTCTCTGCACAGTGAAGGGGTTCCGACGAAGAGAGAGAGACAGGGGCGAAAGAGACTAGTAAGAGGGGATTATCGTCAAAGGTTCCGGCGACAGCCGGTAGCTAGAAAAGCGCCCGCCGCCGCCTAGTCTTGTTCTTTCCCAGCCCACGCACTCTCTCTTTCCCTACATCTCTCTTCAAATTAAACGCGCCTTCTAGCCAGTAGGCCAAATTAATTTCGCTTATAGAAATTAAAAATCAAAAATGGATGGTGGGGTGGGAGAGAGATCCGGAAAGAGTCTTCGCCCTAAAGAGAAAAGGACTATATAGAGAAGAGAAGGGTAGCGAGAGAACTAAGACCGGTGTCAGTCGACGCCCGTGTCGATAATCTGGTAAGTGGATAAATTAAAAGGCTTCCTAAGACGGTATATATACATATCGCTTTTCGTTTCCTTTCCTCCCTTTTACGTAAAGGTTCTTAATACTTATTTCTCGTTAAAAACGGCGGGAAAACTAGAAGGAAGAAAAGATTGAGAATGGAAAGAAGGGAGGGAAGCGAAATGGGGACCGAAAAGCTAATCGAAACTTTTCAAAACGCTAATTAACAAGGAAGAAGGAAAAATCAAAGGGGCGAATCGGTTTCACCAACGAGCTTTATTGAATTTATCCGGGATATTAAAAGAGAGAAAGAGAAAAAGAAGGAGAGAGAGAAAAGAATCTCATCCCGGCTCTCTTGGCGTAAAAGTGCTGCCGGGAAATCTTTAAATCTTTTCCAGAGAGAAACTGAAGAGACCACCCATTCCTTCGCCTCGCCTCACCATCTCTAGTATTTCTATTCCTTTTAAGAAAAGAAGGGGGTGGAAGAATTTCGGTTTTAGTCGAGGCTGCGGCTGTAATTTATATTTGCGCTCCGAAGGATTGGAAACCAAACATTTATAAAAGAGCGTACATCATTGGGTGGCCGAAAACAACGGCGGTAAGAGAAGCTTTTGTGGCCACCAAAATTCTCTCCTCTCCGGGTTTTCCCCTTTACTCTCGCATCATCCAGTATCCCTTCCCCCACCACCCAAAGTTTCTGATGATAAATCGCGTTCTGGCGTTAAGTTTTAAAGCTAAAGTGGCAGGAAATCCGTGGCTGGCGGAGAAAGCAACATCGGGTGGCGGTGGCCAAAGATAACCTTTCGCGGCTCGACTGGCGGACGCGTCCTCTCCACTCCAACCTAAGGAAGCCTCGATGTTAGAGAACAACGGGTGGGGCGAGGGAGTGGGGTGTTACGGATCTAGCTAGCGGAAGAGAGGGGATATAAGGCAAAAGGTTTTGACGCTTCCACGGTAGGAAAGATCCGACGGGCCTAAAGCTTACGATAGCGACGTTTTACCAGGAAAGCCTAAGGAAAGGGAGACGAGGGATTGAGAAGGGGATGGGTGAACGGAGAGAAAGGGGTCGAGGAAATAAACGGGTAAAGTTTACGGGCGAGAATTCCCACCCTCCCAACACTGTCAGAAACGCGCGCTTAATGAGAGGATCGATTCCTCCCGCGGCCGCACGGTGGCAGCACTCGGTTACGCTTGTCGCCTCCGAGCCCAGCGCTCATATTTTACGAGCCCGGTTTCCAACGGTTACGAGGGGCAATGGGACCCATAAGGACCTGGCAAATGCCATTCTTATAAAGGTATAGCCGAAAACGAGAAGAGAGCCGAGAAGGCTCCGGCGGAAAAGGGGGAGAACGGCGGGAGGAAAACCTTATCTCGATTCCACCGCAGACCCTTTCAGAGCGTAACAAAAATCGGAGCAGAGAGAGAGAGAAAGAAAGAGAAATAAAAGAGGTTGGGAAAAAGCGTACTATTTCAGGCGTGTTAAGATCGCTCCCGCGAAAAAATTGTTCTTTTAAAGGGGTCCCCAAAATAGCGATGGAAACAACGAAAACGAAAGATGAGAGGAGCTTCGTTCGATGTAACGAAATACTACACGCGTCTCTTCGCGACACTTTTTCCACAAAGGCTAAAAACGAAATAGTTTTTTCCTCGGGTTAAGATAAGAAGGCGCTACTCGGAGAATCCCGAAGAGAATACGAGACCGGAAAAATATATATTTTTAGAAACTAACGGTGTTTTAGGTTACAATCGGCGTGGGTGTGCTCTAGAAAGCACTTTCAAAACGGACCCGAAATCATTTCACCAAACAACGTATATAAAAAACCTTACAACTAGAAAAAATATCTTTTTATAGACCCTAAAATGTATATGTTGGAGAAAATTCGATACCCAATGGTCAATATTTGAGCTTTTACCGTCCGAACAAAAACATCTCAATATAAATTTACCCAACGTAGAAACTAGACAAAATATATTGGAAAACGTGAACTTTTCCATAAAGTTCGTCAGAGACTGAAGAAGACATTACGAGGTCTAAAGCTTTCTCTCCACAGTTACAGTTTAAAAAAAAAAAAAAAAAAAAAAATGTAAGTCCTTCAAACTCCATGCGTTTCTTCCTTTTATAAAATTTTAAAAATATTACCCTACCATGGATTCTAATTTTAGATAATTCAAAATTTGTTTTGCAAATTTTTACCAGTGAATCGAAAAAAAAAAAAAAAATCACTTGTTGTCAGGGTTCGTCCTCCCTTTAAAAATGAATCTCAAAACCAACATACAGTTCTAATTGGTGTTATCTCGTAACTAAAACAGAATCCCGACTCTAGTGTTTATGCATCGTATGATCAAGTTTTAAATATATCTGAAATTAAGTTCTATTTAAACCAGAGCGTAAAAACATCTAATTACATCCTCGCATATCGCGTACGGTCTCTTAATTAAAAATAGAAGCCTTTTCTACCGAAAAAGACTCTAAAACATCATTTCATTAAGAGATTTAACTATAAAAGCGCAGCGAGAAAATAAAATTAGCGGGAGCGGTGAGCTAGACCCCAAAATCTATGGTGACCACGTTCTAATGAAATTTACCTGTCAATGAACGATAAAAACGGTCGGGGCTAACCCCCCTAAAAATTAAATCTCGAGGCATTGAATAGCGACGGCGCGAGAACCAATAGTACGCTAATTCTCTAAAAGCAAAATATTCCAGTGGGGAAAATAACCTTTTATCCTAAAATCTAGGTACTAGTACCTAGGTAAAGAAGACAGAGATATAGGTGAAAGAGTAAAAAAAGCTGATTAAAATAGCGGGTCAGCAAGGATCAATGAAGGAACTCGCTAGCCCCCCTCCCCAGTTAAGGCTGGTTAAATACACGTCGTTGGCGTCTAAAATAACTCATTTCCGAGGGAAGGCATCGGTACCACCTTTAAATCATCCGTTTTCCCACGGGTGAATGGAAAAGAAGGGGGTTAAAGCAAAAGGGGTGAGGGTGGAGACTAGGTGGGATTACCGGACAACAAAACTTCCCCGCGATCAGTCGGGAGGCGAGACTGACTCCGAGAAGCGTAGAGAATATAGGGAGAGCTAGCTAAAAATAAAACTAAAGTAGATAGAGACACGAGTCTGCGGGCCTGGAAAACAGGATTTTTGGAAGAGGAGAGAGAGAGAAAGAGATGAGGATGAAGAGAAGGGATGAAGAGAAGGGAGAGGAGAGACGCTTTTGAGAAATTCCCAAGTATATAGTAGGGTTCTCGCTTCTCTCTCTCTCTTAGGGGAAAACCGGAAAACCATCCGACCAATATGGCAATTAAAGCGAATCGATAAGAGGTCGGCCCAACGTCGTTTAGGTTAGCCGTAATTAAGGCCTTTTACGCTACAACCCCCCTCCTCTTTTACCCATTGCCTTTTATTCTACCTCTCTTAACTCCGTTGCGTTGCCTCTCTTCTAAAACAACACCCATTTTACCCCTCCACCAAAAAGAGTCGAGGCCTGACTTTATAGTTCTTTCAACTTTAGTTTTCAACTTTGATTGTTTAAAATATATTTTTACGTTTAACAAGCTAAAGAACAATTTAAATCACAGATTTAAAATTAAAATTTAGTTCGATAATTGATTCCGTACAAGGACTAATTCAATAATAAGAAAACACTTTAGTTAGAAATCAATTACTAATTTACAAGAAAACTAGGCTTAACAAACGGTCAATGTTGAGATTACAGCTAGATCCCGGCCTGACTAATCATTAGTAACTTCAGAAATAGAAAATCACTTTATTTTGAACTTAAAACTTTCCAAAATTAACTGAATTTTCATGTTTTCTATGAAAGCTTGTTATCGCACTTTAAAAAATAAACATGAAGTCCGACTATTCTTCCAAATTTTGAACCGGAACCAATCAACTACGTACACATTTATAGGTTGAATATGAGTCGAATGGCTGGAAAAGGATTTTTTTCGTGCATGGGAACTAGACCCTTTTTTTGCTACTTTTTGCTTCTCGTGAATTGCTAGGAAAATTGTTCCACGTTAGGGGTTATATTAAACGCGGTGATGGGGATGAGAGCTAGAGGTTGGGTTTTTAACCCTAAAAATGCTTAAGGAAGCGGAAGTTTCTGGTTGTACGTCGTTGGTATATAAGACGGAATGAGGGGCGGATGGCTGTTGATTCCGTACGTATATACACCCTCTTTTGATCCCAAACCCACCCTTCTGAAGCTTTGTTAATTAAAAGTCGGCAAAGCGGACGAAGCTTTATATCAAAAACTATATACATTATAGAGGATAAAATCCCCCTAACTCAGCTTTCCCTGACTAGACTTCTTATTAAAGGTTTTTAGTCGGGGTTATGAGACCCTCGACTATATAAACCTATATGCAAAGATACATCCTTGGGTAAAAAACAAATTATAAATAAGAAAATAGGATTTCTATGCTAATCTAGATCATTTTCAAGACTGTAATTGAGTATCGGAAAGATACGAGGAGAGCTATATATATGGTATGGGTTAATAAAGAGAAGAAAAACCCCCGGAAGAAAATGTAAAAGAGCTTATATGAAGAAGATGAGGATGAGGATGGGGAGTTAAAAAGTGGTAGGAGTGAAGAAGATTATACTAGGCCAAAATGGCCGTAAGGGATAAAGCAATTTTGAGCGATTTTGGGGGTGAATTCGAGAGGAAGGAAATTTTAATCGCTTAACAAAAAAGAAAGCGCTTGTTTTCAGCTCCGCCTAAGTGAAAATTAATTTTTTCCTAAACCGTTTTTTCTACTTTCGCTTCTTTGTTCTCATCAAGGCATCGTCGCGATCCTCCCGTTCATTAACCCGCGCATCGTTATTACGCTTTAGTTGTATAGCGCGTGCCTCATCTCACCCCTTCTTTTATAATGTCAACGTTACAATATTTTGCCCATTTATTAAAGGCAGCTTAAAGCCTTTTACACACTCTGCAGCACACTTTATACTCTTAAATCGAAGCCTATATATAAATTCTGGACGTCTTTTCAAAAACCAGTAAAATGCTTACGTAGTTAAGCTCTTATACTTTCAAAAGGCAACAAAAATAATCCCCGTTTTTGAGCCCTGCTCCGGAATGTAAAGCTTATTACTTAGTCTATTAGTCGACTCGATAAAACTATAAAATAAAAAACTAAAAAAAAAACTTGATAGTATAATATTAAGAAAAGAAGGGTCAGCTTTAAAGGGAAAGTAAAATTTAACTTTGCTGCTTTTTTTATTTTATTTAGTTTTGTGATTTGTTTTTACTGATTTTGAAAGTTAAATATCTCCAACTAAGATTTGGACTTTTGTTTCAATTGACCTGTTCTAACTAAATTAATAACAATTAGTAATTTTAAAAACATCAGGTTTAAGTGGAAATGTTTTTTCTGCCATACTTTTTGATGTTTTTCCACCTATTTTTTGATCTATTTAATATTCATTCACTCGCTTCCCTCACATACTTAAATGTAAACAGTTTCCGTGTCAGCATCTCTCTCCGGTTTCGATATCATCCACATATACCTTTAGTAGTTTATTATAGAAAACACTTTCGAATTTGAGTGAATTTATCCAAAAATAACTAAGAAGAGTGAGCCTCTAGGGGTTACACATTTATACTCTTTTCCCCCTTCTTAAAATTTTAAAGACAGAATATAGAATCCAAAGTAGAACAAGATGGCGAAGTCCATAAGACCGCCACACCTCTAACTTCTTCAGTTTTATGGAAGTATAGTAGATCCGTTGGTTATAAACATTAAAATATAAAATTTAGTTTATAGAAAACAATTATCTGAAATAATTTTTTCAGGATGAAAAAAGGGAACTTGAAAATTACTGAGAGTTACTTCATTTTTGCTTTTGGTGACGTTAAGTCACTTAATTTTTCATATTTTCTTTGCCACATCTCATCAATCTCTATCCCACAGCCACGGGCAACACAATAGCCTACACCCACCACCCTGTGAGGGTGAGGTGTGGCTAAAAACGGTAAAAAGCAATGCTTAAGTCGCAAAGTGGTCTCGTTTCCCTAAGATCTCTCTCTATATATATATATATGTTTCTCTCTTAAAACCCCTTTAGTTTTAGAAGAGGGAATAAATAATGATTCCTAATTGAAGGGAAATAAAACGATCAAACAATTCGAGGGTTTCTAGCTCGCGTACGATTTTAAAAACATCAAGAGGAAAGGCGAAGAAGGAGAATTAGACTTTCTATATAGTGAGTTGTGCGGTTACCGCCGCACCAGACTTAATCGTTCGAGGAAAACGGTTAGAAAAATAATTAATGGAGGCACGGTTTTCCGGCGAAATAAACCAGCGTTGTGTATTATTTAAAGCTATTCTAAAATTCAAATAACGTTAATGAGATCTGAGAAAAAGAAAATATACAGACTAGTTCACATTTTATGCTTAGCCGGATACAACAATATTTAAAACAAACTCATCTTTGATTTTTCGAAGGAAAAAAAAAAAAAAAAAAAAAAAAACTTGTTCTAGTAATGGTAATTTACCCTCGTAATTTACGCGGGAAATTAAAAGGGTAATAGTAATTTACGGTTTGTTCTGGTAAAATGAATTATAATTTTAGAGCATCGACTGAAGAAGGGCCTCGGTTCGAAACGTTTCGTATATAAATGTTTATGGTTCCATACAATGTCGTTTTCTCTGTATAAAAAGTATAGTTTCAACTCTTACTTAATTGCTTTCGAGCTTAATATTGGGTTGAAATTTTATTTTTACTACATGATTAAACCTATGTTAACTTTAAATCGGGTCAGAAGCCCTATTATTTTGAGTTTATCACCTTGCTACCTCTCTATATGAGTTTAGTTTCCCAGAATTTTTGGCACTAAATTTTCCCGACTTTAGTAAAGTTTCCTAGACATATTTTGTACAAAGTGCCACAGATAACGCGAGATCGAATTTGGCAATCTTTATACGTCAGATTTCTAATAACGAAAAAACCAATTCTGACAAAAAATAAATAATACGTAACTACAATAGCGAAGAGCCCATCACTTACAGCAATTCATGAAACGAGTTTTTGAATCATTTTCAAAAGAATATTGTGTTAAAAAAGTCTACGTTTCACGAAAACTCCCCTTAGAACGTTAATTAAACTGTTTTTATAACCAAGCAGTCTCGTTAATAAATTTATGAAATCTTTACTCTCTAACCTTTGGCGACCGTTAGACGAACGTGTCGACAAAGTTACCAAATGAAACAACAAGAATTCAGATAAACACAACTGGTGCAATATCAAGGTTCAAGTGGAAGAGCTCTCAATTGTAAGATATTGACATCTGAAAGCACTCCAATATTTAATTACAATTAAAAAGTCGGGTCCAATGAGAAGCGGGGATTGGAATAGAGGGGTGAAAGAGCAAAAGTAACGAACGTTCCAATTGGGGAGAACTCTTATTAACTTCTAGCTGGAGGAAAACTGCCTGTTCGAGCTTATATTGTCTTTTATATATATATATATCTAGTATACTAAGAAAAGCAAACAAAGAGATCAATTTGCCGATGATTTATCTCCGTCCAACATAGCCACGGGTGTAGTTCCAATATAGTCTCATTCGCCCATTTCCCTTAGTCAACCCGAAGACGGACCGGGGAGGCGGCTAGCTATAAGAGTAACAGAGAAAGGGCCAGGGGGCTAAGGCGCCCTGGTGCACGCTTGAAGGGTATTAAGGTTTTCCTCCTCGTCTATGGGGGCATCTTGGGAGCCAAAGAGAGAGAAAGACGCGGCACTGGCTAACTGGGACGAAACGAAGAGACAGAGAGAGAGAAGTTTTGGGAAGTCGGAAATTGAGATTTATCGGACTCTTTTGGAAAGTGTTGGGGCGTCGAGAGTTTTCCGAATAATACGACCGCTTCGGACTGTGTTTCGGACTTAAGTCAGCAACACGAAACCATTTACTATCCCGTCCGACTCCGCTAGTCTCCTCTCGACAACGGTAGTTAGATTCGCCATCGAGCTAGGATTTCGGCTTTCGGTCCTCTCGCCAGTAATTGTCTTAGATCCTCGACCCTTTTCGAAAACGGGGGAGCATTAAGCTTTCGACAGCAAAACGAAATAAGAAATTTTCTTCGAGGGGATAGCGAGGATGGTTGGAAATGGTGAGGGGGTGAAGTTGATTTTAAGGAAAAGAGAAGCTTGGCGACGTAGTCTTTCTCTTTTAGGCTTATGGCGATTCTGGAAGTTATATAGCGAGAGAGTAAGAGACCCTTCCGACTAATGAAACCGCAGTGGGCCCGCTGCCAAATGACAGAAGAATCGACACGGGGAACCAACTGATATATTACCGCTCTATTGAGATCGCCAGATCAAGCCCGGAACAAAAGAATCTCCCGGATTTTTCCTCCAAAAGCTTCTACCCTACTCCATCCTTCTTCTTCATTTCAGAGACCGATTTAACGCCGACAGTTTAGAAGTAAAAGAGAGGTGCGAAAAACCCCACTACATGGAGGAAGGTAAAAAAACTACTCTTAAAATCTTTCACGGACCTCATGCATGGGATATGAGAAGAAAAACTTTATTCATTTGACCCGAACGTCAAATAAAAACAAATTTATCAAACACGACCCTATAGGTCAGTCCAAGCGCGTCTAATTTGAAGTCTCTTTATTAAATTCATTGTAATTCTATAAATTATTTTTTCCATCTCGGCATTGAGTATGGACAAAAAACTTCGAGAAGTTTGAAACCTTCAAGAAACTCTAACGTCCCAAAATAACTGTCGATAAATATAAGTTAAAGAAACATCAAATAAAATGATTTATATGACGGAAGACGATTTTGGGAATTGAAAACTTTTGGGGCAAAAAGTAAGTAGGTATATCTTATACGACGCAGCTTGAAAAACCGATTTGTTTACTTCATTTTATTTTCGAATGTCTTATAAGAAGTTCATCCGTTTTTCCACCAGAGTGAGGCTCGCGCGTGTCCAAAAAAAAAATAATAATAAAAGAATTCGAAAAAAACACCTGAGTAGCCCCCATATAACCACCCACCCAGCCCTTAAAAAAAATTGAAACTATATTTCCGTTCAAAGAGAGTTTACAAACTAGTAAAAACTAAGGCGAATTGATACGCAATGTTAAAACTCATAGTCAAACAAGAAGTCGGTACCAAATTCGTTTCGAACGCGAGGATGGCTATAACATATGGAAAAATCTAAGTCTTCCCATCTCTTACCACCTTGATCCCGTAGACCCTTCAATCCGGGGACCCGAAGGCTCATCCTCGATAACCCCACCCATCTTTCCTTCTCCGAGCGTTTCGTTCCTTTTCTTCTATAGCTAAGTTCATCCTTCTCGCCTAGCTAGTTGCGAAAGAGACTAAGGATGAAGAAGAGAATAGAAGAAGAAAAAATAACTTGGGAAGACGGAGAGAGAAGAGGAAAAGGTATCAAAAGGAAAATCTAAAACTATTCTCCCTTGGGAAATAGACTTTCCGAAACGGGGAACCGATTTGTTCTCCGGGTGGGATTCGCCGAAAACATTCATCTCCAACAACGACTCTTTTGCATTATTGAATACCCACCTGAGACTCCGAGACTATATAGCTTCGATCAGGCCGCGCGGGGCACACCCGCCCGTTCTGTAGGACCGACAAAGAATGCCAGCAACGAGAAATAGATATACCGAGATGGATGCTCCATCTATCAGCGGTACGACGAACCGAGCAGTTTCATCCCTTCTTAAAGCCCACGCGATAGCTACTATTTCGAGAGTTAAAATTCGTTGACGTAATATCAGTGATGCCAGAAGTATATAAAGCTACCTTTCAAGTATCGCTCAAAAGTAATAAAATTAGGTTTACCGGATGTCGAAATATAGTTCGTTTTCTCGATCGCATTATCTCTTCTTAAATATTACAAACATATTTGTTAATCGCTCTTTCATTTATAAATTTTTTCAGCACCTTAACCCATTAACGACAGCTATGGTTCAATATTTAAATTAAAATGTTGTATTGATGTTTCGCGATTGTAACATTATCAAAAGTTGTGTATTTAACACTTCTGTTAATATTTCTTTGTCTTTTAAAATATATAGAAGATTCGTGCGAAATTTTGGAAATTAATGTCCCTATAATATTTTCAGGATTTTTAAATATTTTCAGGATATTTAAAAGTGAATTTTTCCTGCTATTATATGTTTTTCCAATTAATTTCACTGATATTTGAAGGTTTTTTAAAAGGAATTTTGACTGATATTTCATTGTATACCAAGAATTAACTTTTTATCCTCCCATTTTTTAAAACAAAGACGCGCTAGGACTTGGCTTTCTTTTACGAATTCAATAAAAAATAACATATTCGTATCTCAATTTTCTCTTATTTTCCCAAAACAAATACAAATTTAGCTGATTTCACAAAAAAAAGTTCCAAATTTTCCTAATATTTCCCCATTTTTTGTCTACATTCTAATTACGAAATTTTCAGATTTGTAAGCCCCATGTATTATCTATCGCGCCTGTAAAAGTGTTTCAACCTTCGCGCAACAATGTCCGCTGAGAAGCCAACTTTCATACAACATGGGCATTAAAATCAAAGCGTAGTTAATTTTTACTTATAATTAACTTTGTATGAGAATGATAGGAGAAAAGCCGTAGGTATGTTTTCCGCGATATTATAATATTTTAAATCGCGTATAATTAAAGATACTCGAGTAGCTTCAACATTATTTAAGAGTAAAGTGTCATTTCCCAGGAGCCATTTTATAAGTTAAGTTTGTAAGATAGCTTTTCTATCGCGGATATGGGGGAATTTTACTTCCGTTTTGAATTTTGAATTTTCTGCCAAAAAAATCTCACTGAAAATGAGCTATTACGAGACAATTCTAAATCACACTAAAAAACATTCAGTATACTAACTTTCAAAGTATATCGGTATGCAGTTTTAAATAATGCTATTATATATACGACGGAATAATATCTTTAGAGTGCTTTTCTGGTAAATATACCTCTCCCCACTGAAAAATTTACATATGGAACACGAAATCGCGCTTTTCCAAAATTATAGCTTATTTATATGCAAAAAAAGCTTATTTATATGCATTCATAAATGTAGTACGGGTATAGACAATGAAGTTAAACATAACCTCGCTCAACGTTGAACTGGTCTATCCTATTCTTGATGTTCAGGAGAATTTTGAATCTAAAATCATTTTTAGCCGATATGACATAATACCAAAATATAATTCTCTTCATTACAATGTCTGTGGGTCTGTCAGTCGATAACTAAAGTTAAACTTTAAATAAATTAGAGATGTCCATCTATGTTACAATAAACCGAATCCGCTACAATTTAAATTTCGTGCCCCCCTCCAAATTAAGAACTAATTTTTTAGCGTTTCACGCTTACCTAGGAAGTGAACCTAAAGGGAAGCAGATGCATCTGCAAAGGAAAATTTGTAAAACGACTATTATACAGAATTAATTCATTGAGGGCATACATAGTGAGTTCCTTCTCTTCTTATCTCTTTCTAGTATTAGTAACGTAACTGATATAAGTTCTAATAAGCTAAGACTTGCTAAATATATCTACCACAAAATATTTTTAAAATTGTAAATTGAAAAGGATAAAAAAATTTCCTTAGAGAACAGATTTTGTAAATGTTAAATGTTTCCTTTAGCAATATTTAATTATATAGTTTAGAACCGGAAACAAAAGAACAAAATTATTCCAAATTTTTGAAGTACAGCCTTAAAAACTTTAACCCTAACGAACCAAAAGTTTGACTAAGATTTGAAAAAGAAAAAAAATGACCAAACCAAAGGCCTGGCTTTGTAAAACCAGTCTTAATCATTTAAAAAAATAGTTCAAACGAAGGCCTTTGGGTTGTTGAAAAAAGGAAAGATAAATATAAAGGTACCTATGGATACAATATATGATATATATCTATACTTTACAACTTTGGAAGGATAATAAACTCCACTAAAAAATCTTTTTCTGATGGGAATTTAGATCTTTTCCAAGGATGTAACTAAGAATATTGTATATATAAAATTCTTATCCCGAGTAGGGTAAACCTTTTGGGCAAACGCGGTACGCCAAAACTTCGGGCGTTTTTCTATTTTTGTACGAAAGGGTCTAAAGGCTATATATTGAGAGAAATGAGGGGGGAGGGAGAAACTCGCCTATAACATATACGGGGCGAAACTTAACAGGATGGACAAACATTTACCAGGTTAACGAGGGCAGAAAATTGCGTTGCCGCCTAATGAAGTAGCTAAACGCCAGAGGCGAATCTCTGAAAGGGGAAACTACCCTATCTATCTGTAGAGAGAGAGAGGGCCAGAGAAGAGAGAGAGAGAGAAGCCAGAGAAAAGCGCGAAGAAAATACGTACTTTGATGTTCTATTTACTAGTTTAAAATCGGACGGGGCGGTGCCGAAAGGCATCCTTTTGAAATAAAGCTAACCCTTAAGGGGGTATACTCCAAAAGGCTAATCAAATATAAAGCGAGGGGTATACGAGTTATAGGGACAACTGAGCTTATAAAGGACTAGGGGGGGCGGGAAAGGGGGAAGAGACTTCAGTGACGCCAAAGAGAGATAGGAAGGAGGGGGGTAGGAAGTTACATTCAAACTCCTATATTGATTAGAGGGCGTCGCAATTTATGGGCTTCCTCCAATATTCGCGGAATATTAGGCTTTATGCTTTCCAATCGAAACTTTGAGGCACCGCTAATTATAATTCACAAAGAGAGAGAGAGAACGAAAATGCGGGGGGCGGGGGTATAGAGACGTCGCCAGCGAGTATAACGCAATAAGCGGTAATAGGACAGCTATTTTAATTACGGAAGCAAAGCTAATTAAAGTATTTAATATTAATCAGTAAATTCCCCGTCTTTACGCCCCCCGCGCTTTTATAGAAAACTACAAACGATTTTGGGCGTTATTCCGACGCGAGAAATTACCGACTTTAAAGGTTATAAGCTTATAAATCGAGCTATTTTAAAAGAAGAATATGCGCTGTAATTCTAATTTACAACAAATTTTGAAAATAACCAATATATCTTAAGTCTACCGGTAGGGATTTGACTTATATTCCAACTATATATTGAAGTCTTTTCGGTATTTTACGGGGTGGAAAGGAATTGGTTCAAGTGGGGGAAAAGTCCAGTCCAACTACTATCGTCATTAATCTCCTTGGACATTGCATTCCACCGATTTCGGACCAAGAACTCCCCCCCCCCCCAACCCCGCGAATCTCGGGTTCAGGGAGGGGAATCTATAAGGCTTTCTTATCCCAGGAAAATACCTAAGACGTATAGAATTCCAAAAAGAGAATAAGCCCTTAATTTCTTTAGACCTATATATCGTGTACTTCAAGGGGGGTATATAAGGGGTGAATTATTTGGACAAATATCTAATTAAATATATCAGATAAATGACCTCGACTATAAGTTTGATCAAATTCCAAGAAATAGACACTTTTCAGATGAGAGGAAGGTTCGGTACAATATCGTGTTTTCCAAATACAGTGTTTATACATATAACGTTCCACTAAAATTCTTATATAGACGGGAGAATACTTGTGAAAATTTAAACTTTACACTATATCACGTATCAACTGTAGGCTTTGTAATAGCCATAGTGATGATGTATTATTTAAATCCTATTTAAAGCTTAAGAAAAATATGGGGCAGCCTCTATTTAATATTGTTTGTAATTTTTTTACTAATAACGATAAGAACTCGATAGATAATCTCCGGGGCTGCATTCTCCCTTTAAAAGAATAAATTATTACCAAATAGGCCTAACAATCGGTGTCAAAAAGATAAAGGGATATTTAAGTTATACATAACTCAAAATAAATCTAGCGAAACTACAAGTCACATTCCCCAATATTAAATTTAAAAATCGTTTAAAAATAATGACATATTTCAATTAGATCTAATACCTCTAAAGCAACTATTCGTTCTAAAATATATAGATTAAATTCATTAATTCATCATCCAAGGAATTGTAATGATAGGGTTTAAAAAATTACTTTCGGACATCCATTAATGAAAACCGATTAAAATGACGGCTAAATAAAGGAGGGTTTAAAAACTTTTACCATTTTTCAAAAAAAAAAAAAAAAAAAAAAAAAGAGTGGGAGTAAGTTGCGACATAAATTAGAGGGTAAATCTTAAAATTCCTCGATCCCCTGGAAGGAGTGTTCTGTTAGTGACAGATTTAAAGGGATAGAACCACGTTATTTTTTGTTTTAACTTCGAGGATAAGTAACATTGTAATCCAACAAAATCCTTACTTTAATCCAAAAATTCGTTTCCCAAATTCCCAAATTTTACCATTTAATGCCGTCATAACATTGTCATTTTTCACTGGCAGTGCTTGGGGCAGGATATTTATAGCTGTAGGCTTCACAATGTTTCCTTTACTTTGCCCGAAGCTCCCTAAGTTAACTTGAGGATTGTTATAATACAAAAGATAAAAATTATAATAGCGCTATATAGGCCGAATAGATACAAAGATAAAATCTTTGAGCACGATAAGACAAACGTCATAATAAGACCTATTATCAGTATTCTTAGACTCTATACCGAACGAGAAAGGTTTAAACAACACGATGTGCAAACTAGTTAATGTCGGTTATAACTTTCGTTATCTATAATAAATATGATCTTTCGGGGTAACCCTAATAGAAATTTCTAGGTTCCTTGAATTGAATTTATGGCCACCCAAACTGATCACGAGTGTAATTAAAGCTAAGCGCCTATAACTCATAACACGGTCACAGTTAATTCGACGAAAATCAGAACTTTATTCGTTATCCAGGGCTTGTTTTGAAAGCGCCAGACTTCAATTTTGATTATCAAACTCTTGACGTTACAGCATTGTCGTAAATTAACTGAGATATATGCGGTTAATTTCTTATTCAATTCATAGATTGAAGCCTTAACTGCGCGATTGAAATTTTGACCAGATCGTAATAATATCCCTTTAACTGAAATCAAACCGAGAGAGAGAACGGATCGAAACAGGGGTGGGACAAAGTGATGAGGATGGGGATGATGGAGAAGAAGAGAAAGTTTCTTATTATACGCTACTTTTTCCTTCTTTATAATTAACTACGTTAAAAACTATCGGGGTTGTTCAGCGCGGCGCGTTTTAATGGCCGTGTCACGCCGTTTTCTCCCTTTCTTTCTTTTAATTTCCATTTATTCCGCTTGGCGAACGAGAAAAAGCACGTACCAGGGGTTTGGGAGTCGTTTCTTTTTCGATTACGCACGCACCCCCTCAACGATATAGCGAGCCTAACAACCTCGATGTCAAAATAAATGAGACACTATATACGTGCTAGCTGCCAAATCCGGCTAATTATTGAGACCCTCGGTATATGGACCAACCAGCGACGTTCATTTAGCGTTGACAAAGCAACACGATCAAAAACTTGGGATTTATTGACCCTATTTTTCTGGTCGCGCGCAAATCCCAATTTAATTAAAGATGAAGATTCATTACAAGATTTAAAAACTGTTAGACGAATTATTTTAAAAAATCTTGAAGAAAAGGCCTAAGTAGAGTCGGAATAAAGACACAAATGGAATAGTATTTTGTTTCGAAAAAGGGTGATGAACTTTTTGGTTAATTTATGGCGAAGTATTACGCGTTTTAGCCCCCCCCCCCCTCGATATCTAATTAAAAGACTATCTTCAACTAGCTATTATCCGTCAAAATAGGCGAGCTTAAAAGGATAACAAATAACGGACTTTTTCGTATTAATTAGTAATGTGGTATAATAATATTTTTAATAATATAGTAATAATTATAATTATTGAAATTCCTTTGTTTCAGTTCTTTACCTTTGATATCGACCAAACTTGTTAGAATCGGTGTTATCATTCACACACTTAAAGATAATTTAATTCACGAAACTAAATTTATTTAACTTAAACACTTGTTAAACGTATAGTGTTGCGCGATGATATTTACGGCGACTTTAATTAAGGGAATTAAAATATAGTAAACTAGATGTAGAATTTTGTTATTACGTTAAAAACACCTGTTTATAACGGATATCGAAAAAAATATATATATTTATATAATCTTGTACCGTTTACCGAAATTTTCTTCTACAAAATAGCCTCGGCCAAAATCCATCTATTTTGTCCACCTACCTTTCAATATCAACCCACACGGTTTTATAAAAGCTGATTCAACGCGCGAGATCAGTGGTAATATCAGGAGGAAGTTGAAAGTATATGAAGACGAGAGGAAAAACAGACAGATATTGGGTTCAAAATATAACGCTTTTCATAGCTATACTGTCCTTGATGTAAGAATCTTAGGTAAAAGGAATGGGGGGGGGGGCTAAAAAACAGGCACCCTGTATCAGATAAGAGAGTCTCGGAAACAAGGAGGGCGCATTTCGACATAGCATAGGGTATACGTAAGTACAAGGCTCGATCCGAAATAGGATCGTATAAGGGCGGAGGAGAAGATGAGAATACAGGAAAAGGTTAGGTGGTGGCAGACGCCGCCGGGGTGTCACTGAGTTGAAGTCTTCTCCCATTTACTCCCCGCGTACCGAAATCCGGCCGATATTAAGTCGGTGTGGCGAGCTTTCGGGGGGAGTTCGTTCGAGTACCACGCGTATATACGACGTATTTGCTAACGTTTTCCCTTCTCCTTCTAAGCTTAGACAAATTATTCCCTTATAGAGAAGATGGTTCCAAACTTGTATACCCAGACTGGACCAAAATGACTAATTTCTTTGTTTACATTGACCACAAAACATTAACCTCAGTTCCCAGATTTCAACAATTTTCTTACGGAAGTAAACTCTCTATCATTTCGCTACTTATCAACGTCGTCTGCTTATAACATGATCTAAATTTGTTTATTATAGTTTGTGGGTGATGAAGACCAGACTGCGTTATTCTTACCTATGAAGTATTTGGCATCAAGATTCTAATTAATGGCCAGATCACATAAAATTATACAGACGACGTGGAATATGGATTACTTTTAGGTCGAACCTTTCCTTTAAGAGCTCTTTCTATAGCAGATGATCCCTTTAAATGATGCATTTGAATTTAAAAGGCCATTGAGAAGAGCAGTTGGCATGGACTACTTTCTTAGATCTATGAAGTGCATCATTGTGTTTCAAACCGTATCAGTTTTTGTCATTACGCCCACTTGACCAGAAGTGTATTTGTGGTCCTATTCGTTTCGCAAACCAAATCAGTAAACTTGGCCCAATCATATTCCATCATACAAATTGGCTTTTTGTAAAGCTTTGTTTTGGAATTTTGTTTCTCGCTAACATCGGTTGCGTCTCAGATAGCGGCTTTTCTATTAACTAACCTGACCTAATCTAATCCGATTTAATGATAACGCTGTTTTGTATAATTCCCCTTTAGTAACGCTTTTTTTAATAGGAAAACGCTATTATACCTACATACCAAATGAGCCCTTATACAGTGAACAATTATGACAATGATTTATCACTTAATCTGATATAAGACGAGTCCTTCCTTTATTGGTCGAAGTTTAGCTATGTAATGTCTAGCAGTACTGGTCTTCGTCACCCATTCTCCGTTCCTCCCTCCCATACCTTCCGCAAAACTCGCCTGCTAAAACCGGGCTTCCTCTCCACCCCCGACTTTCATTTCCTGCCAGTTGACACCTTATCACAGTCGCGTCGAGTCTCCCGGAGAAAAGGATCTTAAGAGGCGGGGAACTAGGAGGCGCAGCGTGGTCAACCACGGGGGTAAACATAGATACGACCCGAGACTCACCCACTCCTCAAACCCATCACACCCAGTTCTCTTATACCGTCCCGAGGCCATTTCTACTCCCCTTAGGTTGTCCAAAAACCTTCGTCGTATCCTAACACACCCCATTCTCTTCCAGAAAAAGGGGTTTTCGTACATTCTTTCGATGAAGGCTCGCGCGCTTTAGACCTTTCGGATCTATATGTAGAACGTTCTTTATTTCAGCCCGTTTTCAGTTACCAATCGATCCTCCCAACGTCCCCTCAACCTCGTACGTCTAGTCTCTCGCTTTCCGGGGCTCTTTTCCACCTTAAATTCTGTACGCCAGTTTTGGGGCTTATATACTACTTTTTTATTCTCCTTTTGCGGTTCGCCGGTTGTAATAACGGTCCGTGCGGGATAAAATTTGCCCTTTTTTCGAGGTTTTAAAGATCTCATTTCCGGTTTTCAGCGTCTCTGAAATGGGGGAGGGAACCCTATATACACAGCTGTATGCCATCGTTCTCTTACCGACTTTAACCAGGGTTAAGAAGGCTATACTCGCTTACAACCTTAAAAATGGATATAATTTTACATTGGAAAAAAAGTTTTTTCTATAGAAATTTCGGTAACGTTCAAGATTCTAATAGAAAATACTATTAAAAGTTCATAACATATTACAGTGAAGTAATATACGCCCAGGAAAGTGTAATGCTACACGCAAACTAATGTATTTTAAACACTTAAGCGGCTACCGTAAACGTAAATATTGAAATGTGAAGCGCCACAAAATCTAAACGCAGTCGAATATATAGGGAAATACATTTTTACAGGAGTTCTATGGAAACATAATGTTAAAGAATCACCCTGGAAAGGGGCTTCTACCCGAACAGGCGCTATAAAGTATTACCAGAAATAAATAATGAAAGAAGTGGGTGGTTAGTTTTGACAAGAAAAGAGGAAAGTACGGACTCTAATTACAAAACTAAAGAGAAGTTACTGCGCTCTTCTCCTATTATATCTTCTGGTCAGAATTTCAAAACAATCAAGTCCAAGGAATGATTCAAAGTTTTCTTTCTTTGATAACAATAATATTAAACGTCCCAAAAATATGCCAAATTTAATACGAATCACACTAAGTGTAGTGCCTATACTCCGAATATATATTGTTAGGCAAATCCCCGGGCATGTCAAAGGTCAGATAGTCCCAACATTAATGTTAGATAGTACTTATATAGGTGGCTGTAAGAGGGATAGAGGAAGGAAATAAGCCATCTTGATAACTGCACTCCCTTAATGCGACGCGGCTTAAAACATTTTGGGGGGAAAGAGCCCGGGGTAAGTTTGGTCCTGGATTTATTAGATTCTCACTGACAAGCTCGTTTGTCTTCTCTCCCGACCTCATATATATTTCTGATTATAACACCCTAAAAGGTGGCCGACATTTTAACCTGTTATCGGGGGGAATTAAAACAATACACGTTCTTACTATTATAGAAGCCCCCCTAATTCAGTTGTCTAGAGGTTGCAAGTTGGCGTGACGTTCGCGTCAGACGCGCGCGCCTGAAATTGGAAGATTCATTTTAGGAAAACTAATCGAAAGATGGAAACGATGCCGTCGCGGCCTCTGTTGGAAAGAGATCTAACTACAATTATAGAGTTTTCCCGGATGGTGACGGTACCTGGTGGTAAAGCGAGGAACTATAAACATATTCCACCTTGCTTTGTCAGCGTATATGAACCTAGGATCCCCGTATTCTCTATTAACAATTCAGTGGGAAAAGAAGGGAGTCTGTCATGACTCGTGCTGACACCATGTTGGAACAGACTGAAGCTACGTTCACACTCCACACTTAACTAAGAGTTTTTTTAGGCCCCTTACTTTAAGGGCGAGGCCCTAAAGTATATATCTTAGTTAGTTTGTTCGTAAATCGGATCCTTTATGACGAAGCCATTAATTTTTTTGTAAATTAGCCTATTTCAGTATCAGTACAATTTAACCTTTCTAATAGATTTAAAAGGGGTTTTGATATTTCTATTGTGAAAGATGCTTAAATATAACGTTTTAGAATCAATATTAGGCGCGAATTTTGAATCCATTTTTATAAATCTTTAGACTTTTTTGCGGGTTTTTAAAAAAAGAATGAAACCGCACATGACAGGTATTTTAAATTAATCGTTAAAATATGTAAAATGTATTTTTTTGGTTTTTCATGATATTAAAAAACTAAATTACAAATTCCACTTAGATTTTGGTTTCAAAATTAAAACGATTCGAACGTTTGATGACGTAATATGATTAACGATAACTTAACACTAGAATTTTCTGGATTAAGTACATTTACGAAAGAGAAGACGAAAATATAATAATTATAAATTTGGTGTATTTTATGAAACATAATTAGGCCTAATTAAAAAAACGTTATTTGTAATCATTTTCTATTCCGTCATTTTTGACGAGTAAAAACTATATTTAATCTTTCCGAATATGGTTTCATCAGAAATCGGTAAAAGTATCATTTAAATTTAAACAATTTAATACATTAACTCCTTTGAGGTTTTTCCAATTCCTCTCGAACAAATGGGATAAGGGAAACTAATATATGAATGCGAGGAATCATAAATAAATACAGGGACCCAACATCCCCAGATATAGTTACGTTATGATAATAAATATCACAATAAACCACTTTGATTATTTTTGGTAATAAAGAAAAAAAAAAGGGGTGTCAAAATATATTCTCGTTTGGCCAACCCCTGAGGTTATTAATCTCCATTACTGGCTACACATCCATCGCTATACTCCGCAGCCTCGCAATTCCCCATTTTAATCCCCATCGGAAAGGGGGTTACGGGGCATCCTCCACGCGTCGAAAGACGACTTAAACTAGCTTTACAAACACCGGGGAAAGAGAGCTGATATACAGAGATTCTTCGCAGGTGAGGCGCCGTTGAAAAGATAAGATTGCCGCTCCGTGTATTCTCTCTCTCATTCACCAACACTCTCGTCTACCTTCCCCACTCTTACTATAGCATTTAGTTAGATTCCGCTAAAGGCGAGAGACGGGGAAGAGTGAAGAGAAGAATTTAGAAGAGCCCAGGTGAATTGGAAAGCCACTAGAGGCGGGAAGGGATCTGTTTTGGCGTAAGGGAGCTCAACCTGAAGGCTAAAAGGAGAGGTGGACCCGGGGATGCGTTGGGTGAGACTTAATTCGTCCCAGAAAGACTAATTAACATGTAAATGGGAGCTTGTCTCTATGGTTCGCCAAACGGACCGAAAGCTAGGTTACCATTATACATTTTTTCCTCCTTTCTT
The DNA here is from genome assembly GCA_963920705.1 of Odiellus spinosus. Lineage (NCBI taxonomy): Eukaryota > Metazoa > Arthropoda > Arachnida > Opiliones > Phalangiidae > Odiellus > Odiellus spinosus. Next base: position 12,682,058 of record OY987235.1, on the reverse strand, counting down.
TTTCTCCTCGTTTCTCTCTTTCCCGCGGGATCCCCATTTTCCCAGGACGCTGATTTTTAATACCTCTCTCTCTCTCTCTTTCGTTATCTCTAAAAAGAGCTCTTTTTCCCTAACTGTAAAGGTTTTAAAAGTTTCGGGACACCGAATCGCGGGAGAGTAGGGATTTTCGAAAATTATAGGTGCGGAGGAACCGTAACCGAAAACGTGGAAAAGGGTAGACAAGGGGTGAACTCGATTCTTTAATTCGAAAAAACGACCAGATAACGAAATAAACAAGGAACTAGGGGCTTTTCACTTCCAACATGTATATGAGGGTAGAACTACGATAGATTTAAATGTCGTTCGTTTCTGGGTTCTGAAAGGTGTTCGGATGTACGTGAAAAAAGGGATTTACAAGAGAAGCTTTGTCGAAAAGAATGGGGAAGTTTTCGCGGATTAGAGAGGGGATGAAAGGGTTCGGTAATTTGTACCGTATATTATAACGCCTGGAAACATTATTAAACTATCTTTCACAAACAAGATTAATTATCTTCTAAGCCTGTAGTTGATTGATGGTTAATTATAATATTAATCGGTGTAATAATGTTTAGGGAAATGCATGGCGAAAATTTGAGAAATCGAACAAAGAATGTGTAAGTAGAGTGTTTAGAATAAATTAAACTTTAGAAGGTACTACGTGTACACGATGCTATGTTCTACAGTACTTTGGTCACGTGATCACATTAGTGATGTTAAAGGAAGAATGAAGCCTATCATGTGATTTTTCTATCGATTCATTATAGTTAAAATTAATGTTATTCACAAGTAAAAAATTAAGGTAAAAGTATATTATCAAGTAGCCATGTATAGTTTGATACCAGTCGTTGATTAAACAGTCTCCAACCAATTAGCAAATACGCGCGAACCTTAACCCTAGTTTGAAGCATTTTACCTGCCGGAATAAATCCCTCGCTCCTCGCGCGATTGGCCAGAGACTATTTAACAGAACGATTTTTAAACTCTCCGCGTAGACCGTTATAAACTATCCGTACATCATTGTTAAGCCTAATTTCAGAGTTAAATATTGATTTTAAGGCTTTAATATCCATTTAGAGCCTGCTTTAAAATACATATTTTTTTAAAAGGATATGGAATTCATTTGTATCTTCGCGCTTTTTTTACCGAGATTCAAAATAATCCTAACGATTGGCGCGTGTTGCCAATTGAATGAAATCGAGATAAAATATGTCTTATTTTGGTAGAAGAGGTCAAATCCGAGGTTAAGAAAGAGACGAGTCGGGGCAGGAAACGCGTCCCAAACGGAAAAAGGGAATAGTACTATCCTTCGAAGATAAATGTCTTTTGGCTTTCCGACGAGGCGCTTTACAAACCAAAAGAGTCTGGTTTTCCAAACCAAAAGAGTCTACCAAAATATATTCCCATATCCCAAAAGAATAAGAAACGCGGCGAATGAAAGAGAAGGAGAAAATATTGACTAGAGTCCGGCGCCCCAAAAACAGATCATCTCGCGGTGTTACTAGTGGAAAACCATATACATAAACGCTATATAAAGTAACTTTGACCGGAACAAGAACCGCTCGTTATTTACGGCAAAATTATACTAAAACGGAAACTGACACTGGGAGAAAATCGTGACATTCCTCGGGTCGATTTCCCCCGTTCTCGCGATAGATGGGGCTACCCTAGTCATTGTTCGATGTAAGGACTAAAAGCGTCTTAAGATATCCGGGATATTCAATCCACTCTAAAATTGTCTTAATTTAAGGATTCCCTGACTTTTTGATATCGTTTATACAATAAACAAGCGCAATTGAGACGCGATTTAACCCATAACCTAAATTATTTGGGTGTGTGTAAGCATACCGCGATTCAAAACGGAATTACACTGGATTACTTATCAAGTAATATTCATCTCAAGACGTTTGACAAATTAAAAACTCACCGTGAGAAGATTCTCCCTTGATAAATGACCAATTAGAGCAGCTTTGCAAAATTCTGGATAAAAATGAAAGAGAAAAGTAAACATTCGTTACAAAACTGAATTTAGAAAATAAATATTAATATGATTAAATTAATTTAATTCAAACGACCAAACGAATTAAATTACCAGGGCCTAAACCTACTTAATTACCAGGGCCTAAACCTACTTAATTACCAGGGCCTGAACCTACTTAATTACCAGGACATAAACCTACTTAATTACCAGGGCCTAAACCTACTTAATAACCAGGGCCTAAACCTACTTAATAACCAGGGCCTAAACATACTTAATTACCAGGACATAAACCTATTTAATTACCAGCGCCTAAACCTATTTAACTACCAGGGCCTAAACCTATTTAATTACCAGGGCCTAAACCTACTTAATTACCCCGGCCTAAACCTACTTAATTAACCCCGGATTAAACCTACTTAATTACCCCGGCCTAAACCTACTTAATTACCCCGGGCTAAACCCACTAAACGTAAGTTTAATACTAAACGTATTAAATTACCAAGGCCTACACGTATTTAATTACAAGCGCCTAAACGTATTTAATTACAAGCACCTAAACGTATTTAATTACCATCACCTAAAAGTATTTAATTACAAGCGCCTAAACGTATTTAATAACAAGCGCCTAAACGTATTTAATTACAAGCGCCTAAACGTATTTAATTACAAGCGCCTAAACGTATTTAATTACAAGCGCCAAAACGTATTTAATTACAAGCGCCTAAACGTATTTAATTACAAGCGCCTAAACGTATTTAATTACAAGCGCCTAAAAGTATTTAATTACAAGCGCCTAAACGTATTTAATTACAAGCGCCTAAACGTATTAATTAACACAGCCTATAGTTGGTTTGGGCAAGGAGGATTAGACAAGGAGAGGAAATGTGGGGCTGCGTTGAGTTAGAGAGAGAAGAGCCAACCTCCCACTCGGGTGGAAAGGGGGGATAGGAAATTCTCGAGGTAAACTGTTGTCACGTGGTCGCTAGCTAGCGCGTCTCATAAAGGATTCGTTTTACCCACGTGACAACATTTTACCACGAAACGTCTCTACCCCCGTTCTCCCAGAGTGGGAGTTTAGGCCGACGCAGTAGGAACCGCGCCGTCCCCACATTTCTTCTCCTTGTCTAATCCTACTAGGTTTGGGTAAATTTGGACGCTCTTGTTAAACCCTAAACGTATCGTACACTAATAAATTTTTCAATTTAGCCAACATGTTTTATCTGACCGTCTACAAAAATAAATGATAAGTTTAATGTAACATCCTAAATTCATATTTAATGCCTCAAAATGTTAAAATATTCAGTTTAAACCTTATGTATAAAGATGAAAAAGTCCTCACTTCTGACCACAACATTTCGCCGCGAGCAAAAATCAAACCTTTCAAAATGTTTTAATTCCCCCTCCCCCGCAATCCCCCTCTTCATCCCCCCTTCGTTAAAAAATGACTACTAAGCCTAAACCGCGGCTGAAATTCGATAAATCGGGTGGCCGCGTTAAACCTAACCATGCCGAAAACAAATTAAATTAAAACTCACCCGAAATCTGTACCCAAATGGTTCGGTATTCTTTAAGCGGGAAGTTAAGGCACATTTTTCGAAATTAAATCCCAACATAATCACTCGATTAAAATCCGATTTAAGGCAATACAAAAAGGGTCCATATTTAGTAAATAGCAAGCGGTGGCGGAAACTTCGTGCCGCCGGGGCAGACGATAACGACTGCCGCTAAGCCTAATACGACAACGCGACAGTCAAAATACTATTCTTGTCGTAATTTTACGGAAACGCAAGGCGCTAATTTCGTAGTATCATTAATCTGGGATAGATTAGGCTTCTTTTTGTTGTAAAATCCGCACATAAACGATAGAAACGCGATTTGTTGTCAGGGTTAACGAGAATACCGCATAACGCTGGTCAACTGTAGCGAATAATTTTAGTCCCATATACCAGAAGTAGATTATACTTCATACATATATACTTCTGGCAGTATTTCATTATGTGTTTGTAATTGTATCGCATCTTTGAAGGGAATATTTCGCTCTCCGCTAAATAGTAGAAAAGCCAAGTTTCGGGAAAACTACTGACAGATTCTTTCAAATAGATTCCATTCTTGCCCAACCTTATTTATGACCCTTAAGTGAAACGTCCTACCTATTGGTAATTATCTGAAAGCCCGCGCGCATATTTTTTACTTTTCCTTATCTTCCTTTTTAACAAAATAAAAACGGTTGCCACGCCGTGAGTCAAGAAATAGCCCGATATATAAAGGGGCGATTTAGAATATAGTATTGTTCGTATTTTTTAAAAAGTGCATGTGTATATATTTTTCCGATGCCAGTATAATTTTAAATCGGCCGATGCTTTTAGTCATAATGATAGTATAGATACTTTACGGATTCTTGTTAAAAATGTAACAATGGTGTATTGCACCATTTTAGAAATAACGCGAGTGCGCGCCATAAATCAGCGAATGCTTTTAGGCATTCTGCCGATACCTTTCATATCATCGATAATTGGAACAATGGCGCAAACTAAAATAAGATTGCACCACTTTTGAAATAACGCGGGTGCGCGTCCTAAAACGACGTCATTTTAACGGTCCGTGATTGGCTCCCTGAACCATCCGGAGGTTCATGCCATCACGTGACCATGTCAACAAAACTGGGCTGCACTGACTTGGAAGAGGGACAACTCTTGATTTTTGGAAACTCCGAGGAAGCCCAACTAAGCTCGCCTGCCAACCTCGCCAGGAGCCGATATTTTGGCTATGTCGAATTCCGAACTTTGAAGTTCCGCGCTGGCCGCGATGAACTGAAGCTTGGGGAGAAGCTTGGGGAGAAACTAAGTCCATTTTTGGATCCTGATGGCTGGTAATCACTATTCCAGCCATAGGCGATATCTTCATCAATCGGAGTCAGTGTAGCCGAAGCTACGTCATCAATAGAAGCACCTTGCCTCGCAACCATCGGACTCTCGCGATAAGTGATGAGTACATTTAATAGTAGCGTGTATAAATAGTTTAACTTAATTCGTGTATATATATATATATAAATAGTTATAGTAGTAGACTGGCATCGGTCGTTGCATGATGCACGATATTTTGGGGGTGGTTGTATTATAGTTTATTTGTTTATAGTAGTTATGTTAGTTTGTTTATAGTTGTAGTGTATTGTAATTATCATGTGTTTATATTAGTTATGTTTTGTAGTAGTTATATTATGGTATCATCATTTGCCATAATTAATAGTATGGATCGTAATCCAAGAAGGCTAATAGAATGCCAATGATAAGTAGTAGTTATATTTTGTTTGTGATTAAATCTGACTCATGGTATGGCAACAAAGTTTCTTTAATTACTTATCATTCATTATAAGCCATATTTATAGTCCATAGTAGTAGATAGTAGTAGCTATGTCAACGCTAACCAGTAGTAGTAGAAAATAGCGTTACACAACGCCAAGTCGAACTTTCGTCATCGTCAATCGCCGATCGGGGTCCTGAACTGCGGGAGGAGAGATAGGTGGGAGACCAGTGATATACCTACTAAACGCATCAGCTCATAGGCTGAGGGTACGCCGGTACAGGATTTTGCGCCAAATTTTTAATACTATGACGGTTCGAATTTTGATGTAAATTTCAAAATTAAAATTACGTTGGTTTTGGGGGGAAAATGCTTAATAAATACAGAATATAGCGAATTATACTACTCTGGGTACTGAGAGAAATCACTCAAAGAGCATGTTTTACTGATAAAATAGGGCGCTCGCGAGGCAATTTTTATTTTTTTCTGTCTTTTTCGAGAGAGCAACCTACTTTTTTCACTGATTTGACTGGGACATGGAAAAATAAGCACTTATTTTTCCATGACTGGGAGATGCAATATTTTTAAATTTTACGTTTCACCGCTCGATGATCTTTCGCGAGCCGTGGAAAATAGGTAGATTTCGTGGCCAAACTAAATAGAGTATTTTTGTGACCCAAGAAAATAGTGAACGAGTGGGAGTCCTACACTTGTCATCCAAAGCGTGTTTAAACGTTTGCAGAGCCCTTAGGGGGAGGTGTAGCTAAAAATTAGCGAAGTTATACTTCGCTAATTTTTAAACCCGCAACAAGCTTGAATTTTTTTTTTTTAACTTCGTTAAAATTTCCATAAACTTATTTTTCATTTGAAGATTATTTTGCGGTTAATTCGTTTAAGTTAGGTTATGTTAATTTAACCTAACTGAACCTAGTTTATTATATTATATAAGATGAATATACCCTACAAAATTGTTTAAAGGGAGAATGCAACCCAAGAACAAGTTATTTTTTATCGATTCCTTATCGTTTAAATAGGCCTAATCCAACAGTAAAAAAAAATTACAAACAAATATTAAACTAGAAATAAATTTAAAACTTGCCATTAAAATAGGTTTAGCTGGATTCATGGAGATAACCATTCCTCGTATAAAGTATAGCGACCAATGACATTGATCGATGGCTATTATATGGGGAATGCAGGATCTCCATGATCAATGTCATTGGTTGCTAGTCCTTATACGGGGAGTTCTGGTTATCTCCATGCATCCAGCTAAGCCTATTTTATGTTAAGTTTTAAATTTATTTCTAGTTTATATTTGTTTGTAATTTTTTTGCTGTTAGATTAGGCCTATTTAAAGGATAAGGAATCGATAAAAAAAATCACTTATTAGGTTGCATTCTCCCTTTAAATCGACACTTAAATTACACTAAATCATCGTTAAACTCAATATACCACGTTTCTTCCAAACATTCGACAACTTTGGCCATCAATTTAACTTTTAAAAAAATATTCGGACCTCAATCAATCAATGTTAGAGAGAAAAATAAAAGAAAAAGAATGGCCACTCGAAATAAGATCAATTCGTGTCCGAGTCCCCAAAAAACATCAAATAGAGGAAAGTCCGAGGAAGGGGGATGTTGGTGATAACCTGGCATCTCGCGCCCTCGATAACCCCACTAATGTTCAAGAGATGCGTGCACTAGAAAAAAAAGGAGCCAAAAAGCCGCAATTTTAAGGCAATTGGTTTTCCGCATCGCGATCCTTGGACTTGCAGTGGTGTTAAATTTGGCCACCCACTCTCTGACCTCTCGTCTCTTAAAAACATCCCTGACCCTCCCCTAAAAAAACCCCGACAAAATATATATCCTAGCCTCCATTTAGCCAAACCAAAAAACGGTTCCTTGATCAAATGGTCAAGATTCCGAACCGCTTTCTATATACCAAAATTATTTCTACCCTCCAAAAAACAAAAAGCTTTGTCGGGACGGCATTCTTTGTCTTAAATCAATTGAATTGAAAACTTGGGGTCAAATATCACGACCTTTTTTCCCGACCGACCGTCAATTTGAACGAAACTTGAGAGGTCATCGCTTTTGTTTCTTGAATGGCTATCCCGATTGACCAAAAGAGGCTTAGCAAAATTATGACGGGATTTTAAAGGTCAAAAGTCGAAAACACAAATAAATGTTTTAGAAGTCAAATATCAGAAACTACTAATAAACAAGAAATTATACAGGGGAATTTTTTGGATGTAACAAATATCAGTTCAAAGTTCACGTCTGAAATATTTTCGAGTACAGAATGAGGAGTGAGTTTGTAGACTGTCACTTCTATCGTCATTTCACATTGGCCAGTTATAGACAGGGACGGTACTCGGTTGGACCGAAATTGAACTCGAGATTTCTAGTTTACTACTAGTTTCTGCCTATACTTGTAATTTAAACTTAATGAGTATAATTAATAACTGACAAGGGTTTTATTATTATTTTTTTAATTTCGAAGATCGAGCATGATTATTAAGTCTTTTCTAGAAAAGGCTAAAGTGATTCTGTGACTGATTTTACTTTCCCTCTCTATTGAAAAGGGGAAGTTTCTTCTGCAAATGGTGCAATCGGTTTATGCATATAGGAGGTCGCAGAGAAAGGTTACGGCCATTCGCATTTTAATAAAGGGCTCAGTTTTGGACTTTTTGCTCGATTTAGATCGAGTGGCGAAACTTAATTATATTATCTTAAAATACTACACGTAATGTCTACTTTCTATAAGTGCAACCGGTTTATGCCTAAGAAGTCGCCAAGAAAAGCTACGGCCATTTTCATTTTAATACAGAGCTCGTTTTTGGAATTTTGCTCGATTTCTAGAGAGTGGTGAAACATAATTTTATGATTTTAAAATAATATACGGAATGTCAGTATCACTTTAAAAGTTGTAATAAAAGTTTTAATCATGTTCAATCTTAGTAGATGCTTAAGTCCTCATTAAGGAAACGGTTTGTATACTGCCAAATTATAGTAATTCGAAGGCTGTAAGAAACTATTTCGTCTTTAATTGATTGAACAGCGATCGTGTAAATTTCAGCATCCCGTAAACAAAATGGGATATAACGGACTGCTTCTAACTTTACACGATATACCAATTCAAGGTACTTTAGTAATATATTTGAACTTATGATAGATTAATAGCTATAAACCTGATGGCTATTTTAATGGGATGTGACTAAGACGAATCATCAGAATATAATAATTTTGCATCTTTCGCCCCTCTCTTACACTCTCTTTCTCTTCTCTCAATCCAAAACTTCCTGGATATAATATACATATAGTTGAAAACGAACCTATAACAAGCCCCGAATCTTTGACCCGCTCGGGCACACGCACGCCCAATATTACGCCTGGAGCTAATTCTAAAACAGAATCCCCCTTCCCTCCGATATAAACGGAAGGGAAAGGGTATATACACCTAAATATGTAGTAGGAACATCTTCAAAATTGGCCGAATTTGTCCAGAAACACGCGCCCCATCAGATTTTCAAAATTGATCTCGAGCTAAAAGTGAAATGTCAAAAATTTCTCTCTCCTAATTGGTTCATTCGAAACAACGGGAAAAAAGGCTATATATATAGAAAGAGGCTTATAAAGTTTCACATCTCTGTCTCTGTCCCTCCTGCCTCCGTGTCCTCCCTCAGTCACTATACCGTACGTGACTTTGCACAAATGAACTTTCTGTTACCCCTGTTATGTAACGACATTGTCTCGCCATTAAAAAAGGTAACATAACAACTATAAATGTTTTATTATACGTTAAATTGAAAAGAGTCGACTGTCAACGCGTATTAGAGCTGAGTTCACACTTGGCGAAAACAGACCGTGTCAAAAAAAAGGGGACAACCAGGGGACGGATTAAGGAAGCACGGGCCCAAGGGTGCCAGTCAAAAGGGGGTGTCTCAATCTTGAGCCTATGGCCAATAATGTATGGTTGCCAGGAGAAAACAGATTACGCAACATGATTGTAATGAATCAAGCAAGATGGTCAAGCCGATTGGAATTTACCCACACCGCTTACGATTGAAAAAGGTGCTAATGGGGCTGGTATTTTTTGTTTACTGTTTTGTTTACTGTTGTGGTAATATTTTCTATATTTTCCGTAATATTTATTTCAAAAATAAAAATATAAAGACGTAATTTTCTTCCGTAAATATATAGATACATTTGCCTAATGTTGTGGCTACCGCGTACTGAATTTATCTAAAGGCGTAGTAATTCTAAAGGTTCTTAGAGTCTGGTTTGACAACTAATATCCGCGTTTTTCTCGCAAGTAAGACGACCGGAACGATTTAAATTGATGAGAAATTGACTAAGTTATTTTAGGGATAACTGAGTAAAAAGTTAGAGTCCAAATCAAAGTTAACTGAGTAAAATGACTAACTTTATTTAAAACATAAAAAAACACGAAGAGGGGGTTCAAAACTTACTAAGTTACGCTAAGTTTCTATATGCGAGTCTAAAACAGGACATAGCCTGGCCGGAAATTTTCAGTCAATTCTCGGCGCAAGTAATGCCTGGGAAGTTTCTACTTTAAGCGAGTAGATGAGTATGAGGGCCTCGAGCCAAATTCATTCTGATTATTGCAGAGCGGGATGTCCGCTTTTATACTGCCCAAAAAAGGGGTAAAAATATTTGGCAAGGAACAGGTGGCTAAGTTTGGCAAGAAAATAAAAAGTGGTCAGGGTTAGAGGTTACAAAAAAAAAGAAATGCTTGCCAAAAATGTTACAATTAAACGTCAAGGTCAGAGGTTACAAAATGCTTGCCAAAAAAGTTTAGAAAGAAACCTAATATTAACAGAAGTACATGATTATAAGTGATTTGGTTTTTCGTAACATGCGATTAATTTAGATTTTTAATTGGAGATTTAACAGCCTCCCCCCGATTGAACTATGAAGTTCAATTTTATACGCGATTAAAGTTCAAGATTGTAGAGTAGTTGAAGGGGTCGGCGTAGCTTCGTTCCGTCAGGTAACCTCACCAAGCATGATCTGATATGGCCGTCGCGGCCCATGAATGTTTCATCTATGACTCCCATCTTCCAGGCTAGACGCGGCATCTTTTCTTCGCCGATGAGCACGACGTTTCCAGTTTGCAGAGGTGGTGTCGGTTCATTTGGTGTACGGTGGTGTGCAGATCGCAGTTGAAGTAAATATTCAGCCCTCCAGCGTTTCCAGAATCCGTCGATTATAGTTTGGCGGTACTTGAGGCGGCGAGTTAGCTCCTTCCTGTTAGTAGGTACGTCGGTGATGGTTGGATATTTCCTGGAAGGCAAACTGGTAGTTCGATCCCCGACGAGGAAATGATTCGGTGTTAGTGGTGCGGGTTCGTTAGCATCTTCGGAGACGAAGGTGATCGGACGAGAGTTAATGGCTGCTTCGGCTTCCGTGAGTGTAGTGGAGATCTCTTCGAACGACAGCTTGGCTCGACCGATGGTTTTTCGTAAGGCGTTTTTGACAGACCCTACTAGTCTCTCCCAATAGCCACCCCACCAGGCGGCTCGATCGCAAATGTAGGTCCATTTGATTTGGTGGTCGCTAAAATATTTCGCAATTTTAGGATGGTCGATGTTTTCCCAAAGTTCGCTAAGTTCGGTCTTGGCGCGCTTGAAAGTCTTAGCGTTGTCCGAATGAATGTGTTTCATCATGCCTCGGCGTGCGACGAATCGTCGGAGAGCGAGAAGGAAAGTGTCCGTTGTTTGGTCGGAAACAAGCTCCAGGTGAACGGCGCGCGTGACGGCGCATGTGAATAGTGCTACGTAGCACTTCTTCCCGTCCCGTGTGTAGAGTGGTCCAGCGAAGTCCAATCCGGTACTTTCGAATACTGGCGTCTGTGTTGTCCGGAATTCTGGCAAGGGGGCCATGACTGCGTTGGAAGGTCGGGTGCGAAAATACTTGCAAATGTTGCAACTTCTTAGGACGGAGCTTACGTAGTTACGAGACTTGATAATCCAAAATCTTTCCCGTAAGGAGACTGTCGTTATAACGACGCCAGCGTGCATTACTTTTTCATGCGCGTTCTTGATGATCAAGTCCGTGAAGGGATGCTTCGGTGCGAGAAGGTAGGGTTGCTGTTCTGCGTGTGAGAGTCCGCTGCCTTGTAGTCGGCCGCTCATCCGTAAGAGTCCGTTAGCCCCCAAGCGAGGATGGAGCGTTAGAATCTTCGACGTCTTGGGAATCTCCAACTGGTTCGAGAGATTCTTAATTTCTTCCGGAAACTGCTCTTCTTGGGTTGTGCGAATCCAGTATTGTTCAGCGAGGGTGACTTCTTCGGCGTTAAGTTCTCCCGTACGGCGTAGTTTCCTGAAGCGAAGATTATGGAGGTAGCGGAAAACCCAAGCGGTGTGACGGTAGAGGCTTTTCAGCGAACTGAAAGTGTGGATATTGAAAGGAGTTTCTTTCGGAGGCGTAAAGATGGTCATCGTGATAGTGGCGCTTCGTAATTCTTCTTGTACCGATCCCAAATTTAATTCGATGGGTGTATCTTCAGGCGTATCGAATTCTTCTTGTAGCCAGGTGGGCCCGTGCCACCAAAAGTTGTTTTTGGATAAGTCCGATATCTCGCAGCCGCGCGTTGGAAGGTCGGCAGGATTCTCCGTGCCTTTGCAATGGTTCCAGTTCATCGGATTGGATAACGTCTGGATTTCTCGGACCCGGTTTGCGATGAATGGCTTCCAGCGGTCGGCAGATCCTTTTATCCATCCTAGGGCAATTTGCGAGTCACTCCACATGAATGTTTTCATCGGTTTTATTTCCAATTGCGTAACCAGATGATTTGCGAGTTTAGCGGCCAAAAGCGCTCCCATTAACTCGAGTCTCGGAAGAGTTAATTTTTTGAGAGGAGCGACGCGTGATTTCGATGTGATGAGGATCGATGATGTGTTTCCTCCTTTGCTCCTGAACCGGAAATAGGCTACTGCGGCGTAGGCTTTTGGGCTGGCGTCCGAAAAACAGTGTAGTTCTAGGCTTTCGGGGTCTACTTTTTCGCTTCCCTGGAAGTAGTAGCGTGGAATGATGACGTCTCTTAGTTTTCGTAGCTCGCAGCACCATTCTTCAAATATCTCGGCTAGGATTTCTGATAAAGGTTCGTCCCAAGTTTGACCTTCCTCCCAGAGTTTCTGGAACAGTAGTTTTGCGCGGACGGTGAACGGAGCAAGGAATCCTAGTGGGTCAAAAATCTTTGCGACTGATTTTAGTACCCATCTCTTCGTATTCTCGCGGCTTTGGATGAACTCTAATAACTCTTTGGCGTCAAAGGTTAGAATGTCTCTGGTGCTATCCCACGTAAGGCCTAGGACTTTCGTAGGGGCGAAAGACGTCTGCTCGTGCTCGGGCGTGGTTTTCCGTTCTTTAGCGGCAAAAAAGGTTCTTAGTTGCGGCGAGTTACTTTTCCATTTTGTTAGCTTCATGCCCGCGGTTTGTAGGATTTCGTCTGCTTCGGAAATGATCTTCATGGCTTCTTCGTCAGTATCGGCGCCTGATATTAAATCGTCAACGTAAAACGAATCGTCCAAGAGTTTGCTGATGCGAGGGTTGACATCTTGATATTTTCTGGCGTGAAGGCGTATCGTGGCGGCCAGAAGAAAAGGACTTGATGTTGCGCCGAATGGGACGCGTGTCAGCCGGTAGGTTCGGAGCGTGTGGCTTTTGTACGGGTCGTCAACGTCCACCCATAGAAACCTTAGAGCGTCTCGGTCTTCTTCGCGGATTTCGATTTGAAGGAATGCCTTTGTGATGTCGGCGGTGATAGCGATTTTTCTTTCTCGGAACCGGAGCAAAATGTCGTAGAGTTCAGGATTAAGCTTCGGGCCGGATTCGAGGCAAGTATTTAGGCTGGAGGTATCGGCGGCGTGAGATGATGCATCGTAGACGACGCGAGTTTTTGTTGTCGTGCTAGCTTCTCGGATGACGGCGCGATGCGGCATGTAGTAAAGCGGGTCGTGCGTCTTCTTTGTAGGGTTGACTTTCTCGACGATTCCAGCGGTGATTTGATCCTTGATTATAGCGTTGTAGTCGTTAAAACTGACTGGATCTTTCCGAAGCTTGTATATTAGGTTTGATGTTCTTTTGGCGGCAACGGCATAATTGTCTCCCAGATTCAGGTTTCCAGGTTTAAATGGCAAGGCGACGGTGTATCGATTGTTTTGGAAAACGGTTGTTTCTGCGAATTTGTCCAATATTTTCTTGCCGGATTCTCGATCTTCGTCCAAGTCGTGGACGCCAAATGATTCCAACTCCCAGAAGCTGCGAAGTTGATTCGAGACGGTTTCTTCTTCGGTGTGCGAGGTTGCGTTTATTAGCATGATGGATACAGCGTGTATTCCGATATCTCGTGCTACTACGGTAGCTGGGCCTTGGAGTGTCCATCCAAAAATCGTCTCCATTGCGGTGAGAGTAGGTCCGAAACGTTCGCTTTTCCCGCTAGCGACTGCCCATAAATAGTCGGCGCCGATAAGTACGTCGACCGTGTGCCGATCTCCTTTTCCCATTTCGACCGTTGTTGCATCGGCCATTGGAAAGTTGCGTTTTTGAAATTCTAGGGCGAGTTCGGAGCCGGGTACGGAGAATACTGATCCGCAGATTTCGGGCGTTTCATAGGCTTCGATAGTTAGTCTTCTATCGGGATTATAGCGGCTTCTGAGTTCTAGTTGTACTTTTCGTCTGAGTCTGCGTTCGGGTTGTGTACTTCCGAAGCTTGTTGTTTCGAGGCTTTCTTCGCGGAGGACTGGCAACCCAAGTTCTCTGGATGTTTGCTCCTTGATAAAAGTAACATGGCTCCCGGTATCGAGGAGGCATCTGACGGTCGTTTGTTTAGATCCAGCGGGACTTTTTGCGATGGCCAAAGCGGTTTGGAGGAATATGGCTCCCGTTGATTTCTTCGATACTCCGGCGGTCATTTGAGCGGTACCGCTTGAATTAGTTTGCGGGTCGTCTTCCGGAGGGCTGCTTTCGAGTTTGTCGCAGATGCTAGAGTGATGACGTCCTTTACAGTTCAGGCAGTTGCGGAATTTTGAGGTACATTCCCGGGCTTGATGTCGTTCTCGTAGGCAGATGAAGCAGCGCTTCTTCTGGATTAGTAAGGCCTTCTTTTCGCTGACAGTTAGCTGTTTGCACTGTGTAGTTGAGTGCTCGGTTTTACTGCAGTAGAGGCAAGATCGGACATCGGAATTTACGAACAGCGCGGCGGCTCCATAAGGTGGTTTCGGCTTCCGGCTATCGTAGCGAGAGTCCCGAGGCTGCGGTGGTCTTTCGGGATACCTTCGTTCGGGTTCGGTGAATCTGCGGTCTGATTCGTTGGATCTGGTGAGAACTGAGGCGCGTTCTCGGCTGCTGATTTCCTTTTGAAGAAAAGTCATAAGATCGTTAATCTTCAGTTGCGTGACGGAAGCGTATTTCCGACTGAAAGCGAGCGTGATGTCTTCGGGGAGACGTTGAGTGATTATCGGGCAAAGTAAACTTCCGTAGTTCTGGTCGATTACTTGTAGATCCTCTAGGCTTCGGATCTGGGTCATGCAGGTGTCATGTAGTCGTCTTAAACCCAGTACATCGCTTGATTTGCGGACGGCGGGAAGGTTCAGTAGGTTATTCATATGCTCGCTGATTATTATTTCCTTGCGACCAAAGCGAGCATCCAGTGTTGCTATAGCGGCATCGTAGTTAGCGTCGGATAGGGATAATCCGTCCACGGCTTTTAGAGCTGATCCTTCCAAGTAGGATAGAAGGTAGCTGTATTTATCCGTCTTGCTGAGATTTGCGTTGTGATGAATGCTGCTTCCAAAGTTTGCCCAGAAATTTTGCCATTCGCTTATTTTCCCGGAAAACCGACGAATCTCTAGTTTTGGCAATCTGACGGCAGGAGTAGTACCGGTTGTCGGCGTCGATGATGAGCCGGATGATAGTGCGGCGGAAGAAGAGGTAGAGCTCCCGCTACCGGCAGGCGGTTGGACCCCGGTCTGGCTTGCGTTGCTGTTACCGGGCGGCTGCAGGATACTAGTTGAATTTGCGTTAACGTTACCGGGCGGAGGAACGATAACGCTCGGCGTGCTGCTACGAGACGTGCTAGCGGAGCTTGCTGCGGATAGGCTGAGGGCAGCTGCTAGTGTTGCGGCTTGTTTGTGGAGATCGACGGCGTCGTTTCCGCGACATTGGGCGATGATCAGATCGTCGATGTAGTCTAGGGACGTCTCCTGGTCCTTTTCCAGTTCTGCTGCCGTGGTGAAGAGAGGCTCCATTTGACCGTTAATTTCGATTAACGTTTCTTCCTTCTTTTTCAAGATGCGTAAGTATCCCTGGATAGCGGCGTAGTCGGGACTTGGTTTACCCAATTCGGTTTCCATGAGGTTTCTGGCTCGGGATGCAGACTGTTTGGTACCGGTTCGCTTGGCCTTCAATCTCGTCAGATCATCCATGTTGACTGCCATCTTTCTCGTTCTATCTTCAAGCTCGTTCGGTGTAGTTAAAATGCGTTATTAGTTCTCCCGGGTTTCGGCACCATAAATGTGGCTACCGCGTACTGAATTTATCTAAAGGCGTAGTAATTCTAAAGGTTCTTAGAGTCTGGTTTGACAACTAATATCCGCGTTTTTCTCGCAAGTAAGACGACCGGAACGATTTAAATTGATGAGAAATTGACTAAGTTATTTTAGGGATAACTGAGTAAAAAGTTAGAGTCCAAATCAAAGTTAACTGAGTAAAATGACTAACTTTATTTAAAACATAAAAAAACACGAAGAGGGGGTTCAAAACTTACTAAGTTACGCTAAGTTTCTATATGCGAGTCTAAAACAGGACATAGCCTGGCCGGAAATTTTCAGTCAATTCTCGGCGCAAGTAATGCCTGGGAAGTTTCTACTTTAAGCGAGTAGATGAGTATGAGGGCCTCGAGCCAAATTCATTCTGATTATTGCAGAGCGGGATGTCCGCTTTTATACTGCCCAAAAAAGGGGTAAAAATATTTGGCAAGGAACAGGTGGCTAAGTTTGGCAAGAAAATAAAAAGTGGTCAGGGTTAGAGGTTACAAAAAAAAAGAAATGCTTGCCAAAAATGTTACAATTAAACGTCAAGGTCAGAGGTTACAAAATGCTTGCCAAAAAAGTTTAGAAAGAAACCTAATATTAACAGAAGTACATGATTATAAGTGATTTGGTTTTTCGTAACATGCGATTAATTTAGATTTTTAATTGGAGATTTAACAAATGTCCTTAGATAAAATGAGAAAAGAGCTAGAGAGCGCCTTAAAAAGCGCGAGGGAATCTTTACCAAATCTTGGCCAAAAAGGTTCAACTTAACAAACCGTAGCGGAAAGGGAGAGGTCTCAAATTAGCGGAGGTCCCTCTCTCCCTTTAAAAAATTAATCTTCCAGCCCCAAAATGACTAATACACTCTTCTCTTAAAAGTCGCGCACTCGGCTAACGATGGGCCTAATTTGTAACCACTTAACTTTTAAAAGCACCGAAATGGAGAAAGAAGAAAGGAAAAATGTTTTCCCACCCCAAACACTCCCTAGAGCCGCCTTTCCTTAAAACCGTACTCCGAATAGAGGCTAAAACTGGCCTTTTCGGGTCAAACCTCGCCAGTCACGGAGCCTACAGCTTAGAGAGACTGCCGAGTATAGGGACGAAGGCACTTTGCAGCTCCTAAAGACTTTTTAAAAAGTCATCCTTGCCCTCGGTTTTCAAAAAGGTGGGGAGGGGAAGAAAGCGGAGATTACCAAAAGTGTAAAAATGAGTAAAGAGCCTATCAGAAACGACCCTAGTTTCCTTCGTCTTTCCCAAAAACTCCTTATTGCTAGTTAAGACGACAAGTCCTTAATCGCGTTGCAGGGGGAGATTCGAGAGGAGAGTTGCTAAGTAAACCGTCTTATAACAATTGATTCCCGTTGAACGCGCGTTAGACGAAAAGCGACGAAACTAAAAAGAAAATCCGGGGAAACTTCGGTAATGACAAAATCATGGGCACTGATAGACTTTCTATAACTGAGAATTACCGATTTCGGGCGAGGGAAAGACCTAAATCGAAGAACGCGAAAAAATGAAGCGCTTTAGAAAGAAATTACTACGGGTTTTACTCCGTTGTTGAATTGAATTAATAGCCGTTTTCTATAGCTCTCACCCACCAGCCACTCAGCCCGGACCAATTATAAAAGACCAATTTCTATCATCCCCTCCAAAAACTTTGGTGGCAAACTCAACGATACAAATGACAATGTGTCGAAATAGTCTCCGGGAAGTTTAACACCGTATACACGCGAGTGATCCGAAGATGGGAGAGGGGATGTAATTGCTAGCATTGATTCATTCCCTAGTCGTCGACGGGTGGCTTCAAATTAGGAGCCACCGAGACACGCGATAAGTCTGCAGAAACATCATTCCCCCCTCCGTCGCCCGAGAGATATACTTTAAATTATGTTGACTGGGTCATCAGTAAAAGCAGAAATGAACCCCAAAAATGGAAAGACGCGCTTCTCTCGTTTTCAGATTCCTAATGGACTGCGGGACCTCCCGAACTGAGAGGATGGGAAGCGAGCGTAGAAGAAGCTCAAGAGGAGCATAAAGAAGAGAAGGGATGGATAGCTAATTATCGGAATGTTTAACGGGCCAGCCGCCGCGCTACCGATTTTCATACAGCCAGCGCGTGGCATCCCCCGAAACCTCCCATTTCCTTTTAAAAGCCACCCACGGACAAAAATTTAAGAACTTTCATTAAGCTTCTTTTCCTTAATCGTTTCCGTATATAGAAATTAGAAAGAGCGTCGGATGATCCTCTCTTTGTGATAAAATAATTGGACCTTTCACTCGCTTTGACCCAGGTGTTGATAAAGAGGATCGAAGTGGTAACAGAGGTTCTTGTTGGGTTAAAGGGACTTGGTCAATGTCGTTGATACCGTCTATATACCACATGGTCTCTTCATGTCCAAGATAATATGCGGAAGACTTGAGCGGCTTGTCTAAGTATAAATCTTAGATTTTGTATATTTGACATTCATAGAATAATAAAAGGTAAAATAAAATATGCTAATATCGCTCACGAATCAACCGGGCTTAAAACTTTCAGGGGGCTTTTTCCAAAGCAGAAGGCCCATTTAAAATTAGCCGAAAGACTAACAACAGCATAAAGCGAGTTCGAAAAGAAACGGACATGGTTGAACATTTACGCAGTTTTGGATGAGAAAATTTACATCTTTGCGAACACCGATATGGTAAAATTAAAACAGTATAATGGTCAATTGAATGAGGTCATCGGAACGCCTTGAAGGCTATTGTCAAGTTCACTTTATCAAAAGGGGGCAGATCAGAAATGATTGTAAGGTGTAACTGAGCTTTGCAATGTCTATATACTAATGACAATTCGTCCGAATGTAAACTAAAACTAAATCGGCTAAAACGAGAACTATTAGACATTGAAATGAAGTTTGAAATAGGCCAATTTATCAAAGAAGCCAATTCCTTTTCCTCGTATACAGAAGAGTTAGGGATAAAGATCTAGAACTGATTTCCATTATATGGAAAACGTTTTAGTCTAGAGGCTGTAATTTGAAAAATTGTATACCCCTTATAGTTTCAGAGAGCGATAACGGAAGGTATTGCAGAAATTGCCAGGATTTTCTGCATACATCTATTTCTCCCTCTCCCAGTATTCTTAGCTCCAAAAAAAAGTTAACGCCCGACTAATGTCCTCGATATTAAACTAAAAAATGAAAGTGGGAGGGAGATTTTTTCGCCTTGATCTTCTTCAACAAAAAAATTGGGCGTAAAGAGGGCGGATAATTGGTTCACGCTATAAGACACACGTTTTTACAACGCGTAACGCAAGAGACCTTATAGTATTAGCTCGGGTAAGGAGAGAGGAATGTAACATTTTGAAACGAGGAAGAAGCTTCACGGGAGCTCTCATCAGTGTCCGATGGGGCGAAAGGACGCTTTGACATCACGCCTCGATGACCCACCGATCAAGACATTATTTCGATCCTCTCAGACTCTCCAAAGAGAGGGGTTCCTTTTTATCAATGTTATAACTATACGAGGATGATTCCTAAAGGGAGATTCTTAAAATTTGGAAGGGGATTTGGGGATTCATAATATTTGTTGGCGAATACATTGTAACCTTTAGACTAGATCCACGAAGGATCGTGGGTGGATAGGGGTCTATATGAAAAAATAGCATCCTACGGAGAAAAGTGAAAATAAGAATTTTAGAGGGGGTGGGGGTTTCATATAGAGGGCTATATAAGATTTTTTTATTGCCTAAACTCGAGCGAAAGGGAATCGCAGCTGCGAAGAGGAGATTTTTAGCGAAAGAAATACTAACAACAGCTGCCGAGCAAATTTCGCGAGAGAATCTTCTTCGGCCATCGTTTCCAACTTAGAAGGGCGAAAGAGATTCTGTCAAACAACGTATTGAAGGAAAAAAACACGATGGCATAATACCGGATAACAGTTACACTATATGTATGCCCTATATTATTTACATCACGTCTCATACCTTAAGAAAGGGGACAGCCATTTGATTACAGGGCTCCCAGCCATTTCCAAAAGTAAATATAGGAATAATAATAATCGTAAAATAATATGATTTTAAGGATCACATTTTTGAATTAAAGGAGTTTCTTTCTGGTTTCGAATTGGAGATCTATGAGTTCGTACAACTTTTGAAAAACCGATTTCCCTGAAATTTCACGGTTTTTCCACTAATATTTCCCTGACATTTCCAGGTACAAGACCACCGATTATATTAAGATAAACCAAGAGAGATAGTCCCACAAAACCACTCGCACTTCTGCCAATAAAATTTAGTAATAACATTCAGACACTCTGGAGTGCTTTTAGTCTATTATGCTGAAACAACCCATTTAGACCTCAAATTTCCCTGAATTCCCTGAATTTCACTAGTATTATTAAATTTCCCTGAAATTTTTAACCTTTAATTAATTTTCCTGGGCTTTCTAAGTTTGTACCAACATTGACATTGGAAAACATTCTCATGTACTGTACAATCAACGACCTTGAGTCATAAATAAAACAGGCAGAGGTCATCACGTGACATAACAAGACCATCGATTATATAAAAATAAATCAAGATAGATAGTCCCAATTCTCAACTACTAATACTACATATTCACGCTTTAAAGTAGTCGTAGTAAGCTTTGGTGTGGCTAAAAACGGGATCGACTTTTACTCTTATCCTTGAGAAGAACGATATTTTGACGCTTTCTAAATCTATATACACTTCGTTCTCTTAAGAAAGAGCCAATGAAAAAAATGGATGGACAGGGATGAGAGCGAAGTAAGGATGGAAGTTTGATCTAATAGTTATAACCAATGGGGATCTATACCCCCACGAAGGACAACGAGGAGAGAACTTGAAACCTAAAACAGCGCAGTCATTTGATATCAAAAGATACATATCAGGGTAGAAAATATGACATAAAAATATCTATGGAAGTATTTTTTCATAGAAGATTGAGTGTATTGAAAAGTGACCAAAACTCGCCAAAACTTTACTCAATTATCAGTAGATCTTTTAAAAAAATACCATATAGGTTTAATTTTCGGCAGTAATTCTCTCCATCGAGCAAATAATGTATCAGTGAAAAAAGTGCTCTTTTACGGTTGCTCTCTCGGAAAAGAGAGCAATAAAAGTTGCCGAAAGAGTTCGATTTTGCCAGTGGAACAGAAAAAGCTTTAAAACTTGCTCTCATGATGTAGGTAACACATATTTTAAAAGTGCAAATAGAAAAAAAAACTTATTTGCAAAAGTTATTGCTTCTAATAACCAATTAGACAAATTTTAAAACTAAATATATGCTAAAAAGGTTTAATTAAGAATAAATATTAAATTTGTTGAAAAAAATAAAAATAAAACAAAAATGCACTATTCCTAGATAAATTATCAGGTAAAAAGACATCAACAATCCCTTCGCTATCTCACATAAAAAAATAACGATCCTAATTTTATGAATAATGAAAAACCCCAATTTTTTAGATTCCTACATATATACGTAAGAATTACTTTCGCTATCCGTGCTATAGAATGGAAATTTTAAAATATTTAAAAGATCGTTCGGATTCCTTCGGATGGAAAACAACTTTAAACAAGAGGCATATTGAAGTAAAATTAAGCATCCCCTTAAAAAAAGCTTCATTCATGATTAATTGGCTTACATTTAAATTAGGCGTAAATACGAAGGAATAAAAAAGGGGTTCTTGACGATTCCTAACTCCCCATACTTTTATCCTTTAATAAAAAAAGATTTAAAAAATATCTCTTCTTAAAAAACCCCGATTTTTTTTTTTTTTTTTTCTATCCACTCGTGTCATTTCTACGTATACGTTTTTAAAAACTAAACGTGTCGAACATTTCCCCTATGTTCTTTCTCCACTTTCCCTTCCTCTCTCCTCTCTTTCGTTCGGAGAGATCCCTTACAACTCTTCCTCATCAATTATTCCGTTTCTCTTCTGTTTTTTAGCGGCGCTAGATGGCGCGATAATGAGGCTACTCAGGAGGGCGATGATGCTCGTATTCATCACTCGGAGAAAGGGGGAAGCCTATCCCTACATATACTGAAAATAAACGTAACTTGGAGATATAAAACGTGGATACGAAAAGGCCTTCGCGTCTTTTTTATCAGTACCAAGTTAAAATGAATTTTTGTTAGACTAAGTGTCCGCGAAGATGCAGTTAATATACTTGAAACCTAGATGGAGAAATGTCAGTAACTCTTAGAGAAATATCCCAGTTAAATTACTCATTTAGAGTCAATGAAGTTTTGTTTGGGGAAGAAGAAATATTGATAGACGCGTGGG
This sequence comes from Odiellus spinosus, assembly GCA_963920705.1. Classification (NCBI taxonomy): domain Eukaryota; kingdom Metazoa; phylum Arthropoda; class Arachnida; order Opiliones; family Phalangiidae; genus Odiellus; species Odiellus spinosus. The sequence continues at coordinate 12,659,919 of OY987235.1, read as the reverse complement.
TTTAAAAACAATATTAACTATAGCTCAAACAACTTGAAATTATTGAATAGAGTAGCTTATAGAACCCAAATAACAAGCTTTATAAGTATTGACACAAATTAAAATGTAAAATAATTATTTTAGAAATTAATTTACCTAAAACTACTTTTATCCATATGACATTTAACATTGTGTATTATTCCGCCTCAGCTTTCGTTAGATTGCAAACTATTTTCGAATTATTCAACAAACAAAATACTCAAACATCCAGCTTATTCATGAAATCATCACGAACTAGGGAAAGGGGGTTAAAGGGAAGTATGTTCAATAAAGAAAAAAAAGAACACCCCGTTCTCATAAAACGAATTAAAAGATTGCGCGCTATAAAATGATATGATACGAGTCTAGAAAAATATTCTGCCTTTTAGATCGAGGAGCTAGGCCTCGAATGAGTTATCAAGAAACCGAGGGAAGTACATGTACCCAAATAAAAAAAAACTATACTGACAGAATTCAATTAATCCCTTTTTTTTTCTTTCATCTTCTCTCTTAGTATCTCCATCTTTCTCCCTTCGTTGGAGAAAATAATAATCTAAGGCCAGCAATTTTTTTCGTCATCATCTCTTTGTTGAAGCAATGAAGTGGAATAATTTTCATTTATGATGAGACTAGGAGCTGAGATAATCGACTTTTTTTATTTTATTTTTTTGAAACTAGAAGCGATAAAGGGTTTTAAATATTTTTTGGTACGTGTTGGATGATAAATCACTTCCGAGAAAGGGACAAAATAATTACGGGAACATTAAATTCATAATTTATTTGATGCATACCGGTATACTTATTAAAGAGAGAATGCAACCTAACAACAAGTGATTTTTTATCGCTTTCTTATCGTTTAAATAGGCCTAATTCACCAGTAAAATTTGACAAACCAATATTGAACTAGAAATAAATTTAAAACTTACCCGGAAAATAGGCTTAGCTGGCTACCTTCTAATTGATGGGTCATTGACCAATGAGAAAGGCCTGTCGTTAAGGCGAGATTTCCAATAATATTCGATTTATCGCTGACCCATCAAAGCGAAGAAATTCAAAATCTTCATGAATCCCGCTAAGCCTATTTTCCAGGTAAGTTTTAAATTTATTTCTAGTTTAATATAGGTTATTATCTCCTACGCGTTAAAATACAAAATAACTAGTACTATCCCTTGATGTTCGCGAACCGTTTGCGTAATAGTAAAAGCGGAGGCTGATTATCACAAAATGTTAAAACTCCTAGAGGAGCTAGATAAAGTTTTTACAGAACAGTACTTTTTATAAGAATTATTTCTCTTTGATTTTCGAAGAATTGCTGTCGAAAATGTGAAAATATCTATAAACAGTCGTAAATAAAATATGTTCTGTCCAACAAGAGTCATTCGGAAGATGTTTTCAGCTCGAGAAAGGTTGGAATACCCTTAAACCCTACCGTAATTGAACTATGAAGATTTTACGAAGTTAAGCTAAATACACGGTGCAAACGCGAATGATTCTGACACAAGGGCTCGGCCTTATCGAGAATTAGTGGTATCATTTTCAGGTAGAATGGACAGAGTGAAAAGAGTCTGTCCAAACAGGGTCGAAATATCGGTCTTGGCGCACCCGCCGCGCTAGAGGGAAGATATAATTCCACTAAGCAAACTTCTTTGGCTTGACCCCGGCGGCCGCCCACCTTGGGTGGTTCTGGCGACCCTCGATAACTTCGGGTGTCATTTAAGGTCAACGGTATAATCCTCGCGTCCAGTATACGGTAGCTGAGAGTCTATCTCTCTCGGGGTCTTATAAATTTCTATAGAAAGAGAAGCTTAACTGCCGAGCTCTCGAAAGCGACGGCGAAGACACTTTTTTTACCGTCGCGAGGAGTAAACGTTATATAAGGTTAAGTAAACATACTTTCGATAAGCTCCGTATGAATCGACTTATAAATAAAAATATTATACACATAAGCTATTTTTTTGAAGATGTTCGGAGATATATTTTAAGTATAACGGCGAAATGTAAATCATCATAAAGAAATTTCACGTTTTTCTACATAATCTCCAGTTTAAGGGGAGTTGTCCCAACTTCCCAAAGGGCGAATATTGCTAAACCTTGTATGGAAAACTAGTCAGGAAAGTTCCCATCAACAGGAGTATATTAAAAGGAGGGTGAAAACGAAAATAAATGTTTTATAGATTCTTCTTCTTCTAAAAATAGCACTTTTTGTATTAAAAATTCAGGAATTGCAGATCTGAAGTGTGTAAAAAAAAAATTGGAAATCTGATTTTGACACTCAATTAAAAGGGGTACCTGAAACGAATCAAAAGACGCCCCACCTTTGGTTTAATAAAATCCCCGCGATAAGTGTTGCGGCATTCACTCTTTGAATCTCCTTGATTATTCTTACGTGTCCAATCGTGCAATTTCACCAAGCAAAAAGTGTTACGTCTTTTGATTGGTCGAAGGTTTTCCTTTAAATTTAATGCCAAAATAAGAATCTTTTCCCATTTTTGGGACAAGTTCAGAGACATTTCCCGAATGTTTTAATACGCGAACATATTTTAATTTATTTTAATAGAAGAACCGTTGAAAAAAATAATTTAATTTTCGTTTTCGCCGTCCCTTTAAAACACCATGTAAATGTCTTAGTATTAAATTCTATAGGAAAGGAAGGATAAATCTAAAGAATATTATGGTTTGTCCAACGCTATAAATCGGCGAATATTGTGATAAATCGTAAAGTTTACTTAAGTTTAACACGAGACATATTCAAATGCGAATAAGTTTGATATAAGGTACCTTCACACTATAAGCATACACATTGAAACTGTTTTCAATGTTTAAATCGATAATTCAAAATAATCTTTGTATTTCTTGCTCAAAGTTCGATTTCTCGAGTATCAGAATATTCTTGTAGAATCAGAATAAAAACTTGCCAAGGAAAAGCGCTAAATATAATATAAAAGGGATAATAAAGTCGAGGAACGTGTTATTTTTAATTTTAATAGATTAAGAGCGTAAAATAACATGAAAATATTAAAATCCTATCGATATTTTCATAATGATAATAATCGATAAAAATGTAACTAAAGCTACAGTCACACTAGCATTTCTTAATCGATTTGAAACGGTAAAATCAATCCGATATTGAAATCGCCAGGAATCGTTCCAAGCGTCACGTGTTCACGCATTATCTTTATAAATCGATTTATTGTAACTTCATCTATCGGTTGTTGAAGCAGTTTCGAGAAAGCGAATCAAAACGATTCGAGAAAAGACGATTTCACAAGACTCCAGCGAAACGTTTTGAAACGGTTTAAATCGATTCCAAGGCCTAGTATGAACGCAGCTTATGAAGCTTATCGGATCATGTGTTGAAACTTGCCTTTTAAATAAATCAACATACAAATTTGATCGTCTAATAATGAAAATTTTAGGTAAGTATATACGGATAATCCTCTTCGTGTTGATGTTATTTTAAAATCGTTTTGTTCTTAATTGTGTACAAGCATTTTATAAAACTTTCAAAAACCCTATAAGTTAAATTAAGAGGAGGCAGTCGAGTCCAGTCCTCGAGTCTTTCGTCCAAAGAGTATCGCGCCAAATTAGCGAGATGCTCTCTATATAAAACTCGATCTCTTCCATAAAACATCAGGCTGTTCATCAATTAAGCGGGGGAGAGGTCGCCGCCATTTCACGGCCAATTAGCCCCTTCTTATACAAACTTACTCCTTCCCTCTCCTGGACGAAAGACGGACAAGGCGAAGGCCTTAACGAAGAGAATGTCCGGCTGAGCGAAAACCGCTGTCTTTGTCCCCCCATTCTTTTGGCTATATTATATAGAGAATCCCTTTTAGCGACAGAAAGCTACGGACTATATAACTGCAATTTATTCATGAGTCTGTCTCGTGTAAACATGGAGCTTCTCTCGATTTCTTTATCACGAAGGGGTCACTCTTATAAGTAAAAGTAAAGAACGTTTATCGTATGATTGCCGCTAATTTCGACGTTTAAACATTATACGTCTCGCACGCGTGGTCAAACACGCGAGAAACTATTGATTTATACAGGAATACAATTATAGTCCTTAGACCTTCACGGAGGTGTTACCAGCGATTACGAGGGAAATCAAATAGAACGAAAAGCTTCGCAAATGAACCATAATCTCGCCATTCGTAGATAAGAATATTATTAAAATTATATACCCTTTTAGTTACTAAAAAAAATGTTTTTCGTCATTATCGCGACCAGGCTCATTTGACATATCTTAATTACCAAGAGCGCCTGGATGGTACGACTATAGTAATAATTTTATGGTGAAGTAGCTAAGCAAATTACGGTACACGATAGATATTACACAGAAAAAAGTATGTTGGGTCATCGGTGGGATTTCAACCCATGCAATCTTCCGCCAAATAAGCTAACGTGGCCACGAGAGTCACGCACTCAAGGCCAAGATATTTGGTGACAATAGACACCTTAGGGTACTAACTGCCATAATTTGGTTAATGACGTCACCATAAATGTTTTCAATTCGGTACCGTCTCGATAAAGGCACGAAACCTAAACTGAGGGGGCGGACACACTTCGGCCAAAACCCAAAAGTCTCAATGGGAAATTAACAATGAAATCTCTCCTAAAAACTGCTTGAAAGCTCAAAATCTCTTCAAAATCTTAAAATCCCGTACAGAATATTGGCAACTGTCCGACCCCTCGATGCGTGGTTGTCTATTGACAAAAACTATTGAGCGTTCAAATCCCACCTGTGGTCCAACATATTTTAGACTGTTGGGTACCATAGTAGTAACTTTCTCTGAATGATGTCGAAAATGTATTTGAAAAAATATAATCTGAACATTGACCATTGTGATAATGATAATTGTTCTATACGGCCAGACCAGTTACGCCTTGATAATTTTCTAAACGTATACCTCCGGGAAACTTTTTTAAAAAGCCTGGGGAAGAATAACATAACAAATTAAATAATTTAATGGCGCATTATTGTAATTTTCGAATATTTAAATGTTGTTTATGTAATTAGGAACAGACCGTAACGAATTTATTACGGCATTTTATTATTTTATTAATTCCAAAAATATTATCTATGGATATCATTTAATTATAAATTATATAATTGACATATTTACTGGTCAGTTTAGACGTTTTGTGACTTAATTTGAACCTCGGGACAAACTATATCGAATCGTTAAATACTATAAATATCACTATATATGCATATTCAATTTTCTGTATCCTATTAAAATGAATGAGCAGCTTTCATTTGAAAGATGTCTTTAAATAATAACCTTTATCATTATGCAATTGTTTTTTGTTTTATTTTGTAAGTTAACAGATGCCGCTTTTTTCTCAGACAATTAAAGGGGTAAAGAAGATAAGGAACGTAAAAATAACATGAATAAAAACAATCAAAAAGCCTTTTTTATCTGTAGATAAAGCGTGCTTTGTAGGGTTAAAGGTCACTCATCAAACAGAACCAATATAGTTGTTAAGTTTTAGGAATTTGGTAATTTTTACGCCGACACAAGCACCCCAAACGTTTGGTAAAAATCAATTTAAACTGACCATGAAGATTTCTTTTAAATTTGCAATTAATGATCAATTAATTAGCTAGCTAAGGCTAATTTCATTCTCAGGCTAGTAAAAATTAAAATATATTTGCTATTAATCACAGAATGTCTAAAGGCGAGTTTTCAATCAAGGTTTTTTTATTTTTTTTGGTCAAGAATATATAGGTTTTGACGCTAAAGCTATAGATAATTTGGCTAAAAAAATCTTGAAAACGGGGCTTTGGGTTGAGTTCACATATAACAGCAGTAGAGTGGAACATGGAGAGAATCGATTTAAGCCGTTTAAAAACGTTTCGCTAAGGGGAGATATAGATGTCTGCATTATTCAAGATTGTTGTTCTTCATGATCCATTTCGCTAATCCTATACCTGAATCCAGCATTAAACTCGTGGGTATGAAATATTCTTAATCGCAATTTTACATTAGATGCGTCATTTTTATCCATGAAAACCCGTTAATCCTAATTAAATTAACTGCGTAATAACGGAAACATTTTGTCTATTTTTAATGAACATTTTAACCCTCGTTATTCATTAAAAATAAATACCTTCTACGTCTTCATTATCCTTTTAAATAACATCTTTAAAAAAATTAAGAAAATTAAGAAAAATAAAATAAAAACAAGTCACAAGCCAGGATTATTACTTAATGATAATAATGGTAGCCCGAGAGCTGTCAGTAAACTAGATTTTCTATTAGTCGTTTTAGAGAATCACGCACTTTGGGGAAAAAAGAGGCTAACCGCAGCCTAAATATCGTTCACTCTATATGTACCTCCGTAACTTTATACAACCCCCTACCTCCCACCCGCTCAATTTTTTTTAAAACTAAGTATAATTAAAATGGCCAGGTTTGGTTCCAGTTTTCCTAGATCAAGCCCAAAAGGAATTTCGACATTTGATAGCCCTATAATTATCGACAAGGGAAACAGATTACTCTCTTATTAAACACGATAGAATTAAAAGCTTTTTTACAGCGTATGTTACGCTATTTGGAAAAAGACTTGGCGCTCGCTTAAAGAAATTGTTGCATCCACGATTAATTTAAATTTAAATATCTTTTTCTAGATACGGTAATTATGAACGTTTGTTTTATATAAAACAGATGTTTTTGGCGTCCTTTATCTTCGTTTAAATTTATTTGGGAATGATTCATGACCTCACTAACTCATTTCTAAACTAAACACAAATTTGCTTTCTAATTTTTGTTTTTATCTTTAAAGGGAGAATGCAACCTAACAACAAGTGATTTTTAATCAATTCCTTATCATTTAAATATGCATAATCCATCAGTAAAAAAAAATATAATTAAATATTTAACTAGAAATAAATTTAAAACTTAGCTGGATTCATGAAGATCCCGATTTCTTCCCGTATAAGGGCTAGCGACCAATCGAATGTTATTGGAAGTCTCGTGGAGATCTCGCTTAAACGACAGGCCTTAGCTCATTGGTCGCTAGCTCTTATACGCGAGGAAATCAGGGTCTCCATGAATCCAGTTAAGCCTATTTTTTTAGCTAGTTTTAAATTTATTTCTTGTTTAATATTTGCTCAGGCCGAAATAATTTCTTTTACTTCAGGGTTAACCCTAAACCGACCACTTTGGTCAATACAAACTTCCCGCCAAAATGAACTTTTTAAGCTCCATTAGATTCGAGTCGAGCCCATGTTTATCGGATATTTTTCGATGTTAACTTATGGGTTAAAATCCACCGACATCGTGCAAACAAATATCAGGGAATTTGAAAACTCTTAAAAACTCGGCATAAACCAGGGAAATTTATATAAGCACAAGTAACGTGATAAAAACGTCAATGATTCAAAGTTGGTACGACCTCAATCAGCTAAAGTCATAGTTCTTATTTGGCTTTCTCAAAACCTGGAAAAATCATAGAAATAAGTTTTCAAATGTTATCTGAACCCTGCGCAGCGCTAAAATGGGTGAAACTATCCCTTATATTAAATATAAAAATATATATATATTAAAATAAAAAAAAAGGAAAAGTTGAAGTGATATGAAACGACCTTCGCCATGAAAATATTCTTATCCCGAGCGCGTTATCGAACATTTGAAATCGCGAAAGTTTGGAAATTTAAGGATAGTAATATTAATTTACATATTAGATGACGAAGGTATAAATTAAAAATTGGCAAATCGTATTATATTAAAATCTATTTACATTTATTTTACGCGTAGTGAGTGGAGTGACACTTATCAGGTTATTTGAAGTGGAATACCACAGGCGCATAAAACCAGCTATAAAATATAAAAATGGCAAATGTATATATTAACCGCGTTAAATATACCACACTAACTGATAATCTACACTCGACGAAAAGCCGCAAAATTGATTACGCTTTTTCTTCGTACGCTCTATCTGGTCGCCACAAAAACCGCGAGATACGACAACGTAAGATTTGAAAGGGTGGATTTATTAAATACTCTTATCTTTGCGTTTTTATATAGCCTTAGATACCTTAGACTTAAAGACTGTACCACGCATAAAATTATTAACTGTACTGTATACGTGAAAATCTAACGAAAAATACACATCGAGCATGTATTTATTCAGACAAAATGGATCGCTGTTAAGTCTACTCTAAGTTAAAAATAGATTTCTCACTCAATATTAGTTTGAAATAATTTTTACTGTTGTATTAGGCTTAATTAAATAATAAGGAACCGATAGACAATCACTTGTCAGACTGCATTCTTCCTTTAATTAGAGGAAAGGGGAAAATTTTATTATATCATGAAAATAAGTCACGAATTAGATAATAATCGAAAAAGGAGCATTATGATGTATTCATCCATGCCAGATTGTGCAAAAAATACCAATTATTATACTCTAGTTCAAGATTCTATAGGAAGCCGGCATACCACGCTATTTCTCTATTCGAATTAACGCGGCTAAAGGCAGGTTGCTGCCGCCGATTCCCAGTTGAAGAGGAGCGTAACAGGAAATATAAATAACAGGTAATTTTTAAAATACATTAATTAATAATGCTATTAAAATATATAAGCTCAAATTAAACCAACTATATCCTGAATAACGCGACTAATAGAATTCATTTAGTGCAATGACACATTTTCTATCCTAGTAGTTATAAATTTAATAGAAAGATAACATTGGGTGCTATGAAACGATATAATGACGTCCCAAATAGATATATAAAGTGAAGTTGTCACCATTTTATTTTTCTTGAACGCCTGCCAACTGGTTTCACCTATGCAACCATGGGTCGGCAGATCTTAATGAAATTTGGTACGTGCATGTTTCTAAGCTTAAAAAACTAGGATTCCCAGATTTTAAGATAAAAATAAAAATAATTTAATTTTTGGCGAAATTTAGAGTAAACCCCCAAGATTTTTTTAACGTCAGCGAAAACAAATTATGCTCTTGCGAAAATACCAATATATTACTGGCGCTTCGGTTGATTCTTTGGAATTTACTCATGTTTATAGAGGAAAATGCGAGGAATCCGATGGTCATCTCAAAAATGGTCTAACTCTTTTAGTATTTTGGTTTTTGATTTTTTTAGATTTCGCGGGGGGGTCCTATACTGTGACGTGTGACGTCATGTGGCCCAACTTTTAAAATTTTTATTTCCACTTTATTCAAGACCCCGAGGTCACATCTTTCACCTAGTACATATTTGGTTCTTGGTATTTTTTTTTATCTAACTGGTAATCAAAAACAAAAGTTTCAAATTTTTTTGGAATTTTTATATTTATATTATGTACAGGTTTTTTCGAAAATGGTGGTAAGAAAGAGCTCCAGTGGGTTCTATGGGCCATTTTAAGACGAAAATGTTCTATGACGTTTTGTCGTACGGGGCGCCGTTTAAGAGTTATGAAATGAATCATGCGCGGAGGTCCGGAAAAAATCCGTGATAGCCTCACTTTAAATAAATAATTATGAACGTATCGCCTACCAGAGCGCGATGGAGGAGGGAACGTAGAGTATTAGCCCTATTATTCAAAGTCAGGATGGCACCCACTAATTGGAAACTAGAATCTATATAACGCATTTAATAACCCGTAACGAGTTTTAAGTGTAAGAAAAATAAATTACTCCCCAACTACCGGTATGACGATGGAGAATAATAATAGAATATTTCTGGGACAGGAATAAAAAAAATGATTTTAAGGAATATAATAAGCCAATTATAATTTTGATGATTTCTTGTAGAATTTTGATAGTTATTTAGCAAATTTCGTAAAATACACGCGCTTATATTTCCTGATGCAATAAGATTCAAATAGTTCATAGAAATGGTTCAATAGCTAAATGAAAAACAGAAATAATTTATAGTAAGTTTGATCAAATATTCATGGCCACAATAATCTTGCGGCTTACCGGTTGTATGGTTATGTTCCTTTAAAGGGAAGCTATAAGTGATTAACTATTCAATTTATATAATAATAAGTTTCAAATAAAGTATTTATCGCTTTCCAATATATGGTTAAGTCAAATTTTTGATGCCGGAGCCAACCTCATCAATAAATTGAAATATATCCACAAATATTCTAAGCAAAAACAAAGTTTTTATGATCCTTCCTATAATTTTTTTAAAATTTAATTCAAATACAAAGCCTAGACTTTATTACCCAAATTCCAAAGAATTTCTTTTATATTTTAATCCAAATACCAGGGACGTGAAAAGTTTTTAAACGTTTTTAAAGCCTGTACTTATTTAATCCAGTTATTTAAAGACAAGAAATGATTTATCCAAATTTCAAAGCCATTAAATCTGTTTGTCCTTAATTTTAAATCGAGCACGATCTTAATTTATCCAAAAACTTGAAAACCAGTCTTCAATCAAAAATTTAATGAATGTAGCCAATTCCTATCAATTGTGATTAACGTATTGCACTTGTGAGCTGAAGGAATCTTTTTAATTTTAGACCGATCGATTAGATTGGCCATCCCATGAGTCATAGTGAAACAATCAGCCATATTGGGGGAATTAAAATTGATGTTAAAGCATCAAATATTACTTCGCAATGTCACTCACAAACTGGGTAAGTTTTCCCATAAATAAATACAATCAGAAAATTCGGTTTCACTCTCCCTTTTAAAGGCTAATGGTCTCTTTGGCGTGGTAGTCCAGAACTAAAATAATATTCCGCAATGCTCAGGCCGAAATAATTTCTTTTACTTCGGGGTTAGCCCTAAACCGACCACTTTGGTCGCTACAAACTTCCCGCCAATATGAACTTTTTAAGCTCCATTAGATTCGAGTCGAGCCCATGTTTATCGGATATTTTTCGATGCTCCCTCGGAAGTCTCGACTTTTCGCCAAAATATCAACTAATAATTGCCTTAAACAGAGGTTTACGCTTCAATTATGACGTATAGCTTCTCTAGGGGTAAGAGAGAGAGAAAAAAAGCATTTCTAGCTGGACGTGTAGTTATTTAACTTCAATGAAAGATGGCTTTTTATAGCAATGGTGGTGTAGCCGCGGCGTTGGGCCCATAGCTGGCTCCAAACGAACCAAAAACACACCGAGAAAGAAACCCTGTTATTATCGGGGCACCCATCTTTAATGACAAAATAATACACGCTCCAAATTTCACTCTCTCTTTCTCGTCGAACAAAAAAACAGTTTCCCCTCTTACTGTATGGTTGAAGGTATAAATACAGAAAAACAAAATGTTAGGAAAGATGATTACGGAGTTATAACGGTGGTCTGTCGTTGGTTAACTACTTTTAGACTACACACTTCATCTTAGAGATTACATTTAATGTATTGGTATCGATATATATATGTATTAGATTCCAGTATATATATATATTTTTTTATAAAAATAACATTATATAGCGATGCATTAACTTTTAAAAAACTTTTTCAATTGAACTTGGTTACAAACCCTTCTTGAATAAGCAAATTTGCGTAAACTATTTTATATATAAATCAATGGAAAAAGTTCAAAAATAAGAATTTAAAATGGAAAAAGTTAAAAAAAAAAAAAGAATTTAAAATGGAAAAAAGTTCAAAAATAAGAATTTAAAATGGAAAAAAGTTCAAAAATAAGAATTTAAAATGGAAAAAAGTTCAAAAATAAGAATTTAAAATGGAAAAAAGTTCAAAAATAAGAATTTGAAAAGAAAAAAAGTTCAAAAATAAGAATTTAAAATGGAAAAAAGTTCAAAAATAAGAATTTAAAATGGAAAAAAGTTCAAAAATAATAATTTAAAATGGAAAAAAGTTCAAAAATAAGAATTTAAAATGGAAAAAAGTTCAAAAATAAGAATTTAAAATGGAAAAAAGTTCAAAAATAAGAATTTAAAATGGAAAAAAGTTCAAAAATAAGAATTTAAAATGGAAAAAAGTTCAAAAATAAGAATTTAAAATGGAAAAAAGTTCAAAAATAAGAATTCAAAATGAAAAAAAAAAGTAGAAATAAATTAAATGGTAAAAGAGATAAAAAATTGAAAAGTAGTGAAATTTGATAAAAATATTTGCAGGCCGAGTTAGGGCTTAGAAATTAATATTAAGGGGGAGGACAACAGGGGGTGTAGTGTGATTCTAGGACTTCAGAGGTCGCGACGGTCGTTTCCTATACAAGATTTTGTCAGGAGGTTTTAGAATGCTTTATTCAGGCTTAGGAGTTTTTCACCTGCAGTTTGTTTACTCTTATAAAGCCAAGGGACTGAAAAGTATAAATACAAGTATGAACGGTAAACTGAGACTAAACTCTATAGGAGACAATCAATAGCCTTTAACTCTATTGGTTCTATTATAGTAAACCAATAATCGGGTGAGGGTATCCTTTTTGAAAAATTTGGAAAGTAGACTAAAAACTAATCCTAGATTTCAGCTCACAATCAAATGAGACTATTCGTTATATCAATAATACGAATCCGATAGATAGTATTGAACCCTGCTTTGAACATTTAGAGTCCTCCGAATGATTTTCAATATCTTGAGAAAGGGCAGAGGCGGGCTTGAACAAAAGAAAGTCCATTTTACGGATTTTATCTATTTTTTTCTTGGAAGCGACGACGAGAATGTCGACGGGGTGGGGAAATGAAAGAAGCCTGACCGTCAAAATATTGTCAAGGGCGGTTTCAACTCTTACAAGGAAGAATGGGCTATGCTCGTTGTATAAACAGCCTGTGAGACTTGGAGTATGGACATTGATGAGTCTCTTAACCTTTGGTAGTGGTGTTAGGTGGGAGTGAACTAAAGTATATAATATATAATTGGTTAAATATGTTAGTTTCTCAGAACCTGCCGTTCAGTCAGTTTGAAATTTCAACAATTAAACGACTTTTACAAGAGGGACCCTCGCTTTGAATGTGCTGAAAGTTCAATTTTATTCTGATTGCAATGTTTCTTCTTCTTCTCTGGAACTATAAAGAGTAGCGCTGGAACGAGCGGGTTGTTTTGATTTTATGACCCAGATATTTATAGAAATCTTACATAGCTTTCTCTCACAAGCGAGTGAAATGCCCATATTCTGTTCAGAACTTCAGAGACTCCAAGCTCGATACGTGATTTTTTATGTGAAATTTTTTGATTGCGTGATTTTTTTATGTTTATTTTTATTGATTACGTGATTTTTTATGTGAAATTTTTGATTGCATGATTTTTTTATGTGATATTTTTGGATTACGTGATTTTTGATTTTTCTCTAGTTTTTGTTTTGATATTTTTCGTGATTTTTGACAAGATTTGTAGCCTAAACCATAGGCGACTAATAAGCCGCAATTAAGTTACATGGTAAGTTTTAGTAAAATTAAAATTTTACTTTATTTGAAATGTCTGTTTTAATTGATTTTGTGGAACTTAATATTACATACCCGATTTACAAGTTCTATTCATGTTTTATAAGTATACAATTTCCCGCCAAAGTTTCCAATCTGGCTGCCATAGGGAAAGCTAAGGTCTGTCGAAGGGTGTAATTTTCTCTATACCCAATAATGCGCAGAAATTTTGTAAGAACCTTGCTCTATACCAAACTATTCGAAATCACTTAGATAAACCGCTCATTTGTCTTCGGAAGGGGGGAACACAAGAAAAGCGACAAATCCTACCCAACCACCCTTTTGCACTAGCAGTCATAAAAAGGGTCGTCAGAAAACACTGTTAGTGATCCACTGTTTCCCTTTTCTGGGAAAATTTCGACCCTCCTGGGGGCTCCTCCTCAACCTTAGTATGAAAATTTCCTCCTGTAACTACTATCTTCATGTTTTATATTTCTTCACCTAGCAATAGAACCTGCTGCGCCACCTAGGGGTATAGTCAAATTATAAGGTTTTTACGACTTTTTCGCTTGTAACTTTTGATCAAGTTATCCAATTTGAACCAAAAATATTTTAATCGCTACAGATGCAAACGCTCTTGCGACTGATATAAAGCTCAAACATTTATATTTACTTTTCTATACGCTGGACTCGAATAACTACCGCGAAAACAAGGTTCGCGGAATAAATTTTAGTGGTTTAAATTTTATCTTAAAATTAATTGAATATATTTCAATCACGAGATGAATACTTGAAGTATTTGCGAAAAAAACTTGGTTACATTTACTTTTAAATTGCGGACGTGGCACTCGAACAAACAGGGGTCAATTCCAGGCTTTTTATGTAATAAAATATAATAGTTTATCAAGTATAACTTTTGACGTTGTTATCCGAATTGATTGAAAAATATTTTAATCGCGAGATATTCATACGCTCTTTTGACTGATACAAAGTTCTGAAATGTACATTGAATTCGCTTTTGCCTGGCCTCGAATAACCGTTGCAAAAACATGTTTACGAAAAAATTGATTATGGTTGAAATTTAATTTTAAAGCCAATGAAATTTATTTTAATCACTAGATCCATACTTGATCTATTTATGAGAAATATTTTGTTAGTATTGCTTTGAAATTATGGACATAGCACTCGAACAAACAGAGACCATTTTTAGGTGTTTTAAGTAGCCATCCCCCTTAACGATTTCTAACTATAAGATCCCACAAGCAAAAGCTATATTAATAATTGTGAGACCTGTCGCAGTAAATTAAATTCAATATTGGCACAGAGCATTGCTATCAAGTTACGAAATACACGTAGTTCCCTTATTATTTAAAGAAAAATTAAAATTCAACACGAAAGATTTCATCCGTAATAAGAAAAGACATGATATATTTTTTCCCATTGATATATTGCCAAAGGAATTAATATTATCACACGTTAAATCGAAATTATTTCTAATAGTTTTCTCTTACATCCTTTTTTGGCAATTCCCAAAGTTTTCAGTATTTTTAAAATATAGGAAGCTCGCCTTAATATAGCGTGAAAATTTGAATGAATTAGAAAAACAAAAAATAACATTTAATGGTCCTCGACTTTCAACTTCGCGCTTAAAATGAAAAATAAAATTGGTGTGAATAAAAAAAACTTTATATACGCTTTCCAATTAACAAGTTATATTTTAGTAACATTAGTGGCTGAGAAAATAACCGCTAATATTACAGTAACGAAAAAAAAAACGAGGGATATACAAAACTACGCACCGTATTAAAATAAAAACCTTTAATTATAGGGGTCCGACAAATTTCATTAAGGTACATTCGCAAAGGATCGAAAACCGGGAAATTTACATCTTAGTAGATAAGGAAAAGTTCAGATTTTCAGTCCTACGCGAAGGCAGCTTTACTTGACTTCTTTGATTCAAAAGAAAAAAAGAAATAAAAGAAAACTCAATTATATTTCGGTGAAACAAAAAAACATCCCTTTTCGCTATTAAAAGGAAGTTAGATTTAGACATAGCGCAACGAAACTATGGGCGAAAGTGAGGGAAAAGGGCGGCATGTAATTTACATCGAATTTAACACGGATAAAGTTAACATCCTTCGCCGCCTTCTTACTCCTTTGTCGGGAATAAAACAAGTTGGGAAACCAAAATATAACCTCCCCGACCCCGACGTTAAGGTAATCTAACCTAACCCTACCTAAAATAAAAGATGAAAAGAAATGTAGAGTATTGGATGAGTAGAAGAAACAGCGAAATAGGCAAAATATTATATCACATTGAACCTATATGCATTTCTTCAGTATACCAACACAACCCTAAATAATTCTCTACTTAAAACCAAACCTAACTAGAGAAAAAAAGGAAAATAAATAAGATATAACCACATAGATTTCAAGATAAATAATCCAGTCCATAATTCAGTATTAAAACAAAAAAATCAGAATTAAGACAACTGAAATTAGCAATCTTTGGTAATATGTAAAATAGCCCTTACACGAACAATTTAAGTAAAGCAAATTATCAAATAAACGCCAAATAAGTCAATTAATTAAAATTAAAAATATTAATCTTACCACTACCAAATAGCGGGCAGAAAACACAGACATCAAGATAACATTAGCAAAATAAATTTTCAACACCGGTAATCCTGAGAACTAGATTCTACAAAATCTTCTGGAATAATAAATTTATTTTAATCTAAAAAATATAAAATCTTAAAAAAAATATCTATACAAATAACATATTGATAAACCAATTAAAATTAGATGCGAAAAACATTTAATCTCGATATGAGATTAAATACACAAGGTCAAGGTTCTTCTTTTAAAACCATATCAGAATTTTGACGGTTGTAGAGTATTTGTAGACCAAGTAACGTGAAAAGGCAAAATGTTATATCAAATTGAACCTATACATGGCTTCAGTATACAACACAAGTTGTGAAACAAACGTTATTTTACGTGACTACACACTAGCTAAAACATCACCGAAAATAAACGACAGTAGGCATTAATAACTCTTTTACGAAAACAAAAAATTACTACAGAGAAAAATGAGTCAGAAAAAAAAAACCTTTTGATTTCCAAACTAATATTTCAGTCACAACTCAGTAATAAAAATTAGAGTTCAGGTCAATGAAAATATACCAAAAATGTCCAAACAAATAATTAACGCATCAAATAAATGATTCAAATTCAAAATTACTTCCTTACCAATAAATTGTATTCAAACGAATGAAACTTAATTTAAAATTTCAACGAGTCAAATCTCTAGAGAACAAACTTCGTCGAAGATTTCAAAAGAAATGAAACGATTTTACGTTCAATAAATTAAAATTTAGATAAGCAAGGTCAAGGTCCCTCAGTAAAATCATATCGGCGTTAAGAAAACTAGAGTATTTGTAGACCAAGTAACGTCATTAGGCAAAATATTTGATCAAAATCAAGTTATGACCTCGGTATCGTCATATAACCGTAAATAAACATATTCAATAAACAATTAACGAATAAGCTTTCCGCATAACACGCTAAACTACGAACTGTGACGTACAATTTCGCTTTTTGGTGCTACACGACCTACAGATACCTTATAAGCCTACGTCTAAAAACACGTTTTTTGGTGATAATGCTGTGAGTAAAGAATAGATGTTTCTCTTTTGGCCCTACCATAAATTTTTTATATTTTTTTTTTCTGACAGGGCAGGCCTGAGTAAAAATATACCAAGTTGTGAAACAAACGTCATTTTACGTGACTCCACACTAGCTAAAATGTTACCGGAAATACACGACAGTAGGCATTAAAAGCCTGGTTCTATTATACTTAATTGGGATTAACATTAAATTCATGTATGAAAAAGTGTGAAACTAAAACTAGCAGTCATCACGAGATCCAATCACGTGATTCTTTTCCTCACTCTGTCTACATTTCACTCTTGGGTCAACCATATCATACATGACTATTAAAACACGAGAAATTTCAATGTCAATCCGGTTTAAGAAAGTTCGTCAATTGTTAATTGTGGCATGACTAAAGCCGGATTCACACAGACCTATTTTCACGCTTTTCACGGTCACGCGCGAGGGGCAATGGGCAAACCACTCTTGGAATCAGGTGTACAAACTAAATGGAATCACGCGAATCGATTCGGAATCAGGAGAATCGATTCGGAATCACGCGAATCGATTCGGAATCACGCGAATCGATTCGGAATCAGGAGAATCGATACGGAATCACGCGAATCGATTCGGAATCACGCGAATCGATTCGGAATCACGAGAATCGATACGGAATCACGCGAATCGATTCGGAATCACGCGAATCGATTCGGAATCACGCGAATCACGAATCAATTCGGAATCACGCGAATTGATTCGGAATCACTGACAATCAAATGAATCTGGAATCAGGTGTACAAAATTTTTCTAGAGTGGTTTGCACCTCGCTCGCGCGTGCTAATGGTACTTCTATGAGTTCACGAGCGTGAAACGCGTAAAAACAGGTCTGTGTGTATCCGCGTTAACCTGGTTCGCTCTGCGCATGTACACAATTTCGCACGAAATAAATTTGCGAAACGCGCGAAAATTATAAAAAAATTTATTTGAAAATCCGTGCCAGTAATTAAAACCAAATACGCCACTGTTTGCAAGTTTGCCAGAAGATTACGATATTTCCCCATACATGAAGCTGATTCTCCCAAGAATATCAAAAAAAAATCACATTGATATTTTCCATGCGTAAAGAGGTTTCCGACTTCAAATTTAGTGGTCTACACATACTCGCGTGCTGGCGAACTCGATTTTACACGTGTCACAAATACACTGGAAACCTACTCTACTTCTGTTCGAGGAGAGTTTTCACGACTATCATTTTTCTTAAGTGGTTTAACATTATGCATAAATCCGCCTCAGCTTCAAATCTTATACACCAATTCCCCTTGAACTGGTTAAAAATTCACCGAGTATAATCGAAGTTATTATTGTCTTATCTCTTATCTAAATTATGTTGTTTCAATCTTCCATACCCGTGTAAACGCACCTTTATTTAAGTTCTTCAATCCACCCCAAGTTTGCACCAGAGATAAGCCTATACTGCCCGTTATACCTTTGCTTTTTCGAGTAAATGATATATATGGAAAATAGCTTAGGCGCATGCTGCCAACTAAAACTGCCATTAATCGGTCAAATTTCTTTAAATTTTTGCATAAATTCTCAAATAACTTCTAAACTATCTCGAATTTTAAATTAATTTTTCGACTTTCTAAATAATTAGATTAAGATGAACCATTTTAATATTTTTAATTATAATATAAATTAATATTGCGTTTCATTTCCCTAAACAATCACCCCATGAGGCTAATTTGCATTCGTTCCAAAAAGATACTATATAAACCTTTCGAAGGGCTATATTAATCGAAGTAACCGTGCGTGATGGCCATGAAGTTAGGGGGAAAACCCCCCCCTTTCAATGTCTTGCTGATTCTTGATCTCTAGGCGCTTGGCGACGCAATTTACCCATTGGTGGGGCGATGTTTGGAGTCAGTGGAAGGTTGATGTGAACTGTACTAGTGGGGGACGCCTCGCTAGTATGGAACGCTGAGATCGGAAACTGGAGGTTGGACCTTGGTGCGGGGATGGTCGGAGGTGATTATGACAGTGGGAGACGTCCCATTGCTTATAATCGCCTTCGGCTGTTCAGCATCAAGGTTCGACCGTAAAGTGGATGGTGGAATGCGATGATGTGCAATGGGAGACGTCCTGTTGTATGTCTTTGCACGACACTTGAAACTCAATGTGGCAGCCACGCTTAAAGGAGGTAATTCCCCGGAATTGAACGATAAGCTGGTATGATTACGTCTCTAGACTTTTGGCTCCACGAGCTAGGTCACGTGACTTCCGTTTACACAGGATATCCGCTTACACAGACAGACACACAGACAGACACACAGACAGACACACAGACAGACACACAGACACGACCAGTGTAACACCTCCCCCTGAACTAAAGTTCAGTCGGGGAGGTAAAAAATCCGACAAACTGAGAAAAAAATACTATAAGCTTATAAGAAGGGCGCTGTGATCCGAAACTCCAGAAATTTTCAAATAAAAAAAACATTTGCATTCGAAGACGAGAAAAGATATCTTTCCGAACAAAAGGAATTACACTTGAACAAGCACGATTTTTGATACTCAACACTAAACTTTTTTCTCACTGAGACTTTTTGTTTTCTACTTTGTTTTTATTTTAAAGGGAGAATGAAGTTAAACGAGTGATTTTTTTTATCGATTCTTTATCGTTTAAATAAACCTAATGCACCAGTCAATTGTTTTTTACAAAACAACATTAAACTAGAAATAAAACTTATCCAGAATAGGCTAAGCTGGATTCACGGAGATCCTATTTAATTTAATTGCATTGATGGGTCAGTGACCAATGAGCAAAGGCTAGTAATTAAGGCGAGATCTCCATGAGACTTCCAATAACATTCAATTGGTCGCTGACCCTCCAATGCCAAGAAATACAAAGTCTCTATGAATTCAGCTAAGCCTATTTTCCAGATAAATTTAGTTTAATATTTGTTTAAAAACTTTTTTTACTGGTGGATTAGACCTATTTAAACGATACGGAATCGATGAAAAAAGAAGTTGTTATTTGGTAAGTAATCATTAACTATATGTCCATATTGTTCAAGATTGTTGTTCAGAATCTAAATCTAAATGGAAGTTAATCTTCCACTTTCTGAGGCACTAGGATTATTTCAATCTCTGGGCCCATTTTACTAATAGGGGTTAACCACTTATCTTCAAAGACTACGCGATTACGTAACCGATTACAGCCTTTTGGTACTGGTAAATACGTAGTTAATTACGTAATAGCTTTAGTACAGCCATCGCAACATGAAATGATGGTTTGTTCCCATTTCGCCCAAATATTTCGCCCAAAATTATCTATTCCCATTTCGCCCAATCGTTTTATCAGTTAGTAAAGAATTATCTATTCCCATTTCGCTCAACCTAAAATTCCTTTTCCCGTTTCGCCTAAAATTGTTAGGTTGGGTTAGGTTAGGTTAGATTAGGTAGAAATAATTAAACAGGACGAAGGAACCGATCAAGAGGATTTTGTTCGCATATGCCTTAGGTGTGGATTGGGCGAAATAAAAATAAATTGGGCTGATTGGGAATTGGGCCAGTTGGGATTGGGCCAGTTAGGATTGGGCCAATTGAGTTTGGGCCAATTGAGATTGGGCGAAATGGGAATTGGGCCAAATGTTTTGGGCGAATCGGGGTAGAACCGAAATGATCAACCCTTGGCTTAATATTTGGTTATTGCGAATTAGGCCTATTTTAATGATATAGAATCAATAGAAAATAACTTCATTCTACATTTAAGCCATAATATATGCGCTCGTATTTTGTATATGAAACGTGTAATGTTCTTCATACAATAAAATGTTAACTCCAGATATTAATCTATAATAAACTTGAAACTAAAGTTGCGTGTTTTGTAAACAACATACTGATGTGAGGGAAGCTTTTACGCGGGTGTTATTTATATTTACGACTAAATATTATGGCTCTTTGTAGTGGGAAAACATCAATCGCGACATCAACGGAATATTAATTTTACAAGAATTTTCAGAGTTAAATACAATATTTTGCCATTCCGTTTTCGATACTATTACCAGGAAAATACTAACCTCTAAAAAAAATTAATATATTTTAAAGAATCCGTGCAATTTTATATCAAATAAACGTTAAGGATGGATGCTTCTGATTCGCCCGGGCAAGTACCTTATACCTTAACAAATGGTCTATTATAAAATTTCATCGTTTTATAGTTAAAACGTGTTGTAAATTTAAGTTTTTTTTTTCGCGAAAAAATAAAAATTTGGCGTATCGTTGCACGTGTCGCGAACACAGATCGGTCTCGAATATTTTTGGAAGTTAATTTAAAGAGATTATGTCACCATTTTTGTCGAATATCTAAGGATCATAGTTTTAATTAAAAACTTTCGTGTAATTTGTACCCTCATTACGCAATTAAGTAACTGATTACAGTCTTTTGTAATGCTAAATACGCACTCAGTTACGGTAATCACTATAGTTTAGTCAAAGCTAAAGGACGATTATATATTAGCCGCGTTCACACTTGAGACTTGAAACCGATTTTAATCGTTTTGAAAATATTTTGGGGTCACCTGTGTAGATCTTTGATCAAGAAACAAATTTAATATCTTGAATAGTCGATTTGAACACTAGAAACGGTTTGAAAACGCTTCCAAAGTGTCAAGTGTGAACGCGATTATTGATTACTCGTAACGTGACAAGATTCGGGCCTTGTCAAATTGATCTCGCGCCAATTAGCAAGCGAATTTAATCTTCAAACATCGGGGCTGTTTTTACAGGCACTGGACACCGGATTTGATTTTTATTTCATTGTGAAGAAATTGGCTTACCATTAGAGGGCAAATCGCTTAATTTGGCCAAAAATCATCCAAATTTGAAAATTCAAACAGAATCTGCGAGTTTGGCGCGAGATAAATTTTGATAAGGCCCGAATCGAGTCAAGATGCGTATCTTCTTTAAACCTTCCACATAAATATTTCAGGTCATATAACCCAATTATTGCGTGTCCATTATCACTGCGCCCCTAAGAATATAGAGCCCCAATTTTCCAGACTTTATCGCCCCGCAATACGAATTTCAGGTCATGCCTCCCTATTATTGCGTGCCTCTTCTCGCTGCATCCAATATTTAACCCTAGACCTATATTTAATAATTTAGTGCCCAATAATTTGTTATATTTTTTTAACCATCTTTCCATTTGGAACTCTTGAAAAATAAGTGATAGAATCACTTTAAAATAAATAATTGATCTGAAGGGTAATTATCGAAAAATTCCCTTTAGTCGCTTCGAACTAAATGACTTTATACTATAATATGGGGATACGCTTAATAAATCAAGGGTGTTTTCTATCAATTTGTAACACGCATTGAAGCCCGCACCCACCTTTATGCCCCCTTTATACACGTACAATGTGTCACGGTATGATTGTCATGAAACGCAATTTCAAAATTTTTAACATTCTTGGGATCTTACGGAATGATTTTAATATTTTAGCATTTTTTAACGAGCTCTTTGTTAAAAATATATATTTAGTATTCACAACGCATACGTTGAGTATTATAATATGATTATGATTATATTTGTAGCGCGCTTGTTGTAACTTTGAGTCAAAATGAAGAATTTTTGTGGAAGCCTTGGGCTAAATAAACTATTTTATGGTTTACTAATAGAATAACCTTATTAAGTGTAAACTTTTTGCGTTGTTTACTTAAAAAAAGGGGGGATAAAAATCATTTAACCATACAAGAAAAATAAAAGCCACGTGCCAGTGGAAGAAAACCGTAAAGAATAATTTCGTAAACTATCGCTTATTTAGCTATAATCCGGTCGATTAAAAATATTAATCGTCTCAAAAAGCTTAAAAAGGCTTAATACGTGTCACATCAGAAGCGTCAGCTGCGTTACAATTCAGGAAATATTAAAAAAACTGAGCCAGTCCCGACGTCTCTACATCGCCAATGACTAAGCCTCAAAAATACAACTTAATATATATATTAAATTTCAATTCGTACGGGGTTTTAACCAGCCTTAACTATTAGTCACTAAATGCACGCATATGATGAAGAAGAAAACAAGGGGTTGGTTAATTTCCTACGACTGGATGGTAGTAGAACAAATTCCTTCTAAAGATATCTAGAAGCCGAAAAGGGCAGCGGAAACCGCTCATCGGGTAATTGAGACTGTAGACAACATCATCGGGAAGAAAGAAAAGAAAAAAAAAAACTATAAAAAAAGTCAGCGGAAGAGGATGGACTCTTTTTCTTTTTTTTTTATGTTTAATAAAAAGTCATAATCTAGTCGGCGTCGGCTATGAATGACCCAAGTCGACCTAAAGCGTGCCGTATTTTATAAATAGATTATTCACTGAGAAGCACTGAATAAATGGAATGGATAGATTTGTGTTTTCAAATTAACAAACAGAGAATCAACACAATCGAGCCTCTTAAATTAAATCTTTCTAATTATGTTTAACCCCAAAAAGCTGATAATGTATAGATAAAAACTCGTGACTTTATTGGTACCATAAATAATAAATCTCGGTGGAGAAGGCTAGTTATATCTTATTATTTATTATTATTATTATTATTTACCAAGTCATGAATTTTTATAAATTGCTCTAACTATTCATCGACATGACTAATAATAAACTCTAGGTAATTCTAAAAAGATCAAAGACCAATAAGAATCTGCTAAATATACGAATTAATTTTAAATAAAAATAAAATATTCAAACACTGATATTAAATCTAATTGCTTTAAATCGAATTTGTAGTTATTTTTTAACAGTTTATTCGTGACTTATTAGTGATATTAGCAGTCTGATGATAGATTAATCTAATCCTGATTTCAACGGTAAAATTATATTCTAATCTAATTTAATCGTGATGTAATCAATCTAATGATGGGTTTTAATTCAATTTAATCATGATTTAATTGGTCTAATGATATTCTAATTTAAATTTAATCATAATATTCTAATCTAATTTAATCATGATGTAATCGGTCTAATGATAGTCTAATTTAAATTTAATCATGATATTCTAATCTAATTTAATCATGATATTCTAATATAATTTAATCATGATATTCTAATCTAATTTAATCATGATATTCTAATCTAATTTAATCATGATATTCTAATCTAATTTAATCATGATATTCTAATCTAATTTAATCATGAGGTAATCGGTCTAATGATAGTCTAATTTAAATTTAATCGTGATTAATATCATATCGGTCTAATGATAGTCTAATAAAATTTAATCTTTTAAATAGTAATTTAATCCAACAAATATTTTAAAAATTAAATAATAAAATTAATCATAATATAATCATTTTAGTCCCTCGTTACAAATCGCTTAAAATAGTTAATAATAAAAACAATAGATAACTAGAGAGGTTTCTATGTTTTTCCAGACTTAATCTCAGAACCTTGCTACCCATTTTTCTACTTTCATAAGTATTTCTCTGCTTTTTATTTCTACTTGAATTTAAATATGAATAATTATGGCTTTAGATATAGCAGCTTTGCTTAGCTTTTTCATTACAAATGGTAGATTAATTCCAACTATAAAGCATCACTCCATCTAATAGCACTTTATTCGGCTTTGTTTGTTGTACTTGAATTACTTTTTTTCATTCTTTATTGCCCTTCAACGCCACTCACACGTGTTATCAAATCGTTACTCTTTTTATTACGTCATCTCTTCCAGACGACTTTTTATTTTCCATTTTTTTTTTTTTTTTTCATCATCCTCTCCAAGCTCCCTTCTAAGTTCCCCCCTTCATGATCTTGTTTTCCCTCAAGCTGTTGATAAGAAAGCCGGATGACTAGCGAAACCGCGCACGCTCTCAACTCGAGATCACCCACAAATCCCCGGAAAAAAATGAAATTGCGTAGAAATATGACCGAGCTTTAATGTAATTATATAAAATTATTTATATAGCTTAACTTTTAAGATTGTCGAATTAAATACATGGAATAAAAATGATTGAATTATATTTGTGTGGGTTGTTAAAGGGATACTAGACTTTATAGCTAGGTTCAGACTTGACGCTTTGAAAGCGTTTTCAAGGATCAAATCGACTATTCAAGATATTATAGCCGCGTTCATATTAGGCCTTAAAATCGATTTAAACTGTTTCAAAACGTTTCGTTGGAGTCGTGTGAACAGGAAACCGTCTTTCCTCTAATCTATTTGATTCGATTTCTCGAAACTACTTCTGGAACCAGTATTGATACCGATTCGGTTTCAACATCCGATAAAGCTACAATATATCGATTTATAAAGATATGAGCGAACCGTACGTAAAGCTTAAAACGATTTGAATATCGGCTTGATTTAAAAAGATACGGTCACATTAGCATTTCATAATCGATTTGAAATCGTAAAATCAAACCGATATTTAAATCACCAGGAATCGTTTTAAGCGTCACGTGTTCACGCATTGGCTTAATAAATCGATTTATTGTAGCTTCATCTATCGGTTTTGAAAATCGAATTGGTATGAAACTGGTTCCCGAAGTAGTTTTTCGAGAAATCGAATCAAATCGATTCGAGAAAACACGGTTTCCCGTTCACGCGACTCTAGCGAAACGTTTAGAAACGGTTAAAATCGATTCCAAGGCCTAGTACGAACGCAGCTAAACTTACTCGGGAAATAGGCTTAGCTGGATTCTTGGAGATCATGAACTCCCCATTTTAGACCTATCGACCAATGACATTGATCGATGACCCTTATATATGGGGAGTTCAGGATCTCCATTAATCCAGCTAAGCCTATTTTCCGGGTAAGTTTTAAATTTATTTCTAGTTTAATATTTGTTACTGGTAGATTAGGCCTATTTAAATGATAATGAATCGATAAAAAAATCACTTGTTGTATTCTCCGTTGAAAATTGTTTTGTGACAATGTAATTTAAACATATTTTTGACATTAATGGCTGTACGCCTATTAATTATAAACAGAATTAACGAGTTTAATTCCAGGTGTTTATAGCGATAAATCTATCGACAAACATTTAGTAAGCGTCATTCTGAAACTCTTATCCGTGTGGTTTTTCTACCGCTGCGTAATAATTCTATTCGGCTAATAAACGAGGTTTAAACTAACCCTAATTGGCCTCGTACGAGTGAAAAAAGCATTTTTCACTAAATAGGGAACGGAAGCTATAAAACACATCGACGATTATCTTGCCACGTTTTGGGCTTTTTAAAAGACCGAAAACGCGAAAAACAAGAAAGAATAAAATAAAAATAAAGCAGGCCGCTTCGCAGATGTTTAACGGTCACATTAATGTCATTAAAATGCAAAATAATATACCTTACATATAGTTCATCGCGTTTATAGTTTTCAGCACACGCAAAGACATGCTTGAGCTATATATATTTATAATATTATATTAAATTTCAACATATTATTCGTCGGTCCAGTACAGTGTGTCGTCACGAGTTTTCGCTAAGCGAATAATTTAACTTGTATTTCAATATAGTAAATTAAATTCTTAAATACTATAGATATAAAATATATTTGTAGCATAAACGTTCGGGTTACCCTTCTCTTTTCTAAGAAAACATCTCACAACAGCTAATTTCGTCATTTTTCGTGGTTTAAAATACTAGGCCTTGGTCGTAGCAGACGCTATTTTTAAATCCGATCTCACTATTAATTTCGGAACAGTTTCAGAATAGAAAACTTTGACGAATAATTCGAGAGCGAACGTCTCGAAAATACTATAGTTCCGGCGAATAATCTGCAAAACATGATTCGAACAAGGTTCGCAACTGACGAATCATTTTCCACTATGGTATACCTAGCTACTAAACCAAGATTTGTTCCAATAATAATTACTGCCCAATAAATTGATGAATGATAATTTTATCATTGATGAATATACAGCAGTTAAAACACATTAAAAGGCGCCCCCGCAGAGCTACGTTTAAAAATATTCACCCTGATTGTAAGTGTTGAAACACTTCTACAGGTGTATGGGTTTGTAGAAATATTAGATATTAATCAAATGCATCTTTAGACCAAAGCTCTGATTGGATATTTTGATTGGAAATTATTAAAGGGAGAATGCAACCTAACAGGTGATTTTAGGGTGTCTTAACCCACCAGTAAAAAAGATTTACAAAGAAAGATTAAACTAAAAATCAATTTAAAACTTACCCTTAAAATAGGTTTAGCGGGATTCATGGAGACCTTATATTTCTTTGCATTGTAGGGTCAGCGACCAATCGAATGTTATTAGAAGTCTCATGGAGATCTATCGCCAAAACGACGGGTTTTTGCTCATTGGTCGATGACCCTTCAATACGAAGAAATTCAGAAGCTCCATTAATTCAGCTAAGCCTATTTTCCAGCTAAATTTATTAAAATTCCTAATTTAATATTTGTTTGTATTTTTTTACTGGTGGTTATGATAACGATAATTATATAATAGAAATTTGAGATCAATGAATATTGAAAAACATGAAAAATTTCATATACATCAATTTGGCTTTCAGGATGGTCTTTACAATTGAAGTAAGGACCACCTACTAGTATATATTGAATATTCCACTTGAAATAATTCACAATCATCGTCATTCACGCAAAATGTACACAGGAAGACAACGATACGTTTTTTTACAGACCTCATCGCTCCTTATTTTGATCGTTTCAATTACAAAACCGATTATTTGATAAGAAGATTTCGTGCAGGGAATATGATCCGTAAAAAAAGAAAACATATTTAAAGTACTACGCTCTCTAAACAATCAATAACCCCAAATGTGTTAAACAGAACAAAGAAGAAGAAAAAAAAAAAAAAATCAAAAATTAGGTATATTCTCGAGCACGTATTCGGTTTCCTTACATGAAACCATAATAAAACATAATCGTTTTCGGGCAGAGACATCCGGTAAGGATGTTTTATATGATACCAGATCGAGATTTTATATAAAAAAAACTAGACGCCATAATTGCGGGAAGAGGAGGAGAACTGAATTAAATTAGAAGTGATTAATTTAATAGTAATATTTAAACTTTAAATTGTCTTAATGTGGATACTATTAAAAGAAAACCTATAATTACATGTTTTGTATATCGCAGTCTTGAGTTTATTATACCGTATTGTCACAAGTAAATCATTCTTCAAGTGTACAACAAGGCTTATTATTGGTATGTGGTTCTCAAAGTTTTGTCGTCAGAACTTTCGCCCGAGGAGGGGAATTTGGGGGAAAAAATCCAAAAACTCTAAACGGTCGAGATACGGAATTTGGAATTGCTCTCTCTAGCGGTTGAGATTGGAACTAAGCAGGCGGCGCTAATATTGCACTGAACTGTCTAGAGGTGGAGGTGAAAATGTATCGACGAAAAACAACTCTCCCCTCTCTCTCTCGCGAAACGAAGGAGCGTGTCACGCCCGGCCGTCGCGATTTCGAGTTTGATTTACTCTAGAAACAATATACTGGGCTTGTCTGCCTTTCAGTACAAATTTCGGAATACTTGGAGTGAAACCATGGAGTGAGATAATCGGACTCACTTTATTGTCACCCGCAGTATGTCGCCTTACAAACTTGAAGGATGATTTACTTGTGGTATTATTAAAAGTAATTAATTATAGAGTTGGTTTTTATAATAATATTAAAAGTTTGTAATTAAATTATTGAGTACCAGCATATTATAATAATAATAATATAAAATTTAATATAGGTGTTCGATGACCCTTCGACTAACGCAAATTTAACTAATTAAAAATAATAATATACAAAGAATATTGGAGTGCACTTTTTGATATGAAATAGTGTATGGGATATCCATGGTATATTATATTATTATAATTAGTCAAATTTAATATTTATATTAATGAGTTTATTATAAATATTTAATTTGTTCATTTTAAGGTCATAGGGTTAGGTTAAGTTATTAGAACTCGATATAATATATTTACGCATTATTTTAAGATTTACGAGAGAACAAGAAAAATAATGGGAAATAAAATAGTAAATACTGTTGGAATCAAATTTAAAAAAATTATTTGGGACAAAACTGTATCGTCTTTTGAAACCTTATCTTCAATTGTCAATCAAATGTGAATAGCCCTATCGATCAAATGGTTTGTTCCCATTTCGCCCAAATATTTCGCCCAAAATTATCTATTCCCATTTCGCCCAATCCTACTTCACCCAAACGTATTATCATTTGGCCCAAAATTATCGATTCCCAATTCGCCCAAACCAAAATTTCCTTGTCCCAATTCGCCCAATCCCACTTCGCCCAATCGTTTTATCAGTTAGTAAAGAATTATCTATTCCCATTTCGCTCAACCTAAAATTCCTTTTCCCGTTTCGCCTAAAATTGTTAGGTTGGGTTAGGTTAGGTTAGGTTAGGTAGAAATAATTAAACAGGACGAAGGAACCGATCAAGAGGATTTTGTTCGCATATGCCTTGGGTGTGGATTGGGCGAAATAAGAATTTGGCAAAAATGGAATTATGCGAAATGTGATTTGGCGAAATGGGAATTAGGGGAAATGGGATTGGAAGAAATAGGATTGGGCCTAATAAATTGGGCTGATTGGGAATTGGGCCAATTGAGTTTGGGCCAATTGAGATTGGGCGAAATGGGAATTGGGCCAAATGTTTTGGGCGAATCGGGGTAGAACCGATCAAATGGATCCTTTGTCGATCACTTGGAAGTCTATCAAGTGGACCCAAATCATTTTTGTATATATCATCTCTTAGAAGTTATTTTTCCTCAAAAATTCAGCTCATATCCAAATATTTTACAGAAAATGAAGACCCAATTTACAACTGTAGACATAAACCTCAAAATTGAAATAAACGTGGCAAAGAATATCAATACGATCTGGATATTAATATAGAACAAATACGTGATGGCAATGAACATCGATTAAAATCATTATTTCGTACGATTCTTTTTAATATTCGGATCAAATATTTGGCCCCAAAAATCCTACAAGACAGTGGTTCAACAGGATCACTCGCGCGCGCGCCAGCTCAAACCAAAAAACCCGAAATTATTACATCCAGTTTTCATCCTTTTCCCTTAAAAGCGGAAGGCTTCTTAGTTTGTGGTAATTTTTTACTCGAAGATGGAAAATAAAATTCGTACCGGAATTCTGCCCAAAGTAACTCGGCTGCTATTAAATTAAGGAATGAGTTTTTATACGAAAGAAAATAATCGCCACTTAAAAAAATGATCCCTTCCAGGTGTCTCGTTGTAGATACGTTAAATAAGATTGAATGAAGGTTTTTCGAGGGAAGTTAGATTAAGCCGGGTAAACTGAAACTTAGATAAAGCCAACCCTCTGGCCTTTCTCTCTATTAAATATATTAATTTTGATACCGTGGATATGTACATAAGTAACATTTTATTTTATATTTTAATGTGAAATTTCTTAGTCAAGGCGTGTTTCACTGTCACCCAACGTCTGGTCTTAGGCGTCAAACGCCGGCCTATTCTTTTAATGTTAAAACATTACAAGCACAGTCGCAAAAGTTCGATTCTTGGCCAAAAAAATCTTCATTGAAAACTGTTTGCCCGTTAGAGGACCCTTACGAAAGCCATGGCTATGTTTTCGTTAATTGCCACACTTACTATTTTACTTATGACATATAGTATATATAATTTTTCTTGATCATAGGTAATCATTTTATTTTTCATTTTATATTAAAAAAAAATTGAGGGAATATTTTCAAAAATCTCGGGGCGTTTTACCTTTAAACGGTTGGACAGTAATTTTTATGAGGATTTTGCGAAAAAAATGTAATTTCGCAGACTTTCATATAAATATAAAAAAATAAAATACGTTTAAGAAAAAAAAATCATATTTTTCGTCGCCTTGAGATATATTAAATATTATTTATGGTTTTTAAATATTTTATATGAACCAGATTCGACATGGATGAATTTAAGTTTAAGATTTAGATAAAAAACAAACAAGGAACTAACTAACGAATTAAAATATAAATTACTCGTGTCGGTGTAATAAAATATAGAAATTATTTTATAGAATTGTATCCTGTCTTATAATTTTTGTAATTTATCTTAAAACGCGGCCATATACGCTAGCGGCAGCTAAATGTTTGGTTTCTCACAAAATCTCAGGTTACTTAAAGGTTAAACATTCGGTAAACGGCCGGGTTCATCATCATCAAACGGGGGAAAAGAAATCAAAAAAATTTGGGAGAGAAAAAATCGTGTTTTCCCACAAAAATCGCGCCAAGTAAAACAAAATTATATAAATTTGGTTCTATTTCTTTTTACTCGAGGCAAGAATGAATATATTTAAACAATGAATTGGGTGGATTTCAAATCACCAACTTTACAATATATTTCACCTTACTCTATCGTCTATGTATTCAATCTTATTTCGCGAATATTTATATAGTATAACCCCCTTTGTTTTACTATAATCGCTCCCATATCAAGTTAAGAGGGGGGAGGAGATAAGTAGGTTTAAAGTGAGGCGGTCACTGAATTTTCACGAGTTCCAAGTAGAATTTTCGAAGAGATCGTTAAATATATCCAAAAAAGGATCTATTTCGTAGAAACAATATCACAAAAATATATATTTTATAATCTTCGAAATTTAAATGAAAATTCAATGCAATACTACTTCATCACTATGGTCGCGTGACTGTTATTAAGCAGCGTTATTAAGTGAATGTTATTCTGACACGCGATACTGTTTGTTTCGAGCGGTTTTTTGTTCAAGAAAGTACTTAATCCAAAAGGTTTTATATTTTATATGAATTTTATCGTCAATTAAATTCCAGAATCAAAAACCTTAAAAAAGGATTGAAGTTTCTTTAAGCGTCATGGGTTTTTAATATTATGAGAAAACTTTAAAGGGAAACTTGGAGCTAAAAATGGAATCAACATGCTAAAAAAGTTATTCAAGAATTTCATAAAAATTTTTAGACACGTTTTTGGTGTTTAAATTAGTTTTATATAAAAGTAAGTATAAATTCGGACCAATCATATTATTTCAGCCTTCAACGGTGCTGAAATGTCCTAACATTAAAATAATAGGTCGGCATTTGATGCTTAAGACCTTGACCATCAAACGCCGGCCTATATTCTTTAAATGATAGGATATTACAAGCTCTTTTGAAGGCTGAAATTAATATGATTGACCCTAATTTATATTTACTTTTATTCAAATTAAGAAATTAAGTGTCTAAAAATTCCGAAAAATTCTCGAATACGTTTTTTGGCATGTTGATTCCGAAAATAAATTCAAAAGCTGTTCCAATTTTAGCTCCAAGTTTCCCTTTAAGCGTCAATTTTAATTGTGTTATGAAAAAACTTTAAATGTAATCCAATAAATGTCTTCGAAAAATGGTGACAGCCTCACTTTAAGACTTATAATTCAGGAAGTAATGGTCGGAATCTCATATTGCTCACTCAATGTTAAACCATCTCTTTTTCGGAAGAGAAACATGATGATGAGGAAGAGAAGGGGATGAAGGATGGTATATAGAGTTTTCTTTTTAAGGCGAGAATCGTGACTCACGAATATCGCATAGAGGAGAGAGATTCCACGCCTGTGTTATTACTAGTTACAGCTTATACATAACTTTTCTCTTTAACTCGCATTAGATGTATATATAGGAGAAAATAAAACGATTTCTCTTCCCTTGTTGGGTAATAAAGGGTTTTTCGGCCACTTTATATAGATCTGGATTAAATCGATTTTTCAATGGAGAATTCTTTAACATAATTGGTATGAGTATTGAGGGTTATCAATCGTTAAATAGCTTTATAAGTGTTATGATTACATAGTTTGTGGCTTTAAAAAGTTTAAAAACTTTTATCATACTTATAGGACTAATATGATATTAATCGGAGAATGCAACCTAACGCGAGTAATTTATTATCGATTTTGTTATCGTTTAAATAGGCCTAATAAACAGGTAAAATATATACAAACAAATTTTAAACTAGAAATCCATTTAAATCTTATCCGCTGGATTCATGGAGTTCCTGAATTTCATCACATTGGAGGGTCATCGACCAATCAAATGTAATTGGAAGTCCCATGGAGATCTCGCCTTAACGACGGGCATTTGTTCATTGGTCTTTGACCAATCAATGTCAAGAAATTCAGCATCTCTATGAATTCAGCTAAGCCTATTTCCGGGTATGTTTATAGTTTAATATTTGTTACTGGTGTGGGCCTATTTAACCGATAAGGAATCGATAAAAAACACTTGTTGTTCGGTTGCATTCTACCTTTAATGGATCTGAATATTATATGTTTAAAACTATATCCAAGTGATGTCTTGGGAAAATAATTAATCTAATCCTTGAGTTTTAGTAAATAGTTAAAAACTTATTAATCCCCGAGAACTAGAATTGGATTGTGGTGGAAAGATGTTCAAGTGTTTTCCACCAACATTCTTAATTCCTCCCTAGACTTAAAGCTTTTATCGAAAATGAACTATAAAGTTTTGAGTGTCACAGTCTTCTATGGTGTAAATTTCCCTGATTATCAAAAATAATTATGATTCCCTGTGATTTTTTGAGGCGTTTATAAAAAACTTAAATTAAAATGCTAAAAATACTATAATAAATATCTCGCTCGATTTTTAAGTTTTCTGACCCTAAACTAAAAGCGCCTATATAGTTCGCAACAAGTCTTTTTTAAAAAAGTAGTTCTTGGATATAGATAATTCGAGTGTGCAGAATATTATTAGCCTCTATGCTTGGCAATTTATCTACTAATTTTTAGATAATGATGTTAACTAGTGCCCTAAATATATTTTAATATCAACCCATATAAAATGAATTTCTGTAGTTTTCTCTACACAATCCATAAACAAATGTACATTAATCTCTAATCAAAGCTAGATTAAAACTCTTTTCAATAATCCCAGATATAGTGGTAATCTTATCGGAAAAGGGGTAATCTACTACAAATGATCCTAAATTAAAGGGGTTTTGTTCTTTCAGCCCCCGAGAGTTTTAATAATAATATCAATTGTCGGTGCCTGCCAAACACGATGTTTGATATAAATATATAAGGCGAAGACTAAGAATCAGATTTCTCCCCCTTTTAGATCGTGATATCCCCTATTTTATAATCTCCTCCCCGGCGGCTGACGTCGCGTGACGTAAGTTGAAGGCGGTTTCCCGAAGATAGCCGCGTGCTCGAACCTTTAATATACGCTGCCAAGCAACCTCGGAAGGTAGACCGTAGTATAGGGGCTTCTCTCGGGTACGGGGAGGGTAGGCAAAAGCGCTAGCCTAGGGAAACCGAGGAGGCCGACGAGAAGGAGAACCGAAACGGGGGGAGGGAGAAGGCCGAGGAAAGGTTTTCGCGAAGTTTTTGGCTTGTGGGAATTCCTTTTCGCCGCCAGCCTGCCGCTCTTGCCAAACCACATCGGGCCGTTCCACACGCGCGACTTCTCTCCTCGAGTTTGTGGACCGTCACGCGTGGGACTCGCGACTCACCGGGAGAAGAAGAAAACTTGAGCGACTTTAACGCGAGAAAAAGAAGTTAATTCCATTTCTCCTACGCGAATGGAGCTTCTCTCTAATCGAATCATCCCGAGAAAAGAAGAAACGGTACGAGAAGAGGAAGAATAAAAACTTTTCTTGGTCGGCCGTCCGGTTCGGGATCGAGAGAGACCAATAAGGGGTATACCCCTTTTCCGAAGGAACCACCACCGAGTGTCACCTACCGGGGATTCAAACCACCCAGAGGCGAGATCTCGGGCTTTCCCCTTCGTCACCCCCCTCCCCGAACGTCGCTTTCCCGCGAGGGGTGACGTAACTGACCAGGTGAGGAAAACCATTGGTCGAGGGGAAGACACCCTCTAATGAAAGGTTAATCGGAAAAAAGAAGGAGCGGTTAAGGGGGCTTTTCCTCGGAAGGGTTAACCGGGGCTCGTCTTTCGATCCTTCTCGCGTCACGCCAACCGATCCGTCGGGATCATCCTTCGTCCTTTCGTTTTCGTCTCGCGGAAGAGATATCGCGGCCGCCCGAGCGTCAAAACACTTTTAATCGTCGAGCTTTAATGCATTTACCAGTCTTTCCCAGCGACGGTGTTAAATCGGATCCGAGATCGGGCCGCGATTCCGTCTCCCAGCACGTCGCGGCGTTTTGGCCCGGCCCAGATCGTTCGAAAGTGGAGCCCAGCTCGGGCCTGGACTCTCTCCTGGAGGACCACCACCCCCACCAGCATCATCAGAGGAAGGAACCGGCGTCGGAGAGCCGCAAAAACCTTTACCACCATCAACATCATCATCATCACCACCACCACTCTTCCACCTCCTCCTCGCACTCGCATCATCAAAGAAGCCATCCGGAACCCAAAGTTAAAAGCGTCTCGGGTAACAACAACGCGGGCGCCAAAATGACCTCTTCCGGTTCCAACGCGGCCACCGGCAACTCCTCTTCGTCCTCCAGTTCAACACCCGGAGCGGGTTCGACCCCTGAACTGGTGATACCAGGCGAGAGGACTCTGACCGAAGTGTTAAGCGAACACCCGGGCGAGTTGATGAGGACGGGCAGCCCCAATTTGGTCTGTTCGGTTCTGCCGACGCACTGGAGGTCCAACAAGACTCTGCCCATGGCTTTCAAAGTGGTGTCTCTCGGCGACGTTAGCGACGGCACCATTGTTTCCATCCGAGCGGGCAACGACGAAAACTATTGCGCCGAACTAAGGAACGCCACCGCCGTCATGAAGAACCAAGTAGCCAAGTTTAACGACCTTAGATTCGTCGGGAGAAGCGGAAGAGGTAAGAACGAAATATTTTCT
Organism: Odiellus spinosus; assembly: GCA_963920705.1. Lineage (NCBI taxonomy): Eukaryota > Metazoa > Arthropoda > Arachnida > Opiliones > Phalangiidae > Odiellus > Odiellus spinosus. The sequence goes on along the minus strand of OY987235.1, from coordinate 12,624,178 downwards.
AATCTTAAATAAATATAACCATATTCTGGTAAGGCACGAACTTATAATCATGAAGTAAATACCGAGATCCATATTAACTCTGTAATACAGTACACGCGTACAACGTACTCGGACCAGCTATCAATTTAATTCAAATAATAATTTTATGGTAAAAAATATATGAAAGTTACCGCGCATGAATTGAAATGGACATTAGTTAAATCGTATAACGGAGGGTAAATTAATCCATGAAAATCAGTTAGATAATTCAAAATTCAGTGGATATTTTTTATACGTAACTCCACAAATAATCCTACGTATTATATAGTTTCAGAAATTAAACACCGATCGCGAGCGTGTACGTGAAGTTAATTTCTACAGGCAATCGGTCACGTGAGTGACCTAACAAGATTTGTTTGATAAAGATACCTACGCGTTCAATTTCTTGAAAAAGGTTTCAGTGGTAAGCCCTTGGGAAAAACTTTCTTAAACTTTTAAATTACCGAAAATTCCGGAGAAGGCGAATCTTACTAATTCGGGTACAAAAAAGGCTCTCGTAAATTGCATTAATATAACCCCTAACAATTACCATCAATCATTAAATTCCCGGTATAAATTAGGCTGAGTATAAATAGGGGAGATAAGTATTTTTCCCTTCATCAGTTAAAAAAAGTGTATTCTTATAATGGATTTGGGAGTACGCGTGCTGGATAGGCGTATAAATGTAACTTCCTATTCACGAAAAAGGCGGGTTACTGAAAAATCGAGGGTTCCTCTTATATCGCGCTCTTTATTCAAATAGGAATATGAAAGTGAAAGTAAATGCTCGACAAACCCCTTCCTTTTCTATACGTATAATATTCTGTCTCCTGAATTAATGTATGCCTATACGAATACCGATAAGGCAATAATAAGCTTAATTGATTCTCTACACCCACGCACTCTGAGTCAATAGAACTCCCCCTATTCCATTTATTTCACCGTTTTGATTGATGTCAAAGGAGCTCGTGAAAGTTTTGAAGAACAATTACACTGATTCAGTTTAAACTGTTTTAAGGCGTAACTAAATTAATATTCTCAATAATTTCTTTTTTTTTCTGTTGAAAAGAAGCTTGCAAAACTTATCCTTAAGGGATATTCTTCTTGAGAATAAAGACACCGTATTTAATTCGACAAAATAGGGCTAGTTTTAAACCCGCGCTCTTTAGTTTAAATATAAGCAAACTTAGTTTTAATACCATTAAATTCGTTAATTATCGTTTTAAATTAAAAAAACAAATTATTAAAAGAGTGTTTTAGAAAATGAACAAATCAGTAATTTTCAACATCTTCGTTCGTTTGTTCAAATTCTCTTGTATACAGATACATTTTGAATTTTTGATCCGCGGGCTTCATTGACAAAAAACAATAGAGCGGGCCCTTTTGACGCTTCCCGACCGGAAAAACGTTAAAAGAACGGACTCCCGTAACAAACTTAAAACTGTCATCCCTAAACATTCACCTGACACGGAAAGCTATCGAAAGAAGGGGGGAAGACGGAGGGATCCATTTACAACTTTCGACACAGTCAAAACTGTTACAGAGCGGAACGTTTAAGTACCGGGCAACTCCTCCTTCGAGTCTTTTCACTTAAAACGATCATTTAGCGGATCCTTTTCCAAAATACGGGGACTTTCGCGCTTGTTTATGTATTTATATATTTATATTACCCAAAGTAGAAGTCAACCTTACACCTCCTGACTTCTGGTACGGACAATGTCGGTTTTAAAAGGGCCAAACGGTCAAGTAATAAAGAGGGAAAAAGGTTAGGCGACGTGACTAGCGTGACTGGCACACATTTCGCGCGCCCCAAAACTCTTTAGCGTAGGGCTAAAGATTAAGCTTAGGTGTAGAACGCTAAGAGAAACTTGAAACTTGAGAGAAAATAAGCTGGAATAAGCGCGGGATCGGCGGAGGGGGTATGCAAATTTTTGCGTAAAGGTGCCTTCAGAAATTTACAGAGCGCCTGCTTCAGATTGCACAGTTTTAGAGTCGTACCCTGTAAATTTTGTCTAGGAGGAGATCCCGAAATTTAAATGTTTAGTACAAAGTGTACAGTTTTTGCAATTTTAAGACCTCTCATCTTTATATTTTCTTATTGTCATTAAAACTCTTTAATTTAACCTTAAGACGCGAAACATCTTACGAAATGAAGCTTTTTTGCTTATTTTTGTAAACTTGTAAAGTCACTTTTGGGCTTATCGTACGAGTGTGTGAGAGAGAAAGAGAGCGAGAGATATTTAAAAATATAGAAAAATATAAAAAGAAAAGTGCGCGTCGTTGTCGCCGTACGGAAGCCCAAAACATAGAATAATAATGGGAAGCCGCACGCTATATAGCGGTACATATACGGCGTCCAGTGTTATACCTATATAAGTATCAAAAACACGACGACACTAGAGCATAAAAGGGACAAATTGCGACCAACATGTTCCACGGTTAACCCCGAAAGCCTAGCTTTCCCTCACTCTCTCTCTCAACCTTTTTAACAATTAATGAATAGCCTAAACACGGTCCAAACTGAAAATCCTTATTATCTTTAAGTAGTAGAAACTATATACCTTCTAAAACTTTAATCCTTTCTCTTTAGATTACAACCAACTGATATATTTGATAAAACGTAACGTACCCTCGTGAGTTTAAGAGAATCATTTAGCCTAAATTCCAGATGAGATGCGGGTTTAATTTCAATTGGTTAGTAAAAAAGTATGACCCAATTTAAGGGGTTAAACGGGATTAAGTTCGCATTCACGAGCGTTAAGAACTTGAATACAGAATTGTAGCCTCTGACTCCATCCTCGCATACTTTGTAGCCAAAATTCGTCTGCAATTACTTGGGTCACCCCTCTTACAAGCTAGAGCGCTCTATAGCGTTTCTTTTTTATATGAAGCTAACTTCCTAAGCTAGGTTTTGTAGTTTAAGAAGAATAGTTTCGGATTTTAATGTACTATCTATATCAAATATGGGAGCATGAGTTTAGAATTGACACTAAAGCGTGATATATCGCTAATTTTGATAAATGAGCGAAATTATTTAACGCTAATACAAATTTTTTTTAAGACTAACTATGCTTAAATGAAGTCTTTATGATCGAAGAAATGGTTCAAGGAAATTACTTGCCATTAAAATAAGTCTAATTCACTGGTAATCACCTGATTTGCTGGAGACTCCTAGTTATGACGAGTTCTAAAAAGTGAAAAACTAATTTCAAATATTTGTTTGTATTTACTATATAGTGAATTAGGTTTATTTTAATGATAATGAATCGACGAAAATTATACTTATTTATTCTCCCTCGAGCAAGTTCAAAAATTACTGTGATTTGTAAAAATTAAGTTTTCTTAAGTGATTTAAATTTAAAAAACGCCCTAGAACTAAAAAATTCCTAATATTAAAATTTCGGTTACAAACGACACCTTTTTCACACAAGAATGCGCAAATTGTGAATGTAAATTCGCTTTCAATATTATCATATTTGAGCCAGCCATTTAAAAGGGAGCATGAAGTATAATGAAATAAGTAATGTGATAGAAAATCATAGAATAGGCTAAGATAAGTTCAAAACATAATAAAACTTAACAGAACATGTGAATTAATTTTAATTCGTGTTGAATTTTAAGCCTGAATATCCACTTCGAGATGATCATTTTAAAACAATTTATCTGTTTCGAATTGAGCTAAAATGCTTCTCGGCATGCGACGCAACGTTCCAAACGGACTAATGTGTAGAGGGCTATAAAACGCAAGCATAATATTTCTAAAACTTTAAAAATTCATTAAAATTAACAGTTAATATGTTCTGATTATTAACGCAAATATGTTCAGATTAGATTTATTGATGACGCTATCAAAGAAATCATATTCTTGATTTCATTATCCCTTATAAATAAATAATAGTTTCATATAGCAAAATTAACAAATCTTTCAACGTATGCGAAATGGGGAGAGCTATTATAATAAAGAAAAGAAGAAAAAAACGAGTTTTTAGGTATTTTTATAGAAGTTTGCAAGAACCAAAAGAAATATTAAATTGGGAAGGGGGATTAAAATTTTAATAAGGGGGAAATATGCCTGCATAATAAATTAAAATCAAATAACTATCATCATTTTTTTCAAAAAGAGTGGGATTCTTCTTACTTAGGCGGAATTATTACAATCAGCGAAACTATTTTCTAAATGAAGTTTTAACATTGCGTATAAATCCGCCCCAATTTTGGCTTTTATGTAAATTATTCTCTCGAAGTAAAGCATAAGAGATATTACAACCCCGAGCGTTTTAATCGAGGACAAGTTTTAGTTTCTCAAAACTTTCAAAACTACCACGCGAAATTTTTTTTTTAATAAATCAAAAATGTAACGTCGATATATCACAGAAATATGTACAATATAATTATATTGTTTGCGAAATTTTAAACTACATTTTAATAGTATCGCCTCAAAATTTGGTAATTTCAAGTGAAATATATAATAAATTAACATTATTAACCTCCCACAGTCGAGATATATTTCGAAATTAATATCCTACATAAATTTCAAGAAACATTCAGTTTCGTAAGCTATTTTTTATGCCGGGGATCTCAAGGAGATGCATTTTTTAGAGTAATCGTGAAAGATACAATTTATAATACTATAACGTAGTGATACTCAATGTTAATCTAAATACATAAAAATAATACGTTTATACTATGAGGCGATAAGGAAGAGGTAATTAAATATTTCATCCTAATTTTCCCCCTCTTAAGATTTCAATAATACGGGTATGTAATTCAAATTGATACGGGTCTTTCGTAACTTGAATTTATTTTTTATTTTTCCCACCTGTCAAGATATGGAGAACTTATTTTTTTAAATATATTTCAAGTTAAGTTCAATTAAAAGATTCAACTAGCGTAGTTTTATATTAACTAATATAATGATTATGTAGAAATAATTACGTTTAATTTGGGATTGTAAATAAGGATCATTACGTATTGAATCAAAAATGATTTATAAAGTTAGTATTTTCTGGTATATACAGATATTATAAATACAAACAACCCCAGTCAACTATTTAGTCAAGGAGTGCCCCCTTAGATGTGTGTTCGAAGAAGACTTTAGTAGAAGCCGCTTATGAGAATTTCCCGCGAAATTATTCCATTGAAGTAAATCAGCAAAAATTCTCGAAGTGGGAACTAGCCTTTATTTGTACTAATGATGATGATTTCTCAATTTCTCTGATATTTCGACAACCCATACGCCTGTAGAAGTGTTTCAACAATCGCACGATCACGTTTAGGAAGAAGCTTACATTCAGGGTGAATATTTTTAATATTTTGCTCTACAGCAAGTTCAGTAAAAATACGTATTTTCAGAAGACGATGAAACCCTCCTTTGAAGTCTACTACTCTAATGTTCCATATAGCGCTCCTCTCTGTATGGGTAAAATTCCCAATTTTACGAGATCGGAGGGGTCCTACTTCATACCCCCCTGTCTAAGGAAAATTGGAAATTCTCTCTCTCCACAAATGACGACGTTTTTTTGAGGAACTCCAAGGCTGCTAGAGATATTCGCTCGATGAACTCCCGCTCCGAAAATATCTACCGTTAGGAGGCGTACGAATCGCGCTTTTTGAAATTAACCCATACAGAGAGGGGTAGACAAGACCCGGGAGTAATAGACTTCAAAGGAGGGTTTCATCGGCTTCTGGTATTTTATAATTGCCATTGTCGAAATTTTAAAAATAAATTCTCCTCAATACTACGTCATCACTATGGTCGCGCGGCTATTGTATGCAATACAGTTGATTCTCGCGCGTTCTAGCACGTGATAAGGTTGCTTTCGCGCGGTCATTTTCGTACAAGTACTTAATACAGAAAGTCCTACCTTTCCTATGAAAATTATCGTTAATTATGCTACAGAAGTAAACTACGTTATATTTACAATTGCTTGTATATTTTTGATTATTTTGAAATTTCTTAAGAACGAGTAAACCCAGAGTTATAAAATTTCCAATATGGCATTATCTATGTAACAATGTCTGTCTGTCCGACAAAATGAGAACGTTAAACATCATTGGGAAAAGTACTCCATGAAAACTGCCCTTTACACGAGTATTTACTACAAACGTGCAGTTTAAAACTTAGTTTATTCTACTCTACAGATTCTACTTGTCATTACAATAAGTCTAATTCACAGGTAAAAATTCGCTGGAGACTCCTGGTTATTGATGAGTTTTAAAAAGTTAAAAACTAATATTGACAGTGTTATCCCTCGTTGAACAATTGTTAATTTCAGATTGATATCATTTAGACGTTTAAAGTTGGTCGAAACAGCGATGTCAATCGACACAAAAACAAGCCCATTATAATCTCTTAATTTTAATAATTATAATATATGCTACTGCAAAGGGGTTTTAAAAAAGAAAAATAAGAGACGTATGTCTTAAAAATCACGACATTCGATATACCGACAACGATTAATTTAATAATATAATAAAAATCTTTAAGATAGCGCGCGGGGGTATTGTAAAGAATATACGAGATGTATTTACATTAAAGTATCATTAGCGGCTCTTGATGATAATAATTAAAGTATATAGCCCTCCACCTCCCCTTCTTTTTCCTTGACTTATAGATACTACGGTAGGCCTATATAATTAGAGAACCACGAGGATTGCCAACCACGCCGGCAAAAACGTAAGAAAAAAAAGTTATAGAAAACTGCTAAATCGTTAATTTCACCTTAAACTTGCAGTAGGTGTAAAGCTAGATGATATTTAAAACTACTTAACAAAAGACGCCGAAAGATGCGCACGCGTTATCAAATCAAAATGAAATTAACTACATACTATATTACACTTTGAATTGGCATTACAACACTAAATGAGACAAATATAATTTCTTTACTTTGAAATAACGGGCGCCTATATTTTTAAATGATATACCAACTCAAGGCAAAATTAACTATATATACACGATGAGTTACGAAATCCTCCGGAATAGGAGAGAATAATAAGTTATTTAGCATACTTAAATTAAAGGGATAATTAAGACTGGTAATACCCTCTTTAGACGAGCCAAAATTAGCAGTGGTTTAATCAGATTTAAAATAGTTTTACATAACCTTTTCAGATCAATAAACCTCGGTTAATCGTGATTAAACCTCGGTTAATCGTGATTAAACCTCGGTTAAATCTGATTAAACCGGCTAGTTACGCCTCGTCAGAAAAGACTGGTAACCCGTTATTTTATATCCACTCCTTATCATTAAAATACGCATTATTCACTAGTAAAAAAGGTTAAAATATTAAGTCAGGCCTATAGATTATATTTTTGGTTTCATACCTATGATACCTTTGAATCGCCGCCATAATGATGACGTTCTATTGTGGGAAATATTTTAAAAAATTACGAATATGTCGATTTTAAATATGTATTCTTACTGCAGCGTTATTTTTGAAATAAAACTTTATAATCGCGTAATTTTTCTATGACAAATGTATGTATATATTTTGAATATTTTTTTACAATCTTTACAAAAATGCTACACAACTTATGATAAATTCGTGACCGCCTCGATAAGGAATCGATAAAAAAAACCACATGTCGGGCTTCATTCTCCATTTAAAGAATAATTTGTCAAAAATTCCCGCGAGACTCTGACAATATTATTTGACAGTATTGTTTTAACTATAGACGGTTCGGGCGTAACTATGAATTAAACGTCAAGACAGATTGACCACCGAATTCCGCCAACCTTCGGGCGCATATTTTAAAACACAGCTATATGAGCTACCGAAAAAATAAATCCTGGGTAAATTTGATGTATAATAATCTTTTAGTGTACGTAATAATATATAATAATTTAATTCTATCCTCGTACTACGGGGAGGGCTGTCCCTAAGGCCATTTTTTGGTAGCGCGTCTGGGGAGACCTTGGGGTGCGATCCATCGTCTCGCGGGGTCAAATCTGTCTCGTATAATAAAACAAAAGGGGGTTCGATGAAGATTATACTTATATATAAAAAAATGCAATTTCATCCCCCTTTCCAAAAAAAAAAAGAAAAAAAAGCCACAGCGTAAGGAGAAGCTACCTACTGGGCGGCGGCTACGGTTCTGTAAGGACCATAACTATAAACGGGGAGATATTTAGGAGATTTTTATTTTTTTTTTATTATCAGGTGCTATCAAATTTACCCGCTTTTGAAATATACATTATAGTTGTTCGCCTTAACGTGCAACGAGTACTTAAATTGTATATTTTTATTCTCTCGACTAGCAATATCGCTTCAAAATTGTCTAGCATTAGTCTACATGCATGGGGAGGACTCTGGTATTCGGTCATGTTTAAACTGCAGGTGAAATTGATCAAGTTTTATGACGCCCTATTTTAAATATTCACGTTAGTTCTTATGCGCAAATAACAACCGATTTAACTACGTGTTAAGTAGTTTAATGTGTTTGTTCAAAATGTTTTATAAGATTGGACAACATCTGTAAATACGCCATCATCCCAGAAATTTATTGCACACCCTTAATCTAATATGGAAATTATCGGAATAAAAAGGCGATAATTTATGGTAATTATATATAAACGGTTGAAGGAATCGTGTCAACTGATTTGTCATGTATTTGTAATTCAACTGCCACGTGTTAAGGACACTTTGAGGACCAATTAAAATCTATGGTTGTTTCATCAAAAATTATCTTTCTAACTAACGAATTTTACCCATTAATTAAATTGAAATGCAGATTCTCCTTATGATTTTCATTTAATTAAATTAAGCTGATGACGAACATGATCTAGCAACGAATGAATTCACTAACGAACTCGTGGACAATCAACGTAAGGGAGTTAAAGGCCTAAAATATATTCTGCCTGCCACCCTGGACATAAACTCACATTCAAGGCTTTCCCTTACATTCAGAATTTCCTCAAAACAGGTTTTTGGCAAAGGTCGAGCGACGAAAACGCCGTTTCAAAGCCTAAATTCTAGGGAAAGCCTAGAATAAGGCTTGTTTAATTTCAGGGTGCATGATAGGCATAAGAAATTCTAGGCCTTTAAGGGTTTTAATATACTTTTGGTCTAAATTAAACACGGGAAATTTGGAGCTTCTATGCTCCTAAAGGTCAATGGCGTTTAAATGTCGCAGATGGGAAATGGACTGTTCTGAATTTCTGACCCGATCAAAATTCAATTAGTCCTTTTGTATTAATTGGAAAAATTATATACCTTAGGCTATATTAACACTTTAATTGTAAAAAAAATGAGAATCGTAATGATGGGAAATATAAATTGGTTCTCAGAGAGAATCCATCTAACTAGTCTTATATTTTTTCAATATTAATAACCAATTACTATAGACAATATATAAAAATATTAATATTATATCCTGGGTTAAATGAGAAAACAAAAACGCGCATAATTATGAAAGATGAATTTTACCCCCCAACTTGTCAGTAAACATTCTTAAATTATAAGCATATACCGGTTTTATAATAAATTTCAGCATTGCCATTCCGAACCCCTTCTTTCAATATATTATAGGGGAGGACAGGGGATGCCCACATATAGATTAGAAATGCAAATATCAGGTCATTATTTATACGCGTAACATCATAAGACTATCACGAAAGTTTTTTAAGTGGTGTAAGCGAATTCATCTTGTAGAAGTGTTGAAAATCAATCCCACTATATGTGTCAGAGGAAACTAATCTTTGAACTTAAGTAAGGCTGTCAAGAATTTTTCATGAACTACAAATGGAAGTCGAGTAGCATTTTCGGAAATATCGTTAAAAAGCTACTTAAAATATATATACATATGTCATAGAAAAAATTACCGTGACAGTGAAAATCGAGGGGGCTGACACTAGCGTGTACAAAACTTTTGAACTCTTTGCACTATCAAAGCTGAACTCATAAGAGTTCGAAATCATTGCACTGTCAAGGCTGAGCTCAGTGAACTCAGGTGTACAGCGAATTCAAGAGTGTCTGACCTATCGGTAAAAATACATACATTATAATCACCATTTTTGAAATTTTAAAACAAAAATTCCTTGCAATACTACGTCATCACTATACGTTCTCGGAGCCCACAGTTGATTCTCGCGCACGTAAAATGTTTGAAATAAAAAGAAATGGCTTAAACATCGCTTGTCTGGATTAGGCTTAGCAAATGACAAATACCTATCAGTATGGTTTATCTTGTTAACTTCTAAAGATACATATATAGTTTGAAATTTCGCCAACGGAGACTACTTAACGGCAAGATTCTTAACTCTTCATAGATCCTTGTTATTCTTAAATAATTTCCAAATAAGTTAAAAATTGCTTTCGAGCTTAATATTTGCTTCAAATTTTATTTTTACTGTATGATTAATTAAGCCTATTTAAACGATAAGCAATCACTTGATGACATAATTTATGCTCCCTTCATAAACAATTTTAAAGTTTCCAAAGGGGATTCAATGGAAATTCACTTAAAAACTTACGATATCCGATACTATACGCAGCGTGGATTAATAAACATGGCATTGTTAATCCAATTATGCATATTATTAAAAACAAAAATAGGGGTCTCGATTCGATAAGTCAATCGAAATCCCACGAGATCGAAAAGAACTCGCAGTTATCGTCCAATTAAGACAGTTTAATTCAATCTTAGATTTCAGTTCTTTAAGATATTTATTCCTACACTATTGGAAAGGAGCTCGATTCGATAACCGGCGAAAAGGCCAATTGAATCGAACTAAAATAATGACAAACCCGTTCCGAGTCAAAAGTTATTAAAATAAAATTTGGGGATGATATTTTTGATGGTGGGAAAGCTTTATTATAAAAATCACTCTCAGAGAGATAAAAAAACAAAATGGATAATATCTGCCTCTAATAATATTTTAACGAGATATTTTTCCCCCGAATAATTGGTATTAATCAATCTATTGGCGGTTAAAAATATATTTTTTAAGATCACGGAAAAAATAGTTCAATCAAGGACACGCGCTATAATAATAGCCAGGTGTTTCCGTCACACATTTTTTAGTTAAAAAACTGTGAAATAAGAATTAACACGTCTAAATATTATATTATCAAGCTTCCAAAAAAATCTAACGCGAATATCTGAGGGAAACGATACAAATTAAGTACTGCTGATTGTAATATTTTAAGTATCTTAGGGGACTGCCCATAAATTACGCCTTTTGTATACATTTAAAGTCAATTTAATGTTAATTATAAATGTATCATTAGAGAATAACTAGTATCCATTTAGTCATTAGATGAGCAGGTGCTATTAATATTTTTGGTTTAATTTCAAAGATGAATTAAAAAATAATTAGAAAGTTTTGGAAAAATATTTCTAAATTTATGAGAAATTAAATAAACATTTAAAAAACCTTAAATTTAATTTACGTATATAAATATATGCCTATTTTTGGCTCATTATTGTTACGTTAAAAAGATACTAGACTCTGGAAACAAGTTTGTTTTAATTGATTTAGAATTAAAATTTGCAAAAAACATAAAAACTCCCAAAGGTTTCGAGGTAATTTAAGTTAATTATCAAATTTATTTCAAAAGGATTCAATTGCCGATACGAAAGAATGTTCGTCTTTCAAATAACGCCAGAACTGAAACAGATGTTTTTTTAGAAATATAGCGAACTTCAGCTTTAAATTGGTTCACGCGGCATTTTTGTACGATATTTAATTGGCTTCAGCAACTCAGTTTTCACATCAAAATTTTCTTTGAAACAAATTTAGGCTTAACGAGTTCCGTTCGCGACTTCGTTAATTAACTGAAAATTACCGCGAAACCTTTAGTGAGTTTAGATATGATTTTAATCGATCGAATATCGACGAAACGATATCATCTTTTAATTTTAGAGATATATATTTTAAATTTAAAAGTTTATTTACTTTTTACTACAAGCGACCTTAACTAATAACTACCGATGCATTAATTTTGTTAATACAAAAACCAACAAAAACCACCATGTGCATTCAAATCTTCAAGAAAAAATGTCCTACCCGCATATGCATTTTTCAAGAGAGTACACGTTCGATTCGTGTTTCTAATTCTAATGAATTATTAGTCGTCAACGGTACGGAATTTCAAAACAATTACATCCTTGAGATTATCTGTATTTAAATAATTATGTAGTCCCATAGTCTAGACTCGCGAATTTGTTTATATGGTTATGTTAAGAAATTTATTCTTATCAAAAACTGGCTCTAAAAATGACATGAGCTTTAGTGAGTGATCCAGCCATTATATTTGCATATCGTTAAAATTATCTAGAATATGAGGGATTTTTGGATTACACGTGCCTCGTCACGTGCGGTGAATATTTTAAGATATGTTATCATCGGCGTGTATTTGTTGTTCGATATAATTTTCCTTATAGCGTAATACGGGGTAATATTGGTGTGTCGTAATAAGGCCGATTTCACCTTCGGTAACTACGCGGCAGCTCTATTCTTTTGATGGTGAAATATAGATTTTAAATTTAAATTTACGTAAGTCACGGTCACACTATCGACTTTGAAACAGTTTTAATGAGTTTTGGAAACCTCTAATTGTAAAGATTCTTTGTCAAAAAGTATAATTATTTGCTCAAAAAGTTGATTTTAATATTTAAAATGGTTTCAAAGAGTTTGTTGTCCATGGTGATTATAACTTATAAAATATTAAATTAATTTACGAGACTGCTACTGCATGATTAAATGAAATGATAACTGTATATATTTGCACATACGTATACGTCACTGAATATTGAAATGTCTCAATTTCCGCGATTGATTAGAGAAATATAAAGTTTCCTATTTTCTCCATTCATTTTCAAGGCGAAAGAATGCTCTAATATTTCAGATAGCAAGCTGCTTAAAATTCCTTCATCATCATTATCATTATAGAATTGAAAAAAATGTATAAACGTGTTTCCAAAATGAATTCGGAAAATAAGTCAAAAATATTTCGAAAACTATATATATACATATATTAAACGCTCGTTTAATGTCAAACAATTTAAAGTTAATGACTTTCATACACAGAAAACGTTGAAATAAGCGAAAGAAATCGTATAAGGAAGGGTTCTATGGGTCTATACGTTATTAAGAGACTCCAATTTAAAAAGTATATTACACGGAATATCAAAAAGTATTTAGACACGGCTGAAAAGAATCGCAGTTTCAATGAAAGATTCCCAAAACTAATATTTGATTGCAATTACACAAATTAGGGGAGCATATAAATAAAATAATTGCGTACAAATATCGTTAACTACTTAAATTTGAAATATTAAATTATACTAATTATGAAATTATGTAAATGAGACAGATCTACCAAATAGAAATATTTCACGGAAATACGGAAATATTCTTATCAAGATCATATTGGATATAGCTGTTGTTGAAAAAAACTTGTTTTTACTTCTACGGTGTATATATTTTTTCACCTTTGCTTTGGTTATTTTGCAAACAACTCTTCAACAAATTACCCAGAAAATCGGAGGAGATTATATCGAATATTTTAACTATTTTGAGTAGTTGCCCTTTAATAGGCAAACTTAATGCTAAAGGGAGCATGAAGTAACGAAACAAGTTTATTTGTTATATGGACTTCAAAGATTCATTACTTTTTAACTAGAATATTTGTGTAAGATGTATTAATGACGCGAGACTTATCATAATGCAGGGTTAAATTGAAATTAAGTTAATAATCCCTGTTAATTTGGTAGTTAAGTTCTCATAATATATGAAATGCTAAAATGCAAGCAGATTAAAATATTCAATTTATTAACTAACATAAAAGGATTGTTCCGGTTAAATTAAATTCAAAATTAAACAAAATATAAGTTGCCAATTAGGCATATCTTCAACTTTTCAGCTTCAATAAAGCTGTATAACGAAATTGAAGATATTGCCTAATACGAAATTGATTTATTGGATTATATTTAATCTTTTATTTAGAATTTCGATTATTATTGCACGACTACGTTTCGAAGTTATTACTTCATCCTTGGGTCAATAATTAAATGATTACAAATTTATCATTTTGTATATATACACTTTTTCTTAAAAATAAAAAATAATATACCCTACAAATAAAAAAGTTCATTAATCTAAAACCTCAGGTATATTTAATCTAATTTAATATATAGCGGAAAGTATCTCTAAATAATAATTAATAAATTGAATAATAAAATCTGCGCATTATAGCATTATATACTTTTAACAGGTTTTACACGATATTACCAATCTTTTTAAAGTAATCATTATACCTTTAAATCGATAAATAGAAATTGCTGCATCATATATTGATCGAATTTGATAGAGGTAAAACATAGTATCTAAAAAGCTCTTTTTTTTACTTCGAAATCGTATTCATAATAGTCAGCTTGTTTTGTAAAAGGGGGTCCAAAAAACCTTTCCGTGTATGCAACATTAAACGTGAAAGTCAACGAACGAGACGGGGGTCTAACGTCTATAACGATAAAAGCGATTTCAGTCATTACCCAGGCCGGAAAAGAAAGGGTCGAATAGGGTTAGCCCGATCGGCCAACCTAGGGCTGCATGGTTTACCCTGTAAGGTTTACCATGGCGTCGACGGAATAGATCAAACAGCGTGGGCCAAATTGACCGGCTACAAAAACCATCTCCTATACGTAGCTGTAAGCGCGAAGCAGCAGTCATGCTTTAAAAACTTTTCACCCTTTTGAGGGAGCCCGAAAAAACACTAGCTAAGGGTGAAATAGCTTTTTGTCTTCTTTCGTCGTTTCACTCCATTGTCTATTTCCATAACTAGTAAGCAAAGCGTTCAAAGAATAGACCCGAATACTTCCTATTACATTTTGCAACCTATTTAAATGGGTTAAACCCTACAACTCTATTGGCTTCTCAAATACGATACTAGGAATGGATCGCTGTAAACCTTTCCTTCCGGACCATAGAGTTATACTTGGCAACCCTTTTTAGGGTGTCAATATCAACGCGGCCTTCCCGCTTCGCTCTTTCCTCTTTCAGATTCGTGTTTTCTTTTATATATGTATATGGTATCGGTATAAATGTGTGGGGTGGCCTCCCTTAATAGGTTTCTTTCCACATCTCCCTCCTGTAAGTTCGGCTCACCGAGACTAGTCTGCATTCGGGCGCATTTTAACTCCATAGCATTTTCCCCTCGCTATGAATATACGAGCTCTAAGTGATTGTTAGAGGTCATGATTTATATTTGTTTCATAAATGCCTTTGTACTTTTTCTATATCTACTATATTGGTACCTGACAAAGTACCAAACTGAGCCTAGTAAGACTCGAAACGTAGTGACATCCCTATGCGATGATTCAATGCAAATCGTGTGTTAATTTTAATATTTACTTCATAAATATTTGTAAAATCACTAATATTCTGTAGGCCTAATAGTTAATTTAATAAACAACCAGCAGGACAATTTTTAAATATATATCATACATCGGTACGGTGTATATATGAAATTGTGATAATTATTAAATTAGTTATATATTTTGATAACTTTATTAAATTAAGAAACGTATGGAGATATTACACTTAAGTTTTTATTTAAAAAATAAACATTAACTCCAATGTCTTTGCGTGTTTCTTCATTTAACAAAATTATCAAAATTTTATACTAACGAAAATTCTAGAAAAAACTCTGCGGGGTTCTCGTGAACACCTGACTTCCCTGAGTTCTAGCTTACGACTCGAGTTCTAAAGTTAAGTATCGCCCCATCGATAAAACCTGATTTACTATTAATTGAAATAAACTACAAATAAATTAAAATATTGTTTGTAGTACAAAGCGTTTTATAATTAAATATGTAAATAAATAATAACTTAAGAGTTGGTAATAGTTCGATATAATTACTTCCCTAATCAACATTTGATTAATTTAAAATAATATATTATGTTCAATGTCAATAATCCATCGTTCGTGGTGTGTTCTTACAATAGATTATTAACTTTTATATTCGAAGTTTTATTAGTGTCACTAAACAGGGTATACCGAGATGCTATCATAACTATCCAATTATAAATGACACCAATTGAATCGTATTTAGACGCGTCTCTCTAAGAGTTCAAGAGTTAAAAACCAGCTATATTAACCAATCGAAAAGAAGAGCGGCGAATAGAAAACGTTTTAATTTATTCCCTAACGTACAAAACTAAAAGTGGTTGAAGATGATGGGGATGATTTGGAGAAAAAAATATATAGAAAAAGAGGAAAAAAAGGGGAGAACTAATCCCTGAAGGAAATCCAGTCAGTCGTCAAAACAAATGGGCCTTTATAATATGAAAAAATAAGAGAAGGGGTTTCGGATTCGAGTCAAACGTAAGCGAGCACCCACACCCAAAGAAAAACTTTAAAAACTGAGGAGAGGTTTCTGCGGAACTTTCTTTGCGGTGTAAGTACGCCGAAGGGATGGAGGATGGAGAGAAGAGGATCCTAAGAGGCAGGATGAGGAGCGGGAGCTGAAAAAAAAGAGGGATAGGGAGAAGAGGAGAGAGAGCGAGAGTAAAAGAAAAGGCAGAAAAAAAGTCATCGGGGCGTACCGGCGACATTAGCCTGGTTAGCATTTTTCGCAAAAGCCGCTAACACTTTCGGAAAGGGGCCGCTTACGTAGAACTGATCCGGAGCTGAAGCCCCTTAGCTCGTTTTTCCGCTGCACCAGCTTATAGCGTCGGGAGCTTAAAAACTTTCTCTCGCTCCCATTAGTTCGCGACGACATTCGGGAGCATCGGCGCGTACCGTCGTCGCGCGGGCCCCAATACCGACGGGGCAGAGCCAGAGCGGCTCGCTCGGAGGAGAGAGAGTACATTCTACGCGCGCGCGTGAGCCCATTCCCGACCCCTACCCCACCTCCGAGACTTCGACACTCCAATGGGCACCGAAAAACCCTTTAAGAAAATATTTCAATTCCCGCCGTCAACTCCGCGACCCCTTTAACACCCTAAAAAACAGTAGGACGCGTATATAAGAGAGAGATCGAGAGCGGGGGTGGATGGGGGGCTTAAACCCCTCTACACCCCCTTAAAAATCGTTCCCTTCTTCCGGAAAGCGGGCTCCTGGGGTGGATGGAACCCTTTCTTCACGCCACTGTCTCCATCGCTCAACCCCTTCTTGTAGATAGGAACCCCCAATGTAGAACTTTTTCCTATACCCTTCTTCCTATTTTATAACATTGCGTAAGAACGAGAAAGGGGAAGTTAAAGCTAGAGATAGGGTTATCGAAAAGAGAGACGCTTGTAACAGATCTAAGGAGGAAGGAAGGCACGGAGAAGAAAAAAAGAAAGAAAAAAAGGCTTTTCTAAAAATCCCTCTTCTTAAATATTCATTTATTCGTCGAATTTGGACGAATTCGCTGAGATTTCTATTGAGCTTAATTCGGATACGTTTTAAGTAACACAAGCTAGCTATTATATAGATCGAGGAAAGAAAGAGCTGACTGGATACCTTTTTCACTTCGCTTACCCTTGATGTTTGAAAGAAAGCTTTAAGGTTTATAGTTTTACAGAATATATATGAATTTGGAACAATGTAATATATAATAGTATATTATATATTATTACAAGCTAATATTTTAGTCGTATTAAAGGTTACAGGACAGTTGCGTTTTAGGTAGGTGAAAATTGGCCCATAATTAAGAAATTGTTTTTCTTTGAATTTTTACCGTTGCCTCTAAAAGCATTAAGGGTCTTTCCTACACTAATTTAGGAGCAGATATAAACGCGCTGCGATTGGTTATATTTTCTGCAAAATTGTTAAATCTCTGCTCAGTACTTATTGCAGAGAACTGGACAGAGACAATTCCTGAATTAGGAATTTGTAGAAACTACCAATAGTAAATTTGTCTTCTTTCATCGAATTATACGTTAATTATAGTACCTTCTATTCCTAATGGTCCCACTGCTCCCAGGTGGAACTAGAACTAACCAAACCTAGCTTAACGTTAACGGGAAAAATTAAACCATTTTATGTTAAAAGCATTGCGCGGGAAAAAGAGCTTTCTATTTCAATGAAGATTATTGGTACCGTTAGTGCTGCTAAGTCAAGGTAGAATTACACGTACAATTATATCGATGTTGAGACCTTAATTAACCAAGCATTAAAATAAGTGTGTGGATGTTTTCAGAGAGTTTTATAACAACGGACATTCAATTTTTGTCTTTAACAGGTAAAAGTTTCACTCTGACAATTACGATCAGCACGAGTCCCCCGCAAGTGGCAACGTACAACAAAGCGATAAAAGTGACCGTAGACGGACCCAGAGAACCCAGAAGTAAGATAAAAACCTTTCGTAATATAATAATAATTTAAAATCGATCGGGGTCGCGAAAGGTCGACATTTATAACGAACAGTTCGCGTCTTATATACCAATTTTAAGTCCACAGAGAAAAGTTAGAGCCCGGTGGCTAGTAAAATAACGCTAAAACTTAGTTTTATCCGAACTAGAAATATATACTTTAGAGTCAAAACCACGTAAGTTGGAAGGAAACGGCAAGAAAATACGTATTTTACGCCGTAAAAGTCTTTTTCTCAGAAAGTCTAAAAGTCAAGGCTTGGTATCCTAAAAGTTTGATGAGCATTGGCAGGCCGCACAGGTAGACCTTTAATACCAAGAGTGGTGGACCAAGAGAACCGGTAATAACAAGGCGTATCCCATCTCCCATTTGAAGGACTGTCGCGCGGAAGGCTTAACGGTTTTAAGCTCTTCTCCATCTATAGTTCATTTCACTTTTAAAATACAACGCGTAAGTTACAAAATTACGTTATATATACCTTTACTTCTAAGATACGTCAAAACACTACCTCAAACAAAGCGTTTATATTAGTAGCTATATCATTCTCCGCGTGGACGCGCAACAGTATTTTCCCGACTCTTTCTATCTACAATATACACCGTCGTAGAATTTTTCCAGTTACATTAGCTACCATTAATAATGTAAGGGACGCACTTTGGGACTAGATGACTTTTCTCCGCGTCTCTCGCGCTTACTCGACGTTCATATCCCTAGCTCTCCTCTTCCCGTGATCCGAAGGGATAAGATTTTTATGACTCGATTCCATCCGTAGTAAATTACAGCGTTGGAAAGGGGCCTAAGTACACATATAGAAAACTACGTTTTTGCGAGAGAATTAAGTCCTTTTAAAGATTGCAACCCCAGTCATGAACCA
The DNA here is from genome assembly GCA_963920705.1 of Odiellus spinosus. Taxonomy (NCBI): domain Eukaryota; kingdom Metazoa; phylum Arthropoda; class Arachnida; order Opiliones; family Phalangiidae; genus Odiellus; species Odiellus spinosus. The sequence continues at coordinate 12,604,989 of OY987235.1, read as the reverse complement.
ACTCGCGACAAGGCCCCGGGAAATGATAGGTGTATTTTTCTTGTTTATAGGGAGGGAAAAAGAAGAGATACAAAAATGACCATCTTATATATGACCCGGTGGGCCTACACCCGATTTTTACGAGGATATTGTCAACATTGTCCCCGTTTTGATATTTTATATTTTATATATAGTTCCCTTTTTTTTTTACATGGCCTATAAGGTTCCTTTTTAGTTTCGAACAAAGCTAGAGCGATTGGGAGATTTTCGAAATTTTTAGAAAACAGAGGGATTTAGCGTTGAAACTTTAATTCGAAGTTAATCCCATAAAGGTTGTTTAAAGGGATACCAAACTCTGATTCGAAATGTTGAAACATCAAAACTTACCCAAAGGTTTCGCGAAAATTCATGGTTAATAATGAAAGTTTCAAACAAAATTCGCAAAGCCTAAATCCGTTGCGAATAATGTGGAGCCCCCTAACATGAATTCCCCAAAAACCCAAATTAAGAGGAGGTCCCTCCCGCGACGTCTGCTGACCCATTACTACGTCTGAAATTTTTTAAAGAATAATTGATAAAGACGAAACCTTTGGCGAATTTATATAATGTTTTTACGCATATTTTAACAGTTCGAATCAATTAAAAATAGCTTGTTTTCATAGTCTAGTACCTCTTTAATTAAAAACTGTTTTTTGTTAAGAATAATAAATAGTAATAATATTTTTATACCGGTAATAACATCACAAAGTTGTTATATCTAACTATTTTCGGAAAGATTTTTAGCTTCAGGGTATTGAGTGGAAAAAGCTTTTGAAAATGTATATATAATTTAGAGTACTTATATAGTTTACTTATTTGTAGACAGGCATGGGACAGGTGACGCGAGCGTGGATTTTCAAATATTCAAGAATTCAAATGCCCGCGCACCTATGTTGTATGAATTGAAAAGGAAAAAAATATATAGGCGGTGAGAAAGTTTTGGGGAGCGATAATGTACATTTAGGAAGAGGGATGGAGACTCTATTCAATTATTTCTAAAGGATCTTCACCACCTGCGGCTATCAAAATGGTGAAATTTCCCCAACTGCGTGTCATCTTAAACATCTCCTTCAATTCTCGTCTCCAATTAAGCGATTTAGTCTCATCAAAAAGATAAGATTATTATTTGACACGTATACACGCTTAAAGCCTGAACAAAGAGAATTTGCGGTTAATTCTTTAGTCTTATTTTTCCTATCATAAGCGTATAAAAATTTTAAAATCAAATTTTCAATCCCGCTTCTGTCCTCAAAACTAAATAAAGATCAATTTAACATGATATTTTTAATACGCTTTTATTCTGGGGTGTAATGAACATTAGAAGCGTTCACACTAGGCCTTGGAATCGATTTAAACCGTTTCAAAACGTTTAGCTAGAATCGTGTGAGCAGGAAACGGATTCGGGAACCAGTTTCATAACGATTCGGTTTCAATAACCGATAGATGAAGCTACAATAAATCGATTTATAGGGATAATGTGTGAACACATGACGCTTAAAACGATTCCTAGGGATATACTGGTTTGATTTTACCGTTTCAAATCGATTAAAAAATGCTAGTGTGACCGTAGCTAATATTATTGAATAAAATCAGAAGTATATAAATAGTTCTTAACTCCCTATTCTCGTAATGTTAAAAAGGTGAAATACCACCTTCGTGTGCTAGAGCAGCGTACAATTATAGTCTTGGCCAAAAATCCACCATTTTAATTTTTGACCAAATATTTTATTCGTTAAAGCTATTTTTAGAGCTGGAAAAATTCAAATTAATCAAATATATATATATATCGCGTAATTTTAATTAATTTCAGTTTGACTACATCATAACATTGAATTCGTAACTATAATTTTGGTAATCAAATCACGACCTATGACCGAAGAGTTAGATATCTAAGCCGAAATTTCAATTCCGCGAACAAGGAGAAGGGTAAAACTAAATATATACTCCAAGTGCTTCGGAACCTCTCTGGACGATAAACTCCCGAAACATTATGCGAAGTCGCGGCCGAGTTACATTTCGCGAAGTCCGTCGAGCGAGTCGCCGCGAATTCTCGCCTCGATTCTGAATTCTGATGGACTCACTCGAACATATATACATATAAGTGGAGACCCCTTCCCCGCGCTTTAAAAGATTAAATTTAAATCTCCGTTAAACGATTCCGGTAAACGCGAGAGAGGTTGAGCGAAAAGGACCCCAAAACTTCCGACTAATTAATAAGGTAGACAAGTGCGGTACAACGAGCGAGAGAGTGAAATAGTTATAGAGCGTGAGAGCCGCAAGATCCTATAATGCTCTAATTATATTCTCGGCGGGACCGATAGAATTAAAGCGGCGAACTCGGTTAGATAAAGACGCTTTCGGATTTTCTTCGCTATCGCGTGCCCGGGATTAGCGAGATCCTGATGGCGTCTAAGTTTCTAGGCTAATTGTATATGATATATCGGAATATGTCGAGCCTTTATTTTATATTAGACGTCTTTTCCTTATGGGCCTAATTGCGATTTAGAATAAAAATTAAATATAATTTTGAATGCTGGCGTCGGCCCTTCAATAACGTTGTATAATGAGAGAAAGTGTTTCGCAAAAGACGCTCGGCGTATAATTAGATTCTGATTAGAATGACGAGGAAGTTCGAAATTGAATTTAAATGAGGTTTTGAGATTAATGGTGAACTTTCTGTCGAAATGGGTTTTTGTATACGAAAGAGATAAGACTACTACGAATTTCGCTATTAAGATAAAAAATTTGAATAACCCTTAAAGTTTAGAAGATACGTCTTTTGAAGGTTATGAAGGAGACAAACGTTAAAGGAAAATTATGGGATATACAAATAATTTGACCATAAGGAACATAAGAGATAAATATGAGAATCAACAAATAAGCTAGTGATGAGGTACTAATATAGGGAATATATGGTTTAATTTATAACAAAGGCGCTTCTTTTTAGGCTTGGGAATCCAAAAGAAGGCACAGAATTTAAAGGTTTGATTAACAACTATGGATGGATTGAGGGTCCTCAATGAGGTACTATGGCATTGGCATACGGTTTAATTTATAAGGGCGCTTCTTTTTAGACTTGGGAATCCAAAAGAAGGCACAGAATTTAAAGGTTTAATTAACAACTAGTTGAATTGAGGGTCCACAATGAGGTACTAATGAAGGGCATATAGATTAATTTATAATACGGGCGCTTCTTTTTAGACATGGGACTCCAAAAGAAGGCACAGAATTTAAAGGTTTGATTAACAACTATGGATTGAGGGTCCTCAATGAGGTACTAATATAGGGCATTTTGTTTAATTTATAATAAGGGCGCTTCTTTTTAGACTTGGGAATCCAAAAGAAGGCACAGAATTTAAAGGTTTGATTAACAACTAGATGGATTGAGGGTCCTCAATGAGGTACTAATATAGGGCATTTTGTTTAATTTATAAAAGGGCGCTTCTTTTTAGACGTGGGAATCCAAAAGAAGGCACAGTATTTAAAGGTTTGATTAACAAATAGATAGATTAAGGATCCATCAATGTGATTCAAAGGAAGCAGAAGGATGGTTGGTTGGTTATCTTATTGCAAACAAAAAAATTGGGTTTTAATTATGAGCAGGGGAATGAATACTAGCCATTAGTTAGTGAATTATGCCTAAAACATGAGTATACTAAGCCTACATGACAATTTATATTTTATGCGTGACAACAAGAATTGGTATGAATTGTCTTAAAAGCTATTTAGACAAAATAATAGGGATTATGACTGCATTACGTTTATCTCGAAACTTCATAAATTTCACAATTGTTATATAAAGATATTAACTCTATAAATTTCATATATATTGAATTAAAACTTCTCCATAAACTCATCACATATTTAAATTAATTTATAATTTCATATTTGAAGCCTCTCCATCAATTTACAATTTATTTAAAGCTCCTCCATATGTTTCCGGTATATTTAAAGCTCCTCCATAAATTTCCCATTTATTCAAAGCGCATACATAAATTTCACATATATTTAAAGCTGTCCACCATAAACTTCTATATATTTAAACACCTGATTTTCCATATATTTTGAGATCCCATCGTGTTTTAAAAAACTTCCCATTAATTACACAGTTATTTAAATTACAAAACAAGCTAATTCACAAATTTCTCTTATTTTAAAGGATTCTCCGTAAATTGTCTATATAAACTTCCCAAATATTTAAAGTTTTCCAATAAATTAAATCAATATGCTAAATGTTTTCCATATAATTTGTATTTAAATTTTTAAACCTCCCCTAGATAAAAATCTATGGACATTGTAAAATCCACAATTTTATAACCCAACACGTTTTATACCAAATAGATTTATCTCATGCTCTATAGTTTATGGAAAAATTTGTCATTTCCAACAATTTTGCCTCAATACTAAAACTGTTCTGAATATATACGTTTATATAAGAAGCACTCGAATCCCAATAATAGTTAAGAACAAAAAATTAGCGAAGCGAAACACTTATATATATATATATAAAATACCAAGTATTTATAGTTTAAAGAGGGGCTTGCCCAGGGCGACCGAAATTAAACAAATACCAATCGAGGGTTGGTTTTAATATTTGCCGAATTAACGTCCTTAAGAACAGGTATTATAAAATAATTGACACTTACAATCTCTAATTTATAAAAGGGGCTCCGTTTGGGGTGGATAATAATAATATAATAAGCGAATGGTACACGCACGCTTGAAGGAATTCCCTAACAATCGTCATGGGCCATTCTGGTTAAAAAAGAAACTCTCGACCAAGGCATTCATCATGGTTCACCACATTCGCGGATTTCTATTTATAATATTACAACCGAGAATGGGATTCGAAAGAGGATGGAGGTTGGAAGGGAGTTCGTTATACGTGGCTTTTACGGGACCCGAGTCTTGATTTTAATCGCGAATGAGTGATGTTAGCGGCGCACGCTTCTAAGTATATCGCCACTTAAAACAACATCAACAAAACGAGAAAAACGTTGTCTAAAACCTACGCACTCCATCCAAACGCCACTCTTCCGAGGAATTAGACTAGAAGGAACGATAAAAACGAAACAATGAGACTGTTTTCAATATATGCTGACAGGAATTTGGTCGCGTATATAGTCTTTAAAACGCCTATGTACTTGTACTTCTAATGTCGTTCCTTGAGAAATAGTTGAATCACGAAAGAGGATAAGCTAAGATTTTCGTCGCGAGGAACGCAACAGCGCTTGAAGTCCACTAATTCAAATCCCTTTACACATTAATTAGTTTTAGAGTGTTGAGTCGCGTTCGTGTCTGTCCCCTATCTTTTACCGCGTGATATTCAAGATGAATCTCACTGAAAAGCAATCTTCGCGAACTCCAAACCGTTTGCGCCAGGCAAGGCTCTAAAACGTGTTAAAGTGTAAATGACTCTTGCGCAAAAAATGGCGAGTTTTCTGATATGCGCGCTAAAATTCTTAACCTACAATTTTTGAAGAAAACTTCACCATTTTGCGCAAGTGGAAACTAAGCTATAATAATCTTACAATGTGTTATTTCTGTATCGCCTCTGCTATAACATGGCCACTATAGAGCAGTTGTGCACCTAGCGGGCCAATCTTAGTTTAAATCACTTAGTGCATTTGATTCAAAACGCGTCTTTTATAATTAACTATTATATTGTTGATAGTATCGTATAATTTCCCTAATCATTCCTCGTATCTTTCTCCATTCCCTCGACAAAACAACGAGAACAAGAGACATCTATAATCCGCTTAAACCCGTATACAAGGGTAGACGCGTTTAGTTAAGAGACGTACGTTTATTTAAACCTTATTTCTCTTTTAGAGAGAAATGAATAGAAGAAATTTTTGGACGCGCGGAGCGAGCGATAAGAGAAAAGATACATAGAGCCCCGCGCTGCCGGGGGATTTGTACGTATGGCCTAAAAGTTAAGTTTCGTTATTCAGCGCCGAGATACCAATCAGTTTCTACTAATTCCTTTTCTAAATGCGAGACTATATCTCTAGACCTCGCTATATGGTCGCTAAATTTAGACTATCTCCCTCGCGTATAAGAGGACTATTATACGCTAGAGAGACGGATGCGCTTGGAAGAGGAGAGAGATGGAGAGAAAGAGAAAGGCAGGTCGGAGAAGGAGTTGAAAACTCGCTGGGGTTTTGCGTTTTGCGGGTTTCTACGCGGCTCAAAACGCGACACTGTGGTTCAAAACGAAAAGCGGCCGCCGCGGAAAGAGGAGAGCGACCGAGCGACCGACTCCGCAAAACCGTACAAAATCTGTTTTCGACAAAATTAACCGAAGGGGGTAAGACCCTATAATTACGACTATATGTAAGGTTTTACGCAATCAACTAGATATACACCTTTCCCGATATATTTATAAAAATACGCACGTTTTTTAAAACTGGCAAACGCCGCGGAAAGAAAAGAAGACAAACTCGAAAATGAGGTTGTTTCTGATAAGATTTTTATAAAGAATGGAACCCACTGTTGTATAAAGGTTTGATATAGGATTTTAAGCCGCATGGGGGCACAAAGTCGCCACGAAACTATAATTACCACCCCATTGTTTCATAAAAGAACCACACGTACAAGTCTTCATCCGAACGTATAATGAATGTTCTCTCATCGTATTCCCCGCGCGCGAACAATAACCAGGTTTTTTTTATTGTTATTCGTACAAAACCGCGATTAAATTCTTTCAAAGGGATGTTGAAACAATTAAAAAAATAATAGGCTAACATTCTAACAGATGGGTTATTCAAATTAAGAATGACTTGATATTAATTGATAATGTTTTCAAAACTAAAGGGTGTCAATAACAATATAAGAATGGAAAAATAATACGGCTGAAATTGATTTAGAATCTATCGCACACGCAAGAAATCGATTTCAAACAATTTTGAATGTTTAAATTAATAATTTCAGTTTTTGAAAAAAGGATCTCTTACAACTGACCCCACAAATTTTCAATTTGACCTTTCTAGCGAGAGCGCTTCTAATGATATTTGTATCAGAGTATCCTGAGCTTTAAAGGGAGAATGCAGAGAGACAAGAAATGATTTTTTCATCGATTACTTATGTTTAAATAGGCCTCATCCACTATTGAAAAAAATTACTAATAAATATTAAACTAGAAATAAATTTTTACCTTACTCGGAAAGTAGGCTTAACAAGAATCAATGGAGAGTTTGCTATCTTGTCGTTAACAAGTCTCCGGCCAACGAAAAAAGTGCGCGCCTAGTAAACCTATATTGAAAGGTATTGTTGTAGAAAAAAGGGCGCGCATCTCCCGTGATTTGCGGAATATTTCCTATCTTTCCGGTTAAGTTAAAAATTGATTTCTAGCTTAAAATTTTATTGTAATTTGGATTGTATTAAGTAGATTAAACCTAATTATACATTAACGAATCGATAGAAAAAATACAAACGAGCGATAAGCTAGAATTTTCTTTTAATTACTCGGAAAGTATATGTTTAACAAGAATCAATGGAGAGTTTGATATCTTGTCGTTAACGAGTCTCCAGCCAATGAGAAAAGTGCGCGCCTATAAGCCTTTATTGAAAGGTTTTAATGTTGAAATAAAGGGCGCGTATTTCCCGTGATTGGCGGGAAGACTTATTTCTGGTCTTTCCTGGTAAGTTAAAAAAAAAATTGATTTCTAGCTTAGTAATTTTTAGTAATTTGTTTTGTAGATTAAGCCTATTTATACAATAATGAATCGATAGAACTTACTTGTTGTCGAGCTACATTATCTCCCTTTAAATATATAGCAATGTGGATAAAATATTTTCAAGATGTCCCATTTTAAAATAATTAAATTATAATCAGGAACCGTTGTTAGTCCCTTTTCCAAAAACACTGCTAAACATCTAATTAGATCTAAAATATTCGCCTTGAAATTAACTTAAATACCAACACCATAGCGCGATTGCTTATAACAGTTGTATAAGCGTGCCGGCCAAAGAAATATTACTAATCTATAATATAAATTAACTCTAATTGATTGAGGAACTGTATAATTTTATTATAATTAAAGAGGCTCTAGAAACAAGTTATTTATAATTGCTAATCATAAAAACATTATCAAATCTCGCTAAAAGTTTCGTGGTAAATCGCGATTAATTATAAAAGTAGTGAAATAGTCTCGAAGAAATATCAGATTTATTTCAAAAGGACTCAGTTGCCGAAGTCAATAGTTCGTCTTTGAAATGACTTGTGAATCTAAAGAGATGTTTATTAAAAATATCTCGTGCTTTAGAGTTATACTATTTGAAAGGACCATTTATTTCATTGGCATCAAGTTTCCAATCTAAAATTTCTTCGAAACGGATATAGACTTAGCGAGTCTATAGTTCCGTTCGCGAGTTTGATAATTAACTGCAAATTACAGAAAAACCTTTTTAGAATTTTAACACTTTTCAGTGGCGAGGCAGAATTTTATTATTTTATAATAATCTAGAGAATGTCTACTTTCTAACGGTGCAATCGGTTTAGGGTTAGGAGATTGTAGAGAAACGTTACGGCTATTTTAAGATATTGGTCATTTTTGGAAATTTTTCTCGATTTCTATTAGTGGCGAGGCAGGATTTTATTATTTTAAAATAATCCAGGGAATGTCTACTTTCTAATGGCGCAATCGATTTAAGCTTTGTAGTTTCCAGAGAAATGTTACGACTATTTGCATTTTAATACAGGGCTCATTTTTGGACTTTTGCTCGATTTCTAACAAAATTAGTAGCTTAGTATCAGCTCTGCTTTTTTACGCATAAATCGATTAAAAATTTGGTATCCCTTTAACTAGGCAAAAGTATCGTGGTATAATGAATACAATAAGAAACCTGTTACTGTGACGTAACACGAGCAATAATGAAGTTTACTAATTTCTAATTTATCTTATATCGCAGGGCAACAACAGCAGCTACGAGCTTTCGCCACGGCGTTCGGTCATCATCAGCGACCGCCTTTCTTGGACCCTTTACGGGAATGGGAGCATCTCCGAAGAAAGACGGCCGAGCAATGGGCCCTCGAATTACCGTGTCGGAGAATGGGAACTGGAACCGGGGGAACCGGACAAGGTAAAATCAAATTTTCGCTAATTCATAAAAATCAACTATAACATTCCGCGTCTAAAGCGCATTCCTACAGTAAATCAGCTTCGGGCGGGGGGGGGGGGGGACCCTAAGCTTCTCTTCGTCCCAAAATCCGTTTTATGTGGCAGTTATAAACGAGAGATCCGATCATAGTTTACGTATTGAATAACGTTTAAGTTGGATGGTTCACGAAGGGGACGGACTACGCTATCTCTCTCTCTCTCTCTCTCTCTCGCTCTCTCTCTCTCTGGTGGGTCCAAAATTCCGCTCATTGCCCAAATAACTATCGGATAAACTCTCGAGCGACTCTAACAATAGGAAAAGGGAGAAAACTTTGCTGAGAAAAAAATATTTACTAGAAGCGATCTCAAAGAGAGATAAATAATTATCCTATAATTATTGTTAACGTTGTAGCGAGGGAAGGTTGTCACTTTAGTGTGGAACGTGGAAGATGGAGATTTATGATAAAGGTTTATATATATTATAAATATAATGATTTATAAATTTTTTTTTATAAGTTACGCGATAGACAAATTATGAACACGGATATTTGGGGTGTCCTTCTAGGGCAACGTGAGAAAAATGTTGGGTTTTGGGTATGATTTAAACCCAAAACCTATAAACGGAAGATAAAGGTTGTGGGTTACTTAACAGATTTCATGAACGTGTAGGCGTTTCTTTACACTTATCCCAACATATAGCCTTAGAGATCTAAAATTACCTTAATTTGGTTAATTTAACGTCTCTTTGTAATTTACGGAAAATTATTTGTATATCAATTTGTCATTTTAAATGCGGAACTCATCTTTCACACGCTTCAAAATTCTAATTTCTGACTAAACAACCCCTAACATTCGTAAAAAAGCAATGTTTTTCATAATACGCTTGCCCATTTGATTTTGAATTGATAGGGTAAAGTGACTCAGACATAAAAATGACATTAACATGTCCTTATAATGATGACAAGCAGACTTTCTAGACGATTTTAAACGTCAGACTTTTACATCTTTTAGCAATTGGTTCACTTTTAATCAAAAAAGTTTTAAATTTAAAAAAAAAAAATTAAATTACCAATTTAGAACTCAATATTCCCCTATAGTTTTGCAACAATTTTACTGACTTTATAGAGCACCCGATCCTACCAAATATTAAACCCTATCCGTACGTTAAACCTTATGTCAATCGAGTCCTGGAATTCGTACATCAACACGAGAATCAAAACAATACTATAATTCGCGGCTAGCCTTTGATCGTGAAGAAATCAAATCAATTACACAGCGCCTTGAAGTAATTACGGGTAATTACGTCCTTAAAATCATTGTTAACATAAAAGGCTCGTTAGAAAAAACAAAAGACCTGTTTTTATTCATACTCAGGTTATAAAAAAAGGGAAGAAAAAAAGAAACGGAGGTGTATAATATTATTTTAAAAGGAGTGCTCACGGTTTGTTACGTTATACTCGGCGTTATTACTTTGATTACCCTGTTATTACGAAATAAAACACTTGAATATTATAGCTAGCCGCGCGGTCTCTATAAGTTTCGCTTTCAAGGCCGACCCATGCTTGTACGATTCGGGCGCTCCAGGGTTATCCCGATAGCAAAATAAAGAAACTATTAGTTCCGGTAACATTGTTTTCGGTTACTCGGTGTGGTTTTGTTAAAGAAAACCCAGTGTCGGCTAGCTCCTAAATTACTCGAGATTATTAAATTTTGTTATTTCCACGGAGATCTAGCCCGGGTGAAAAAGGCAATTACCCTGTCGTACGGGTAGAAACAAACTTTAAAGAGATACTGAAGTAAACAAACGATAATTTTTCTATAGTCGCATTATTACAGTTCTAACAGAAGCCGATGAAACCCTCCTTTGAAGTCTACTACTCCAATGTTCCATATAGTGCTCCTCTCTGTATGGGTAAAATTCCCAATTTTACGAGTTAGAAGGGGTCCTACTTCATCCCCCCCTGTCTACGGAAAATTGGAAATTCTCTCTCTCCACAAACGACGACGTTTTTTGGACGAACTCCAAGGCTGCTGGAGATATTCGCTCAACGAGCTCCCGCTCCGAAAACATCTACCGTTAGGAGGCGTACGAATCGCGCCTTTTGAGAATAACCCATACAGAGAGGGGTAGACAAGACCCGGGAGTAATAGACTTCAAAGGAGGGTTTCATCGGCTTCTGGTTCTAATTAATGTAAACGCGAGAAAAATTTAAAACGAAATCAGTTTTGAACTAAAGCAGCAAGATTTTCTTGTATAAATATTTATAAACCTTGTTATATGTTAATCAAAATTTCTATCGATCATAAGGGAAACATTTCTTTGACCAACTAGAGAAAAAATAACAGAAAAAATAATTATCGCCTCGAGATGAATCGCAGATGATTTTAATTTGTCTTTGTCAAAAGAAATTCAACTGGTCAAACCCTAACTTAGGAAAATTAATGTATATGGAATTTCACGCATATTTTGCTTGTATTTGGAACTTTTTTAAGTCATATCAAAGCTATTAAACACACTTAAGTATCTCTTTAACCGCTACACTCCAACACACAAAAAACAAGGGCCATTTCAAATTCCCAAATGAGAACCTGAAGCAGAAAAAAGAAATCTAAAGATTATATTAGCGAAAAAACACATATTCAAAGAGAAGGCGATTTTAAAGGGTGCCTTAAAGAGGTTTTTCGTGGAATAGATATCCATTTATGATATCAAAAAAAGAGATCTTATATGGAACCCTGGATGGACCAGCCAAAAAAAAAAAAAAGAAAAAAGAAAGGGAGTCTCGGGGAACCGCTAAAACCTTCTTTTTAAAACTTTGGGGTGAAGCTGAGGGGAGCCGAGGAAAAAAGGTTGGAAGCCAAGTTCGGCCTACCAAAGTACTTGGGCTTCGAAAAGAGTTTTTTTTTATTTCCACGGAATGGGATGACTTGTATATACTTTTTCTCTCCGGTGGGTTAAAAAAATACCGTTTTCTTATCGCGTGGAGACGCCATTTCCTATATACGCAGTTTGGGCTGAGAGGTTTATGCAGAATTACGGCTCGGTCTCGATCGCACCTCCGCTCATACTCAATTCAAATTCGAAGCGATAGTTTTAATGGCATTAATTCGATAATTCAGAGTCGAAACCAAGTTTGGGGGTTGTTATTTTTTAGGCATTGTTTTCAAGAGTAGTTTATAAAGCAGAAATCGATTACTTGCTTTGCAGAACTCTTGGTTCTGGGGTAATTTTGGGGTGGCCGGTGTAATCAATCATGTTCGGGACTTGGTTCTTGAATGATTGGTCAGAATGTGGTTCTCAGATGGGTGGTACATGACTGTAATCAATCATAATGATCACTTGTATCGTAACTGTCATACATACTGTTAGAAGTTTGTTATTGGATGATTTGTTACTGTAAAATATCATGGTACTTGTGCATGGATTAACTTATGTTATTGGGTTCGTTTGAGATGGGAGAACTTATCGTTTTTGAAGAATTCGCGCGGATAAATAGGGGTCACATTAACCAGCTTGAACCTGACACAAAGTGATAGAAAGAAAGAACTAAATATGGAGATGCCTAGCTAGCTTGGGAAGATAAATAAATTTGATTCTACATGTGGTACTTGCTACGTAAATCTATATGGTCCAAGCCTAACTATACGTTTTGGGATTATTTATAACTGAAATAAATAGAGCAGAGTTTTGAGCTCTTTAGGTCGAGTTCGATTTTAAAACTAAAGTTAGGCAAACGATACTTTCAAATGAGAACTTGGCTTAGCCGAGAAGAATAGATTGTGTATTATGGAAACAGACGCCGGCCAAGTTCGGGAGCGCCGCAGCCTAGCGCCCTAGTGTAATAATAGACCACAAGCCAAAGCCTCAAATGATCCCATACCCCATCCTCCACCCGCAACTCCAGCGAGCCTGGCTTCTTCTCCTTTCCTTCTTCAATTTGGGGGTGGCTTGTATACCACCTCTCCCTCCCATTCTACTGAAATCTCATTTGGATGATAATGAGAAAAGGTCGGGGTGATGAATGTTTTAAGGGGTGAAAGGGCAAAAAGAGCCTTAAAAAAAGGGGACCCCAAAAGCCAGGCCAAATATCCTTCCCCTTTCCTTTCCACAAGCACCGAATGTATTTGGCGAGCATCGATAGATCCACGTATATTTGCCTATATGGCATTCTAACCCTAACGCAGCCTTAGCCTTTGTGGAAAGCCAATTGTGGCTCGAGGAATCTGGGGAATATAAGCGTAGAAATACTTCCCTTTTTGTTTTTTAAACTTCTCTCCCAGATTCACGGATTTTTTTAGCCACTCTACTCACTACGGAAGATTGGGAGAATGGTATAGGAAAAAAAATCCCAGAAAAAACAATGAACTTCGATTACCACTTTATCAACTTCCAAGTTGGAATGAAACATTTTAAGCTCATTTTTTATACGTTTTCCGACCTTTCCCTTCGTCTTCACTCACTCCTAGAGTTTTGGAACGTATATATTTTAAAATAAAAAGGCCCCAAAAACCCCTACTATTAAAATACAGATGGGAGTGAACGCGGGAATTTAAAAATCGGTGGTGCTGATCTCAGCTAAAAAAATCTAAAATAAAAATAAATCTTTAAATCCGTAATTTATGTAAACGTTACCCCCCGTAAACGTAAACCCCCCGGTACACTTTCCATCAAACGGTCATTTATTTCACATATATCGGTATAGTGGTACTCCAAAATCAAATTCGGAAAGTCGTCGAGTAGATAAATATTCAAACTTCAAATAGATAATATTTTAGTCATAAAGATCAACTACATAGTTTTGATCAAAAACAATTTGCAGGATGGCGAATACAGACGAGCCGATTACTAATTCACTTATGGTATACATAAAATTAAGTCCTGCAAACCGCTATTGAACAGAAAGCTAATCAAAAATATTTATGGTGGAGAGACAAAAGCGCGGTTTACAATAGAGACTAAAACCGTTATTAACCGTTTTGAAAAGGTTGAAAAGACAATTGTAGATGAAATTATTGGCTCATAAAGTTTAACTGAAACGGTTTCAAAAAGCTTTTAAAATCTCTGGTATGAACGTGGCTAAAGTAGCGCGTATATGTATTTATTTACCGACAATATCTAAATTATGAAAGCCGAGATCAGTGGAGAATTTAATTAAAACGGTCAAATGAATTTAATTACCACCGCCCAAACGTAATTAATTACAAGCGCCTAAACGAATTTAATTACAACCGCCTAAAACGTATTTAATTACCAAGGCCTAAAACGTATTTAATTACCACGGCCTAAAACGTATTTAATTACCACGGCCTAAACGTATTTAATTATAAACGCCTAAATATATTTAATTACAAGCGCCTAAACGTATTTAATTACAAGCGCCTAAACGTATTTAATTACAAGCGCCTAAACGTATTTAATTACAAGCGCCTAAACGTATTTAATTACAAGCGCCTAAACGTATTTAATTACAAGCGCCTAAACGTATTTAATTACAAGCGCCTAAACGTATTTAATTACAAGCGCCTAAACGTATTTAATTACAAGCGCCTAAACGTATTTAATTACAAGCGCCTAAACGTATTTAATTACAAGCGCCTAAACATATTTAAGTAAGCGCCTAAACGTATTTAATTACAATCGCCTAAACGTATTTAATTACAAGCGCCTAAACGTATTTAATTACAAGCGCCTAAACGTATTTAATTACAAGCGTCTTAATTAAAACAGCCTATAGTTTGTTTGGGTAAATTTGGACGCTCTTGTTAAACCATAAACTTATCGTACCCTATTAAATTATTCAATTTAGCCAACATGTTTTATCTGACCGCCCCCAAAAATAAACTCCCTGTCATGTTTAATATACCATCCTAAATACATATTTAATGCCTAAAAATGCAAAAATATTCTGTTTAAACCTTATGTTTAAATATGGAAAAGTCATCACCATACAACATTTCGCCGCGGGCAAAACTCAAACCTTCCAAAAACATTTTACCTTCCCCACCCCCACAATCCCCCCTCTTCATCCCTCCTTCGTAAAGAAATGGCTACTAAGCCTAAACCGCGGCTGATGTTCTCTGAGACGGGTGGCCGCGCTAAGCCTAACCATGCCGAAAACAAGTTAAATTAAAACTCACCCAAAATCTGGACTCAAATGGTTCGGTACTCTTTAAGCGGGAAGTTAAGGCACATTTTTCAAAATTAAATCCCAGCATGAACACTCGATTAAAATCCGATTTCAGGCAATACAAAAATGGTCCATATGAAGGCATAGTAAATAGCAAGCGGTGGCGGAAACTTCGGGCGCCGGGGCTCTAGGCGATAACGACTGCCGCTAAGCTACAACAACGCGACTGTCAAAATCTTCTTGTCGTAATATTACGGAAACGCGAGGCGCTAATTTCGTCGTATCATTAATCAAGGATAGATTAGGCTTCTTTTTGTTGTAAAATCCGCACATAAACGATAGATTAAACGTGATTTAGTGTCAGGATTAACGAGAATACAGCATAATGCTTGTCAACGCTACGTCGAACTTTCGTCAATCGCCGATTGCGGGAGGGGAGATAGGTGGGAGAACAATGCTATACCTACTAAACGCATCAGCTCATAGGCTGAGGGTACGCCGGTACAGGATTTTGCGCCAAATTTTTAATACTATGATGGTTCTAATTTTGATGTAAATTTCAAAATTATAAATACGGTGGTTTTGGGGGGAAATGGTAAATAAATACATAATATAGCGAATTATACTATACTGGGTACTGAGAGAAATCACTCAGAGAGCAAGTTTTACTGATAAAATAGAGCGCTCGCGAGGCAATTTTTTTTGCTGTCTTTTTCGAGAGAGCAACCTACTTTTTTCACTGATTTGACTGGGAGATGCAATATTTTTAAATTTTACGTTTCACCGCTCAGTGCTCTTTCGCGAGCCGTGGAAAATAGGTAGATTTAAGGGCCAAACTTAAGTTTTAGGGTATTTTTGTGATCCAAGAAATAGAGACGTTTAGTGAAAATAGTGAACGAGTGGGAGTCCTGCACTTGTAATCCAAAGTGTGTATACATTTTTGCATAGCCCTTAGGGGGGGAGGTAGCTAAAAATTCGCGAAGTTATACTTTAACATTGCACAATGGGGAAAAGCCTAATTTAGTGAAAAATTGTCTAAATTGAAAAATTCCTTCTGAATTTGACCAAAAAGAGTAAATAAATAATTAACATGGATTCAACAAAATTGTTGAATTCTGATTTTTCCATTTGGTCTATTTGGTTGAATTCTGTTGGAATTTAAATTTGTACCATTTCCCACCAAATTGGTAGAATTACTTTCGTTATTCTATGGGAGCATATTGAAATGAAATATTTCTAAAGATTATATTCACCAGCTTGACTCGAGATATATTAACAAAACCGAATCTACCTAGTCAGTAGGATTGCGAGTCTATACTTAAAGGCACCCTTTTCTGTAATCAGTTTCACCTTAGTACCAAGCGCAATGGTAGTTTCCATTTATATATATCCATAAATGTGGATCCCATTTTTGAATGTGATATCAAATCAGGGTGAAATAAAATATAAGCATTATTTAAAACTAAATCGAAATCAATCGTATATTTCAATTTATTCAAATCTAAGTATATAATTTGGTTTCTCTTATACCTCAATAGCCCGGGGCTGTGTAATAATACAAAAGTCATCTCTCGTTTCAGTTTTTCGGTATCCCACTAGCAACCCTTAGATTCAATTGAAACGCTTTTTTCCTTTCATTAAAATTCAAATTTAGGTAGAAAATCGGTGAGGAGATCGTGATGTTCTTTTCTAAACCAGTATAGGCCTACGTTTTAAAAGGCAAACGCCGCGATAGGTTGGGGAGGAAATAAGATTCTTTTATAATGTCATTTAAGAGTCTAGCCCCACAATCACCCTCAAAAACTATCAGTCGGGAGTGTGGCTTAGTGGCTGCGAAATAAATTTAGTATATTCAGTCTTGAAATGTCCGTGTGTGCAAAGATAAGGTCCTTACGAAACATCATAGTTATATCGGGTAACCTTAGCTTAGTAGGTACATTCAATTCAAGGTAGAATTGATTATAGTTAGAACCAGGTTAAAATTTCAGCACGCACCAAAATAAAGGCTCCATCTTATCTCTATGCTCATAGAGATAAGAATGAACCTAGGTTTCTAAGCGCTCAAATTTTAAACTGGTTGTGACTGTCGGGAAAAGGTATATATAGAGACGAAATTGGCCATTACATTAAAGCCACTAATCGAAAAGACATTCTTTCAAAAGGACCCCTAACTATCCCTTAACCATAAAACGGAATTGTAAAGAACGCTTTTTCTTTCCCGACATTAATGGACATTAAGTAATATATCTATACAAAACTTCGAGGCGCCTTTTTAAAGTGACTCTATCATCACTTTTCTCGAAGGTCTGGGAATTATTTTTTAGCTTTTCATACTAAATTATTAAAAATAAATGTCGAAACTTTACAATTTTGGTTGTTTGAGAAGAGTCTGACACTTGGTCATTTTTGTGTAAGGGAATTTTAAATCCTGCAGATTTGGATATCGTTAATGAATTAAAATAATTTGGTAATTTTTGATTTTGAAAGCTGATTTCTGATTTTGAATGGTAATTTTTGATTCTGAACACTTTGGACCTGTGCGAGGTGGGACTGCCGGTGTATTAAGTACTTTCACGACAGAGACCGTGCCAAAGCGACCATATCACGTAGAAGAACAAGCGATAATCTGTTGGTTCTATATTAATCAACTGACCGTAGTTATAGATACATTATTTAAATTTCATGGTCATTTTCATACCTAATCTACGTTTTAATGAATTTTGGGAAAATTCTATTCAAATTCAATTTGTTTTCATGATAAAATCGTGATAGGGTCACTTTTTAAGGTAACTCCTTTTACTCGAGTAAGTTACAAGAGAAGACAACGAGATTAATTTGAGAGAAGATTAAAACTATTTCAAAAAGTATCAAGGAGCTAAAAGCTTACGTGAAATGTTAGGGTCATTTCGGGGCACTTTTTCGGTAATTAAAAGCGTAGTTTTTATCCGACCAAACCTATTAACGCGGATAAGGAAGGAATAATTAAAAAAAAAAAAAAAAAAAAAAAAAAAATAGGGCGGGAAAAAGGGTTTCGAGATCACTTCCGGCGGCGAACATATATACTTTTAATTAAACGTCGGGAGATTTACGAGCCTGTTTTCCAGGGGAAAATCGTCGACTTTGAAACCGGGTGTGGAATGAACCTATCTTTTTAAATTCAGGTGCTATTATATATTGGGATGCACCGTTAGATGGAATTTTAAATCGTATTAAAGGGTAATCTTAATATCTTTTAAGGATGCAACTACAATGAGATATGTGGGGTTTTATTAGGGGTTTTTTCAACTCAAAATTACCGAAAATTGGTTAGAAAAACATCTTTAAGTTTATTTTTTCTTGAATTGCGAAAGAAATGTGATAATCAGAAACATTTGGTATCTTTCCCTGAGAGGTTTAGGAAATTCCAAAAATATACAAGTACAGATATAAATTGTCATACCAAGAACTCACGAACGAGGACATTGATCAAAATCCAGTACATTTACTCCAAAATACCTTTGAAATTCTTAAAATCCTTTAGAAAATTTTAATATATCTTTCACAACCTTTAAATCGCTTCCCAATATCTAAAATTTCAAAATAAACTTTTAAAATCTCAAAATACCTCTCAAAATTCAAAAATTCATGCCAGAAATAACTTTTGATATAAAATAAAAAAAAAAAAAAAATCGTCGCTATTTTTTCACCCCAGTTTATACGGTCTTTGTACAAACGAGTCCCAAATAAGAAATTAATTATTGTATAATTACCATTATATTATATATATTAAAAGGAGGTTGGGCTGAGTAATGTAGAATGTAGGCCCAATTAATTAAAATTCAGAATCGATATAGGGCTATTCAATCCCTAGATTTTTCTTTTCATCTATGTCTTTTTCCCTCATTTATGAATAATGAACCATTTTATTTCTAACCAATGGCATAGAGCAATTTAGCGAAAGACCCACCTTTCTGATAAATTCATTAAAGAGAGAATTAAGTTTAATATGTCAAACAACAAGTTATTTTTTTAATCAATTCCTATACAATCTTGATATATCTGAGCTAATTAGTCTTTCGAGCTAATCTAGGTGGCGCTATCTAATTCAATGAGTTATCCAATGAACAAGTAAGATGAAAATAAATATATAGAGTAATGTAAATTATAATTTATATATATCAAAATATGGCGAACTTGGAGTTCGCTGTAATTCGGGGAGTGGATAATAGAATGATTTGTTAGCAACCTCACAACAAATAATTTTTTTATCGATTCATCATCGTTTAAATAGGCCTAATCCACCAGTAAAAAAACTACAAACCAATATTAAACTAGAAATAAATGTAAAATTCATGGAGATCATGAACTCCCTGGTATAAGGGCTAGTGACCAATGTCATTGGTCGCTAGTCCTTATACCAGGGAGTACATGATCTCCATGAATCCAGCTAAGCCTATTTCCAGGGTAAGTTTTAAAGTTATTTCTAATTTAACATTGGTTTTTTGTAAACTTTACTGTTGGATTAGGCCTATTTAAACGATAAGGAATCCATAAAAAAAACACTTGTTGTTAGGTTGCATTCTCCCTTTAAAAAAATGGGTATTTAAAATAAAATTTCATAATTTTTTGGGTAAACGTCGTGGCCCGCACTATCATAAACTCTTAACTCGTAGTAAAAGGGAGGGATGCGGATTACGGGGGTTTTAAAATTATGTCTCTTAAAAAAGACGCGGAGGATAAAAAAGCGACAGTTCTGGTTTACCATGAAAACCGCTTTAAGAAAATTCCAAAGAGGGGGAGGAGTCCCAACCATTAACTTCTTATTAAAAATCGGAGATCCCATGGGCGAAGCTGCCATATATTTTAATTTTTATTATTTCTTTCCCAGCCCCCCCTATACGCCTTGGGGCAGTTAAATAGTTTATTATACAGTATAGCAATCGGGATCGTATTCTAGTATGGCGGCGTCAAAAGCTAGATTCGCCGTTTTAATTGAAGTCACAAACATCATTAGGACCCGACTCGAGACTATAAACGAAATTAGTGAACACTAACACGTGTCAATGAGAGATGATGAGCAGACACCTTAGGGCCAAAATCGGCGCATTCCAAGTTTTACGACTAATGCTAATATTATACAGAAAAACAACATACGATTTTCGGGTGAATTAATCTATCACGCTGGTAATAGAATTGGAATGTTTAGAAACTACAAAAATAGGGGCAGGCTCAGAAATATAAATATATATTTCAACTATAGTCTCTTCGGGACCATTGATCCACTGACTCCATAATAACTAAACTGATGCTGTTGCTGTTTATATATTTCGTTTACTTAAACTGGTCCCAGGGACAAGTGACTCTCATTTTTAAATTAATATACTGCTCCAAACAATAAAAAGCTTTTTGACCAGTAAACCCGTGGGATTTATCAGAATGCTATATGGGACCTTAAAGAGAAATTTACAATGCGCCAATAATGCCAAAATTGTTCGGTAAAGATACCCATTTCTGACTTAACTAGTTATAATTTCTAAATGCGCGAACTAAATTAGAATCGAAATTACCATTTGATTTGTAAACTTTGATTTCTTACAACTAGAAATATATAGAGAAAGCTTTTGTTTTAATCTTTTACTCCCGTGCTAACTTCCTAAGCATTTGTTCCCGGTTAAAAAAGGTTTTCGTCGAAGGTTTAGTAAATCTTACAGCTAATTACAAATGCGATACATAATTTTCAGTAATCCAAATATTTTAAATAAGTATGAGAGTAATTTTCAAGAATTTTAAACTTTATAGTTTATTTCTCTCTTTCATGGCAGATGCTCATTGGAATCCCTACGCTGGAGCTTACGGGGCCTATCTAAACCCGGGTGCGTCGTTGGGAGGATCAGGCTTTTCCGGTTCCTATCAATTGGACGGCACTTTGGGAGGGGCCATGACGGGAAGCTTGGATACCAGCGCCGGATCCATGACTCTTCCACAAGGTTGGTCGCTTTAAGAACGTCTTCAGTATTGGTTGTTGTTCAAATTTAGATCTACTTACAGCTCTACTGGACCCGAACAATACCTTACACGCGCTTGCCGATCCAACGGGCGGAAGCACGGCAACAGCCTCGACTTCTTTAAGCAAAAATTCCTTGGACACAGTGTCTAACCAATCCCCTTTGTTAACCGGGACGGACACGACTGCCTTGATCTCCCGGCTAAGCGCGTCTACGACGGGATTGGACATACAAGATACTAAGTTGCCCTTAACGACCAGCAGTTCCAATTACGGTATCCAAACGCCGAGCACCACAGTCTCTTTACTTTCGGGTAACAGCAGCGCCGCCTATTTAAGCCACGCGAGTTACGGTCTACTGTCTTCCCACGGGTATTGCGGCGGAAGCGGAAACGGTAACGGTAGCGCCAGCGCGGCTGGGGTGTACTTAAGTCCCCCCGTGGTACCGCATAGTTTACTATACCCGCAATTGTACACGAGCGTAGCGCAATCCCAGCTACATCCTTCCCTACATTTACTCGGGAACGAATTAAGATCCGCCGTAGACGCCACCTTAAACGCGCAACAACAAAATCAGCCGCAGCAACCGCAAAGAACTGAAACTTTAACGAGCGCTTCTAGCGGGGGCAATAGCAACACGACTTCGCCCTTGGACATTCCCAATCTCAGTTCCAGACTGTTACAAGAAACAGTCGCCACGACGAATCTAACGGGCACTAACGCTCAAACTGGCGCCACAGTCTTGGACCCCTTAAGAGGACTCGGTTCGGTTACCGGAGCTAACGCGGATTCGTCCGTATGGAGACCCTACTGACCGTCTGATCTTAAGAGAGACTTTATAATTTATTTAAAAAAAAATCTGATCATTAAAAAATTTATAGGTATGTTAAGCGAGTTCATTGTCTAAACGTACGTTAGAAAGACTACGCGAAGGCATAAATACCGCAACGTTCGAATACGCGTGACGTTTAACGTCTAGCGAGGTGCTCAATCTAATCTAAATTAAAAGCGTTTGTGGACGAATAATACTGTCATATAAATAGGCCTTTTAAACTGAATCGCCATCGTTTCATTGTTCCGAACTAACTACACTCGTTTTGCAAAATACCAACACGAGACACGAATAATTAATGCGAAGAAAATCACCATTTACTAATCTTCGAACGCCAATGTTATTCCTATATACGCGTAACTAGCGCAAAACCATATGAGAAAACATTTGACCAAAATTCAAGCAATGAATATTTTTAGTAGAATGGAGTAAAACGCAGCCTCCTTCGGCAGAGCTCCCCTACATGTTTTTATGAGTATCACTTGTCATTGACATCACACGAGTTTGACATCAAACTCGACGTCCTCTTTGCTGACCCCCTAGGGGAAACGTGACGTCAATGACAATGACAAGTGGTATTTTCCAATGGATATTTAGTTTAATTTCAGTTTATAAATGTGTATAGCATAATGACGAATCAAATAAGGCCAGAAGTTGAATTAACTTCAGACAATTTAAAAATAAGGGAATCTAGAAATTTGGAGCTTTCAAATCACCCCCTACTTAAATCTGGCTCTTCCTTTGTATTATTTTCTCCATGATTCAAAATTATTATTATTAGTCCACAGCGCGCGAAATGTACAGTCGCTTTAATATTAAGCGTAGAACTAATAAAAAAATAACGAAGGTTGATTATGACGTGAAGATAAATCGACCCGATTTAAAAAAGAAAATATTAAAATTAAAAAAAAAACGTAAGCCCCAGATGATGGGAGGCTTACACATGTATTTATTAAATAGCTAAGGTTTTTCTTTTTTTTTTTGTATATTTCTCGCTCGACTAAAAAACTCTTCTACCATACACTGTTTTATAATGAAGACGGATGACTTTGGTTTAAGAAGTCGCGATAATCTACCCCAGAGACCACCAATATCCCAACTAACTCGGATGGATTAAAATGAATCGAAATAATAAATCTAAATTAATCATACATTGGTAAATTTGAAAAGACTGTGTTTTAAAATCCATGACAAAACCACAGTATAACGAATGATATAATTGGTTTTTATCACGATTATTAAATAAAAAACGTAAAAGTTCAACATAATAGGGTTTTTGTCACAAAACAACCTAATCAAAAATAATTATGTAACATTTTCCCCCCTCTGTATATGGATTACGAAATATAGATTAAAAATGAAGAGTGAGAGAAAATTGTTGGTTTTCTTTATCCGGTTTTTCAAAGATCATAGGTGATTTTATACTTGAAATGAAACAAGGCGCAGTATAGTTACAGTTTAGATTTAGTTTTAATTATTGGCACGAAAAATTGGTTGCTAAATAATTTGGGTTACAGGGAAATAAACAGATAGATGATGCAAATTTTACAACTGACCAGATTTCAATTAAAAAAACTTGGTCCCTTTAAAGATTGCCACAAGAAAGAAAGAAAAAACCCTACCGAAATACACAGATGGAGACTAGAGTCGCGATCACACGAGACTTAGAAACCGTTTTTAACCATTTCGAAAAGGTTAAAATGGTAAATATTCGCGTCAACTGTAGATATCATTTTTTAAAAAATGGGTAAATTTGGTTCTTAAGTCGATTTGAATATTTGAAACGGTTTCAAAGTTGGTGGTGTGAACGTAGCTTAACTCGATCCATATCAATCAGAGCGGATGGTTAAAAAAACTCGGGTAAGGGAGTCAAGACTTAATTGCTTTATTTAACAAAAATATTCCACAAAAGCCTAATATTATTTAATCGAATCGAAATCGATCGACAAGTGGTCCACTTGATCGAATCACAAATTTTATAAAAGTATATTTATTCATTTAAATTTGATCTTCTCCCATCATATCAAATTGATCTAACTCATCACTATGATCGCCAGGCTATAATAGAGCCAACAGTTGATTCTAGCGCGTTTTTCACGCGGTCTTTTTCGTGAAAGTACTTAATCCCGAAAGTTCTACCTTACATTTTAAAGTACAACTTATCGCTAATTACGTTCCATAAGTCTTTCATCGGATAAAACGTAAATATATATAAATTCTCTGCATTTTAAATAAAAAAAACTGTATGAAAAAGCTAAAAACAACCAATTGTGTCGTGAGGGTCGATCATTGGAGAATTTTTTTCTTATTGGGTTGATTATTAAGGAATTGGTTATCGCGTGTCAAGCATATTCAGAAGAATTCGAAGCCACGGACCCGACCAGAATTCTTCGAAGGTCCAGGTTCTTATTGTCTCGACTACTACCTCCACGAGTTACAAGTCAGCTATAACGTTAAAGACTTTTTCATAAACGTCGACTTCGATGTCAAAATTTAACTAATATTTGAATCAATAAGATCATGTTACGATTAATATTTTAATTTTTATGTACTGCGTATTGTGTCGGCAACCGCATATTTGAGGCTATGTCTTGGTGGTTGCCTGCTACGTAGTTGCGAAATAAATTTTATTATCATATGGAATTCGATAAAGTGGACCCTTGGTTGATCGTTTGGAATTCTATCAAATGGATTCAAATCTATATAAATACCCACATGAAATATTTTAATTTCGTCTCTAAATTAACACTTTCAAAGCTGGCATGGGAGAAATTTCAGAATTCAAAACTGTCGACAACCCGTAATATTTTAAATATACCTTATGTCTCAATTTTAAAAGGAAAAGAAAATGCGATTGCAAAGTTAATAATTAATTCTACGAGAGAAAATCATTACTAACAATAAATTAAAACTGACAAGATATACGATTAAAGAAAAACTCTCAAAAAACTCGTAAATCGTAAAAGCTCCTATTTCTTAACAAGCCAATTAGAAGCCTTATCTCGTCACTACGATCTTTTTGGCATTGATCCTGCATTATTTTTTGTACTACAAACGCCGTATAGTACATATTTCGAAATGCAATCTAAAGTATACCGTACTTAATACCGATAAAATATGACTAGAAGTTTGGAAAGATCTAAAATATATATTTTTATATTTATATTTTTGTATTTATACCATCACCGTCACATCAAAATATGGAATATTTAAATATCTTTATTTTATAAGTTGGGGGGAAAGGGGCTTAATATATTCTCTTATATCATAGGTAAAAGGATAAAGATTTGACTAGATTTTTGCTTAATTTGTACAATTAACACAGTTCCACGTTCATAGACTAAATTTGGCTGGAAGGAGGAGATTTTAAAAGGGTTTTTAAAGGTGGAATGAGAAGTAAAATCGAGTGTTTTTTATTGGAGTCATAAGACTCAAATTAGGCTATAATATCACCACTTTAGATGTCTTATATGAAATGATAATTAACAGTACCTTAAAAAATTTAAGTATAGTTTTATCATTTTAAACTCTGTTAAGCCTAATTCTTAGCTAAATACTCAGACTTTTTTAATTCTCATGATTGATTGGCATGGTTTTCATCGGATGGCGCATCCAATCAGATTGTGCGATCTAGTTCATCTCGTTTCAAAATTGAAGCCAACAACGCTAGAAAGCGTGGTTTAATTGGATGCTCAATTAGATGGGCTCTAGAGCCCCCAATCAGGCATAAGGAAAATTCATGTTTGATGCACTAAAGATCATCAAAATTGATCAACCAATTAGAGAGAACGAACTAATTAGGTGCTCTTTGTAGAATTTATATAAAAGTCTAGTTCGCGTTATCTAATTGGATGCGCCATTCGATGATCTAATCATGCATAAAGATAATTCAACATATATGCCTGTTAGGTGTGCTACAGGCAATCAAATGACTCACTCAATATAGTCGAGCTCAACTCTTTCTAGAATTTAAATCAACAACTCTAGTTGGCGTGATCTAATTGGATGCACCATCTGACAGGCCGCAAAGCCACAATCAGCTATAAGGGGATTGTCGAAAAGATCGTCAGTGTTTTTTAAAGATTCGAGGTCTAATTTTGGTACAATGAATTGAACAGAACTGAACTTGATTTTCCATTTCATCCTGCCTTACCCTTTAAATCAAAGTCGGAGGTAATCGAAGATCGGGAATATTTAGGGTTTAACGATTCGGGTTAGGCTTAAAAGGTTTATCACACTTCTTGGGTTAAAGGGTTAAATGCTCCGAATCCGCAACAAGCGGCCACTCGACCCATCCAGTCAGCGATTGTCGTCCTGAGGCCATTGTCTACGGAATATACGACTAGGATCTGAACGCCAGGGAAAATAACGGGTAGCATGGCGTGAAAAGAAGAGTCAGGCAAAGATAAATGGAGGTCCAAGACGGACTGCAACAGTTGCGTCCAAACTTGTTGACGGGCTTCCGAATCCTTCATTTACAAGAATACGTGATTTAATTTACCAAAGTTTCGTAAGTGGTTGTATAAGTGTACGAAAAACATTTCAGGCGAGCCATATGATGGGATTAAAAATGACCGTTGACTAGCAATGATGAGCAAAAACCCCAACGTCAAAATTGCAAGGCATGAATTAAAAGTTTCTCAAAAAAATAACTGGTTGAATGCGTGGTGCGTGAATGTTCCGATTAAAATGGCATTGAATTAAATGAGGAACCAAAAATTGTGCAAGGTTTGGAATTAGGAAGATGAATCCAAGATGATTAGGAATGATTGTAATAAGGGAGATCAACGAAGAAGCAAAATCGACATACATTAAAAATGTACAAATTAATTACGTGTGAGTAAGGAAACTACAACCATATGATTTTGAAACATAAACCAAGGAATGTCAATACAGAACCAAAAACTTCATATATTTTTCAGTTTAATAAACTGATTATGGGTTAGGAAATCAATGGAAAGAACTGGCGGATGTGAAAATGTACCAAAGACCTCAAAAACCTAAAAACTACATACATTCAATATGAAAAAAAAAAAAAAGGATTGTGACACAAGGCAAGCAACGTAAGGAAGGTACTGATGTCGAAATTTACCAATTAACTCAAAAGCCAATAGGGATTTCAATTATTAAATCAATAACCAAAACTATATTCCAAATGTAAAAACTGATCATGATGGGACTTGGGTTAGGAGTGCGTGTTATTACGAAATCAAAAGATGCCGATTTAAAGAAAAGTTACGTATCAATCCGCGATGATAATGTACAATTGTAGGCTTAAATGCAACACAAAAGGCAGCTTAGCAAGCTACCAATGCATACTAAAATGTACAACGGTAAAAGTTACGGTGAAACGTTTCACATTACATCCTAATTTTACTACAAAGTAGTAAATTTAACTATGTGAGTATGGTGAAAATTCTAAATATTACACCAAAGTACTAAAACCAACTACAGTGCAAATTATCGACGCAGCGCATTGTATTACACCAAAAGTACTAAAGCAAACTACAGTGCAAATTCTCGGCAGAGCCCAATGAAACCAAAACTACATCGCGCAAGCAGCAAAACAAAGCGGCGCAATGTTAAAATGAATTCAACCCCATACCCCAATAAGTTGGTCTAAAATGACCAAAAATGTGTTAAAACTCACCCTTAAAATGGAATTGCGTCGTTGTTTCTCGACCTCTTCCGGGATATAGGAATGTTGAGAAGAGCTTTCGGAAGAGGATTTCTTGGTCGATCTCTCTTTGAAGCTGGAAGGTAGCGAGTGTCTGCTTTTTCGTTTCTTGTACTCGCTAACAACGTTATTGATGGTTTTTTCGGTGGCAACGGCGTAAACACGATCGGTTCCGTCGTCAATCTGTGGACTATCCGAATCGGAACTATCCACGCTAGAGCGTCGAAGGGCCGAAATATCTTTCATCTCATCTTCCTGAGATTTTAGACTGCCGCTCGATACGCTCGACTTGCGGTACTCGGCGTATTCGTCCGGTTGCAAAGTTAAGAAAAATATAGGTTCGTCACGTATCTTATCAACGATGGAGGCGCCTTCTTTGTCCAGGATAACGTCCGCGTAAGTGTCGCACAGTTCCGTGAATAAAGTTCTCAGTCGACGGAAACAGTTGGTCTCTTTCCTGGATTTTGTAGTGTCGTTTATAATCGCGTCTGATTCGTTGGAATCTTTTTCGCCTTCTTCCAAGGAATCGCGACTATCGCATTCGTCTTCGTCGTCGCTATTGTTCGAATCTTTTGTCGGCGGTGGTAATGGACCGGCCGATAGTTGTTCATTAACGAAATCGAGATTCAATTCTTCGTGATGAAGACACAGCTCGAACAAGACCAACGCTTGAATGGTCCAACTGATTCCCGCTTGCTTGTATAGATTGGCTGCAACATCCGATTGCGCCACTTTCTGCATCAGAAATTTCAATCCGGGTCTAGCGTCGAAATCGCGCGCAGTCTTGTACGATTCCGATAAGCAAGCGAGAACGCGTTGCAAGTTTCTAGAGTTAAAACGAGCCAAGAAACCTAAAAGAAATTACAATTGATCAAGAGTGAGTGTTGATGGCTATTAAATACAGCTAATTTGTATAAGTTTTGATGTAAACACCGATAGTAAAGGTATATAATTACCGGGTAAAGGAGTCGCTTGACTTTGGTTTTCCCCGTGAAGAGGTGAAGATAGTGGTATAGTGTTTGAAAGCAGGGACGACAAACTGGGTAGCATGTACCTTGTCCCCTGTAGCAATACAGTCGCTAAGGTTTGTAGCAGGACTTGATGAGAGACCAGACCCACAACTACGCTTCTAAAAGGAACCCTGCAAAAGCTCATTCCATTAAAGACCTCGCTTACAGAACTAACTAAATTCTACACCACTTATTAATGCGATAATTTTCAAATAGGGGCGTTCTTTACTTCAGCCACAATATCTAGCTTAACCACTATAAGAGTGTATAATAGTAATATTTACCACAACTGTCTGCCATAGTTGAGATGTCCTAATAATTACCATGAGTAATTGTTCACCACGAAAAAAATATCTCTTAATTATTTACCATAACTAATTGTCCTTCACAGTTAAGATAATTCTGCAGTTAAGTATTGCATTAGTAATTGTCTACCATAATATAGTCCTTCTATTACATAAAGGAGGGAATTGGAACAGAAGTACATCACGACCTAACTTAAGGGTTATGGGATACTAGACTCTGGAAATAAGTTATTTCTAAACGATACATACTGTTAAAATAGCATATGCTAAAAACATGATCAAAACAAAAGTTTCGTGATAATTCGCGGTTAGTTATAAAAGTTTCGAAATTAGACTCGAAGAAATTTCAGATATACATGTATTTAAAAAAGAATCAATTGCTAATGTATTTGAAATGGCGCATGAATGGAAAGGTATTTCTGTTAGAACTTACGAGGGCTTTGGAGTTAAATCGAGTCACGCGACATTTTTATACGATATTTAATGGTTCATAAGTAAGTCTTTTTTATACCATATTTTATTGGCCTCAGTCACTCAAATTTTCTCGAGAATTTTTACGAAACGGAATTAGGCTTAACAAGTTTTTGATAATTAATTGTAAGCTACCTTGAAACTTATGATGAGTTTTTATAATCTTTACGCGTATTTTAGAGTTGAAATCGATTAAAATTACTTGTTATCAGAGTCTAGTACACCTATAAATGTCGACCGTATGATATACCTTATAATAAAAAGCTCTGGGTTGGATGTGTCCTCGATGCCAGGAGGATGCAACAAGAAGACAAAGGACTTGTCACCGCAAGCGGTGTTTTTCTTTTCCGCCCAACTGTTGGAGCTTTGGCAATCCAAAAGTAAAACCTGTTGCGCTAATTGATGTAGCCTCTCGAACTCCTGAGGTGAGCAATCTTTGCGAGCCGCAACTTTGACTTGGCCCACGTCGCCGTATACGTTTTCCGAATCGGTTCGAAAGCAGGCCATTAATTGTTGGACGCTGCGTAAACTCACACGCGACGCCCGCACTAGACACGAGCACGCGATCTCCCATAGGTCAGGGGTCAAGACGTGTCCCGCCGAAGTTAAAACGTGCCTGAGAACGAAAAATTAAAAGAGATTGAATACCACAGGGGTGCTAAAATGGTAAAAACGAAAATAAACCATAATTAGAACTAATCAAATAATCCCAAAAACCTAGAAATAAACGTGTCATTCCAATAAATAATTGGTCAATCTCTTTCTGGAAAACATTGGTCTGGCTTTAAAGCTGTTATTATATAGAACATTTAGAAAGACAGGCTATTTTTTCACCCTATTCTTAAATACCCCCAAACCTTGAAAATCTAATTTAGATTTTATTGGAAGAACACGAGCTCTTATTACGTCACGAATCGTCATTTAAAATCGACACTTCGCGAACTGATAATGATTGATTTCGAGTTAATAATATCTGCTTAAAGGAGGTAAGACATCTCGGGAAACTGACGATAAAACAAAGTAAGTTTATGGAGTAATTAAAAATATTTTGTCTTTCAAAATCTCTTGGATTTAATAATAAAATTTCTTATTTGCACGAAGCATGGTGTATAGTTGGTAGCGTATCGCCCGGAGAGGATTATTTCGAATTGCACAAAAATCATTCACCTTTGACAACAAGACATTCGCCATTAATTCGGTGAAACGGGGCATTTAACAATTTTATAGCTAACGCGATTTTTATACGCGGCGAATAAACCCGCATACATAGGATCATTTATAAAATTCCCGAGGGGTTATATTCTAGTACGTCTTTTTCATATTTATTTCTATCTAGCCAGACATCACACTAGCTGATTTTCGGTAGCTCAAGCTACATATTCGGTCTGCAAAAGAAACGCCCTAAAATAGATTCCAGACCCGATTCTTTAATACACTTATATCTGCACCTCCTCCCCTCATCCTTTCGTAATTTCTTTATAAAGGTATAGTGAAAGGAAATAGGTGTGGTTTGACTTAATAACTTTCGTCTGTCGATTTCAATTGAACCCCAATTTAAAACAATAACAGTCACGGCTGGAAATAATTATCATCTTGATAAATATTATCGAAAACCAACCGTAGAATAATTTATCTTATTTTTAAAAAAATAAATTCCCTCCTGCAAATTAAGAATAGCCAAAACTGGTTACTTGATTTAGGGCTATCAAAGACAATTTACTACTTTCCGGGACTCGAATTGTGAAGAGGCGGCTTTATTAGCGTGTATGGGGTAAAAGGATATTTTAGCCCTACTTTTCCAACAAATATTCGATATCCCATTAAAATAGGAGCAACTTGAATTCTCGCTTGCAATGCATATACACATCACTTAAATTCTAGTCCAGGGTAAGTAGTTACAGCGTAATTAGTCCTTACGCATCCCAAGTGTAATTATCTATCATATTCTTGTTAATATACATATTTTTTGCCAAATTCTGCTTTCTTTCCTAATATTTCCATAATCCCTAAACCCATGGAAAGGATGCCACGTAACAGTTCAGTACAAATCTTGGTTTAAGCAATTTCCACTGATTTGCGGAAACCATTATTTCAGCCACTGCTGTTTTAGGTAAAGCTATTACACTAATTAAAGCTAAGGGATCGTTCGAAGACAAAAAAACTTAAAAAAAAACTTTCGCTGACAAAGCCCCTAGTGGGATTTCGGTGTAGCTAGCTAACTTTGTTGAAGGAAGCGTAATGATTTCCCCTTTTAACACAACAAATTCTGGTCAGGGAGGTTAAAAAAAATAGGTATTTGCCAATAAAATGTTCTTCGGAGAGTCCCACGTTAACTATATGCCTTTGAACAGACCCAAAGCGTTAGTATAAGTTCTACACCTAACTCATAGACTGTGATTTGATAATAAATGGTAAAAAAAATAGTAGATTTTCATTTTTTTAACTTCCCTTTATACTAAACGTAATAGGTTTTCGGCCCAATAAGGGGAAGAAATAGTGAAAAGGGCAAAAGAATGGTTGCAGTGCTAAATGATAAAATAAAAGAGAAAAAGTCAAAAGAGGGGAGGGCAATGGTTAGGTATAAGGGCCAAGCAATTTAACGCTAAATTTACTAAAATATACTGAGAAGGGAGCTAAGAAAAAAATACTGAAACAATTAATCGAACATGCATGCCACATCTCCATCTTTTTTGTGCCTCCCAGAATTTTTTGGCGGAGGTTTTCTAGCTACCGTAAGGTGGCAATTAGCCGGTCGAATTTTGACAGGAATAAAGTTAATAAATGGTCGGTGTGCCGATTCGCGACCAATAATTAAGGCGGCGAGATAGCCCGAGGGCTCTAATGCAGATATATACGGCGCGCGAGCCGCACACTGAATACCAACAAAGGGAAACTTTTATACCACGGAGAACGGTGCGTTATTTAAGCCACGTAGAATGTTAAGATCTTTTTTTAATTATATAAGTTTATATTATAAGATGATCTCAGCGCTTCTACTTAAGACCGAGAAAGACTGGTTATGCAATTTCATTCCTCACGCGCCCATTGTCACTTTTAAAACTACTTATATTTCTATTAAGTTTAACATTGAGTATTAATCCGCCCCAGTTATCGCTACTTTGCAAACTATTCTTGACCAAAAGTATAAAATCTCCGCCTCTTAGAGTCATTTTTTGGATCGTAAAGTCGAATGACAAAATTATGTCAATAGCTTTTTCTTATTTATACTAAAAAACGGAATCGACTGGGTAATTTTTAAGTTGGGGGCAGGGCGACTAAAACGAACAGGTCAAGATTAATAGTTAATTTTTTTCCAAATTATATCGAGCTTTAATTGTGCCCTAACAACTGGCAAACTTCATTTTATAACTGGTGACTTCATTTGTTGCAGTTTTATAGTAATAGTCAAGGACTATTTTCTACTCTTTTCACAAGGATTCTAACTAATTGTTGATTAAGATATTATGATCAGTCAAAATATTTTGTAGCTTACATTTTCTCATTCTATAAGCGAATAAATATATTTCTAACTTGAGAAATAAAAATCATACAACATGTAGATTTCCCTTTTCTCCCATAGACAAGTTATAAAATAAAATTTTATGATTATTTAAATATAAAAGAACTGAAATTTCGCGATAATATTCCATAAGTATACTGAAGAGGCCCTCTAGTTTGTGTTACACCGAACCACTCTCTTCATTAAGTCAACTTGTTGAACTGTAACGTCCTTCAGCAAAGCTAATTACATCTGGGAATTTAATTTCCCCAACAAAAGCCTATGACGGTTGCAATTACGTCGACGGTCCGGGCTTTAAAAAGAGTCTGTGGAATTATCGGGTTTGCTTAAATACCCGGGTTGCCGAGAGCTTTCGGTTATAGATTACAAATGTTACAATATACTATAAATATATTCCATAAATAAAAACTATTTTTCCATGAGACAGGTTAAAAGTTATTTAATTTTTTTATGGTTATGCTGTGTGGCTTAGGTTCATAGTTCCTCATTATGTACAAGAGGTCTTGGCACGAACTATTTCTACATATTAATCGGTAACAGCTTCCCTTAATTTGAACAATAATATAAAAAGATAAGAGATCTAATAGGATGGGTATGTACATCCTCTTTGAATTTCCCTCATCGTGCGTGATAAAAGAATTATAGCTCGATTGTGTTACTCCACAAATGACTTCCTTTCTAAGTTGTTTTAATAACGGGGTACCAGAAGTGGTCATCCGCTTCAAATGGTATACGGAATTTCAACGCGGTGGTATTATACGTCAAGGGGCAGTGAAATCATAGAGAATATATAACAAGGAGTATAGAATGATTGATAAGCCTAATTTTAAAAGGGTGCTTTTCCAGTTTTAGTCTACGTCCAGAGATCTACACCCGAAAGATCTTATTAGCTGGATTAACGGAATATTTGGATTAAATACAAATGTATACGTTCGATTCTTTTGTGCATTGATATAAGCAGCCATGCCAGATATCACAGTTAATGTGCAAAAATAAAAACATTAACCCGAGTAATATTTACAAAATTAACTATTTAAACTTTTTTTTTTTTTTTTTTTTTTTTTCATTTTTTGACAAAGGATATTTACAGTTGAACCCAAATTTTGCAATCCGACCTTTCCTAAACGGTTAAAAACAGTTTCAAAGTTTCTAGCTAAAGCGGCTATAGTGTTTCCAGTGACTTAATAAACCCCAAGAAGCAGTATATTTGATTAAAAATATTTATTTTAGATCTCATGGGCTTTAAAAGGATTGACAATTGAAAAAAAGCCAGAACACAAAGGGCTAAACTCCATCCCTACTTCGCATTAGGCGTGTGACGCCTAACACTTTTGTCCCAGATTAATATCTTTTACCGCGATTAAAATTGAACTGGAATCGAATTTATAGTAAATGGTTTGTATGGGGGGTAATCCCTTTAAAAGAAACGGGCTTAGTGTGAGAAAGGAAACATTTTTTTAAGGAACCTAGAGCATGCCCGAGAGGCTAGTGTATGCCTCCTGAAATGAAAACCGCGTATAAATATAAGGTTTTCAAAAACATTTAAGTTTGGGCGTAGGATTTAAACTAGCAGCGTGTATCTAAAGGAGATACTTTTGAGGCCAATTACGTTATTACGTGGTTTAAAACCGGGCTTTGGTTTTTCTCTCCGATATTTTTTTACCAAAAAACCACAGATTGGTTCGCAATTTTCCCCCGCTTTTACCCGTATGTTGTGTCAGTTACTTTTGACCGGACTAGCTAGGTTTTTAAACGGAGCCTCGCAATCTCGGGGATAAGTATGAACCGCAATATACGCCTCTATTAGACCAAATTACAACCACCAAATTGCTATACGAGAGAGAATTTCTCTCTCCCGGAGCGAGAAAATCGTGAGGGTATCATTCTCAACGATGCGCTAAGATAGAACAGAATATATGGCCATTTCCGTTGGCAAAGAAAAACAAAAGAAATATATGCCTACCTCGCAGCAGTAATATTTTCAAATTAACTTTTCGTAAAGTTTTGAAATTTAATGGCCGGGTTAAAGACCTAAATTACGGTTTATTACCATCAATAATTCAGTTGAATTCATATTAACGTCATTACGTAATGTGGAAAAGCTTATATTTCATTCCCTCTATATCACCATCGTTTTAAATAATTAAGCGAAAAACATCGTCCCTTTTAAAAGGCTAATGAAATTTGATATCAAGTTACCTCGTTTCAATGAAACTTCAATAGTAAAATGTCAAAAATAATTATTCTTCCGTTTAAAATGACGTAGAATGTCAAATGAGAGGAAGAACTTTCTGGATTAAGTAGTTTCACATAAGAGACCGCGCGAAAGCAACAATATCAGTAGAAAATCCACCATACGAGCTATTTGCGACCGACCATAGCGATGACGTTGTTGTGGTAATTTTTATATGTCATATGTATGCTTAAACATTTTCTACTTTTTTTTTTAAAGATCTTTCCAAAAACGATACTCAAATTCCATTTCACATTCACAAGAAATCGGTTGATAGCATAATTTTAATAGGGATGGCCAGTTCGCCCTCGAACACTCATCGAACTGCACCAATTCCTCCAAGAATCCTATTTGCCTCCACCCGCTCACGTTCAAATCAATTTCAAAAATGAAGTTTGAACAGTCGCGGAAACTTAGATCTAGATCTGGCTATGGTGAGTCTGATTTAAGTTGGCCGTTAAACAGTCCAAGGACTGTTAGGCTTAACTTTCACTTCTAAATTGTTGGATTATTCGAACGAAAAATCATCATCATTCGGTTCTACCACTAGGCGAAATGCTACTCAATTTCAATTTGGGAGTTCAACGAAAATCCGAGTTAAGAATCAAACTCGACTTGGCTTAATTTTAAAAACGACTATCCATCGCGATCCAATAATTTTTGATTCAGCGGGCGATTGTTTTAAAAGTGGGATGGAATGATGAGTGTAGTAGCTAGTGTAAATATATCGTATCATATTTTATAGTGACTTTGATCATTAAAGATCTTTCCCGCTTGTCGCTCGGAGATCTTTTTTATATCTTTTCGGGCTTTACGGCGGCGGTGATTTCTTTCCCATACCGCTTAGCTAGACTCCTAGGAATATAGGAGGGGGGGGGGGGGGGTTTGGGGTGGTGTCTTGATCGATTGCCGGCCGATAAACTAATTTATTCGGTAGGCACCGAGAAAGGAGTGGCCGTTCGGTGCCGATGAGTCTCATTTTTGAGTCCCCTCTCTCCATTAAATGTCCGAAAATCATTAATCTAGGGTTCATTCTTCTTACCCATCTTTAAACTTCACTCCCTATTAAGGCTCTAGGAGATTTTTTCAAACGACTGACCGTTTTTTCTTTTTCTTCTATTATAAGAGCGATACATAAATATCAATATCGGGACTGCCTCCTTCTCTCTCCTTGTATATTTATTATTAAATTAATGCTACCGAGATTAGCAGTTTCCTCATTTGGGATAGTCATTAGATCTCTTCCATTAATGATGCCCTTAAAACTTCATAAATCGCGTAAAAAATTTCAAACTATTCAAACTTTTTTAATTTAAAATTTTAAAGGGATAATGAAATCAATAAAGAGAAAAATAGGAGTTTAAAATTAAACTCCAAATTCGTTTATTTTTGGAATCACCATGCATAAAAGTATCCGGGAAGTTTTTAAACTTCCTGAATGTTTTACTACGCAAATGAATCACAATCAATAAGAAAACACGTAATTTTAATCTTTACCCTCCCTTTAAAATCTTTTTTAACTAAAACCCAAAGATTCTACAATCACCCAAGTCTTTGGCTAATATAACAATACGTCAGCAATATCCATAAAAAATTGTTTAATTAAAATGGTCTGCAACCATGTTTAGAGGAAAATTTAACACAAAAAATGTTATATAATTATTAAATTAATTAACGAGACTCTTAAAATCGTTTTTAACTATTTTGAAAAGGTTAAAATGGAATTTTTTTGGGGTCAGTTGTAGAGATCCTTTCTCAAAAACAAATTTTTAAAACTTATTCGCTTGAAAAATCGATTTGAACATTCAAGAACATTCAAGTCGCTAGTGTGAACGTAGCTTTGTTGAAAATTATAAACATCAAATTACAAAATGATATTTTCATATTTTATAAACCAGTTTTGCACAAAAACTTTCATATTCACAATTTAGAGAGCACAAAGATAAAAGTCAAAAACATCCATTGACGAAAAATGAGTTTAGAAGATATATATAGAAGAATATACTAAAATCATTGCCTTCTGATAATAAGATCATTTGGAATCATTAACGCGAATCGTCACCTGAATTACAAATATCCTCGAATTTCACGGAGTCATTTCTTAATTAACAAAATAAAAATTGAACTCATAGCTAGGGCCAAAATAATAGAATGCCCCAAGGATAAACACTAAATCATATAATCTGGGAGGACGTACTGTGAAGAGGAGGATAAAAGTACCAAGAGGATTCACCTTTGCGAAGGCACGTGTTTCTGTCGTCTTTGACACCAGGAGCAGAAAATTAAGTTAGAGAGAATAGACCTTTTAAAAAAAATGTCCTATAAGTTTCCCATCCAGCAGTAGTAGGGCAGGGGATTTTCCTTGGAGTGAGAGGGGTTGAGAAGACAGTTCAAGTGCTGTTCAATTAAGCTCGTCACTTCTTAGGCCTTCATATTGCTGTCGTCTTTGTTAATAATAAACTAAATAAATATAACTTTAAAGTTTAGAAGAAAAATCAGGTCGCGAACAAAATACCAATATAATCCATTTAAATTTCAGAATGCTACGAGACTTGATGCCCCAAAGGCAACTCCCTGAAAAAAAGCTAAAAACGATACTTTTGAGTGTAATCTTGACAGTATAAGATTTACACACTTTTAACCAATCACAAAGAACCACACTTTAGAGGCTTTGGGAGAAAAGGAATAGCCGAAAACCCAACCTGCAAGGGATTTGTTTTAAGGTTAGCTTAACCAAAGAACAGAAAAAAAAAACTTCCTAGTATTAACTTTTAACGAGTGCACGATCCTCTCCTTCACAGTACATCCTCCGAGATTATATATATATTGCCCGAACAGATTGGGGGGAAAAATAAGTTCGATTGCTTTTTTCCTATTTTTATTTCATTATTATTATAATAACTCTGGAAACCAATACCAGAGACTCAGATCTAACCATAGTTTGGTTTACCGACGTACGATGTGGGAAAATAAGGCAATGGTATCGCTTACGGCTTTAAACAAGGGTGGAATGAGACTAAATACGATTAAATAAAAAAGTCATTCCATGAAAAATATAATTGCTAATTAGAAAAAAAATATTTGTCCAACTATAAATTAAAATTATACTCGGGATACTTCACTTTCCGTCTTAGTATTCTCTAAGAATTCTGAAGCACATTTTATGAGTAATAAAATTCATAAACTATAGGTGAATTAACCTAATTTGCACTCCTTTAAAAATAAGATAAACTTGGATTCTAAATAAAAATAATTGTTAAAAAGTGGTAGGACGAAACTAGAGGAATTCTGCGAGAGAACATTTTTCGACATGATCAAATGCGCATTAGCGAAAAGGATGCAGTGATGAATACCGCACTTGACAGGATCTCATTACCTAACTGCGAGATAAAAATTTAATTACAATTCGGGCCCGCTCTTTCTCCAGGAAATCTACCTCTTCTTCCTACTCCCACCCAATTCGTGCCCCTATCTCCTACCAAAACAACTTCTACGCTCTTTTCCAAAAGGGGTGTATTCTTAGAAAAGGCAAAGTTAGAAGGAAGGGATGCGAAAAACAGTTATACTTTACCAGTGTACGACTCATTATCGAAGATATGAGCCTACAGGGTACTTGGGCGATACCCCTATACTTTCTAACCATCCCATCCATGCGAGGGAAAAGGAAGCTCAAGAGCAGAGATGCCATCGAACAGAAAGAGAAGGGTGTTGGAAAAGAGTAGGAAGGGGGATATCGAAATGGAAAGTGACACTGGGCTATTCTCTTTACAAATGTTTGGGATACGTCGCGCTCCTGTCCCCTGATCCAGTCTTTCTCGCTCTCCAACGGGGGGAGGGCAAAAGGGGGTTAGTCCTACCCAC
Source organism: Odiellus spinosus (assembly GCA_963920705.1). Classification (NCBI taxonomy): domain Eukaryota; kingdom Metazoa; phylum Arthropoda; class Arachnida; order Opiliones; family Phalangiidae; genus Odiellus; species Odiellus spinosus. Next base: position 12,565,850 of record OY987235.1, on the reverse strand, counting down.
TTTGAAATATGACCAAGAACCGAGGAATGTCGGGAGCTTAATTCCAGAAATAAATCACAGGGAGGACATTAGTTGTAAAAGCGAGCCACGAGCGCCAATGAGAGGGGATGGATTTAAAAGAGGGAGACACCATAGACAGGATGGTTAAGGGTGCTCGCTGCTTGGTGCTACCACCGTAAGGGGAGGAAGAGTAGCGAGAGAACGAAAGGAATCCTTCACCTTATCGTCTCGCATTTCCAATTCAAAATTCGATAAGAGTTCTACTACCATTTTAAAACTTAAACATTCCCTTCTTCGCGGACTTATATAAAAGTGACTGAGTGACTTTTCTTTGCGAATACGAACTCAAATGTACGATTCCTCCGAGTCACGAAGGAAAGGTTATAGCCTACCCGTATACTACAGAATTACACTTATTTTGATTGGTAAGATATAGCTTTCTGACCAGCAAGTACTACAAAGCTAAAACGTAATATTGATGGTATTACGTAACATAAATGTTACATTTTATAGTCCTGGTGTTATTGAATATAAATTGATTTTATGGGCTCCAAAATATGAATAACATTCTTGGAAATATAGTTACAAAACGATTAATAATTTATACACATTTGCCATATAAAAATTACCACTACATTAAAAAAAATCATTTGCAAATATTTAAAACTTTTGTAAGGGTCTTATATACTGTAAGGGTTTACAGCGTTTCGTGTGATTTCTCACTGGATTAATTATGCTTGAAACGATCAGGCGAGTTTAAAGCGTATACAACTTCTTTAGTGCTTGAAATGGGATAACCTTTAACTTCTGTTATTCATATTTTTTAAGATATTGATTTTTTTGGAATAAATAGCTAATGGATAGAGTTAATCCGTAGATAAACGTTTGATGCTTTATCTATTAGAAAGTTACTCATATTCTTAGAATTCGAGTATAAAACAAAAGAAATACATTTCAAATTTACTTATAATTCGAAGAAAATAAATAAAATCAACCATTTTAGGTTTGAATTTTATCATTTTACAGAAAATTGTCTTAAATTTTCTTATCCGAACGTATAACGGATAATATTCTAGGATAAGGTCCTTTTCGGATTGGATTAATAAAAGGTATACAAACTCCATGCACTAGAGATCTTAGGCGACTTCTGTGTGCATTCGCTGTTAATCACATTTTAATTTTGAAGTTTCTTAAAAATGTTAAAACCCAAAGGTCGAGCCCAAGTTGCTGCCCAACTACTTTAAACCAAGGAGGATATATCCACCTAGTTTCCACGATCTAGACTTCAAACACCTTCGCCAAGTGCAGCGAGTTCGAAATCCCACCCACGAGAGGTGGGGTTAGGGTTATTCATGAGTAGTAAATGGGAGAGGAGGGAAAACTTAAACGGAAAACCATGATTTTAGCCATTTTTAGGTCTTTAAACTTTCTATAAACCCGAAACCACAATTATTCGTTTCCCTATTCTTTATACAAAATAGCCACACACGTGGTTTTGTTATTTACTTTTACCATTGTTTGGCATTAGTGGATGTTTTGTTATTCATCTTTATCTATTACGATCAGTGTCCAATGTTATTGGTCCAAAGTTTTAAAAACCTTGACCGTGAATAACCCTCAAAATCTAAGAAAAATGGGCATAGGCGAAACCAGCTGGGCTTTCATTTAAATCGTTATTTTTGCTTTTTGGTCAAAAACAGTTGTGTTTTGGACTTTAGGTTATTTTCTATGTGCACATGCAGATATTTTCGGTATGTACTATGTAGGCATCATCTTGGATAAAGATGAAGAACGTAGGTTTAAAAAACTAATTTAGGCCTTGGCTACAAGAATTCTCCATAAAATGATGACACAACCATTTTATAAGTTCAATCCACCTCCGTTAATTTCTTTCATTAAAGGTTGATAATATAAAAAATAAAATTTACCTTTTTCTTAAATGGGATGAGTAGAAGCTTGGATTAATAATAGTATCTATTATTAATCCAAGGTAGAAGCGTTACTTAATCCACGGACCGTGTATATACACGGTCCGTGCTTAATCTTAGGAAACTGTAGAAGACACGAGCAACAATCTTTTTGAAGAAGTACTATTGAACTATTAACCCCTAGGCGTACAGCGCCACCTATTTATAGACTTTAAGTAAAATCTAGTAGGTGGCAGTTTAATAAGAATTCTTCCTATGATATTTTGGCATGAATTTTAAACTTGACAGCGAGGCATGATTTTTTTTCTTCTTGGGATTTAGATTTACGTTTAGGATGTTTAATATTGTATTAGCCAATAGTTAAAATTGCAGAAAAAACTATAATTTTTTTGTTAAAGCATGGAGGAAGTGTTAAGTTGTCTAAAAATTTTGGTTACATGTTTAATGCATGGTTAAATCAAATATAAGGACCGAATTTTGGGGTGGATGATTACCCCTAGCTGTCACCATGATGGCGAAAAAGATCCCTACGTCTTAAATAACTAAACTTAGTAGCCCCTCTTAATATATTTATAAAACATTAAAATTAATAAACCGGTCCATGGGACCATTGATACCCAGTTTTGAATTAATAAACTGGTCCAAGCAATTAAAAAACTGATTTTGACTTCTAGACATGTCTTATTTATAAGCATGAGAGGGAATCAATCTGCAGTTTTTGATCAAAAACTGAATTTTTGAATGGTTAAGTTAGGAAAAAAAAGCCTGTGTGTTTTATCAGACGATTTTTCAATTTTCTTTCTACTCCCTTAAAACTTTTAGCCAGCTTTAAAAAATTTAGCCACATTTAGTCCCTTTAAATTGACACTTCAAATGAATTACTCTCGGAAGAGTTAGCCATTTTCTCTAAAAACTCTACTGAAGGAACAATAAAGCTTCGGTACTCACTTAATACAGGCACATCCTAGTCTCGATACAGACTCCACAGCTTGGGCTACACACTCCGTTAAAACCAATAAAAGTTGATGGAACATAAGATTCGCCCCTTTTGTTTCATTCAATATTCCATTTTCTAACCAATAAATTAAAACATCAAGTAAAAACCTTTTAAAATCTTGGCTTAAAGGATAGGCAACCAGACACAAAAGTTTGAAACGCAAGCATGATATTTCTTTGGCAACTTTGTGCCATTGCAGCTTATGATTAAATAAATTTCTCTGATATTTCCAGGTAGTCCAGGTTTGTACGAGCCTTGGTTAAACATTTTGTCCCCGGTTGCCTATCCTTATAAGATTATAAAACTAGTACATACCGGATAAATATATTAAATAGTCCACAATTAAATCGGTAGTTAAACCGCAACATTGTTTAAAGTTGGTTGCGTAATTATCCCAGCCACGATATATTCTAGCTGTGCGTCTCAACCAATTTTGAAGCATTGGAAGCAATAAGTGATTTATACAAATAATTCCAAAATCAGGTCCTGAATGATAAAATTTCAAGAGTAAAAGTATTAGAAATATTTAAAAAATAATGAATACAAAAATATATTTGATATAAAATCTTAAAATGAACCAACCAGGTGTAGATTTGAGGGAATTGAGCAAGGAAAAAAGGGTTTCCATAGTGTGTGGTTGGTATTTCCTTGGGCAAGTAGAAACGGCTCCAACAAGACCTTCAAGAAGAAGAAACCAAACATGCAGGATTCCAGTTGGTGGGTCGAGGGATTCCAACGTAACTGCAGGTTGTAGAGAAGGGCTATTGGTTTGAGATAGGTCATTCGAGGAGTCTTTTGGATAGTGACTTTCTTCGCAATCGAAGGCTAAAATCTCTCCATTTTGGATATTTGAATCAACCAAAATGGGTTCACGATGAACTTGAATGCGATGAGCGGAATTTAAAACTGGACAAGCCGGCATTTTAAACATAAAACTCAAAATCCCAGAACATCGTTCGAGATATTTCAGGGCTGCCAAACATAGATCCAAAGGCCACGGTTCGTTAATGCCCATTTGATCATTGGGGACAAGATTTTGATTGTCTTGTAATTCGGCTAAAAATATGTATATATATGGTAAATAGTTAATTTAAATGGTTGAAAATTCCTACGATCAAAAGAAAAAAAATAAATAAAAATACTTACTCGGTCCCCTTACGTGTTTTAAAAGGCACAGTAGACAATCTACGGCTGCATTGGCGAACACCAAAATATTCTCAGTTCCCAGAAAAGCGTTAAAAACATCCAATACCACTCTTAGATATCGAGCTTGCTCTCTGTCAGTATCAATAGAAACCAGGGATTTCCCTTTCATTTGAGAAGGATCGGATAATCTAACGGCTCTCAGGGCTCCAAATAGAGGCCTCCACCCGGATCTAACATCCGTGGTGCAACTCTCCACAAACTCGCAAATTGAACTGATTATCTGTTCTTGAACATCGAGATCACACAGTTCGAGGCAAAGTAGGTTTTCAAAAGGTTTAAACAGAGCCTCGTTGAAATGAAAGTGAGGTAACTCGGGATGCGAACTTAGAAGAGCGCTGACAATATCGTGAATCGAAGTAACCGCTTGCTTGGAAATATCTTGCTCTTTATGACAAGCGGCCTCGACAAAATGGGGAGCCACTACACTCCAGGCTTTCATAACGTGAATTAAGGGTCTTCCTCCCCGGGCGCAATGTAGCATTACATCTGCTAGACGATTCATTAGCAAGGAATTGGTTTGTAATGTTCGGGCGTGACTTTGTTGCAAGTTCCCTATATTTCCCATCTTTCCGTACGTGCTATTTTGAGCAAATAGCTGCTCTTGACTGGCGCCGCAAAGTTCAGCGAGAAACGTAATAAGAGATGAAAGATTGAGCTGATTGGATGCTTCTTCAAATAAACTGACAAATTCAAAAGAAACAAGCTCAATCCCTAACTGAGGTTTAATGAGATTAAAAATGTGGTGCTTACATATCCACCAACTGCGACAAAGCTTCAACAATCGGTTGAAGTTGCTTGTCCTTTAAAACGCCACCATTCTCATTAGTTTTCTTCAATAAATTACCGATATCTACAGTTTGAGGGTTTCCTCTTCCTGGGATAAATGATAAATCCAGTGGTGGTCCATCTCTACAAAGTTGGAAAATAAAATTACATAATAGTACATGAAACTAATATTTATTTGAAGGGAAAATGATGCATGATTATTAGAGATTTTCTATCAATTTCTAACTTCTTCACTAGGCAACAAAAATTGCATATTTAAATCAATTTTTAACTTTAAAGCAGGCTTAACAAGGATTCAAGGAGAGTTTGATATCTCGCTGTTAAACAGAAAATAAATTGACTCATTGAGTAGCATACTTTATTCGGACAATGAAACTTTAAAATACTAAGCCTTTGCTGGTTAATCGTAGGCTATTTAAAAGTTATCAAACTCCATGGATCCTTGTTAAGCGTACATTTCAGTAAGTTAAAATTTGATTTAAATTGGTTTGTAAAAAACATTATTCAAACGATAAGTAATCTATATTAGAAAATGAATTGTCATTCTTCATTCTCCCTTTAATATGAAAAACTTACTCTACATCACTGGAGGGAAATGGTGGTAAATAAAATCCATTTGGATCGTTCTTTTGACTTTTAGCGGCTTTCCGATTTGCACTAGCACTAACTGGTACCAATGGCGGTTTCCCGTGGACAGAGAAAAAGGAATGCTCCAAACCCATGACGTATAAAGAGGTTCTAAATACGTGTTTCCAGCAATGAGGGCTATGGCTACCTAATTCTAATCCCTTTTTCAAAATAACATCCAGACTTAATATGTGGGAAGGATGCAATCTTAAAGTTTTAGTCCATGTAGTTAGAGTTGACTTTTTCAATCTTAATTTTTGCCTCTTCTTGCTAAGAATGGAATCCTTACTAGGACTCATATTTGGATCTTGATTAACTGGACAAGAAGCTATCGCCAGTTGCGCAAAAACTGCCCCGCAGGATGACTGAAGGCCTAATAAATTGCACAGTTTTGCGGCAATTTGTAAAGCATCCAGACTTTCAGCAACGGCTTCCTTCACTCGCCGATTTTCTTCTTTTGCATTCTCAGTTCCCAATATCAGACCCAAATTATCTGTGATTCCACATTCGTTGGTCCCATTTAAGAGAACTGAGGGAATATTTAATATTACATCCCACGAACTTGTCAGCACAAGACGGGCAAATTTTAATCCAGCTTCTCGGGCTGGGGTGGAATGGATATTAGAAACCGCTCTTTCTAATCGTTTATAATCGCTCAGAAGTTGCCCTCCTTGTTCGGTGCTTCCTAATCCATCCAAATCTACTAAGAGGTTGATCAAGGAGTGGTTCCTATTGTCAACAGGGTTGTAACCCGCCAACTGCAGTACATTCTTGGCCATAACTTGCTGATAAACTTCCGATAACCAAGTTGCTGAGAGATAAACCAAAACCCCGCTACCATGAACCTCCTCGATAAATTCATTCTGTTAAAAGTAAGTTTCAAAAAAAACCTCTTTAAGTATTAAGTCAACCCCTTTACAAACCAAAATCTTAGGGATGGGTGAATACCAAATACCAATTTTCAAGAGTCAAGACGTTTATGATGTTTCACATACGATGTTTCATTGTCTCATTGTCATCATCTACTCTTATAGTTTAAAAATTCTTCGAAATGGATTTAGAGTTCAGCTGGCGACTCTGATAATTTACAATAAATTACTGCAAAAACTTTAATGAGTTTTGATACGCGTTTAATTTTTACTTATATTTTAACAGTCCAAATCGATAACTCTGTATTCTCAGAACGTGTACTATTTTTTTTAACACCCATCCCTTCAAAAATATGGGACAAATAAAATAAAATTAAATTACTTCAGTCATCAAGGTTTTCAAACATTTTCCATCATAATAGGCGCTCTTAATCAGCTTCAAATTTAGGAGTAATGTGCTATAAGTAGCCAGATAGATTCCATCGGCATTAACTATCGTAACTGGTCTCAAATTGTTCTCTTCGTTCTTGGGTCTTTGAAGATCCTGTTTCTTCCACATTCCTGCGGAAAAGACTAACCATTGAAATGGTTTGATTTCAATTAGAGTATTCATGCAAGGAAAATGCAACAATCAATAAAGATAAAAAATAGATCAACAAGGAAAAAGCGAACCTTCACAGTACTTTGACGCAAATTCTTGAAGAGCTTGATCGGCTTCGATTGAACTTTTAACCACCAAAACCGAAGGCAACAAATCAATCAAAACTTCTAAGAAATGCTGAGCATTCTGTCTTTCAAGCTGAGCAAATTCATCGTACGCTTCGCAAAGTCTTTCAACTCTTTCTCTCTCCTCTTTGCCATGATCTTCTTGACCAAGAAGGGTTCTGGGGGCTTTTTCGCGCCGAGCAGTTTCTTCTAGCTCTTTCAGTTTTTCTTCTTCTTCCGTATCTTTATCCAACTGTAATTAATACATATTATCAACAGTCTGATGTGATTAAATTCTTGTTACAATAAAACCTTGTTATTACAAAATTCTGGACAGGGGGGGGGGGGGGGGGAAGAGTTGGTTATATCTGTAATTCCGTTTTAGCTAAGAGGAAAGAATTTTCCCTTGTAAAAATACTCGCTACTACTACTACTGAAAAAAAAAAGTTATACGGAAATATTTCCTTTAAGTTATAACCTAATATTTGAACTCCTATTTTGTTGTATCAAGACTATCTCAAGTTAGATATAGGCCTAATTTTAGCAGACGAATTTTGGTTATAACAAAATTTACCTTAATAAATCAATGAAATATTTTTTTTCTTTTTTTTTTTTTTCAAGCAAAGGAGAAATTTTAGCAGAACTCTGGTATTAATAAAAAGATAACTTTTTCCTTATAACCAGTGACCTTGATCAATGCGTGAGGCTAAGACCTAACAACTAAGTATAACAAACGTAGATCTTTAAACCCCAGAATTTCATTATAACAAGATTTATATTCTAAATCTGGAAAAATAAATTTACTTGATCAAAATCAATTTCATCTTGATCTTCGGGACCTTCCGTAGTTCCGGAAGATATTGACGGTGGATCATCATCTTTGACTGTCTCATTTTCATCTTTCTTTACACTCATCGCTTCTTTCTCGCTCTTTTTCTCTTCTTCGCGACCCTCAACACCATCAATCTCCTCTTCGCAACTCTCAAACTTTTCTTCCGAACTACATGTAATATTATTACGATTCTCTTCGTTAATTTTGTTTTCATTCTCTACACCAGGATCGCTATATTTCTTTTCTAAGGAATCCGAAGCATCATCATCGATGTCTGAAAAGTTGTCTTGAATGCTAAGAGAGTCTCCCTCAAAAAAAACTTGTTGCGTTTCATTTTCCGTGGCATTATTTATTTCGGGAGTTATTTTGGACGAATCTTCTAAAGAATCGTTATCCATTTCTTCTTTGGTTACTAACTTCTCCGTTATTTTGGCTGAGTAATTTTGTGTGAAATTTTAATCTTAAAGTAAAGATAAAAAAGAGGCACAAGGTTATAGTTACAACTGGTTTGTTTGATAATTTCCGCATCCTCTAAGAATTTGTAGATTTTATTGATGTGAGTTACGTGCGCTTCGGACAACCCTTTTCCTTCCATTATTTGTTCCAAACTGTTTAGTAAAGCCAGGATACAAGAAACTGAACCGCAGCAAACAGCCGAATCTTGACTTTTTGAACACTGACTAAGACTGTCAATAATTCTAAAATATAAAAAAGGTTTTATTGGCCCTGGATAGTGAGGTAACACTACGAGACTTCCTTTCTAAAATTACACAGTTCGTACATTAATCTTAGATTCCAGCCAGATTCTGTACGAACTCTGTATTTGGTTTAAAACACAAATTTTACATTTTCAGAAGATCCAAATCGCTTGCCCTTGTATTTTTATTATTCAAATCGTAGAGTGGAGGTGCTGCTAACTGGACAACCAAATCAGGCTTTTTTAAAAGCTGAAAATTTTTCAATTATTAACACTGATGGAAAACAAGTTAAACAGCTTTTAACAAACTTCTTTCAACGCTTTAAGCCCCTCTAATCTATGTTGGGCAGGTGGATAGAGAAGCATACGATGAAATAAAGATGCCAAAACTGCCCTAAATGAACCAACGCTACCAAATAATCGAACTAACTCCGCAGAGAGACTAGAAAAAAAAATATATACGACAATAAGAAATTTAGAATATTAGGATTAAAAAATTATTAATAATACCAACCTGTATATAGTTTTGGCGTTTGTACTTAAACACGAAGGAGCAGCATTCAAACAACCAGAACCCCTTCCCATTTCTCCTTTATTATCTCCAGTGGTATTGGTTTGGGACGTAATATTTTTCTTGTCCGTTTTGGGCGATCCAAGAATGACAATTAATAATGGGCAAAATTCTTGCCAGACAAAATTCACAAACGCTTTCTTGTTTCTAACATCGGGTTTAAGATTGCTCAAGACGCAAAGAAAGCACTGTAGAAGTAATGGTGCGACTATTTTTTCTTGGCTATTGAAAACAAAGTTAATAATTTTAATTAATTTTAAATTTACTTTGGAGAAAAAATTGTCATACTTTAATGATTGTTTAAGCTTGTCACATAAGAACTTTAAAACTGGAAGAATATCGTCCATGACATCCGAAACATTCATATCTATAATGAAACTAGCATTAATCTTCTTAGGAGGCAATCGAAGAAATATTTCTCTTACTTTCGGTGTCAGAATCATCGCTGTTATTCGCCTGATCAACAGAATCTACATCTTGGAGAAAGTTGCAAAAAGCTTGAAGGGTTTGACTAGCCGTGGCTAAAGCTGCAGTTTTAACTTGAACCGAGCCATTTATGTAGACATCGCAATAGAGTTGTAACAATTGTAAGACGCCAAGGGTACTTAAGTACCAACCGGAAGTGTAAGCCATTTTGAGAAGAATCTGTTAATTTAAAATGTGATTCATTCGTACAACTTGAATACTTGATAAATAAACGAGGATTAATCTAAATTGATCAATAAAGCTCGTTAACTCTAGGATTATGTTTACTTTAAGTATTTCCAACTGGGTTTCATCTTGTAATAATGATACAGATTGAACTGCCTTGACAAGCTGCGAAGGAAGCCACTTTTCTTCATCTTCAGTCTCAAAACTGGCTTGAAAACTTTTGTCGCGTACAATTTCCTGTTTTATTTTACATTTTTTAGAAGTTCAGTTAACCCACAATTATAGTACGGTCAATATTTAACTAACTTCAAATCCTTTGATAGCATGACTAACAAGCTTGGAGTTTTTAGATTCCAAAGCCTCTTGAAGGGCTGATAAACATTTATCTCTAAAATTATTAGTAAAACTGTATCAACACTTGTCTCAAAAATACCCAAACAAAGTCAGATTGTTAGTAAACAATCACGTTTGGCACATGCAATAACATTCTATGACAGTCAAGAAATTACCTTAGCTCGTAAGGAGTGGCTCTCATTAATTCAAGTTGATTTGTTAGTAAAGCTAAGTTATTTTAAAATGGTTAGTAGCTTAGTACCCATGCTTGTAAGTTGCAAGAGAAAGTGTTGTAAAGTATGTTTATCTCTTACCCTGAGCTTCCCAGCAAGTCTTGTGTACCTGTGGATACTTCGTTGGGCTAGTGTCTTTTAATATTCTGCAGAATATTTCCTCCATTGTTAGACTGGAGGCATTTATGTCGCGTTGTATTTAGTATATCTATTAGTTACGCATATCCATATGGTTTGACAGGGTTTTTAAAGCCTTGTACAATAGTACACCGATTGCAGTTCGGCTTCTTTACTAAACTCTAATGTCAAACGACATTATTGACAAAGCAAAGGCTTAAGTAAGTATTAAAATTTACGCTACATTCGAATCACCAAAAAGGTATTTATAATATAATTAATTTAAAAGTTTTAAAGTGTTTAACCTCAATTACTTTCGCGCGTATTATTAAATATATTTAACGCGATTACAATAACAAAATACGCGCTACGCGGGCAACCTCCCGATAATGCCAAGTTGCAGTTCTGATTTTTAAAGTAAAATAAATTCCTGAGAGAAGGCGCCGGAGCCGTACTCGCGGTAAATTCAAAAGTTTAAAAATACACCCACGCAGTTTGTTCTTAAATATAGTATAAACTGATTTATTTTTTACTTTAATTTATATCTATGTTTTGATATCAACCTATATTGAAATAATTAAAATTTCAAATCTAATAAATAGTAACATAATTCAAATTGTCTTCAATATATTTTTGATATAATTATATAATACTAGTACTAATATAAGCAGTGTAAATTTCTGATAACTGCAACGTTTTATAAATAGAAAATTAAAAAAAATCATTTTGGAGGCCACTTTGGAATATGGAAATTGCTCACAGCTGTTAACTGCGGGTGAAAACTAAATTGGTAGGATTATTTCAACGTGTAGATAGTTTTCAAGGACATTAAACAAGATTAAATAAGAATAGTGCTTCGAATGATTTTCAGTACCCGTAAACTCTAGAAACTAAAGGGATCTCTCAATCTGCGTTTCGCTCGCCTTTATAAAACACATTATATGCTAGCTAGATTATAGTGAAAAAGAAAAAATAATTTATCTGTGTACGAGTTAAATGCCGCTCTTATCTGACCTCGTTTAAGATATAAAGTTCTTCCCAGTCGGTATCGCAAAGGTTATAACGAAGAATATTTTCATATTTAATCTTAATTAAAATTTCCAAAATGGACCGAAGCTTGGAAGGAATGATTATCCTTGACGATTTCGAAAAATTTGCCATCCAAAATTTAGATCGTAATGCCCTAGATTACTATAGAAGTGGAGCCGACCAGGAAAGAACTCTCAAGGCAAACGTAGACTCATTCGCGAGGTATGTATACGTTCCAAAATAATATAGCGAGGTAGTAGCCTAGGGCGGTTTATTCAAAAAGATTCAATCGTTTCCAGATATCGATTTCGTCCACGCTTTCTTCGTGATGTTAGTGTTCGTGACCTTTCTACCACAGTTCTTGGTCAAAAAATCTCCTTTCCAGTGGCCATCGCTCCATCAGCGATGCACAAACTGGCCCATCCCGAAGGGGAATTGGCAACAGCTAGAGGTGAGTGCATTCATTGTCACCGAACCGATAAACTCTTTACAAAATCCATTGATATTTTAGCTTGCTCTTCTGCTCAAACCTTGATGGGGCTAAGTACTTTGAGTACCACAGCCTTAGAGGACGTTGCAGCTGTAGATCCAACTACTCCAAAATGGTTTCAACTGTACGTTACCAAGGACCGAGATCTTACACGTAATTTGGTGAATCGAGCCGAAACGGCTGGTTATAAGGCACTTCTGCTGACCATTGACACACCCATTCTGGGAACAAGATTAGCGGATGTCAGGAACCGTTTCTCTTTGCCCTCTCACATGAAGTGAGTTTTCTGTTCTTTCAGCCTTTGAACCGTATCGTAATTTAGAACTTAATAACCCATAAGATTAGCCAACTTTGAAAATTTCACGAAGGGAGCCAGTAATATTGGCAAATTTAAAAGCAGTGGAGGGTCGGGTTTGGCCGAATATAGCATTAATAATTTGGACTCTTCACTGACATGGAAGGATATCCATTGGTTACGAAGCATTACAAGAATGCCCATAGTGCTCAAGGGCATTTTGACTGGTAATAGTCTCGCCAACATTGTTGCGATTTTTGTGTGAAACTGGCCTCTTTTTCTAGCCGAAGATGCCATCCTGGCAATTCAAAATGGAGCATCAGGAATAGTTGTTTCTAACCATGGTGCTCGCCAACTGGACGATGATCCGGCAACAGTGAGCTTTATGACTTTAGTGCAGGTTCACAAAGAATGATTCTTAATCGTTTTTTTCAGATTGACGTTTTACCAGAGATAGCGGAAGCTGTCAAAGGACGCGTGGAAGTGTACCTGGATGGTGGAATCAGAAGAGGTACCGATGTCCTCAAGGCCCTTGCCTTAGGCGCGAGATGCGTCTTCATTGGTCGCCCAGTTCTTTGGGGACTAGTGCATAGTGTATGTTGTTTGAAAATACTTAAATTCAGAGCAGTGTCTTAAAAAAAATCTATATTTAGGGTGAAAAAGGTGTGCGTCATGTATTGGAGGTTTTGCGTCACGAATTTGATATTGCCATGGCTCTAAGTGGTAAATTTTAATTTCAAATAAGCGGATAAGGCTTAGTATTGGGACTTGGCCGTGAAGAATCTCCATATTTTTAGGTTGCGCAACTTTAGACGACATTACACCTAATTTGGTGACTAATAACTGTTCCTGCCGTTTATAAAGACTTAAAGGCCCCATCTGCCCATGAATCCGACACTTCAAAATTAGCTTCCCTTATCCACAGCCTTGCTTTGGAGTTTGGACTGTACAATTTGTTTTGGCCAACGTCGTCCGCTTAGAAACAAAATATAAATTTCAAGGGGCTCTGCATATTTCAGTAGTCTTGTTAAATAGTGTAGAGCACCAGGGTAAGCAAAGTAAACCTTTGAGCAGGAACTGTCCATTGTTTGGATAAAATATTTTATGGGAATCCCAGTCTATCCTTAAATGTACAAGATTATATTCGCAATATTAAGAGAAATACTCTAGTAGATTCTAAATAATTACAGATTTGCCACAAGTCATGGAAAAAGTAGGGAATTTTATAAAGAAACTGGTTGTCCCCCATAAAGATATAGTGCCAGATTAATTCATGGAAAAAAACAATAATATAGAATGACATTTAGTCAGGAAAAAAGTCGAAGGGAAAACTTGGAGAATTACAAATGCCAAATTTTGCAAGCCACTTCCACATTTCAAACAGAACAGGCAATCAGGTCCCTTAGAGAAAGGTCAAAGGGGTTACAGTGACCTTGAGTTTAAATTATTCCTATTGGACGGATGTGATTCCACCCATTAACAGTACATGGGTCTCATTATTGTCCTCAGCTTTTTAACAATTTTAGGGTCTCTTTAGGAATCCCCAGAGTAACTTCTATCCTTTCTTGATTTTAAAGGGAGGAGGGAGGCTGCTTTTTCATTCATTTCAATAGACAGTTCCTGGTGTAGTTGGTTGAACGCAAGGATTTGGTTAAATGGAAAATTTTTATAACCAGATATTTTTCTTTACATCATTTTAAAAATTGGAAATTTTTTGCCCTTGACAAACGAATAAGAAAAAAACTATTATAATTATGACACTTGAAAACTATTCTTCCGCTTGAAACCAAATTCAAATGGTATAAAAATTGAAATTGACATTCCTAAATTACGCAAAAACACTTTTTTGTAGGAGGAATGTTAGGACATTTTAAATTATAATCTGTTCAATTATTTCACCAACTCAATAAAGATAATTTTTTTCTTGACGTTTTATACACAATAAAGTCTCTCTTCTCATAATTAAAATTTTCATATGATTTTATGAAGTTAATTGCGTGCTTGATTAAAAAAGCGTAATTCTAAAACTCTAAATCATAAATTCATTCGTAAGATAATCCAATAGGGCTAGTAAATCAAGGTAATTAAATTTTTATGAGAAGAGAAAAAAGAAGATTGATCAGCGTGTATTTACGTACACCAAGCGTACACTTTTAAACGTACCTACTTTTTTTTAAAAAAAACAAAATTGTATTTTTTTCTCGAGTACAATAAAAAGGTTTTCTATAATTTTTAAATTTTCCGAATCATATATTCTTTGATTTAGGTACTTAAACAGGGCCAAATGCAAATATATTAACTTCCTATTACATATACATAAATAAATGTAATGGCGGCTTACACGTTATTTGAACTTACTTCCAACTTACCCTTTTTTTTTCTGTTTGGTTTTTAATATTGAAGTTAGAATTTACATGATACGAAAAAGCGTTATATCACTTTGAACCAACTTTATGGTTTTTCAAAGGGCAAATAAAGTGTTTTCCGTTTCTTCTCTTTCCATGTGCCTACTATTAGGGCCCGTTCTTCCTCGAGATTCGGGCGTCGTAGTCGTATTCCCTCTTGTTCCGGCACTAGGTAAATTTTCAGCAGCAGCCGCTCTTTCAGCCAAGAAACGATCAAATTCTGGGGAATGTTATACAACGTATATTAAAAGGGAAGGTTAAGATGAAAACCAAATGATTTTTATATCGGTCAACTGATAATAATTTTAAGTCTAAAGCGATTAAAAAGAATGCTTTTCCCTTTAAATTTAAATCTAATCGTATCAATTGGGGTTTTAGAAGTAATAAACATTTTTTAATAATTATATTACCTGAACTAGTTATTGATTCCGGCCCGCCTTGCTGATTACTATTAGCCTGCTAAAATAAAAAAACACGATACTAAGTTAATTATTAACCATAAATGAAATAGCATCAAAATCGGTAGGTATATTTACTTTTTCTTTGAGCCATTCCTCCATTTCATCAAAATCTCCTTCCTTGTTAAACTGAATATGAAAATTGGTATGATTAATAACGAATTTCCAAACTCCAAACCAAAATTATCGATTAAAAAAAAACACAAAGCAAAGATTGCCAAAACGTACCTGATACAATTCATCAACACTCTCCTTTTCACAAAACACGAGATTCAGAAAAGCACAGATGTTACATGCACAAAAAAAAACAAACAAAAAAAAAACGAGTAACAATTTAACACTTCAAAAATGCGTATCATTAGAAGCTTAAGGTTATATGAAAACTGATACAGTAAAACCTCCTTATAAAAAAAGATCGCTTATAACAAAATTTGTTGAATTCCCAGCCATCAGGAGTAAATATGGGAAGTAGGTAAGCCCCTTTAACTAGTGGGAGATATCCCTTGAAGCTAAAAAAACAAGCTTGCACCACACAATTTTGAATCTAGCCAATAACGAAATTTGGCAGATATATAACGAAATAATTTACCCCAGAATATCGTTATAAAGAGGTTTCACTGTATAAGGGTTAAAGGAAGGGAAACAAAGCAAACAAAGTTATCAAGGTAAAAATATGAACAATCTATTACTTTATCCACTAAGGTTTTATTTTGAGCTACAGCTCCTAACCCAGTTGATACTTGATTGACATTGCTGTTGTCAGCGTAAGAGCTGCCACTGAAAATTCATAATTGAAACCTAGGTCTAGAAAATTGAAGAGAATACCAGACTCTGGAAACAAGTTATTTTTAATCGATATAGACTGATAAAAATATGAGTAAAATACTATTAAAACTCGCAATGAAGGTTTCGTAATTATCAGCTAATTATCTAGATAAAATAGAAGAAATTTCAGATTCATTTCAAAAGGACTCAACTCAATTGTTGATGCCAATGAGAGTTTATCTTTCAAAGCTAAATTCATTAGATTTAAATTGGTTCACAGTTTTTATACAATATTTCATTGGCATCAGCAATTTACTTCACTCCAGAATCTTATTTTTAATATTGAAAAATTTTCTTCTGAAATGATTTAGGCTTAGCAAGTCTAGTTTGGGACTAACTAAGTTAACTGTAAATTACAATGAAACTTTCGGCGAGTTTTAATACAGTTTCACACAAATCGATTAAAAACAACAGAAGTCTTTAAGACAACTTGATACTAACGTTGACTTTGTTGATTCGTAAGTCAAATTTCTAGACTGGGCAAACATATCAAACTCGTCAGATCCTTCCAAACCAGCACCAGCTGCATTCGCCGGTTTAGTATTGGAGGTTGATACGGAATTAATTTTGCCTAGAGTGGTGGCTGTACTTCCAGAAATTAAGCCTAATTTTCAAGTTGAGCAGATTATATATCAATGACTTTATAAATTTTATATAAAATAAACATACTCAGTGACGCGAGTTGGGAAGCGGTTTTTCCCATATCACCCATAGCACCTTTAGCGGCAGTCTCATCAGTATCTCCACCCAAATCTATAAGAGGTGGTGCTGCTCCATTCTCTTGAATGGGATTAGAAGGAGATGTGGTGGTTTTAGCAGGCTGGTTTCCCATCATCGCCATTTGTTTCTTTTCAAATCTTTCGTACCGAACAAAGAGGTTATTCATTTCATCATTGACCCTCAGCAGTTCGTCTTAAAAGGAGAGTTATTGTAGTCAAATTGATTTTTAATTTTCCTCCTATCATTTTCTGGACTTACTCGTCACTTCCTCATTGGCAACTTTGTCGATTAATTGAACTAATCTGCTCTGCATAGATCTGCAAGTGTCTCTCAGATCGTTCAAAAGATCTAAATCAGACGAGTGTTGATCTCCGCCACTGGGAGCCAATTCCGTTAACATTTCTCCAAAAACTTTCATATTTCCTTGAACCACGTCCAATTCACTGCGAAGCTTAGCTAACTGATCCGGTGATAAGTGTACGGGACCCAATGAGGCTCTAGCTGCCCCGGTTTGGACTCTGTTGGGCGAAACCGGTTGAGGTGGTAATACTGGCGCATCCTAATCATTAAAAGATAAGAAATTTAGCCTCAAATTAACCTTTAGAAAAGAAATAAACTCACTATCGCGTCAGTTCTCGGAACTTCTTCGTGGTGGGGTCTCGGTAGAGTTTGAGAAGGAGGGTGCGGTATTACAGTCTAATAATATAACACTTCATTAAAATTATTTTATAATTTAAAATTGGATATAGGAGTATTTTTGGAATTACTCTGTGTGGAGTGTGAATGGGAGCCATTGCATCCAAATCAGTCATTGGAAACTCTATTCCCTTTTGTTTAAGGTCAGTGTAAACTTGAACCACTCCTTGCATATCCGTTACATTGCGAAAAGCGTCGGCCCAACTCTGACATATATTATAATAACAGTCAGTAAAAAGATTTTCTGTTAGTTCAGTAACAGTATTAAGCACCTGAATTAAACTGAGAACTTTCTCTTGCACCACAGTTGGCGGATCATTCTTAGGGCCAATAAGCTTCACCAATTCAAGAACAAAATCTTTTTGAGTAACCAGCAAATGGAAACGTCTTCCGCAGTTTTTGACGCAAGTCTCCAAAACCTTGTCAATAACAAGAGGGCATGCAAACATATTTATCACTCAATCTAACTAAACCTTGAATGCTTTTCATAATCTTGAGGAAATTTTTGACAGTGAATTTTAGAGGGGATATTTTTCTGTAAATTTAAAACCACCTCTACCTCTAGGAAAATTTCTAATATTTTCTCAGTCCTATTAAATTGTATCTAAAGTATAATTTAAGGTAAACAAAATTTAAATCTTTAGCAAACTGCCTAAAAAAAATCCATCAGATTGCATTCATGCGTGATAATAAGAAACTTTAAACATACAGTAAGTGTATACATGACTACCGAGTAGTTTTTTCCAGCATTTTGTTGAAGCCTTTTTCTAATGGCTTTGATCGCATCTTTTGGGCTTTATTGAAAAGTATTGTGCTTAAATTTTACAATAAACAATCTCAAATATATTTGTAATTACCCTTCATCAGTGTCATTTATTATGTCACAAATTTCCATATTAAGGGCCCAGTTTTCCGATGCCAAAGAAGCATCTGTGGCTTGTTCTACACAAAATACATGTCGATTATAAACAAATCTAGTACATCCAACACATTTACATTGAATTATCATAACATACGCAAAACAATGGCTATCAAATCAAATATACTACCATGACTACCCATTAAAATGAGAAAAATGGCAATCATTCATTTGAATGCCATTAACTAAATCTTTTCTCTGTCAATTTAAATAGCTAATATATTCCCGGAACACTGATATGTAGTTAATACACGCAATTCAAGAAACAAATTACTTAAGGGTGCTAATTGCTAATAAAGCAAAATGACTCATCATTAGTTTCTCATTTATGATAAATCCATGACTTTGCTTATAACATTTACTCTTAAAAATTTGGTTTTCACATATCTTAAAAGCCTTAAAAATAAAATTATACATAATGCTTTAAAGTTTAAAGTAGTACTGTAAAGTTCGAATTAATAAGAGGAAAGAGGTAAACAAAACAAGCTAAGGCTTAAGAAACGTCTTAAATTTTAGGCTTAAGTAAAAGTTTTTTTCGCTCACCAATTTTTTGGCCCACCATCGTGTTGAAGGGGTTTCCACCCAAGTTACCTCCCAACTGAGCGAGTATACCCGTCATTATCGAAGGTAAAAACGTATCCGAAACACTCGATTTCACTTAAGTTCAAAAAACTTAATACAATAATTTGTTAATTAGACCGTGAAGTAACTCTCGACTGAGCCCAAGATTTTTCATGGCAGGAAAGCCAACAACAGTTTTAGTAAAACACGTGATATTGATTTCACAGCTCATGACGTCATAGAAGACGCCAAAATTCAAATTTCAACTACCCACATGTCTCTCGCTCGTTCTCTGACAAGGCCGCTGGTTTTCAATAAAAAAAGCCCAATTTTAGGTATGCATCAATAAAAATGAACCAACTTTAGGTGTACAATAATTAATACAAAATAATTCCTAAGTTTATTTATTCTTTTGGCATTTATATATTAATTATATTTGTATAATAACACTTTGAACCTTAATATTACACACTTGTATTGAATCATACTTTTACTAACACTTTCAAGCTTAATTAAGAATTATAAAAATAAAAAACACTATATCACTGGGATGTACCAAGAAGGATTAGATAAGGAGAGGAAATGTGGGGCTGCGTTGGGTTAGAGAGAGAAGAGCCAGCCTCCCACTCGGGTGGAAAGGGGGGATAGGAAATTCTCGAGGTAAACTGTTGTCACGTGGTCGCTAGCGTCGTTGGCTACTACTCGTCTCATAAAGGATCCGTTTTCCCCACATGACAACAATTTACCACGAAACGTCTCTACCCCCGTTCTCCCAGAGTGGGAGTTTAGGCCGACGCAGTACGAGCCGCGCCGTTCCCACATTTACTCTCCTTTTCTAATCCTTCTTGGATGTACAAGGGTCCTATAACTTGGGTCAGGGCAGAAGGAGGAGCTTCAAAAAGATCCCCCACTACTAAAGTGCCAAAATTGAGGGAGAAAGGAGGCTTAGTTCACCAGATAGAGATGTTAGCCTCGCTGTTTTGGGGCTGCAGTAGTGAGAATCTTTACAAAGTTGGTCCTTTTATCCCAACACCAGTAAACTGACCTTGGAGCTTACTGTTTTGTCCTCTCATCTGGGGGCTATAAAACGCTCCAAAACAGAAGGGGCCAAAACATAGTGAACGTGGCTCATAGTGAAACTATGACTTGAACGCCACTACTCTATAGAAAAGTGATAATTTAAATTATTCTTATAAAAATAAATGGAAACACACAGTAATTAACAAAACGAAAATAATAAGCAGCCTAGGTTTCACTTCGCAACAATCATCTGCATCATTTTCAGAGCAGCTTCTCCAGCATCAGAAGGAATCTAAAATGTTTATAATTATAAAACCATTAAAAAATTTTAAGTCAAAATAGAGTAGTGGCATTTATCACGCGACTAGTCGTCACTAGTCTGATCCCCATCTGGGCAGTCTGGGCTCAGTCAAACACCGAACCTTTTGCGCCTAAGTGCCACTACTTTATTCTGTTACCAGTCTGAGAAATAACAGTTTTACTGGTCAAAAAACAAACCAGTTTATTAATTGGTAATTGGGCCAGTTTACTAAATCTAGAAGGTAACTTTATAAAAAGAGCAATGCTTTTTAGTCATTGATTATTGTAGAGTAAGGGTCAACTAATCCAGATTCTGGAACTAACCAAAAAAAATATATATATTTCTCAACCTGTCTGTGACTAAAAGTAAAATGTTTAATTTATATTATCGTAACATACCATGTGACCAGCTTTAAGGATCCAATAAAACGCAAAATTCTTATAAGTTTTCTGAAATCCAACTGTATTTCCCTCAATTTCAATTGGTACTCTTTTAGCGCTTACAAAGTTGTTCATATTGGCCCATTTCAGACCGTGAACCCATTTTAAGGTACCTGAAAAATCATTTACCTCAAAAAGTATTCAAATTATAACTAAATGAAGGTAAAAACGTACCAACAGTATCAACAATTAAATCCAATTGTCCCGAATAAACGTTCACTTTTAAATCAGTCGTATTCAGTAACAAATCAACTATAATTTTGGATATTAAATTATTTCTGATAGCAGATATTATTTTTTTAAAGCAAGCCCAAAGTTGCTTTCTGGAGTAAGAAATTGTGCTACGACTTTATCGTGGTTTCCATTTTTGTCATCCGCATTGTAACAACTTTGGAGTTCCTTTAAATATAAAATGAAAAGGAAACTGACCAATTTTCGACACCGGTTTCATGAAATCCCCACTAAGAGCCGAAAAAACCTTGTCCGACTGTCCGCCCCAAGTTATATTTTCAGGTATCACCTGTAGTTTTTCTTTAATTTTACCATTCATCAAAGCAGATAAAGGATCTTCTTGTAAAGCCCCAACGTGTCTCAAATAAGAATTGTCTGCATAGGGGAAAATTTTTTAATTTAATTATTCAATTTAATGAAAAGTGTCAACGCAAAACCTACATAGGAATCTATTAGAGAAAAGTGTATCTTTAAAAGGTTGATTTTTGATAGTCTTTTCAGCAGTTGAACTAGTTAATATGTTGTAAAAATTTACACCGTTGGTTAACTGAAAAAAAAGTTTTTCAAATTTAGATCCTGGTGGATCTTTCTTGTTATAATTTTGATTTGTTTAGAATTATTTAATACTTACGTTTTCAACTACACCTTCCATTTCACTCCACAAATTAGTTGCATTTTTGAACTGGCCTTTGTGAAGGGCATTTCTAATTTGATCAGTCATTTCAGATAGGGTTTTGACTCCATCAACATCAATTAAAGACTGAAATTTAAATTAGACAAGTGAACTCTCAAATTAAAATGGTATTTTCGAATACTAAAAATCCCTAATGCAAATACTTGATATCTTGAATTCAAATACGCGAAATCTTAAATTCGAATACATGAATACTCAAAATCTTAAATTCGAATACTCAAAATCTTAAATTCGAATTCTCGAAATCTTAAATTCGAATTCTCGAAATCTTAAATTCGAACACTCGAAATCTTAAATTCGAATACTTGAAATCTTAAATTCAAATACTCAATCTTAAATTCGAATACTCAATCTTAAATTCGAATACTCAATCTTAAATTCGAATACTCTAAATCATAAATTTGAATACTCGAAATTACGATTGTAAGCTGGAAATTTTTCCTTTGTCCTTAGCTCGAGTCATTTTAATAATTCCACTATTCACAGTTTGTCACACAATCCTATATTTTAGAAACTCAACTGTTGTATATAAATATGGTCCCCATGAAGCGACGGAATTAATTGGTGAAATCCAAGAATCCCCGAGAGCGATGCCTTTGAAATCGCAAATTACTTTGCCACTTTTGATTGCCTGTAAATACCAAAATTTAAAAAAAAAGGAAAAAACCTTCTCCTAAATTGCGTCTAAAGCTCATTTTACACACTTTAGTTAAAGCTAATGCAAAAGATGTAGTCATTTTTCCTCCGTATGATTCTGAAAATATGTACAACGGAGTTTTCTATAAAAAAAAAAAATATTGCATTTATTATAAAACAAATTTGGGACGAATTAAATTAATTAAATTTGCCTGGAATTCTGGTAATTTTTCCAAAAAGTTCCTCATAACAACAACTAAATCTGAAGCAATCTGGTCATTGTTAGTAGCCAATGCGGAATCATTTGTCACATAACTAAAGCCAGTTCCCACAGGATTATCGATAAAAAGCAAATTGGCTTTTTTAACCCATGTAGTATTTCTGAAATATTGATATTGATTACTAATAAATATATCAGGAACTTCAATTATTGGTAGAATAAACAGCTTGCGATAATTACCTCGATTTCAGATTAACGTCTAAAGGTCCGACTTCCATGAAATTTCCATAGCCGGTGGAAGAACCACCAGGCCCTCCTTGCAGCCAAATAATAAGAGGAGAGCTTTGGTATCCATCCTTTGGAACATCGGCGTAATTTAACCACCAAAACATATACGCATTAGGACGCACATTGACGTAGCTCCAAGCTTCTCTCGCTGTTGTATTTGAAACAGCTGATATACAAAAATTAATTGTAGATAAAAACCAAAATTTTCAATTATAAATATATACAAAATTACCTTTGACATTCTGTAGTCCAATGGAAAAAAGGCCCAAAATTAAAACAAGCCCAACACTTTGACTCGACATCTTCAGTTTTGGATAAATCACGAGGGTTTGTTTCGCAATACTTTCAAATTTATGCTTAAAACCTCTTATCAGATAAGCAATCTGATTGAATATACATACATATACAGAAACTAAAATTAAACTTCAAAGTTACAAGACGGACGACGCCACTTCACTTCAGCCATGATAAAAATTAACTTTTCTTCACCAGCTATCAAGTTTTGATAAAGATGTCTGTCTGCCTTTCGCTTCAATCATTAAGCAAATTTTCATTCAACTATCGTTTATTTTATTATTATAAATTAAGAATATTCCAAACTATTTTGACATTTTCGAAGACTTTTAACAGTTGGGTTTAATTCTAAAATACTGCGTGGATATGTGGAAAAACAATAAACAAAGCATTGAAACTTTGCAAGCAAAAGGATATTATATTATTAATGCCTCTTGAAAAATGTTGAGATTTGATAAAAAAAAGTTTTAACAATCCGAAAAAAAAAAGCAGTCTAAAAATAATAGCCGTTGAATATGAGTACATCTCATTTTTATCAACAATAACTATCCTTAGGCATATCCCCTTCAGATTTTAAAGGAGTAAAAACTGCAGAAAAGTATTGAAATCGGTAATCTTAATGTTAAAATTTAATATTCTAAACAAATTAACAATAAAACCTTGTAAAATAGAAATTTCGTCTGTTAAAAATGTGCTTATCTAACAGGATATAACAACCTTAAGACTGTATTTTTAGGCAATGGGTAATTCCAAAAAACAATTTAGTTATAAGCGATTTTTCATTATAACAAGGTTTTACTGTAATTAGCAATTACTTACCAATAATACTTCAACAAACAGAAAACATCAGGGATTTTTTGGCTAGTAAACTTTTAACTTTGGCAAAATTTTGGACTATACTGAAGATACCTCTTCAGATTTAATATTTGGTATTTCTTCTTTGGGCGCTTCAGTTTTCACTTCTTCCAGTGGACTCGTTTCTATTTAATATAGATTTGTTACTTTTATCAGTTTAGTTTTTATAAAATGTAACTAAGTCTTACCAATATTTGGAGTGGCTAGATTTGAGTTGGCGGATGTTGCTATTTCGGGCACTTGCGAATTAAGACCCGGTTTTATTTGAGATCTTAAAGTATTTCTTTCAATTTGTAAGGCTCGGCAAAGTTTCTCCAGAGTGACCAGTTTCTGGTTTAAATTGAGCATTTCTTGATCGCGTTTTTGTTTCTCAGCGGCCATTTCGATCAAAGCTCTGTTTCCGCTGTCGCATCTGCTTTTCCACTGAACACTTTCTTTTTCCAAAGACTTGACTTTCTTGATCATCTAAAATTAGCGAGAAAAATTGTACTTCTATATTATCTTTAATTTTTGTTTCTTTTAATCTTACTTTTTCCATATCAGAAGAAAAAGTTGATATAACTTTGTTAGAATTGGATACTTCAGTCTGGTATTCTTCGAATTTGTTTAAATGAGCAGCTTTTTTGTGGTGGGATATATAGACAATGTTAAAAATTCTGTATATATAATAAAAAATATGAAATATTACCTAGCTCGCCCCGAACTTGAAATTCAGCCTTAATCAATTGATTGCAGTGATTTTGCAAGCTTTCGAGCTTGTAAAGTAGCTCTTGCTTCACCATTAAATGGCTCTCTTGTTCTTGACGTAACTGAAGCTGCGATTGAGTCAGTTTGGCTTTGGCTAATTCGCACTCTAGTTCTTTCTGCTGGTTGATTTTCTCCGAATGTTTTTCCCAGACTTCGTAATGTTCGATTAAATCCTTCAACTTCCTAGCTAATTCATCATTCTCTTCTTTAAGCTTCGCGTTTCTTTGCTGATTTTCTTGAGTGAGATTAGTGATATCATTCAGGGTCGATTGAAATTTGTTAGCAATTTCTTTTCGTTTTTCTTCTTCTTCTCGGAGTCTCAAAAGACTTTCATCCTATAGAATGAAAATGTTAATTACTCTCAATAAAACTGGCCTAACAGTTAGGCAAAACTTACCTTAATAGCTTTGTTTTGTCTCTGCAATTCTCGGCATAAGCCTTCCAACCTACTACGTATTAACAACAACTTGCTCTGTTCAGTTTGCAGTTGTTCTTTCTCTTTCATAAGGGTAGCCGCTTGTTTTTCACTCTGTTTTAGTTTGTTTTCAAAGCTTTTAGATTCATCCAACGCTTCTACACATTTTTTACAAAGAAGCTTCAGTTTGTCTTCGGTAGTTCCCGCACACTGAGATAACCACTTCATCACTTGATCTAAAATATAGTTCAATGAAGACTGAAATTTAAATTTGTTTAGTGATTATACCTGTAGTTTTTTCTCCTTTGCGCTTGCTCGATGTAAGAGGTGAAGAATTTGAGCTACGTATTTTGTTGTTACTACTTGGCTCATTTTTTACTTTAGTAGGTTCTTTCGGTACCTTTGGGACTTCCTGAAAGGAATATAAACAATTATTCGGTATCTCTTGGGATTAGATATACTTACGGTTATGGCACTGGCAAGGTCCGAAGTTACGGAGCTCTCCACCAACTCAATCAAAGAGTCGTTTTTGTCTAGTAAACTTTCTACTTTGAGATCTACATTGAAGCTCGGGAGGGATTCTAAATTTGAACTTGGCTCAGAAGTTGTGTCAATCAATGTTTTTTGAAGAGCCGCGATTTTATCTTGTGTTAACGAAACCAAAGTGTCTTTTTCCCCAGAATGTGACTCTAGTGTTTGCTGAATGGTTGACTTAATTTGAATAGCAGCATTCTGTAACTCAGTTACTTCTTTTACTGACTTGATTTCGCTAATACTGTCAAGACTTTGCGGTAGTTGTTCTTCGGTGAGATGTAGCGACTAAAATCAAACTACACATTTATTATCTCATTCTTACCCGTTAAATAATTTACCGATGAATATTACCTGATCTAATTTCGTCTCTTCGGCATTTTTGTTTCTTATCCCCTCTTGGCCTTCCTCCAGCCTGCATTCCTTTTCAGTAAGCCTTGGCTCCTCTACACGTGCCGCTTCACTCTTCTCGATGAATGATGGTACGTTTTCTGATGCCATGGGTTGCTTTTAAGTGTGACTTTAAACTTTTGAATTATGTCTAGTTTTGTAAATAATTTAAATCTATAGGAGTAATTTATAATCAATAATATATTTTAGGAATAAAATAAAAGAGAACAAAGAAAAGCGTACCTCTTGACTCTCCTGAGCCAAACTAGAATAACATCGTCTGCTCACAAATTAGGCCACCACCACCAGTGAGCTGAGTGAGTTCGTGACCGTTCGTTTGTAGGGGTAAGAAGATTTAATAATCTTATTATTATTTATTAATTCTAATATAACGCAAAATGTAGCTTTAAATTTTGAATTTAAAGTATTCAATTATTCAAATATGTTGAATTGAAACCTGTTAAATAATTAGAAAGTAAAAACCTAGGGTAGTTTCACTGAATTGACTTTGGCTTCCTTGGGAAGTCCATCTGACCCTAGAGCATTACAGAAGGCAGGGAGCTCCTTTCCTTGAACATGATTATGATTTTAGGTTAAATTGATAACTAATGATGGTTTATTGTCATCTCGTAGGCATTTTTCAGGTAGACATAGCCGAAAAACCCTGAATACTTGAGAAACTATGTCAGAAAAATCGTTGAACGTCTTGCGATACCTTCCTCGTATTGATCTCCACAATATAAGGCCCAATCCTCACTCAAATTGTAAAAAGCAAAAGTCCGGTCGTGGCCAGCATGGTGGAGTACGCCATGGAGCGTCACACAAAGGCTCTAAACAGAAAATGGCCTACACTAGAGTCGGATTTGATGGTTACGGGATGCCATTCTATTTAAAAACACCAATGGAACCTTACTACAAAAATCACCATCTGAAGAAACAATATCCTCCACTTACCTTAGAAAGTTTGCAAGTTACGATTGACAGTGGCCGAATTGATCCCAAAGAACCTATTGACTTGGGCGTTTTATGCTCCACAAACCTTTATTCTTTAAGACCCGAAGACAGGCATTTTGGAGTTCATTTGACTGATGAAGGTTTGGACACTTTCACTGCCAAGGTGAACATCGAAGTTCAACACGCTAAAGAACAAGTTATAGCTGCTGTTGAAAGAAACGGAGGCGTGATAACCACTACTTTTTACGACATAAACAGTATATACGCTATGATGAATCCTTACAAGTTCTTCGCGCAAGGGAAACCCATTCCTAAAAGGCAACTTCCCAACGAATTTGATGTTGAATATTACGTTGATCCTAAGAACAGGGGGTATTTAGCTGATCCCGATGAAATTGCTAAAGAAAGATTGTTACTAGCCCAAAAATTTGGGTACGAATTACCAGATATGTCCAAGGATCCAATGTACAACATGTTGATGTTAAGAAAAGATCCGAGACAAATTTTTTACGGGTTACGCCCGGGTTGGGTTATTAATTTGAAAGATAAAAAAATAATAGAACCTCTAGATCCTAAAATTAGAGAATATTACGAATTAGATTAGAAAAGTATAAAGGTTTCGTATGTAATTACCAAATAAGTAAATTGTAATAAAGTTCAATAGCCGTAGTATAACGATTTTGCACGATTGATTTACTCCCACATGATTACATACACAATTTAAGTCTTAATTCAAGGCTACGTAACTCAAATTATTCATTGAATGATTCGTGAGAGAATTTTGATCCAACCATTGCTTCAATGAATTTTAACTTTTAATTTCGTTTTTTTATTCTTATTTATTTATTTATTTTATTTTATTTATTTTTTTTTGAGCTTAGCCATCTAGGAACTTTTTATGTGAGGGAAAATAAGAGGTAGTGTTCATCTTTCGAGAGAAAAATTAAATTAACATTTAAAAAATGTTAATAATGGACCGGGTAAAGTTTTACGTAGCTGATTATATTATTTTATTAAAAGGGAAACCGGTACGAGTTACTGCTAAATTTTACTTATTTTAATGAATAAATACGATGTTTTTGTTTAATATAAATATGTTAAAAAGTTGAACGCATTCAACCCAAAGAAATGAATAGGCAATTACGAATATGGTAACAAAAAACAAAAAAATTCGCATTAATGTAAACTCTATCAGGAGCATATAAGAAACTCCCTTTTAGGGGTAGTATGAAAGGGCTCTTATTTCTAACGTTAAAACTCAGTAACAACAAGATTAAGCTGCTATCTAAAATCTAAATGCGCAGGCACAAGCGACTGTGAATGCGATGCACTCATTTGGAGCGAGTGAGAAAAAAAAACTATTGATTATAATGCTCGAGAATCAGCAAAAAAGTGTGTGCTAGTTACGTAAAAAAAATTATGGAATTTTATTGCGAGGAAAGAGGTGTCGCAATCCGCCAAGTTTTACCACAAAACTTTGTTGTTACTGGATTTTCATACTTCCCCAAAGGAAATATTTAACAACAGGAAAATGAGTGCAAAAATGTTGGTATTATTTTCTCATGAGTAAAGCGGTGCCTTAACTTTTACCGTAAAACTTTGTTGTTCCTTTATTTCCAGTACTTTCACATTTCCCCCCCATAAAGAGTTCTTTTACACTCCTGATTCTCGCTTAGTTAAGGAAAAATCATGTTAAACAAGACTAAACTGTCCCAATCATAACCGGTATAAATCCCCAAATACGGGATTAAAAACACGAAAGAAAAAAAAAAATACATAATAATTTTGGCACACCCCATGATTAGGTAAATTTTATAATCATCACGAGAGTTACGTACGAATTATATTGGCAATGTTGCACGTAGCTAGTTCAAAAAATAATCCTCGTCGGCAACTCCTTTCAAAAAAAGGAGATCTGTACAATATTAGATGTCACTTTAGCTCTTAGTTATTTATACAAAAGAGAGTAAAAATTATATATATATATATAATACACAAATATTTTGGTTATAGAAAAATAATTGTACAAAAATATTGCAATACGCTGCTGCAAATGTTAAGTCAAAAACCCTGATTGGTCTACTCGTTCGATTAGACAACGATACGTGAAAAATTCAATCAACTTTTCAAAACTGAATCAAGAATATAAGACTAAATAAATATTTACAACCGGCGCGATACTCGTTAGTATCAAATGTTAACACCACCACCTTGCCCATTGTTACCAGATGACGGACACTGCGAATTGGATGGAAGAGGAGACGCTGGATTGGTCGAGGTAGAAGGCACCATTCCTGGCTGCAATGGCAATGAAGTCATTGACGCGTGCCCAGATTGACAGACTGGAACGCTAGTAGCGGCCGTCACGGAGCCAGTTGGTGACGAGGAAAACGAAGCGCCACATCCGGAGGGACTCATTAATTCGAGAAATTGATAAGGTACATCAATAGTTTGTCCATTTCGATGTTCTACTAGGAGGTGTCCCCTTTTAGCCGAAGCGCCAATTACCATGACTGTTTCGCTTTTGCGAAGCAATGGTTCCTCGGCATTCGGATCATCTACGAGTAATACACTGTGCCGGTTAAAATAATGGCTGAAAATATTTATAGTATAAATTCAAAACTAACCTCCTGGGAAATTCATTTTCATTACTCTGGCCTGAGGGTATCCTAATTTTGTATTTCCACTGACGGTATATGGTCGACTCGGTGGGACTGGGGGTGGTCTTTCCTGAAATTATGAAAAAAAAAAATTAAGTTCATAACATTTCTTCACTGTTAAGAAGAGAAACGTACGAGGTCAAGACCAAAGAGAGAGCAAGTTTGCTGAACAACTCTTTGATCACAGCGTTCCATTTCAGGGGGAGGCGTTCCGGCAATTGGCTGAGGTCTGGGGCGTCCGGGAACCCCGGAATTGGCTGTGGGAATGGATGGCACTTCTTGACCCGCCTGGCAAGTCGGGTTACTTTGTAAATTCTGTTCTGTGGGCGCAACTGGTACATTTCCGAGATTCATGCCTTGATTGACACAAGGAACAGGTTGATGTTGAAGCAGCGAGGGCGCTGGAGGAGGTCTGCTGGGTGGCATTGTCAAGGAATTGGAATTGATACCGTAGGAGGAGGCATTATTGTCCATAATTCTGTTCCCTCTGGACAACGTACCCTGATGATTAGGAATGGGAAAATGGTGGGAGTTTGGCAAAGGGTGAGGAGTGTTGTGATGAGCAGGAGGGTGAAGGTTTCCATGAGGACGTTGTTGGTTGTTTAGCAGAGCAAGATGACGTCTTAAGTTGGGCCATCTTCTACAACGGAAATACCATCCTCTCCATATAGCCTGAACGCACACCGCAGCGATGTGGCGTCTTTCAACTCTCAATGCTTCGAGCTGTTGTCTAATACCTTCACTCAAAAACAAGTGTCTTTTTCCAAAAGCCCAAGAAGTGGAAGCTGACCATTTAGGCCAGTGTTGAGTAGCTTGCGCGAAACACTCTAAAATAAGCTGAAATAAAAATAAAAGTAAAGCGAATTAATAATAATGATAAACTAATAGAAAACTTTATTGAATTACCTTGCAATCTTCTTGGACCTTTTCTTCGGTTCGTTTCAGTTTCTTGAAAGGGGCCAACAACCTATAGCGTATACTAAAGGCTTTGAACCTAACTCGATGAGGAAAGCCTCCAGCCATTAAGTTCACCGTCTCAAGGACCTGAAGGGCCCTAATTTGCCTAACAACAGCGGACCTATCAAAATGTCCAGGCTGCTCGCAGGCATTTGCCTAAAGAAAAATTAATAGTAAAAAATGTATTGAAAATTTTATTTCAAACTCTGATATTACTTACTCTGATGCATCTAACAAAATGAGGTTTTGCATGAACCAAAGTTCTAAGCAGGTTATCGAGTCTAGTATGAAAATCTTGAGTAAGGGTCGATACGGGTTCTCCGCCGTTTTGACTGCGAGTACAATTGAATGTAAAACCAGAATCTAGAACTAGACGGGTAAATAACTGTACTTACAGGTCTGTATGAGCGGTCGGAGATATTCGAAATGATTGGCCTCTCGGAACAGTGTCTGTAGATTAAAATTGATGCCGATAAAATAACTTCAGGGTGTACGCAATTCAATTTAAAGAGAACGTGTACCTTGTGAATAGAGCGCTTTTAACTCGCTTCCAAACAAATGAGAAGCGAATCCAAAGTTGCAAGAAGACTTATGAAAAATGGCTACGGCATCATCAGGTACCACGTCTCGATTTGTGTCCAAAAACGTTGAAGCTTCGTAAACAACTCTGCCGGCAAAGTGTCTAATCCCAAACTGCCTCGGATTGAAAGGTTTTGGTTCGAAATAGCGCCTACTAGTTTTGTGCTGATTTTTAACTTTCTGAATATAACTTTCAGGCGTTCCTCTTAGAGAGCATTCTACATCAAGCATACTCAATAGACCAGTTCGCTGTTTCAAATAAATATTAATATCAGTATCCTTATGTATGCATACTCTTATTATGGCAGTCAATATACCAAGGATGAGATAAGATCGATGCACGGAACATTATCAACATATCCAACTTCGGCTTCACTTTGCACCCCTTCTTCTCTACAAGCTTCGATGCTGGCTTTAAAAACGTGAGTATTGTAAAAGTGTTGTAAGGTTTCGGCGCATAAATTGATGCACAAATGCTCTAGTTGACTGGGCTGTTTGGTGATGTGAAAAAATGGGTTATTCAGTGAAACGTGGTGGTATTGAGCTTCATTAAGGAAGATTAGATATTCACCTCAGAATCTTCGTAACCAAACATATCTAAAATTCCAATAAAACCATCAGTGGCGTGTCTTACGGCTGAATTCAAAGCCGTCATGGATTTGGAAGATTTGGCACCACCAGATCCCACCGTGGAAGCGTGCTGACTACTTGTTTCTAAGTAATTAAAAATCATTTAGGTTCTAGTTCGCGCCTGCTTTTTGTGAAGAAAATTTATACCCGTATGATTGTGCACCGAATCATTACTGTCGGAACTAAGAGTTCCTGAGGTAGAGCCTAACCTTTTAAGGCTGTTTGCGCGTCTCACGATTGTAGCCACCGTTCGACAATAGAGCGCTTTGGCCAAGGCATCCCTGGTAGCATTGGCCTATTTAACCATACAGTAAATCAAGACAGTTTTACCTCAAAGAAAACCTTCGAAAGATATCACTGTTTCGTGGAAAATAGTTTTACCATATTGGAGTCAGCGAGCGATTTCACTAGTTGCCCTCTGACATTGTGAGTTCTCGTAGTCAAACCTCTCAGTAAAGCGACGCTAGAGAGGCCGAGAAGTGACGCGACTGACTTTAATTCATTTCCTCCTTTAACATCCACTTCGACTCCAGCTCCATCCTTAAACTGAACATTTCCCAAGAGCAAAACTGCCGCTAAAATTCTTAGTACATCAAATTGACAAACACCCAAGACGCTCAAACAAGACTAGAAAGTTTAAATACGAAACAATCATTAGTAAAGGATAATGTTTCAACTAAATCTTGGGGGACTGATTACCTTCCATGCGTCAAACCTAGAAGCGTCTTCGACCTCATTCTGCGAAGTGTCTCCTCTATTCAAATACCTTAAATTATGAATGGAATAGCCTTCTAAACAGAGCTTAGCTCGTTCATCCGGATTAAGGCCAGCGAGTAGCTGATAAAATATATGATAATTCTTCTCCTTGGGTAAAGGATTTACGACCCGACTTTGATCCAGGAAATAACAGTGAATTTTAGTTCGGTACAATGCCCCATCAGTAACTTGGACTTCCAAAAAGTGTCCCTATGATAAAAAAAAAAAAAAAAAAAAAAAAAAGGCTTTTTTAAAACCGGACCCTAAAATCACAGAGCCAGATAGATGTATCCTTGGATAAAAACTGTCAATTCATTAGTGGAAATATAAAATTTCAAAGCAATACGTAATTATAAATTCCAACTTTGAAAAATCTATCTTTTATTTCTCTGCCCTTTCTTAATCTTTCATTTTTATAGTTTAGAGGCAATAAAGATGAATGAGCCCTCTGAATGAAAACCCTTTAGGCAGATTAAACCTGGTTTCTGAGACCAGATTAGTTTAACCCCCAGGAATGTTTTACTTGTTCCTATTTCGGGATGGTGGGGATGTTTATATTATGAGAAAAAAGGGCCAGGGTCTCGCCTGTCAATCATGTGTGGGATGTTGGTTAGAACAGCCCCAGGGGAGCTCTTTTTCTTCTCGCAATTTATTTTTGGCCATGAAATTAAAAACTAGCCAGATAGTCCGGGCTGCACGTATTAAGAGTTTTGAAAGGGGAATTAGATTGGTTTTTGAGTCCAACGAAGTGCATTGACTTTATTGTGGGGAATATCCGGCCCTACCCCTTTTAATTTCTCTGCCTACACTATTAATTTATTATTAAATTTTATATCATTTGATCCTTGGTTAACAATTTCCTTCGGTGTTTTACGTAAGTTAGTAATAAAATATTACTCACTATTCGACTAGATTCTGAATTCGCGGCAGTCTTGGCACTACCAAGAGATCTAAGAACGGTAAAAGCAGCAGCGAGGTGTTTAAAGGCATCCGTTTCTGGTCCACCACCAGCAACGTCAAACAACTGGCGAAGTAACATCATAGATGCGTAGGTTTTACCACTGCCACTCTCACCACTATTAAAATACGCAAGGCGCGCTCAATGATGGTTTTATCTATAGCTATGAGGATAGCATTCTGGGTAAATTATCAAATTTACCTTAAGATAATAGCTTGAGGATAACCAGTTTCACTCTGTTGTCTGACAGCTTCGTGGACCACTTTCAGCAACTCCGGAGACCCACGAATTCCGGACGATCTTGAAATTCCCATAGAAGACGGTGGTATAGGCGGAGGAACTCCAATAACGCTACTGAGGGTCAAAGGGTTTCCGACGGCGTGATAGGGATTGACTGACAGCAGTATCGGTCCAACATTAGTCTATTCGAGATTGGGAAAATTATTAATTTTGGCTGTTAGAAATTTTTAAAAATTCAAAGATTCGAGTCAAAGTTAGTTACAGATACAGCACCAAATATTATTATTAAAAGAATTGCTCTCAGAATTTTAAAAACGTATATAATTATAAATGTTAATTTCTAGCCTATTGACTTATTATAAGGTATTACCGAGATCTTATTAATTGTACCTTCGACAGTGTAATATACCTAGGCCGGGACGAAAGTTGTCTAGCGGCAAAGAAAAAATTATACGCGGTCTGAAACTAGGAAAGAGAGAGAGAGAGAGGATATCTATAAAATTAAATATTTTAAAGACGACACCACTTAAAGGGAACGTATTTAATAAGTCCGTAAAGATGAGCTAAAACGTGTATATAAAGATATATCTTACGAAATGTTCCCCGCCCGCGAATCTGGCATGAAGAGTTCGAACGAGAGCATCCTCGGTCAAAGGTCCCGCCAAATGGATCAAGTCCCTGACTTCGGTAGAAAAAAGAGCTTGATAGTTTCCAGGCTGAGTTTCACCAACAACCAAGCCAGATTCCATACAATTTTCGTCATCGGGATAAACTAAATACATTAAGAATTATTAAATTTAGGCCTAAACACAGTCAATTTGATCAGAGCTAGAAACGTGAAAGCGTGGCAAGATAAGTGTTTAAAAAGAGCGCCAAAATCATAGTCTAGCCACTTGACTAGTGGCGCTAAGCTTCTATCTTTTCTTGGTGGCGCCATTTACGAAACAAGTAAACACGTGGATTAAAATTATAATCGAATTCGCACACATTCGTCCTTTGCAAATTTATTGTAAATTAGATCAAATATGTGTCAAACAAGTATTATAGTATCGTATAACGTTTAAAAATAAACTAATTATAATTTTCAGCACTTTCCTATAATATTCTTGGCAATAATTTAATAGACATTGGTACAAATTGCTCTCTTAATGGAATATGATAATTGACCACTTACGAAGCTACGAATTACGTAAGACGAGCTACTCTATTTCCAAGAAACAATTTTCCTGACCAATCAAAAATTAATCTCTCGATATAACAAATTTATCCTCCGGAATTCTCATCTCATCTCCCTCTCGCGCTTTTTACGGGTATCTGGGCGATTAGGAAAACAGGGCGCGAATTCTTTTAGTTTTAGTAGATGCCACTGAAAAAAAAAAAAAAAAAAAAAAAAAATCTTCGGGGAACATTGAACCTTTTTCCAATTTTTTTTCTGTCCCCCTTAATTTGACGATTTTTTTCTAATATAAGCATATATCATAGTTTTATAATTCAAAGAGGAGTCCGGGGAAGGGAAAGAGAGAGCGATAAATTGACCTTGGCTGTTTAAACGCGCGGCGAAAAACACGTTGGATTGAGAAGAGGACATCTTTTTCGAAAATCTCTACTTGGCAAAAACTTAATTTCTTTTTACCCCCGGGCACTGGAATTGGAACGAAGAAGAGACCCGGCTATTAAGGGGCATACGTCAAAAACGCTATCTGCCTTATGACAGTTTTAATACTCCCCTCCCCACTCCCTTAAAAACAAGTCGTTCCCGAGATATCGTAAACCAAATTAACACTCTTCGCGAAATACGAGTGTTCGCGTATACAATAAGATCATATTTCTTAAACGACGTTCAAACGTAAAATCCTTAATTAAAAGGCGTTCTAGCGCGGCTAATAACTTTCAATGAGGAGTATTTCGTGTTAACCCATAAAACACCCCTAATTACGCATAATTATTCCTTTCTTGGAAGCCCTTTTTTTATAGATATTAAATATCCATCTTCTCTGTAGTAGGTTAGGTATAGTTTCCTAATAGTCTTCATAACACTACTTGACTTTTTAGCCTTGGATCAAATCTGGCTTGAATGAATAAGGTATTTGCGAGAAACAGTCAATTTACACGTCGATTATTAAGTGTAAAATCACTTTTAACGGTTCTAAGGGGGAAATAAGGATATATATGGGAATAATTATCCTTTCGTTTAATTTAAAGTTATTTCTAAGGCTCGATCCTCTAATTATTTGACTATACTGCGATAACTAAAAAAAATTATGTAATATAATCCAACATGATGGTCGATTTATCTCACGTTTTCATTGCTCCATGTTTACTCCTCCGGTCGCCACGTGTGTACCAACCTTTACAGAAAAGAATCTCTTTCAAACGAAGTGAACTTGGGCAATAAACAAGGGTAGAGCATGGTTCTAGAACCACATTAACGAGGAAAGCACCTAGATCTCCCGTTTTCATTGCTCCATGTTCACTCCTCCGTTTGCTACGTGTGTACCAGCCTTTACAGAAAAGAATCCCTTTCAAAACATTTAAGCTTCACGAAATTAGGTCTTTTCCTGAATTGGGGGGTGTTATTTTGTTTCTTTACTCAACACGAAGCCTTTTTCCGGTAATTTTTCCCTTAATTAGTCCGCATCCCCGAGGGCTTCTCATCTTTAGGGTTTTTTTTTTTTTTTTTTTTTTTTGTTTCATCTTTCTTTTTAAATTAATAGTACCGGGTACTCTTACGTTAATGGAACCTCTTATTAAAACTGTATTCTCGAAATTTACACTAAACAGCTATAAAATAATCGCCAGCGCGCTGTTAAGCGTAATCGATCTTATCGTTTTAGCATATAAATGTCCAGTAAAAATCCTAGATAAACCGGTTTAGAATTTTTACCTACGCCAAAGACAGTGAGCAAGGCCCTAAATATTTTTTAACAGAATCCCCCCCTTTCTTAAAATAACGACCGCTCTTATGTCATCTCTCCGCACAAAGCTTTTTTTTTTTTGTATTTTATTATTTTCTTCCCTTCAGAATATCAAAAGGTGGAAGTTTTATTCTATACTAGGTGAGAATCGGAATTGACGTAACTGACGATTCTACGGCGGAGTAATATACGCAATATTAAACTTAATAGAAAAAAATAGTTAAAACCTTTTCTATTCGCACCCAGTAAATGTCTATAGAACTTTGAAAGTTTTCGAGTTTTAAAACCTTCAGGGCCAAAGAGGAGAAGATAGAATATTTGGAAAAGAGCGAGAGAATGAGAAGAGATTAGCTGGCTAAAATAACTAGAGTCATATGTACCTCGAATTTGCAACGCGTATGAAGATAGACAAGCCGTTATCTCTAGATAAGCGAATAATAGAGATAATGGATAGTATTACTTTGCGCTTAGTGTTAATTCAAGATGAAATTGACCAAAGAGGATGAATCTTTCTAAAAGCTTGGCGAATAAATTTTACGGCGAAACGGGCAATAAATTGAAAACCCGGTTGAAGAGGAATTTTTTCTACGAAATCTCATAAATATCCTTGACTCCAAATGACCACCGTTTTTATTATTATTATTTTTTTTTTTTTTTCTACAAAAAATTCGGATACTCTTAACTATAATATTAGCTCGACCCTGTCTAGAATTCAAAATTACTTCTGAGGTTTATCGGAGAGAGGGTAGGGCCTTATTTTAGGGTGAGGTCAGGCGGAGATTCGATATCCATACCTAAACTAGTGATCAGAATATCATATTTTTGAAAAAATAAAATAATTACCCCGCTTACGGCCTACATAGAAACGCGTGAGATAATTTGAGAATCGAGAGAGTCATAAGGTAGGTTTTTTTCCTTCGTAAACAAGACGGGGATGTATGAATGTATTAGAGTATTAGTTACATTAAAAAACACCTCCAGGAATTTGGAAACTCGAAAGAGATCGATCATTTATTTATGTCGCGATTATATTCCAATATTTAATAAGTAAGCTCTTAGCCCCGCTTTTAAAGGGGTAATGAAGATCAATAATACGTTATTTTTTTTAATGGATTAGAAGTATTAAAATATCGATAAATACCAAACTTTCTCGTTAATTAACGTAGTTGCGATTTATTATGCTGCAGCTAACCATATAGTGCGTTATAAAATATACATAGTTCCCAACTAAAGGGGACAAAATGTCGTTCTCTGTGTTGCCAGTCACTTCTGAGCGCAAACTGACACAGAGAGAATGGCTAGCAATTGATCTGTTCTGTACTGGCTCAGAAGAAGCTCATGGCAATCCTGCAATGAAGGGGAAGCTGGATAAGAGAGGTGATTTTTTTTCTTCTTCTTATCATGTTCAAATCGCTTAATCGCTTACAATCTAACTGTAAATTAACAAGAAACGTTTAGCGAGTTATAATAATGGTTTAATGGATATTATAACACACCAAATCGATAAAAAAAAAATTAAGCGTCTTCATTATCCCTTCAAGTTGATTATATTCGAATATTAGCTAGGACTTTTACAAAAATGTCTTGGGGGCGCGACACTTTTTTATTGACTGAATCTGTCTAGCTTATATTTAAAATCACTTTACCACGGAGAAAGCTACGATGGAGGGATACGTCTTGTAG
The DNA here is from genome assembly GCA_963920705.1 of Odiellus spinosus. Lineage (NCBI taxonomy): Eukaryota > Metazoa > Arthropoda > Arachnida > Opiliones > Phalangiidae > Odiellus > Odiellus spinosus. The sequence goes on along the minus strand of OY987235.1, from coordinate 12,527,506 downwards.
ATAAAAAATAGTCACTGAAGCCGTAACTATACTCTATAACTGTTGGCGGAATGATACACAATGAAACCTCATCATGAAAAAGCGATCGTGGCCAAAAAGTGCGTGCACACAAAATGGGTTTGAGGATAATATACTAGAAGAGGGTGATATGATAAAATGGCTGCCGGTGCATGAGAGATCTTGTAATCCGCCATGAAACAATGAAAGGAATATGTTTATAGCAAGCAAGTGGTCGCTAGACGTTTTGCGATGTCAAACGACCTAAAGATTTCAAATTTCCTCGCGATTGACTTACAAAACATTTATGAAATACGAAAAATTGCCAGAGTAAAGTGGTTGATCAAGATTTCTAAGCCTCGGTTTCGGTTGCTCAGTCTCTAGAGTCAGAGCGGTCATGATCACGTTGATAGGGAGCGACTGCGTCAATGAATGGCATGACTTCATCTCGGAGCTGTTCGTTTTTCCCAATAAAAGACTTTTTTTTTTGTTCGGAGCCTTCGGAGAGACCCAATTGAAAACGCCATTAAGCAGAGGAATGGACCAAAGAATGGATTTGGCCCGATTTTATAGCGTTTTCCATAGGATTGCTCAGAATGTTTTTCCGTCTTACATTGGGAAAAATCGAGCATCAGCTAGGAAACCGATTTGAGTCCTCCATTGGTGGCGTCATTCGACCACAGAGTGCTCGGAGCTGCTAAGTCTCGAGAGACCGAGTGATAAATCTAGAGCTCTTGGTTCAACAATGTTATACGTATTTTTAACAGTTTTTTCTACTCGATCAAGCACTTGTATTGCCTCGAAGCTAGATCTGTGTGGTCACAATCAAATTCCGAGTGATAACCTAGCTGGTTATATAAAATCCTTACTCAAAACCAGCCACCAGAGGCGGGAAAAGCGCCATTAAACAGAAAAAAGGTAGATACTAGATAGGCAAAACTTTTATAGCTAACATGACCGAAGAAAATATTTTATTATTTTTAGACGTTTCGGACTTTGAGGTGATAGTATAGGGTTCATGGTTTATGGATGTTGGTACAATTATCGTGCAATATAAAAAAAAATTATTTCTTATTCCGAAAATTTCCCCATTCTAAACGTGGGAAAAGGGAGGCAGGCGGTAGTAGTCAAATGATAGGTTTGCCGCGATGGACATAATTCTCTTCTCCAATGTCAGAGAAACTTTTAAAATGATATACCAAAGACGAAATTTTCTCGGCAAACGTGATCGTTAGCTAAGCATACACACTCGCCATAACGATAACAATCCTTTAATGGGAAAAAAATCGAGTAGAAGGGGGATCGAGTACTAGAGCTTAATGGAATATCTCTAAAATTTAAAGGAGAGGCCAAGAAGTTGATGGTGATAGAAACGATACAGGCCTTGAAGAAAAACCTCGAGAAAAACCGTGAGATTGGCCTGATAATCGTTAACGCTATAAAAGTAATCAAGAGATGGTGAAAGGGACAGTCAATTAATTTGGATCAAACTTCCAATTTCAACTTTAAATCGATCAAACGAGTGAAAGTATAGAAGTTGGAAGTAGAAAATTCTAAATTTTAGAAAAATCACTTGAATTCTCACGAAAACAGACCATCCGAGGAAAAAAATGATTATTGTGGATGGAGACAGTTCGGAATTTATTGAAAACACTTCGAAGTTTGTGAAGTCTTTGAAGTGAAAGTCAGATTGGTCTACAAATCTTAAAAGATCTGGCACACATCCAGAGACAATATAGCGAGGTGCGAGATCTTTAAGATTTGTAGACCAATCTGACTTTCACTTCAAAAGACTTCACAAACTTCCAGGTGTTTTTAATCAATTCAGAACTGTAATTAATCGTACAATTCGGAAGTTTAGATATGACTAAGTAAGCTACATGGGGAGGCAAACGGCCATTGGGGGAAAGAACACCTAATTGGGTAATACTAAAGGGGTTATACCTAGGGGAGAGATATAAGTATCTGACAGGGCCTCATGTCGTTAATAGCAATTTTTAATGGGGAAAAAAGGATTCCTCTGGCAAAATTATAGCATTTTATAGGACCTTATATTTCAATATTTTTATATAGTAATAAAAGGAAAAATGGTATGGGTCATTTTTGGACTTTTTCTAAATTTGTATCTAGTGCCGAGGCATCCTTTTCGAGTGGCTCATGTCAATTTTATTATTCGAAATTGATGAACGGAATTTCTACTTTCTAATGTGGCCCCCTTTATCTCTAATCAAATCTTTCAGTAGCATTTCACGTTCTCTTTAACGATAAAGTGAAAAATACTAAATCCAGCCTGATCCAGCGGATAATTTTTCACGAAATGAAAAGTATTTAAAATCGTTTTAAAGGTTTCCAAATGTATAAGTCAGGTTCTCCCTCTAACTAAATGATATAATCTGTTGGTGATGCGAGTAAAGCGCGCTTCACAGTGCTGTATTCGCAAAATGCCACTGATTCTGACTATATGGTAGTAGTCGGAAAGGCGAAGTCGAGGAAAAATTCCTTCTCTTACGGGAGCGAAGAGGAGATATTTTTCCCCGCGAAAGAGAGAGAGAGAGAGAGAGAGAGAGAGAGAGAGAGAGAGAGAGAGAGAGAGAGAGAGAGAGAGAGAGAGAGAGAGAGAGAGAAGTGACAGCAAACCCTCCCAATACGGTGATGGAGTGGAGAGTAACGTGAGGGACCTTCTATTTTTTGGATCCGTCGACCCAACCACACTCCCTCCACCCCCCATATACATATTATATTCGGAGGAAGGTATGCCCGGCTGTAAGCAAGCAGGGTCTCGCGTACCTTTGGCGGGTGCCCCCGTGGTACGTGCCCGGGAGCGGAAAATGGCGCATACGTAATACCAGACCCACACTATAACACACCCCGAAAATATCAAAATCTTTCGTTCGGCCACCCTCTTCGCGGGAAACCAAGGAGGACCCCTAAAAAATTAAAGTCTAGAGTCCATTCCAGACGAAGAATGCAACTGTTAGGCACGAGAGTCGTAATTTTGTATACGATGAGATGCGACCGAGATATACCAGATAACAGTCTTAAATGGAAAATAAACACGAAGCGGGAAAACTGGATGGGATTGAAAATTTCCCTTCTTCCAAAGACTGAAAGAAAGTGTACGTTGTATTCTACCTCGGGAGACGGTAAGCGTGACCAGTTGCAATCTTCGGACCATCTATTTCTCCATCTAAAAACTTGTTTTCTTCTAGAAAATGAGACGTTACGTCCTATAGCTCACGCGAGGTATCGCGTTAGCGGATATTTCTTCGTACCAGTTTTGATCAAAGTCACGCACCTTCGACTGGCAAACTGAATAATGATAGGTCATAACGCTTTCGAGTGAGAATGAAGACGGAATACCAAAGATAAGTTCGTCGAAATCTCCGCGCGAGATGAACTTTTTATTATATAGAGGGGAAACTTTTAAATCGGCGGCGAGTAAATAAGCAGCCCAGTTACGGATGTAGGTCTATAATTAAGTAGACCTATTCTAAGATCGCGGCAAAGGAAAGCTCGAGAAATAACGCGGTAAAATAAAACGTGGTGTAAGACTTACCATGCCTATTATTGGAGTTGTTGTTAATATTGAGATTATGATTGTTATTATTGTTAATATTGACGGGTCCTTGGTCAAAATGGGCTTTTCCGCCGCCACCGCCGCCCACTCCCTCTACCGGATTGTTGCCGTTGATATTGCCGCCCTGGTTGTTATTGACTTCGTTGTTGCCTTTCGTGCCAGGGACGTGCGAGTTGATGTGATTGAAGTTGTCCGTAGGATTGAGAACCGGGACTTTTCCGTTGGAACCCGTCCCTCCTATTCCTCCGTTCTGCTGATTCAGAACGACGGGGATTGATCTGCCAACCACTGGCGGGAGAGGGGTTGAGGGAGGTAAGTTTGTCCCGGGTGGGCCGTTGCCCTCCCCCGCCGAAGTGACGTGAAGTCGGTTACGAAGCGTGACCAATTCCGTGCTGAGGGTGCGAAGGCGCTGCTGCAAGTGCACGGCCTCGTTCGAAGACGATGCATCTGACAAAAGACAAGGACTTATAGGTTAGAAACTGTCCCGTGAAAGTGGGAGCATAGTAAACCACGTGTAGGAATAAGAGGTTAACAGTTCTTTTAGGCCGGTATGACACATATGAATAATTTTTAACGATCCTTCCGAAAATGGTAATAAAATTATATTTGGAGCTAATGAAAAATAGAGAATCACTTTAACAATATTAAAAAAATAATAATAATAAAAAAAAGGCAAGATGAAATGCATGTTGTGCCTGTAGAAATGTTCCCATGGCTTTGACTTGGTGTTCAGGAAAAGGCCAACCCATTGCACCTTCAGTATAAAGTCAGAATTCTATTTTTCAGCAAGCAGGAGTCTGCGAAGGAGGGATAGTATAACTTTCGTGGAAAATTGTGCAAGTTCATTGCTAAAACCAAAGATAACAAGGTATCTTGGATTCGAATTGTGAAAAATCCTCTCTAGTTGGTGAAAGGGATAGCTTTAGATTGCTATAGACAATAACGACCGATTATCCACTATCTCGCCAAATAACCCCGCATGTTAGAGCTCCCATTACGAAACGGCCAAACTAACTAATCGATTGGGAATGCTCCCTCGTGCGTTCGAAAATCCCATCTCCGTCGCCATTGTAATGTCCTTTTGGTTAGTGGTTTTTGATGTTAAGGTTAATTAAGAACGAAGAATGAGGGTTACTAACTGTTTAAATATTTATTTTATAATTGACCGTTAAATTTTTGGATTTCTGCTTCGCGTGCTATATTTAAATTTTCTCGCTAATCCCGCTAAGAACCATTTTGAGATGAACTTGAATGAGGGCTTTGTATTAATAATATAATAAACTTTTTTTTAGTTATTTGAAAGACGTTTAAGTTATGACATACATTTTCAAGTCAAACGATAAAAATAAACCCAGGGAGTCCGCTGTAAGTGAGACTGTCACGGATTTTTCATGAGTTCCAAATGAAATAAAAACGATTCAAAATATATATTCTATATTTCATAGAAGCCATCTTAAAATTGTTTTAAAACAAAAGTTATCTGCAATATTAAGTTGTCATATACTCGAGCAGCTATTATAGAGTTCTAGATTCTCATTCGTTTGGGCACGTGATACGGTCGCTTTTGCGGGGGTCTTTCTCGTGAAAGTACTGGATTCAGAAAGTTCCGCCTTTTATTTGAAACATATCTTTAATTTTGAATACGTAAAACCCAGGGGTTTCCAATTTTGAATAAGGGTTTACAATACTATGAAAAAACTAAAAAAATACTGGGGAGAGTCTCACATTAAAGTTAGGATAAAGAAGAAACTGAAGTGATTGTTCGCGTATTAAAAAAAAAAAAAAAATCGGAAAATATCTCTGAATTGCGCATATAATATTCCGATTTTGGAATTAAATTAAAAGACTCCCCACCTTTGGCTTCATAAAACATTCGCTCAATTGTACGCCTGAATGCAATCAGAAGCCGATGAAACCCTCCTTTGAAGTCTATTATTCCTGGGTCTTGTCTACCCCTCTCTGTATGGGTTAGTTTCAAAAAGCGCGATTCGTACGCCTCCTAACGGTAGATATTTTCGGAGCGGGAGTTCGTCGAGCGAATATCTCTCGCAGCCTTGGAGTTCGTCAAAAAAACGTCGTCGTTTGTGGAGAGAGAGAATTTCCAATTTTCCGTAGACAGGGGGCATGAAGTTGGACCCCTCCGATCTCGTAAAATTGGGAATTTTACCCATACAGAGAGGAACGCTATAGTAAACTTCAAAGGAGGGTTTCATCTACTTCTGATGCAATCAAGAACGAAATTTACCGCAGCACGAGTCGCTGGGATTTTGAGAAGGCGGGGGTTCTCTTTTGAAATTATTTCCAAAATCAGAAGTTTTACGATTTTTTGTGCAATTCAGAGACACTTCCTGATTTTCTATGCAAACACGTTTTATTTTTAGAAGCAGAATAAAAAAAAACACTCAATTTTCCTTTTCATGTTCCCTTTAAAAGCTAAAATTAATTATATAATAAATTTAAAGGATTTGATTTAAGGTGATAATAAAATGAAGTTGTATCTAAAGTAATCCTACATGGTAACTTGCAAAAAAAAAGTATTAAAAAAAGTCAGAAAAAAAGTTGTATAGCACCATTCCTTATAAACATCTTTTACGCGGCGTTCTTTCCAATCCAATCAAAATGGATCCCTACATTCTTACTCATTCTATACAATATTCACCATCTTATTCGGAACATCCAACAAAAGATCTTTGAAAAGCATCAACATGATTTAAGAAGTCATGCTAAGGAAATCATTTTTTAGCCATCACGTAATATAAAGAGAATATTCAAGAAGATGAAGAGAGAAAGAGAGAGAGAGGAAAAAAGTTGTTCCGACTTTTAAAACTAGCTAGAAATAAAGAGAAAACGCGTAGGCCGAGATATTCATAAATAACTCGAAACAATTTGGCCATCACCACACGAAACGAACTTTTCACCCTTTTAAACCGCCCCATTTGAAAAAAAGAAAAAAAAAAGTTGAAAAACTAATTTCGTGGCTATTTTACATCCTCCAAACCACCCTGCGCGAGGTTTCTCTCTCCCTGTTCATTGAGTTTCGTGATTCAAAATTTCTTTTAAATATTTTTTAGTTTTTGGATGAACAATTTTTCAGTGATGTTTTAAGATTATATCCCTACAGTTCGTTTCATACCGAAAAAACGGTTATACGAATAAACTTTAACATTCCCAAACTCAATATCGAGTTCACGCGGTTTCGGTATTCGTTACGTTATTAAGCATATATAAAGAAACGTTCGAACGCAAAATTTCCAGTGTTCAGGGTGAAAACTACGCACAGGGGATGGAGAATCTTCAAGACGTTTTTCAACATTCCGTCATAATAGATTTGTTCTATTTTAGAATTATTAGAGCATGCACCTGTTGGAGTCGGACAATTGACAAAGTACGGTACAATTTGGCCGAAATCTCAAAATCAAATAGCGTCAATAAAATCTCTCTCCAAAATAACTTTTAAAATCTCAAAATCTCTACAGCGTTATCGGGCGGTTTTAAAACAAATGGCACCCATTACCTCACTCTACAACACTTTTCGGAAAACATGAACTTCAAACCTCTTACCCCTTGGACCCCTGAAAGAAGACTAGTAAGCCGAGGAAAAGGTCAAGATTCATCAAACAACAACTCTCTAAATATACTTTTAAAAAAATTATGAAAGGATTAAGAAACGCATTGAGATATCGTATTTTACTGATCATCTGAGAGCTCATATTTCTCGCAATGCATTCTCAGTTTGAAATGAACAACAATACACCACAAACTAACTCTTAGTCTACCCAAGCCGCTTGCTTCCAAAAAAATAAAAAAAAGAGAAAAAAATTAAAGAAAAATCACGATTTTTAAGGGAAAAAACCCCAAAATCATAAACGAGATCGGTATAGGATAAATGAAAAAGGTAGAAGCTGTATTTTAGAAGCAAATTAACTCGGAAAAAATAATCACGACGAAGACGAGATCGAGATGCCGCTCTTCTCCTACTTCTTCAAATTTAAAATTTTAAATAAAAAAATAAATGGGAAAATTAAAATATTTTAATACTAGATTAATTTGGCAAAATGTTACTGACCCTTTTCCACTTAAAAGTCGAATCGATAAAATTTCATCGTTCTTATTAATATTTAAACCGCCGATACGTTATAAGTGGTAATAGCCACTATATTATGTATTATTAGAGATAGGGGGAAATAATATTAGAAGGGGGAGGTTGAAATTATTTCTATACAGCGAGATGGTATTTTTTTAAGACCCTTCAGGGTACGTAATGCCAAAATTCGGTTCGCGACCGACCGACGACGTTTAAAACAGCCCGAAAATAAAAAAGAATATCAACCTGATATCCGAATAAAAAGGCCGCGCGCGAGCGATATATTTTTATTTTTGCCTTTTATACTTTGACACACGGCGGTATTACGGAGAAATTTTAATTTATCATTATATCCAGCAGAGATGAGATTAAAAAATATATATATATAAGTATACTTCAATTGGGCAAATGAATAGTTTGAAGAGAATAAAGTTTTTTTTTTTTTTTTTTTTTTTTCATTATTTCTAGCCCTTGGCTCAAAAACGTCAATTGATGAAAGAAGACACATTTCATCTAAAGATTGTAAGGCGAATTCAGATATAAATTAGCTTGAATATATATAAACATTGTTTGAGACCTCAAATCACGTCGATTAAAGTGTGAATTAAACCTAACTAAAAGTAATTTTATATCGTTTTAATAGGCCTAATGCAACAGCAAAATTATTTAGAAACAAATATTAAACTAGAAATAAATTTAAAACTTACCGTCAAAACAGGCTTAGCTGGACTCATGGAGATCACCTGAACTGAGCCCTATATAAGGGCTAACGACCAATGACCTTGATCGATGGCAATTATATGGGGAATGCAGGATCTCCATGAATCCAGCCTATTTTCTGGGTAAGTTTTAAATTTATTTCTATTTTCATATTTGTTTGTAAATTTACTGGTGGATTAGGCCTATTTAAATGATAAGGAATGTATAATGTTAGGTTGCATATACTCCATTTAAGTCTAACAAGGTCGAATTTAATTATTCCATGGTTTATAGATTTGAAGAAAACTTTTTTGTTTCGATAATTAGAAGGAAAGAACTGGAAGAAAGTGAGAGAAATTCCAGTAATTTTAAGAAATTAAGTATATAATAACTAATTAATATATGAAAAATTCAAATATTAAGCGTCATTTTTGACGGTTAATAGATATAGTACAACATAATTGAAGTAGATATAACTTTGCTCGTCTATATACCTAACAAAATATATATAGTTACCATTTAAAGTCACGTATACATTAATTGTATCTCGAAATAAACCTAGCGGGCAATATGGTACGGGTGCAACTCAATCGAGTAATTTAAGAGTCAACGTACGACGACATTAGCGACTAAATCTATTTCTAATAACTATATTTTGCTTTCGCTTTACACAAACATTAGACGGAACCAGAGACAGAGAGTCTATAAGTAACGAGGGATAATTATATTTCTAGATCAAAGTAATATTCTAATGGAAATCACGCGAATTTTGCTCGAAGATTTCTTATGACATTCGCGTTTTAATTATTATAATAATTTCATAACTTAATTCTTCCTGGATGTAATTTTCCGCTCCAATATTATACGCGTCTATACACTGTTATTGCGCCAAAACTGTATCAACCCAACTAATCAAGAAGCTGCTTTAAAAAGTTTCTATTATATAGGAAAAAGGGCCCGCAATGTGCAATTGTCTTGAAGTCGAAAGCACATAAACTTCATATCTATCAACTCCCCAAAACAGATGTAATTTAGAGTCAATGGCCCACGACCTTCACGTTATTAGCACGACGCTCTAACCAACTGAGCTAATGGGCCCACGTTATGCAAGGGTCATGAAGTCATAAACACATAAACTTCAAATCTATCAAATCTACGAAAAAGATTCAAGTTAATGGCACATGGGGGAATCGTACCCACGACCTTCGCGTTATTAACACGACGCTCTAATCAACTGAGCTAATGTGTCCACGGTATGCAATGGTCATGAAGTCATAAGCAAATAAACTTCAAATCTATCAAATCTACGAAAAAGATTCAAGTTCATGGCCCATGAGGGGATCGAACCCACGGCCTTCGCATTATTAGCACGACGCTCTAACCAACTGAGTTAAGGGGCCCTTGTTCACCAACTGTCTTGCAGTCATAAGCACATAAACTTCAAATCTATCAATTCCACGAAAAAGATTCAAAATGATGGCCTATGGGGGGATCGAACCCACGACCTTCGCGTTATTAGCACGACGCTCTAACCAACTGAGCTAATGGTCCCACGTTATGCAACGGTCATGAAGTCATAAGCACATAAACTTCAAATCTATCAAATCTACGAAAAAGATTCAAGATAATGGCCCATGGGGGTATCGAACTCACGACCTTCGCGTTATTAGCACGACGCTCTAGCCAACTGAGCTAACGGGCCCTTGTTCACCATTTGTCTTGCAGTCATAAGCACATAAACTTCAAATCTATCAATTCCACGAAAAAGATTCAAAATGATGGCCTATGGGGGGATCGAACCCACGACCTTCGCGTTATTAGATCGACGCTCTAACCAACTGCGCTAATGGACCCACGTTACGGAATGGTCATGAAGTCATAAGCACATAAACTTCAAATCTATCAAATCTACGAAAAAGATTCAAGATAATGGCCCATGGGGGGATCGAACCCACGACCTGCGCGTTATTAGCACGACGCTCTAACCAACTGAGCTAACGGACCCTTGTTCACCAACTGTCTAGCAGTCATAAGCACATAAACTTCAAATCTATCAATTCCACGAAAAAGATTCAAAATCATAGCCCATGGGGGTATCGAACCCACGACCTTCGCGTTATTAGCACGACGCTCTAACCAACTGAGCTAACGGGCCCTTGTTCAGCAACTGCCTTGCAGTCATAAGCACATAAACTTCAAATCTATGAATTCCACGAAAAAGATTCAAAATGATGTCCTATGGAGGATCGAACCCACGACCTTCGCGTTATTAGCACGACGCTCTATCCAACTGAGCTAATGGGCCCACGTTATGCAATGGTCATGAAGTCATAAGCACATAAACTTCAAATCTATCAAATCTACGAAAAAGATTCAAGATAATGGCCCATGGGGTGATCGAATCCACGACCTGCGCGTTATTAGCACGACGCTCTAACCAACTGAGCTAACGGGCCCTTGTTCACCATCTGTCTTGCAGTCATAAGCACATAAACTTCAAATCTATCAATTCCACGAAAAAGATTCAAAATGATGGCCTATGGGGGGATCGAACCCACGACCTTCGCGTTATTAGCACGACGCTCTAACCAACTGAGCTAATGGTCCCACGTTATGCAACGGTCATGAAGTCATAAGCACATAAACTTCAAATCTATCAAATCTACGAAAAAGATTCAAGATAATGGCCCATGGGGGTATCGAACTCACGACCTTCGCGTTATTAGCACGACGCTCTAGCCAACTGAGCTAACGGGCCCTTGTTCACCAACTGTCTTGCAGTCATAAGCACATAAACTTCAAATCTATCAATTCCACGAAAAAGATTCAAAATGATGGCCTATGGGGGGATCGAACCCACGACCTTCGCGTTATTAGCACGACGCTCTAACCAACTGCGCTAATGGACCCTTGTTCATCAACTGTCTTGCAGTCATAAGCACATAAACTTCAAATCTATCAAATCTACGAAAAAGATTCAAGATAATGGCCCATGGGGGGATCGAACCCACGACCTGCGCGTTATTAGCACGACGCTCTAACCAACTGAGCTAACGAACCCTTGTTTACCAACTGTCTAGCAGTCATAAGCACATAAACTTCAAATCTATCAATTCCACGAAAAAGATTCAAAATCATAGCCCATGGGGGTATCGAACCCACGACCTTCGCGTTATTAGCACGACGCTCTAACCAACTGAGCTAACGGGCCCTTGTTCATCAACTGTCTTGCAGTCATAAGCACATAAACTTCAAATCTATCAATTCCACGAAAAAGATTCAAAATTATGGCCTATGGGGGATCGAACCCACGACCTTCGCGTTATTAGCACGACGCTCTAACCAACTGAGCTAATGGGCCCACGTTATGCAATGGCCATGAAGTCATAAGCACATAAACTTCAAATCTATCAAATCTACGAAAAAGATTCAAGATAATGGCCCATGGGGGGATCGAACCCACGACCTTCGCGTTATTAGCACGACGCTCTAACCAACTGAGCTAATGGGCCCTTGGTCTGCACCTGCCATGCAGTCATAAGCACATAAACTTCAAATCTATCAATTCCACGAAAAAGATTCAAAATGATAGCCCATGGGGGGATCGAACCCACGACCTGCGCGTTATTAGCACGACGCTCTAACCAACTGAGCTAACGGGCCCTTGTTCACCAACTGTCTTGCAGTCATAAGCACATAAACTTCAAATCTATCAATTCCACGAAAAAGATTCAAAATGATAGCCCATGGGGGTATCGAACCCACCACCTTCGCGTTATTAGCACGACGCTCTAACCAACTGAGCTAATGGGCCCTTGTTCACCAACTGTCTTGCAGTCATAAGCACATAAACTTCAAATCTATCAATTCCTCGAAAAAGATTCAAAATCATTGCCTATGGGGGGATCGAACCCACGACCTTCGCGTTATTAGCACGACGCTCTAACCAACTGAGTTAATGGGCCCACGTTATGCAATGGTCATGAAGTCATAAGCACATAAACTTCTACGAAAAAGATTCAAGATAATGGCCCATGGGGGGATCGAACCCACGACCTTCGCGTTATTAGCACGACGCTCTAACCAACTGAGCTAATGGGCCCTTGTTCACCAACTGTCTTGCGGTCATGAGCACATAAAATTCAAAGCTATCAATTCCACGAAAAAGAATCAAGATAATGGCCCATGGGGGGATCGAACCCACGACCTTCGCGTTATTAGCACGACGCTCTAACCAACTGAGCTAATGGGCCCACGTATAGCAATGGTCATGAAGTCATAAGCACATAAACTTCAAATCTATCAATTCATCAATCCAGTTGGTGTAATAACCGGGCTTTTCCGTCAATTTAGTAAGAGAAAACTGGCGAAAAGCTTAAAAATTGTAGCAATAACTGGACATATTTGCGCTAAGCCTAATTTCGAAAATGTTGAAATTGAAAAGGTTATTACCGTTCGCTAATTACTGTCGATACGTGGTACCATTCGTTATATGTGTATTGAAAAATAAAAACAAATTTTTGGTGAAATATTTGGAGTTATTACGAGGCCAGTTTAATAACTGGTGTAATTATAATCCAAAATTTGCTAATATATGGGTAATTTCGCTATACGAGAAACGAGTAGGGTATATATTGTTGGCAAGTGGGTCAAACTCGAGTTGACCTTGACCGGGACATTTAATAATAAGTGGCGGGGAAAAAAATAAGAGAGAGGAGGATGAAGATGATTTTCAAGAGGGTCGATTTTCTCTCTCTGTTGTTTCATTTTTTTCAAGAGATCTTCGCCCATCTCTCTCTTGCCTAATGATCCCCTCACGAGCGGCTTCATTAAATTGTCCCGCCCCGATACAGCTTCTCTCCTCGACCTTTTTTCTCGCTCTCTCTCTCCAAATGCATAATCATTCCACGCGATTAAAATCGTCTTTATCCAGAGACGAAAGCGCCAATGGACCCCCAAACACGCTTCTTTTTTTTTTTTATGAAAAAGGAACGGTAAAACGCGACAATCAAGCGTTCTGTTTTTATTTAATATAGTATTAACCTTTACTTAAAACATATCAATTATAGCTGCGTTCATATTTGGCCTTGGAATCGATTTAAACCGTTTCAAAACGTTTCGCTAGAGTCGTGTGAACGGGAAAGCGTGTTTTCTCGAATCGATTTGATTCGATTTCTCGAAACAACTTCGGGAACCAGTTTCATACCGATTCGATTTCAACAACCGATAGATGATGCTACAATAAATCGATTTATAAAGCTAATGCGTGAACACGTGACGCTTAAAACGATTCGGTTTGATTCTACTGTATCAAATCGATTAAGAATTGCTAGCGTGACTATGCTAGTGTGTTGGACTATAATATGTCTAATGTTTTTACTTTATATAGTTTAAATAATACAAAATGAACATTGCCTTATCACGTGGAAAGCCACCGAAGATATAAATTCTATTGAATAATCTTACCCTATGTTTAACACTGCATTTAAATAAAAATAAAGTTCACTTTTTAATTTCATCTTTACTTTAATTAAAAGTGTAAAATTCCTTCATTTGTTTCTATTATCAGCCAAATATTAGTTTGACACGAACCATGGAAACATATTCGCTAATTTCACTTTTGGATATTTTTTAATTGGTCGAATAATGGGACGTAAGATACTGGAGAAGAAATAAAGCTTGCTTTAATTCATTAACGAAGAACCCTGGATATTTTGATTATAGTTTTAACACTCTGGTTGTAATCATAAGGGCCATATATATATTAGTGACAATTCGAGTCGTCAAAAGGTTACATTCGTTAATTAATAATATTATAACAATCTAATTTAGAAAAGCAAGTTTTTTTGGGGGGAATAGGCGCGCGTCTCCAACCTTCCCTCATTCATGAGCCGGAATAAAAGCGTGACAACTTTTCAACAAAAAAATAGTTATGAAAAACGTGTTTTACTGGTCTACTTGACAGAAAAAAAAGGGATTCTAAAAATGTTAAATAAAATTGAACAGCCGCCAGGAACACATATTTTGAAGAGAAAGAAATGGGAATTTTTCTCGGACTTTTATATAAAGAATTAACTATAAGGAATGAGGGATCTTAGGGTTGATGGCTCATACACATGTATACAAGTTGCAACCTAATAAGTAACTCATTTTTAACAGAGTTCGTACAAAATTATGGAAGTTAATTCCCCTGACTTTTCCAGGTTTTCCCTGACCATTTTTAAAAAATTTCCCTGGCTAATTTTAATCCTTTTTCACGAATTTATTCCTTTTTTCGAACTCATGCAAATTCCTACATTTTATGTGACATAGTTATCAATCAGGGTCGATAGTTTACTCAGAATATGAGAAACAAATTTTCGCAAATATTTCTGTTTATAAAAATTATGTTATAATTAATTGTTCAACCAATCATAAACAGTTCCTTGACATGTACCAAAATATTTAATTTCTCTGATCACTTGGGCCAGTTTCCAAATTTCCCTGGTTTTCTAGAACTCTGTTTAACCGGTTTTATATTTTGATTGTTATTCAATAGCGTGTAGTATTTCCGATGGGTCAGACACATTGGTAGGAATCCCATAATCCCCCAAATATTAGCATTGAAATCCCAAAATCTGTTTGAAATCTCAAAATCTCTCTGAAATACCCTCGAGTCTTTCAAAGGACTATTATCGATTTTTTATGCGCTCCTTCTAAGTTACCTTCTTTTCTTATCTGACGTATGTACATATCAAATTGCTCTGTCCCAAGCTAGTATGCGAGGGTAAGGAAAGATGATTTTCGAGCAGATAGGGCCTTTCAATCGAGGGGTCTGACATAAAAGAAAAACCATGCATAAGGAATTTTTGGGTTATATTCGAGGTTAATATAAATATATTTTTGTTGGCTGAATTTGTAGAATTTTTAATTATGTTTTGGTGCTTTCATTTTGGATTTTTTAGGGTATCTGTCTATATAATATATTGTGTATATTTCTAAGTAATTTTCAATTTTTTTTATTTTATTTTTTTTATAATTTCTAGTTTGTTTTAAAACTTCTTCAGAATTTGAAGTTTATGGGGGTTTGTGATTTGATTAAGAATTTTGTGGAATTTTAATGGATTGTTGGATTATTGGGGAGATAATAGGATTTTTTAAATAACCAAAATCATTGTAGTATTTTTTGAGAATATTTGATGAGGATTTGAGAATCAATGAAGCAAGTACCAGGCGTATATACTACAATACATGCAAAGTTCTTATAAAATAAAGGGAGAATGAAGAAAAAACGTTTTTTAAGGATTCTACTTATTCTTTGCAACACTGACACCTGCGCTAAATTTTGGGGATTTCATTAAGGTTGTTCGGAGGGGTTGTTGCCATTTTTTTTTATCTTCAATATTTTGTTCAATGCAGATTTCAGAGACATCTTTGTGTATAGTAAAACATTCATGAATCAACTCTGGATTCTGCAAATTTTGCAACAATCCATCCCACCAATCACCAGAAGTCCCACCTTTGTTTTAATACCCGCGATATAGTTGGCAGACAAAAAGCTTGCTCTTTTTATTGGACAGAAGACTTGTTGCCAAAATCAGAATAGTAGTATAATCTATAAAAAAATGCTTATTGTTCAACTTTGACATTCTCTCTTTTAGAAAACTACGCTCGATTTTGTACAAGAACGACTATTTTATTCTTATAAAGTTTAACATTATGTATCCATACGCCTCAGCTTTCCCTACAGAGATAATTACTCTTGAAAGATACTATTAGCTATCTTGGCACCAATCTCACGGTTTTCCTTTAACAACCCTATATCTTTTCGAAGTTGAATGGATCCTAGTGTATAGCTTTAAAAGCACTTATTCCATAAGTCTTTAACAGTAAGTAACATAGCACCAATGTGTTATATTCATAGAAACCATTATTTGGAAAGTTTTAGCTAAAACCTAGGGAACTATAGGCGAAATTGTTGGTAAATTTACAATCTAGAGTCATACCCGTTCCAGTAGAGATAAACTTCTATGTGAAATCGTACTATAAATGTGATGTATTTCAAATGAAGAAACTACTGAAGTTAAATAGAATGAACATACTCTTCTGATAAGGTTTCTACTACATAGGAGCCCCCATGAACCCCAGTATTTTCTAACATTGAAAAATTACCTGTAATGGTAAAAAGGTATATAGAAGAAAGCCACGGGTCTCCAAAGATAAGATTTCAAAATTTCACCTCGATTTCACCCGTGCACAGTGAAGGGGCCTTATCTCTGTAGTCAGAGAATCAACCAGACATTTCAGCTTGCACAAAGCTATAAACTTCTATCACTGCTCTACATAAAAGCCCCTCCAGAAATCGGAACTAGTATAGAGTAAGATACTTTTAAGTTTACGGGGTTCCTCGGTGTCGTCGCTAGCCACCATCCAAATTCCAAGACTATTAATTCATCCAACGACTTAGAGATAATAAAGTGAAAAGCTGGGAGAAAGGGATACATCAAGCGTCGCCACGCTCGTTTTTTCTTGCAATGAAATTGTCCCGCCTTTCGCTATATCACTTCTTAACCCAATGGACGGACTATAGACCCCGAGAGTAGAGGAGATGAGAAAAGGTCGAAGCAATATGTACGAATAATAATGGTCGGCGGCGTGTTTTGACCCAGAAAATATAGTGAGAAACAGTTCCGAGTTTGCATCGCTTTCAAAAGTAGCTTTCCCTCAATTTATAAGATAATTAAGATGAAGTAATAATAGGGAACATGGCTTTATACACGCTGAAAAGCTAAAAACGTTTTTATCTAGTATTCGACGTCGTCGAGAGAGGAGGGACTGGATCTCCGCTTGAATTATGGATCGAGAATTTTCAAAAATATTTCTCCCTTCTTATTATTCTCATTTGCACAATAATAAAGGAGAAGCCAAGCATATAGCGGAGAAAAGATCTAGCCACGGAAAGAGTATATGGGAGGGATATGCGTAGTAGATGGGCGCTACTCCTCCCCGTCCCAGGGACCAGTCAGCTCGCCATACACCGCGATCACTTCAGAGAGTCTTCAGACCCTTCATTATAATGGGGGGGGGGGTAAAAACTCGAACTATCGAGAAACATTTGTAAAGGGCCGACATTAATACCCAAAGAAAAGACGGAGTGCGGTGTAGATATACCATTTATACGCTCTATCCTATAGCTTATGGTCATGCGTGTTGGAGAACTATTTCTGGTGGGTTGGGTTCACCAAAATCGTAAATCTCAGGGGCATAATAAGGGGTTTAGGATATTATTCTTTGGCTTTAGAAAAGGATTTCTTGGAAAAAATAAAGCGTATCAATCAAGGAAATATATTGGTCTATAACCGTTAGTAAGGTTTTTTTTTTTATATATTGAGGGTGATGTCAGTCAACCCTGATATATAAATATATCAACAGTCTGGGCTCTAGACTTTTATAGACAGCCACGTCATTCCATAGTTTAGCATCCTTACACCCCATTCTATAGTGTTTTATGGTCCCACGCTTAATATTTTCATTAGAAAAAAAGGCCTAACCCTGGGATTAGATTATAGGGTAGCGGTTCTCTATGTTAAATGACCCGTGAAAGTACGCAATTTACTTTCAAATTTACCTTGCAGCTTCCTTTCTGTTTCCCAAAATTTCTGCAACTCGGTGAAGTATTTATCCAAGATGAAAACTTTACTCAGGCCCAAGGTGGTCATAGCAGCGCCGCGGGAAAAAGCGAAATTTGGGGTGGGCTACTCGGGCCCAGAATTAATATTTTTTTCCGACAAAAGTCTATTCCAGTTTGATCGCTTCGCGTTTACTACGAGATGTATCCGATTTAAAGGGTTCTTTGATCATTTTCACACACTAACGCAGCGTGACAAAAGCCTTTTCTTATGTCCTAGAGGATTTAACTTGACCTCCGTCGTCGAAAGAATCTCTTTGAAGGCCCCAAAAAGGCCACCGTAGAACGATCATTTGACCTCTTATCTCTCTTTTCCAGACACTAACTCGTCGTCACAATCAAAACACTCCCGAGACTTTTTTCTAGGGTGTGGGGGTGTATAACGTCAACATCGATCGCGAGTTCGCGACTAAACGGGTTACGAAACCGGGGAGGTGACGATGGGAAGATATTCAAAACCGACAGGAAACTCCCTGATAAACCAATTTTTATAACAATGCAACCGTTAAAACAAAGGACCGACCGTAAATGACGAGACGGGCCTCGTCCCGTACCTGAAATATCGAAGAACCGAACGCGACGGAACGTGAAGAGGAAGGCGCGATTTCGATTAAGCCTCGGTCCACCTGTGGCAGTCAAAATCTCTTTTCCTCAAATCTTCGCCATTAAATGACAAGTTCTTACTTCCGGTCGAACGTTTCCCATTTTTCATAAGTTAATTCGCGTCTAAAGAAATCCAAATCGCGCGATTAACGTCGCTAATTAACGATAAAATGTTAAAGTAAAACCGACCAAACGGGCGAACAACTAATTTCGACGGAGACTACTAAGCTGCTAGCCACAAAAAAAGTTATCCTCTGTCCCGCAAAAAAGGGAAGCGAGGCAACGCGCCCCCTGGAGACTTCTACTCGCGACGGACTGTACCCCCCTCCGCCGCGTTATAAGATTTGTTTTCCCCCGAAGAAAAAAACCCTCTCTACTCTGGCGGTGGCTATCTCTGGTTCACGAGGTGGAAGCCTACCTATAATAGGCCTTAAACCCCCCTGATTCACCTTCCGATTTCTCGCCAGGTTATTTTCCAGCCCCCTTACGCACCGGCCCGTTTTTGAATGTCATCCCCATCTTTCTCCCCTATTTCTCCCGGCTTCTCCGCCATAATCAAAATAATCTTAAGGGATCTTCCATAAATATCTCTTTTCAAATAATAATATTTCAAAATAAATCATCTAAAACACGTGTAATAAATAAGGAAAACTTTTATATTAAAATTTTGGGATTTCCTAAAGAAGATATATTTTTTCAAAGTTAGAAGGTAGATGAAATGGGAAGTCAATAACAAAAACACTCATTGCATATAAATCACAAAATTAATCCTATGATACGTGATGGTGCATTGACGATACGGTACCAAACACTGCTATACAAATTATGAATGCAGTCATATCAAGCTGAGAAGAACCGGTATGTCATCTGACCGTGATCTAAACACTAGATTATTCTTTTTACTCTAATATACAGTAACGGAAAGTTCTCCATAATAAATAATGATTTAGTAATTTAAAGAATTTTTTTTTTTTTTTTTTTTTTTTTTTTTTGGTAAAAGAAAGTTATTTTAAAAGTTCAAAGTAAAAATAATAATAATAATTAGTAATAATTAATTTAAAGTATTTTAACTGATTTTTAATAAGTTTAATAAAAAGTTAAAAGTTGTCAAC
Organism: Odiellus spinosus; assembly: GCA_963920705.1. NCBI lineage: Eukaryota > Metazoa > Arthropoda > Arachnida > Opiliones > Phalangiidae > Odiellus > Odiellus spinosus. Next base: position 12,507,767 of record OY987235.1, on the reverse strand, counting down.
ATGCTCAATTCTATTACAATTTTGATGAAATTCAGAATATATATATATATATAATACCCTCATACGATTACGTAAAATGTCTTCATCCCTGCGTAATAAAATATATTGACCACGTTATAGGGCTTCTCGGAATTAGGGGGCCCCCATTCTCAAACTAAAGCTAGGAATCCTAGCATATAGTAAAGAAAATCCCGTCGTATTGACCTCTACCGTAGAGATGCAACACGGTCATTTTCACGGCCCCAACTCCCTCTTTCATCTTTTCTCCTCCATTCCATCTCCCTATAGAGCTCCTCTTCGAAAGGAGTTCAGAAAACTACTTTTATCCCTCATAAAGTTGAATATTGCGTATAAATCCGTCTCAGTTTTCGTTAAAATGCAAACAGTTCTCGAACAAACCTTATTCTCCATCATTCTTAAAAACTACCTTTCTGATCCTCCTCATCTTTCACCCCCCTGAATTTTTCAATCTTAACTCACCTCGGTAGAAAAACTTCTGTTTCGGCTTCTTTTTCAAAAACTTGAAGCTTTTCTCTGGGGGGAAGATTTTAGCCGATCTTTGGTCCCCTCTCACCCCTCCTGAAACTGTTTTTTATATTTTTTAGTATATATTATTTTTTAGGCGTAGGGTTCACCCACCACCCACTTCTGTACAATCAGTCGCCGTTTTCTTTTGGCAATGTAGATACCCTAAATTCAGGCCCAAGGTTCCCAAAAAAATTACCGAGTAATAAGCTAGAAGCCACGTTTGATTGGATTCGATTAAATTAGATAGAAAACGGACAAGGGGTTAGGTAAAGATTGAAAGGAATCATAGGAATGTCCGTTTTTGTAAGAGGGGCCAGGTGAACAATTTAAGACGAAGTTATCATCGTTTATCGTTTTTTAAATTAACAGATACGAATAACGAGCGTCCGTTTACGGAGTTATTCAGTTTCATTTGATCGAAATCAAATACTTGATAAAGAACAACAGCAACTCCCCATAAGAGTCTGGGTCCACGTAATGTTAAAAATTTTCGTCTCTTTTATGATAAATTCGTATTATATTATTAAAATAGGGTAGTTGGGGGATAATTTAAAGCTAAAATTCGAGCTCACAACTGTAAATTTTGGGAATTACAACGAATGGAAGGTTTCTTCCATAATGTAAAGAATAGGAAGAATCTATGACTTCCGTGCCGGATATGAAAGCCTTCCCCCACACGAAAATCTTGAACGGTTATTATTTTAGATTCATAATTATGTTAGGAAAATATTAGGAAAGAATTATTTTGTAACTGACACGGGTATAGTGCTGGCGGCAAAATGAAATTCGTATATTTTTGGTCTACTATGCCTCGAAATCCTCGAAAACGCCTGTAGAAGTGTTCCACTTGTCAAGCATTCATGCAGTAGGCTTTTGCTAGCTTTACAGGGGCCGTGCAAAGACTATATAGCTTACTTGAATAGTCTTTGGTGTATAAGAAACTCGAAAAATAAATAGAGAAATCATACCAATTAGAAGATACTGGAGTAGTATCTTTAATTTTTATTTCATATTAAACAAAACACACTTGTATAAAACCGACAAATTATTCATTTAACGCTAAGGTTTTCTACGTTTAACGTATGTCTGGTAGTTTCCGCTAGATCAACCATTATGACTGCCACGGACATTGAGCAACTATTACAGGACCTCAGGAAATGTGTTAACGACCTACGGACGCCGAGCTTTGACAACTTCATACAAAGTGATGAAGACTTTAAAGTATTAACTTCATTGTCCCTGCACGAGTTCCTAGAGTTGCATTCGACTATTGAGGACATTATTCGTACCATCAGATGCTGTTCGTCGAAGACAGCTCTAGCAGTATTATTGGTGAAATTACGATTGGGTATCTCCAATAAGGTGTTATCAACTTTATTTCATTTAACTGAAAGATCGGTATCAAACACGGTAAAAGCGGTTATTATGGCTTTATCGGAGCATTTCGTGCCACATCATTTTGGCCTGCAACACTTATCACGTGCAAATCTGATAACAAACCATCAATCTGGAGCAGCAGTAAAACTCTTTGCTAACAACAAGCCTAATTGTCTTATTACCATTGTAGATGGCACCTATATCAAGGTTGGAAGATCCAAGGACTATACCGTTCTTCACAAATCCTTCTGTGTGCACAAAGGCCAGCATATCCTCAAGCCAATGTTAATGGTAACAACTACGGGTTACATAATAGATATAATCGGACCCTACTTTGCTAATGGCCGCAATAACGACGCGCGCATTTTAAACCATTCTATCAAAAAGAGAGAAGAACTCCAGTCTTTCTTTCAAGTTGGTGACGTAGTACTGGCAGACCGCGGTTTTCGAGACTCCAACAGCGTACTGACTAAACTGGGTGTGGATTTACAAATGCCTTCGTTCTTGTCTAAAGGCGAGAAGCAAGTAAACACGCAAGATGTTAATCGTTCCCGACAAGTAACGTACCTCAGGTGGCCGGTTGAAGTTAGAAATGGGCATTTGCAGACGGTGTATCGTTTTTTTCAAAACCGTATACCTGTGCATATGTTACCATTAGTTCCGGAACTTCTTCAAATTGCTGCTGCGCTGTTGAACGCCTACCACCCGGAGTTACATCTTAAAGGTTCCTGGGAAGACTCCGTCGAAAAAATGCTGGCAGTCTCTACGAAAGAAAATCCTCTTAAGGAAGTAGTTGAGCGCGATAATCTGCTTCGCAAACCGTCTAAATGGCAACGAATTGAGGATAGTGAATTTCAAGACTTCCTTGTACTTCGTGAAAGTGATGTACGTGAGGTGGTAATGAGCGACTTTAAAACGAAACGCGCTGAATCTTATGTGGCGTTGACTATAGAGAAATCCGGCTCTTTCAGCGTCGAAGTGTCCAAAGTTGAACATGACTTAATTCGTATACGCGTGCCTGGTCAATTTTCCACCTCAGCTGTTCACCAAGCTCTAATTCGTTATGTACCGAACGGGACAGGTGCAAATGCCATTAAAGGCTGGTATTGCAATTGCAAAGGTGGTAGTTTGACGATAGGTACTTGTGTTCACGTTAGCAGCGTAATCTGGTATCTTGGTTATCGTCGCCATGAAGATCGAGGCAGTTGGTACCAGTCAAAATTGCGTGTAGTGTGTGAAGATGCCACTGAGCTTGAACTACCAGACATACGTTAAACGTAGAAAACCTTAGCGTTAAATGAATAATTTGTCGGTTTTATACAAGTGTGTTTTGTTTAATATGAAATAAAAATTAAAGATACTACTCCAGTATCTTCTAATTGGTATGATTTCTCTATTTATTTTTCGAGTTTCTTATACACCAAAGACTATTCAAGTAAGCTATATAGTCTTTGCACGGCCCCTGTAAAGCTAGCAAAAGCCTACTGCATGAATGCTTGACAAGTGGAACACTTCTACAGGCGTTTTCGAGGATTTCGAGGCATAGTAGACCAAAAATATACGAATTTCATTTTGCCGCCAGCACTATACCCGTGTCAGTTACAAAATAATTCTTTCCTAATATTTTCCTAACATAATTATGAATCTAAAATAATAACCGTTCAAGATTTTCGTGTGGGGGAAGGCTTTCATATCCGGCACGGAAGTCATAGATTCTTCCTATTCTTTACATTATGGAAGAAACCTTCCATTCGTTGTAATTCCCAAAATTTACAGTTGTGAGCTCGAATTTTAGCTTTAAATTATCCCCCAACTACCCTATTTTAATAATATAATACGAATTTATCATAAAAGAGACGAAAATTTTTAACATTACGTGGACCCAGACTCTTATGGGGAGTTGCTGTTGTTCTTTCTCATAAAGCCCTTAAAGGTAGAATGAAGCCTGATATGCGATTTCTTATTGATTCTTTAAGAAGGCATTAGACATTGAAAAAAATCAGAGGGTTAAATGATAACAGTATACAGCAACCCTTTCAAAGTATACTTTTTAAATCATGAAATCACAAATTATTGAGCATGGTTACTTAAAGTTTCATTAATTTTTAAATAACATTACTTTTATCGCGAGTCCGTGACCGAAAATCTGAATAAATAATTTAAGTCTAAATCCCCTAAATATAAGCAGACGTCATATTTCGAGCGAAGGACTATATATTCATAATAATAATAAGAACAAGTCACTTATAGTACTTGGTACCAGAATCCTTTGCGTGAAATTTCAGATTGTAGAAATGAGTTGATTATTCCGACCCCACGTTAAGTCAAGGTCAAACACCGAACGTGAAATACGTTAAAGATTTTTTAATTATCTCCTATATAACTTCGGATTACCGAGGGGTCAGACACTCTTGAATTCGCTGTACACCTGAGTTCAGCTTTGACAGTCCATTGAGTTCGAACTCTTACGAACTCTGAGTTCACCTTTGATAGTGCAAAGAGTTCAACAATTTTGTACACCTGAGTTCGCGAGTGTCTGCCCCCTTGTTATTTACTTCTGTTAACATCTAATTAAATTATCTTTGAAACTAAATTTCTTATAAATAGAAATAGAAAGTGAGATCAGAAGCCCATATTTAGATGAAAGTCTTAAAGCAATTAGCAGGGCCCGCTAATGATTTATAAGTGAAGCGATGGTCCCATTGTTTCCTGTCTTTGGCAAGTCATAACTGAGCGTGCATAGGGAGAAGACACTTTCACAGGAGCACATTTATAGCCGTTAAATGGTGCTTTATTTGTGATATAATTATTCAAAAATATGTTTGGTAATATTATTCAAACATGGTCTTTTGAGGTTATTAACGTTAACGCAATCTTGGGGACGATTATACATTTCTGGCATGTTGTCTAATCTTCGTATCTTTTTTTTTTATTTTTTTTTTTTTTTTTATTTTTTTTTATTTTTTTTTTTTTCAGAGAAAAACTTAAATTAGAAACTACCCAATTCATTTCCAAACTCAAAAGTAATTGCAATTTGAAAATTGCAACGCTTGAAAAGAAAGCTTGCCCTTAACGATTAGATACGTATAGCATCTCCAAGTCAAATACTTAGAGGAAGAAAAGCTAAGGCTTAGCTTTAAAAGTAATGGCTCAATCCATGTGATATGAACCAAAATAATTAATAGATTGTAGCAAGCTTTTGTTTCGACGGAAAAGGAATTTCGAAGTGACGGGGAAAAGAGAGAATAAGGAATGTTAAACCAAATCACGACTTCTTTCAACGTCAAGGATTATTTCTACAAAATTTATGGGCAAATTCCTCGTGGGTAAAACCGGGGCGGCTTAATTACAAATTACAATCAATTTCGAACTTGAATGAAAAATAAAATAAATTACTTTCTATTGTCTCCGAGGGAAAGGCGTTGGACTTTCATCCGTAATAACTTACATTTTACGAAAGGGATAATGAAGAACTAAAACAAATGACTTTTTTACGCGTGGTTAACCTCGTACCCAGATTACGCATTTGCTTAATTGATTATAGCCTTTTTAAATGCTAAAAATGTACTCAGTTACGTAATCACTTCAGTGCAGTCAAAGCTACAGTCTTGTACACCTATTACACGAAATGATCAATAGCTGATAAGCCTCTCGATTTAAAAAAAATTAAAACAAATATTAAGTTATAAATAAGTTCGCGAAGTTGGCTTAACAAGGATATATGGATATTTATATTAAAGCACAGTTAAATAATAATTGATTTACTTGTGTTTAAACTTATTATTTACCATGGTTAAAATATAGTTCAAAATTAAACAAATACACTCAAAAACCAGTATTCGCCTAACTACAAATAAGCAATTTTCAAACCAACTAAACTTAAAGGGAAACTTGGAGCTAAAAATGGAACAGATTTTGAATTTATTTTCGGAATTTTTAGACACGTTTTTGGTGTTTAAAATAATTTCTATATGCCTAAGATCTTGGACATCAAACGCCGACCTATACTTTTAATGTTAGGACATTACAATGGCGCTGTTGAAGTCTGAAGTAATAAATTTCCTTTTTTTTTTTTTTTTTTTTTTTTTCAAATTTTACCATCTATGGATATTAATTTAAACACCAAAAATGTGTCTAAAAATTCCGAAAAAATTCTCGAATACGTTTTTGGGCGAGCACTTTCGCCGAGAGTTTCTAACTTGATAATTAACAGCAATTTTTTATAGCCCATAAGGATAAAAATTTAAAAATAGAAAATCAAACTGTATATTTCCATTATTCCTTTAAAATTAGATTCTATTCGAGATTTCAACGAAAAGGAACCTAGATCCCAGTCTCATATATGCTTTGTTTCCTCAAAGATAAGGGAAAGTCCATATTTGTTGAGGCAGAGATATCTACAAGGGGACGACACTTGTTCCATCAGGGGACAAGAAACCTGGGATAATTTAAACCAAGCTATATATTCTTAAATAAGAAAATGTATGAGCATAATAAATAGATTTATTATTTATATAACTATCGCCAAATTACCATACGAGACTGGATTTTTAAGAGATGACACCCCCAGAATATTAATTATTTGTATCGAAAATTGCACAGTAACCTATACCCACCCATAATGTTCCTCATTTCGTTTTTTAAATGTATCAGATTTTTTTGTCCAAGGTGAATCATGGTTTTAGAACATTACGATTATCTGTATTTGGTTTTAGAATAGATAGTAAAGATATGTTCAAACTTTGTAATTTTTTCCCCATACCAAAATAATAATTTTAATCACGATAGTATTGTCAATTTAGAACTCTAATACTCAGTGTAAGATAGCAAATTACTTTATTGCAAACTTTTCATATTTCGAAATATGAAAAACGTCTGTAAAAGTTTCAGTACCTCGTGGTAAGTTGATGGCTAGATTTGGAAAGCCCAATTTCTCTGATGTTTCCACGTTTTTTCAATGATTTTTGCCTAATATATTTACAAGTGCATTAAAAATAACCTTTTCTTCCTCCTATATCTTTCTATATGCATATATTTTTCTCGAAATTATAAATAAATAAAAAGCAAACAAAACAATTTACATATTATTGGAAGCGGGGCCGAGATTTCTTCTCCAATAAGAATGTTTAAATGGGTGGCGAATCACGCGTGTACTTATAAACTCAATAAACGCTACTAGAAGAGAGCTTAGAAATATTTTAACCAACCGTATCATTTAATAAATGTAATAGCGGTTTCAAAATTAATGACATCTCACGAAGGTTTTAAAAAGCGTATATAAAAAGAATTTTCCTATAAAGATTATATATTTTTTTCACTTGCTTCCATCTAAAATAATTTTTTCTTTGTAGTTTTCCGACGAAGAAAAGATGGAGAAGCGCTGGAGAACGAGAAAGATGGAAAGAGAGAGAAATAAATTCCCTTTTTAGCTACACCCTAGATAAGGGACTAAGTTCATGTTTTTATATATTATTTACTTCTGTAGTAGGACCAGTTAAAAAATTGATATACGTAGACGGAAGTCGAATATTTTACGGTTCCACCCCAGAAGTATCAAGTGCGCGGTGCATAAATTTGATTGTTTATTTAGTTTATTTAATCCCAAACCTAGAGCTGCAAAAAGACGGGTTTGCATTTAAGGATATCTTATTTAGTGGGAGAAATATATGTATTTTACTTTTGGTGCCTACACCCAGAAATTATAATCTCTAATTGACTTTCGTTTCCCGAGAAATAGTATTTAACCAATGGGAGATGTTCTTTCGAAAGATATCATTGGAAACTTGGAGCTAAAAATGGAACAGCTTTTGAATTTATTTTCAAAAAACATCTTTGAGAATTTTCAAACAATTTTTAGACACGTTTTTGGTGTTTAAATTAATTTCTAAAGTTTGGTAAAATTTGAAAAAAAATTAAATATAAATTCGAGCCAATCATATTATTCGGCCTTCGACAGCGAGGACTTCAAGGAACATCTCCTATTGGAAACGAGAGTCAATTTTTTTGCTCCGAATAATGATTTTACGGTCGATCTCACATTTTTGGATGGCTATTGATCGATTCTTTTGCTATTACTTTTTAGAATTATCTGGTTAATTCCTTTTAGTGTCGCGGTAAAGCTGTTATTAGGGTCTACCCATCTTGTTCTTAATACAATTTTTGAGCCATCAATTCAGAAGGTGGAGTAGGAAGGAAACTGTGTGTAAACAGATTTTCGCCGCGACTGAAAAATCCGGTTTTTTCTAAGAAGCTATCAAAAGCGAAGAGAACGAGATCTCGAAGTTTTCTCATTATTTAAAGTGATTGTGACACGATATTTTATCGAATTAAAGTCTGATAAATAAAAATTTCAGGTTGAATTAAAATAACACCTGCATTGATGACACGCAAAGCCTTCCATTAGTATTTTTATGTTATTGAATACGATCTCTACCAGTTTAACTTTTTGACTTTTCTTTTACAAGAAAGGAGATAAGAGTGTATATAGTTTTCAATAAAGTTGGTAAATACCGTTCCCCCAGTGTTGCCAACCACTTGTGAGCGCAACTGAAGCAGAGAGAAAGGATAGCAGTTCAGATTAAGAACTGATTTGTTCTGAACTGAGCTCAGAGGCTTCTAGCAATCCTGCAATGAAAGCTGGGAAAGAGAAGTAGGGCTTTTTTTGCCCCGTTATCGAAAACTACGTATAAGGAAGACACTTTACCGTATAATGTTTTAGCTTTCTCAGTAAACAAAAACCGAGTAGTTATATAACAACTTCCGAACAAATATTTACACCAATTACGCGATTACGTAATTGATTACAGCCTTTGACAATGCTAAATACGTATTGAGTTACGTAATTACTTTAGTACAGTCGAGGCTACAGGCTTGTGTGCCGATTACGTGGAGTGTTGAACCCTATATAGATCTCAAACTTTTGCCAATAAAGAAGATTACATTGGAATTACGTTAGTTTTTACCAATAATTGAAGTCCCTTTAGCAACAATATATACACTTTCTCAATCGAGATTTTTTTCCAGCCAAGAGTCGAGCTTTTGCTTTGAAACAAAGGTTAAGCTTAAATCAAGCTTTTCGTTTAACCCACGTTAACAGGCTTAAAGTTACAGATATCTAAATGTATTTGATAAAAGCTTCTCTAGGAAAATCTAACGAAAAAGCTTACAAAACGTTGATTAAAAACGAGGCTTAACATACACACCATTCATAGGCCAATTAAGTATAAGAATAAGGCTTAATACATATTCAGAATAACTTAACCTCACAGAAAAAAAAAGCTTGTTAGAGTCACTTTAAAATGTTTTCTTTTTTTCTATATAGCCACCCCCCTATGAAGTATAGAAGCAAGCCGCGAAATATTTCCAAGATGTAATTGCTCATCAAAAACGGGAATCGTGAAAAAGGCCGGATCGGTTCATTTTATTATTTTTTTTATTCGTCCACTTCTTCTTCAATAACTTCTCTCCGCGATTCTTTAATTAAAAGCCGCGCTTAACGAGCTAATTTATTTTTTCCCTCCGCGAAACATTAACTGATTAAAAATTTTGACAAATGAAAGTTTTTTTTTTTTCTTCTTAGCTCCGACCCACCAAAATATCTCGTTCCTCCTTCTCGGAGATCTATTTGGACGGTGATGCGATATTTTATAATAAGATTCCGAGAGAAACAAATGATGTAGCAACCGCCTTCTCATCAAGAAGACAAGATACGCTCTGGCAATTACTTAACCAATATCTTTTTAATATCCCTCCAGCCTTCTTTTCGTCTTTTCGTCTTAGGCGTATTTATAACAAATTGCATACGCGTGTAGCTTTTCAAACAGGGTCTTTGACCTAATGGTCAATCGTTTAGAATATTTGATAACTATATATAAGAAGGATCCTCTGAAACTAAAGTCTGAAACATATACTGAGCAGGACACCCACTTCTTCCAAGGACCAAGAAAAATATTAAGTTCTATCTTGGTCCTACTAAATAGGGTTTGTCATTTGAAATTCCTTGACTTTTCCTGAGACCAATCATTTTCCCAGACCAAATGACTATATTTTATGTTTTTTCTGTCACAATCCAGAAATTCTATGACTTTCTCCTGACATTTTGGCGCAATTTTAAATTGCCAACCTTTCCTTGACTTTTGGCGCAATTTTTAATTGCCCGACCTTTCCTTGACTTTTGTCGCAATTTTTAAATCGCCAGACCTTTCCTTGATTTTTGATCCAATTTTTTAAATTGTCAAACCTTTCCTTGACTTTTGGCGCAATTTTTTTTAAATTGCCCGACCTTCCCATGACCTTTAAGCGTAATTTTTAAATTATATATTTTTCCCTGAACTTTTGGAGCATATTTTAAACTGCGTGACTTTTTCCCTGACCTTTTTGCCCAACTTTTAATTTCCCAGACTTTTCCCATATTTTTCCTGACCCGTGGCAACCCTGACTACATCATTCCCTCGGAGCTAGTCGATGTATAATATAACCAATAAAGGTTACAGAGGTCAAAAGTAATTGTTTTTGGGATGCTAATCAAATTTAAAACGATTAACGATAGGTTTTTCGATTGATAGTTTTCGATAAGATCCGTTCCTGAATCAGTTGGGGTCACGGGTCAAATTCAACTCTAAATTTAAAATCATCAGTATATACTTATTTCTACGAAGAAACCTAATTTGTCAATTTAAGTCCGAAATTATGCAAAAAGGATATTAAAAAAAAAAAAAAATAAAATAAAAAAATAAAATAAAAAAACACAAATATTTCAAATTCACGTTTGTCAAAACACCCTTCGCGAAGATTAAAAAGCAATGCAAATCTAGTTTCTTATTACGGAGGGTCAATGATTTAATAGTTCCCAGGGGTTTTATAACCCATAAATTCAAAATCTTCAATCTTCATACACCCTTTCCGTAAATATTCGATTTTGAACGGAGACTGATGGCGTTAAAAATGGGGGAAAAAAATAACATCCGTGGCGGCATCCCAGAGTGTGTAATCAAAAGAGTTCGAAAGACATTTTCATTCAATAGAGTTTTGAGCCCCCTCCTTATCCTCTCCGTAAGCTTAAAGTACCGAGGCCCCACAGATAGAACAAGAAGATTATAAAGGTAAAACTCGTCTATGCGCTTGGAAAACTGATGGAGGGGGAGTATTAATTTTTTTTCCTTTTCTTAAATATTCTTCTTCATCTTCGGCGCGAACTCGTGGATAAGAACGACGCTAGCTTCAGAATCTTTCAGACCGCAGGTGTTCTTTTCTCGAGGCGCTTTTCCCGCCTGAATTGAATTTTTTTACCCCAATGTCCACGTTAAAAAAGAATTTCTTGCCCCTGCCGTAAAAAAAAAAAAAAAAAAAAAAAAATCTGTATTCCGGTCCGAGATAAACGTAAAGGTAGAGATATAACGTCCCCGGCGAGCAAGTTTTCTGACCCTAACTTGAAGAAATTTTCCCCTCTTCCTTCCACTGAAGATTGATGCTTTCCGAGAAATATTTTTACGAATTATAATACCTTATTGATTACAGGGCTTCTTGCTCCAAGTTACTCGTAAATGCTTTTTAAAAAACTGGTTAAAACCCCATTAATAAATGTCCTTTCTATATTAATATTTTTTTTTTATATAAAAAAGCGTTAGAGAATTCGACATATACACGTTTCGACTTCATCCTGTTTGTCAAATTTTATTTTTGTACTTTCCAAAGTTTCGAATTTAATACACGGATTAATTAAGGTTAGATGGCAAAGTCATCATTTACGTAGTTGATCTTTTTTGTTACAATAATAATAATCGTAGTAATTATTAAAGACCCTATCTGCTCTGAAATTTTCCCCTTTAAAATGCTCTTCACTACTGCACACAGCCTAGCTTTGACTGTACAGTTTGCTATGGTCAATGTCGTCTGTTAAACTAGAAAAGAAAGCGACTTTAAAGTGGATTTAAAATTCGCAGATAATCCCTTTAAATTATCCCACAAGGCTTTCATTTCTGAAGACCCCCGTAACGTATATATCACCACATTATAAAGAGCCATTTGCAAGAGCTAAAATTTACAAAGACGAGGGCCCTGGTGGGAAACATTTGTAGCTTAGAAGAGTGTAAAAAACTGAGATATTCTATTCCATTTTTAATTAACATTTAAATTTGTAAACATTTATCAACAAATGAAGCTTCATTGACATTCATTGGAATTGGAAGCCATTTTTTCTGATGCTAAAAAGGCTAAAACATCCTGCCTTTTAAAGATAGTATAAAACTCTGGTCCAATATTGATGGTACAGCTTGACATTCCCGCCACTACAAATGTTCACTAATCGGCGCTCGTTAAGTTAACGAGCAAGACGTCGCGAGCGTAAACAATAGCACAAAGTTATTGAAAATCAAAGAATACAGTTTTGAATATAGTGGCAATTTTCCATATGACTCAAAAGTATAAAAATGTAAAGCCCGTGGTTCCATCTAGCTAATTTGACTCGCAAATAAATAAGAATTGTTGGAATTTTTTTGAGTTTAACAAATTAGAGAATGGGCTATCTTGACTATTTTATATGTTACATCTCGTACCAGCGTTTAAAAGTTTTCCAATTATCTTAACAAGAATTTATATGGTCCCCTCCACCTCTCTATCTACAATATAATGAATATTATGCCTGCCTTATTAAAACCAGGATAGCCTAAACCAGTTGCGGTCTTGGGGAATGAATCTCATATTTGAAGTATATATTTGGCATTTTATGATTTATCTCCATGGCTTTACCTTTATGGAATATTAATCTAGAACAATAAAATCACATACTAGTGGAACTACTGGCGCCATCTATTCTATCTAAATACAATTAAAGAATACAAAGGGGAAGAGTGGAGAAAAATGAAAAGAATATATATGGAACTTCTAGCGCCATCTTTTATTACCAGTCAAAAATGAAAAGCGAGAAAATAAAATGGCGGGAAAATTTCGCGGGTATTTTAAAGTCAGAAAACAGGCGACAGAATGTTGTGCATTTGTTTTTCGTTAGAATGAAGGGAATAATTTAACAAATACTTCAACATTTAGGCTAATCAACCCTAAACTTGGTTAAATAATGAATATATTTCGGTTCAAGAGAAATTGGTGTAATGGGAAAAAACTAAGGAGGCTTGATATACATTGTTAAACCTCATAGAGAAGAATGTAGAATGTGCCAACCCACCTTGAACATAAGTATAATTAGCATCTAAAAATTTAAATCCAGCTTACATCGATTTATAAACACGAAAGAGGTTTATTTTAGAGTTCATTACCGCGTATTTAACTCTACACTCGCGTTATAAGGGATTTAAAACGTAAAGATGGGGTTCTCGGTAGTTTTGTTTTTTTACATTCTTCCCAGACAATTTTCTCTTTTTCAAGTAAGTTTCGCTTTCTTAAAAACGATTATGCTAATGATTTTTAACGCGAGCTTCTCTTATCTTGTAGAAGCGATTCTCCTCTCGGTACATTTGGTATAATAGCCGGTACCTGGCTATTTTCAAGTTATAGAAGAAGGCGTACCTGTAGGAAAGGTCATGGGGGTTATATTATTTTTCGCCGCATCACGATCTTCGCCTTTCGCCCATAATAAGCACGCCTAGAAACGGATAGTCAACGTAACCAAAGCCCGGCGGGGTTGAACGAGGGGTCAAGGTTGAAAAAAATAACTGACTGAAATAACTTAAAGATATTGAGGCAGGGCGCAATTAAAGTTTCAAAAAAAGATGATGTGTTTTGCTCTATGCTTTATACCTTAGCGAATTTTGGATATTAAACCATAGCTATAGGTCTAGTTTAAAATTCCAAAAACAGGCTCTTGAAAAGGCGGGGTCACGTGTTTAGTAAAAGATCCCTCGTGCTATACCACTTTCGCAATAATCAGAATCATTCCTATTTTTCAGCGCTTACAAACCCTGGCTTTCCTACATCTCTTCGATAAGTTCGCCATATATATAATTATAAATTAGCATTGAACACGGTGTCATTTTCGGTTGAAATTTGGTATTTTAACTTGAAAAGATGGAGCGGATATATGTAGAACTCATCCCTATTATTTATGGATTTCTAACTCAATTTTTTTAACCCCGAACTCCAAAGTGCGCGTTATATTATATATAAAAAAAGACTTCTAAACGTTTCATCATTAGACGGATGTTTTTTAAAAGCGCGAAAATAAATTTTTCCCAGAGAAAGCCGTGAGCGGAAACTAAAAATCTTTTACCTCTCTAGCACCCAAAACAGTCATTTAACAACAATTAATCAAAATTATTTAGCTAGTTTACGTAAACTGAAGTAAAAACCTCCGAAATTGACCTGTTTGGTTGAACAACTCGTTCGGATTTATAAAGAAAGAAAAAAATAAAAAAAAATAAAAGTAAAGAAGCCCGTTGAATTTAAAAATCGCGTTTTTGTCCAAAATTATGTCCGAAACGAGTCTACCGAGATAATTTTTTTATAGCTCGTTGGTTTTTGCCAATTTTCTTCAATGTATATATGAAAATAGAGATATGTATTTGCGTTTCATCTTAATTATAATTAAATCTGCCAGACCGTGGTAAATAAGAAAATATTACAAGTTAAATAGACCCGCACGTTACATCGTATTAATGTTTTTCTATTCAAAGCGAAATGTTAACTCTATCTTTCTCAATTTTGTAAATTTTATACACATGATTGAATTAAATATAATTTATTTTGTTATGACCAAAAATGAAATGAAATACCAAAGCTTTTTAAATAAGTAAATCATAAAGTTTTTAAAAAAATCAAATTGCAAAGGAATTTCGAAACTGATTGCTATCTCCTCGTGACTGAAAACCTAGGGATTAATTATTTCCAGAAAATCTGATTACGCGATTATGTAATTGATTACAGCCTTTGGTAATGTTAACTACATAGTTACGTAATCACATTAGTTACAGGCTTGTAAAGTACAACGATTACGTGGATTAATTCACCACGATTAATTTATTTCTAATTTAAATTTGGAACGAAACGTGATAGATTTTTCGGAATTTATTTCAAGTTTTATCTCAGTTTATTGATCTTTAAAGGGAGAATGCAACCTAACAACAAGTGATTTTTTTATGTGTTAAGCCAATTTTTAAATTTAATTCTAGTTTAATATTTGTCTGTAATTTTTTTACTGTTGGACTAGGCCTATTTAAACGATAAGGAATCAATGAAAAAAAAAAATCACTTGTTGTTAAGTTGCATTCTCCCTTTAAGAAGTAGAAGCAATTAAATGTTCAGTTTATTGTAATTAAAATATGTATTTTATTTTAATTATAATAAACAGAACTCTGTCACATTTAATTACCTCTACTCCTTTGAGATCAATAAACTGTGATAAAACTTAAACTACGGATAAACCTATCACGTTCGTTCCAAAATTAATTTAAATTATAGTAAAATTAATCACTGTTTCGCAAACTAAATTACATCCAGCTGATAAATATATATTAGTAACTTTGAAATAAATGGGTATATAGGTACCGGATTTCGAGGTCGAGAATTTATCGAGATAAATTCATTCGAAAGAGAAATAAAATGGGAAGGAAAAAAAAAAAAAAAAAAAAAATCTATTAGCGGCGTTAAAAATTCAACACGAATACTGCAATACAAGATTCCATGAGCTACCTACCACGACGAAATTGTACTTTATTAGTCGCAGACGTCGTAATAAAAAGATATAATAAAATTTTTATATATCTTACTGTTACTAACGTCTGAACATTCTAATCTAAATGGTTTTTAGAGCTGGAAAATCGCCTAAATGTTTCGCTTGTAGGAACTCCAAGATTTACTCGACAGATAAGAGATAAAAAGACGATATAAACACAAAGACGAATAGTTAGATAGTCACGAGTGCCAAACGAACTGAGGGACAAAGGAACTCGGGAATGATAAGCATAATACATATATAGCTACCATATACTACTGTGGAATAAAACCATTATAATTATTAGCTAAATTACCCGTCAAAAATGATGGACTTAAAGTAAAAAAAAATTAAATTCTAACTAGCGAGCTTCGCCTTCAATAGCAGCCGCACGTTTGTTGAATTCAAATTATTTCATTTGATCTATTTGGTCGAATTCTGTTGCAATTTTACAATTTGGACCTTTTTTTGACCAAATTAGGCGATTTTGTTTTCTCATTGAGTAAGCAGATTTTTCGTTATTCCATGGGAATCCAATGAAAAACACCTCCGACGTCATAATCCTTCGGCACATAGATTGGAATATATGCGCGTAGGAGTACGGATCTCGTAATGATAACTTACACCAAACACTGAAGCAGTCAGTAAATCCTTTACAATGTTCCTCCAAGGTTAAGGCAACTATACTGTTATCTGAATTTCAAGATAAAAACGTTTTTCGCAATTCCAATCAACATAGGCGGAGATTTTAAACAGAAAACAATTGTAGTTTTATTGAAAAATAATTTTCAAAATGGACCGAAGTCTGGAAGGAATGCTTACTCTGGACGATTTCGAAAAATATGCCATCGAACATATTGATCGTAATGCTCTTGACTACATTAGAAGCGGAGCCGACCAGGAAAGAACCCTAAAGGCAAACGTAGACTCATTCGCTAGGTACGTTGCAAAATGAAAACAAGAAATAGAGTTTGGCGATTTATTGAAAAGCCGTTAAAATTTTCAGATATCGATTTCGACCACGCTTTCTTCGAGATGTTAGCGTTCGCGACCTTTCAACCACAGTTCTCGGTCAAAAAATTTCCTTTCCAGTAGCCGTCGCTCCAACGGCCAGGCAAAAACTGGCTCATCCAGATGGGGAACTGGCAACCGCCAGAGGTATGTTCTTTATTTAGCCCAAGCTCGGCCCAACTGATAATTTATTAAATGCGAGCGCATTTTAGCGTGCTCTGCTGCTAAAACCTTGATGGGACTAAGTACGATGAGTACAACATCCTTGGAGGACGTTGCTGCCGTAGATCCGGCTAGCCCGAAATGGTTTCAACTGTACGTCAACAAGCACCGAGAACTAACGAGCCATTTGGTGAATCGAGCGGAAGCAGCAGGTTTTAAGGCCCTTGTGCTGACTGTTGACACTCCTATGGTCGGAAGAAAATTAGAGGAAATCAGGAACGGTTTTACCTTGCCCTCGCACTTGAAGTGAGTTTGCGATTCGTTGAGCTATTGAACCGTATCATAATTTAGAACTTAACAACCCTTAAGAGTGGCCAACTTCGATAAATTCATGACTGAAGTCAAAAACATAGATAAATTCAAAAGCGGTGGAGCGGCGTATTTGGACAAATATATAACTGATAATTTGGACTCTTCACTGACTTGGAAGGATGTCCATTGGTTACGAAGCATTACAACTATTCCTGTAGTGGTCAAAGGGATTTTGACTGGTGAACAACAAGCCTACATTTACTACAATTTCTACTGGCTGGAATTCAACACTCTCCTTTTTTAGCCGAAGACGCTATCCTGGCAGTAGAAAATGGAGCATCAGCAATTTGGGTTTCAAACCACGGGGGTCGACAACTGGACGATGACCCAGCTACAGTAATATTTAGTGCAATTTTCTGCCAAGTTCACCAAAAACGAATCCGAATCGTTAGCTCATTTCCAGATTGACGTTTTACCAGAGATAGTGGAAGCTGTCAAAGGACGCGTGGAAGTATACCTGGACAGTGGAGTCAGAAGAGGTACCGACGTCCTCAAGGCCCTTGCCTTAGGCGCGCGATGCGTCTTCATTGGTCGTTCAGTCAGTTGGGGACTGGCGCATAGCGTATGTCGAGGGGCAATATTTACGTTCCGAGTGGTATATTAGTAAAAAAACAAACTATATTTTAGGGTGAACAGGGTGTGCGCCGTGTATTAGAGATTTTACGTCACGAATTAGACATGGCCATGGCTTTAAGTGGTAAATTTTTAATTCGTATTATGGGTCTAGGTGTAGTATTGAAATTTTATACATGAAGAATTTCGATATTTGCAGGCTGCGCAACGTTGAATGACATCACCCCTTCCCTGGTAACTAGAACCTGTGCCTGCCGTTTATAAAGACTCAACAACAGGAAAACACGCGCGTAAGCTGGGATGGCACATGGACATGTTATTTTGTCCATGGATGGCAGTAAAATTAGCGCTTCTATTTAGGGCTCACGGAGCGTGAACTGAAATTGTTGATGGAAAATATTAAAATTTAGTAATTTTTGGTCCCTATCCAAAAAAGGATAATTTCTCATTTTTTAGAACTTTTCGCAAACACGCCGGCACAAATACGTTAAAAACATTTAACAATATTCACTGATTATGCGCTACAAAGGAACCCCGTAAGAAAATCATTATTAGTTGCCCCCTACGTGTGGTTTTTACAATGAGCACCGAAGCTCTACGGCTGGAACACTTCTACAGGCGTACAGAATTGAGTGAATAAGCTTCTCTTATGGAGTCCTGTAGAAGTTTCTACATCCAGAGGGTCAATTTAAGATTAATTTCATCTCAAATTTTCCGTTGGTTCTATCATAATATAAATTATATCATCATGATCTATTGTTTGGAGTTTGTATAACTTTAATAATATCTACTGAATTATAATCATATATTATCCGTTTGCCTAAAATTAGACATAATTTATTCGAGTTAACATATCCGAAAATAAAATATAGAATATTGGTATCTGTTTTTATCCGAAAATCGCCATAACTTCGAAAATGATCCGAGTTATCCGATTGGATAAGAAAATTATAAAATCTATTTTCGTGTAAAATAATAATTAAACCTAAAAGCTCAGTTGTATTGATTTTCTTCGACTTGCAAGTGAATTTAAATTATTTATCTTTCATTTTACACGAATTCCGAGAAATACGAGTTTTCTTAAGTTGCATTTTTTATAATAAACAGAACAAAGTCACATTTAATTACCTCTACTTCTTAGAGATCAATAAACTGTGATTTTAAACTCCGAATAGACCTATCACTTTCGTTCCAAACTTTATTTTAATTAGAATAAAATTAATCATTGTTTCGCAAACTAAATTATATCCAGGCTCTGCTAAATATTTATTAGTAACTTTGAAATAAATGGGTATAGGTACAGGATTTCAAGGTCGGAAGCAGTAAGTAAATCCTCTACAATTTTCTTCCAAGGCACAGGCAACCATACTGTTATCTGACTTGTAAAGCTTTCAAGATAAAAGGTTTTTGGCAATTCTAATCAATATCGGTGGAGTTACTAGTAAAATATAATTTTCAAAATGGACGGTCTAGAAGGAATGGTTATCCTTGACGATTTCGAAAAATTTGCCATCGAACATTTGGATCGTAATGACTTCGATTTCTTTAGAAGCGGGGCCGACCAGGAAAGAACCCTCAAGGCAAACGTAGATGCATTCGCTAGGTACGTTGAAAAAAGATAACAAGAAATAGCCTTTGGCGATTTAATGAAAAGCCGTTATAATGTCCAGATATCGATTTCGACCACGCTTTCTTCGAGATGTTAGCGTTCGCGACCTTTCTACCACGGTTCTCGGTCAAAAGATTTCCTTTCCAGTAGCCGTCGCTCCAACGGCCATGCAAAAACTGATGCATCCAGATGGGGAACTGGCAACCGCCAGAGGTAAGTTCTATATTCGGCCCAACTGATATTTTACTAAATCCTAGGATGTTTTAGCGTGCTCTGCTGCACAAACCCTGATGGGGCTAAGTACGATGAGTACAACATCCATAGAAGACGTTGCTGCCGTAGACCCGGCTAGCCCGAAATGGTTTCAACTGTACGTCAACAAGGACCGAGAACTAACGTGCCATTTGGTAAATCGAGCAGAAGCGGCAGGTTTTAAGGCACTTGTGCTGACTGTTGACTCTCCTATGCCCGGAAGAAAATTAGCGGCTATCAGGAGCCGTTACTCCTTGCCCTCGCACTTGAAGTGAGTTTGCGATTCGTTAAGCTCTTGAACCGTATCATAATATAAAACTTAACAACCCATAAGAGCGGCCAACTTCGATAAATTCATGATGGGAGTCGAAAGCGTAAGTAGTTTGAAAAGAGGTGAAGCGCCGTATTTGGACTCTTCACTGACTTGGAAAGATGTCCATTGGTTGCGAAGCATTACAAGTATTCCCATAGTGGTCAAAGGGATTTTGACTGGTGAACAACAAGCCTACATGCGCTAAGATTTCTATTCGCTGAAATTCAACACTGTCCCCTTTTTTTACTTTTTAGCCGAAGACGCTATCCTGGCAGTAGAAAATGGAGCATCAGCAATTTGGGTTTCAAACCACGGGGGTCGCCAACTGGACGATGACCCAGCTACAGTAATACTTATGAACATTTCCTGCCAAATTTCTTCAAGAAGAAATCCAAATCGTTAGCTCATTTTCAGATTGACATTTTACCAGAGATAGTGGAAGCTGTCAAAGGACGCGTGGAAGTGTACATGGACAGTGGAATCAGAAGAGGTTCCGACGTCCTCAAGGCCCTTGCCTTAGGCGCACGATGCGTCTTCATTGGTCGTTCAGTTCTTTGGGGACTGGCGCATAGCGTATGTTCAGGGGCAATATTTAAGTTCCGAGTGGTGTATTAATAATTAAAATGAATACTTTAGGGTGAACAGGGTGTGCGCCGTGTATTAGAGATTTTACGTCACGAATTTGACATGACCATGGCTTTAAGTGGTAAATGTTTTCTTCGAATTATTATCAATGGGTCTAGTATTGAAACTTTATACATGAAAAATTTCGATATTTTCAGGTTGCGCAACGCTGGATGACATCACCCCTTCCCTGGTAACTAAAACCTGTTCCTGCCGTGTGTAAATACTTCAATAAACAACCGGACAACACGCGCATAATCCGAGATGACAGGAAAATTAGCGCTTCAATTTTGAAATAAACGAACAAATTTGATTATCATGTTCAGGGTGAAAAGTTGTAAAGCCCAAAAAATGACCAACTTTTAAGACTTATTTTCAATTATTCTTTACATTGTTTAAAAATTTGTATACCATTGTATCCATGCTAAACAATAAGATAAAATACATATCTACCATATAATATTTTAACCTTGAAATAAATACAGGGTGTTTGACCCATTTTTGTAAGATATTTGAAAAAGGTTCGGGAGATCTTGGAGAGATTGAGGCGCGAGAATAAGAGATGAGATAAGAGATGAAGTTATATAATGTAACCATAGCAACTCAAAAAAAAAACGGATTAGCTAGTGTGGAATTCTGTGTAACAAAACGGAGATTCTAAATATCATATATAACCAGATGAGAGATAACAATAAATATAACTCGACCTCTAAAAACCCCTAGTCACGATAATAGGCATTGTGGGCAAGAAGTATGCTGGAATGGAAGAATATCGTGTAAAACCAATTCTCGGTAGTAATAGCTAGTGGAAAGGCTAAAGGAAACTGCAGAGATGGGGGCCATTAACAAATAAACACTGCCAAAAAAGTTATAATTCGCAACTCTTCAAAAACGATTTGCAAAGCTAAATTACCCTATTTTATAGGTTTGACGTCGTATATTAATTCGCAAAAGCTTTCGCTACTATTGCAAAGTTCTCTCGAACAAAATTAAAGAAGATAATGCGGATTTTCACTGGGCAAATCGTCCAATCACGATATTCGTGACGAAATCACTGATTATAAACGCAGTGAAAACAACAAAAAACGCGGGAGCGTAAAATCGCGTTTCAGGTCGAACATGGATGCTAAGGTTCCGTTTAGTTCGGATAACAATACCGTTTCGGTTAGAAAATCTTAGGTAATAAAAAAATATGATAAACCGTCTGATGACTGGTTGAAATATTCAAAATTAATAGTTTGGTATCACGATTGAGAAATTGCGGCTTCACTTACGTTTTTTTAGATACCCGGTATTATATAAACCCGCATGTATGCCAAAAAATATACCCAATTTACTTTTTAGATGATTGTATTTTGAGTAGTAAAATTACCCATTATAATTTATTCTCTCGTAATAAGAGTAACGTGGCTATAAGGATGACCCCTTTTATGATCCTTCATCCTTATCCCAACATGGGCATGCATGGAATAAAAACAAGATGGAAGCTACGTATAAATAGCTTCACTCTCCTTGAGATTAAGTAGGGCTGTCACCATTTTTGTTCTAATTCCTGTGAAGTAAATAGAAGGAAGTAGGTATCCTTGCCTATTTGGGGAGACGACTTATTTTCGTTTTTTTCGCGAGTGAATTCACGAAATCTCGCGCTATGCACGTAATTAACGATAATTTTCATACGAAAGGTAGGACTTCCTGGATTAAGCACTTTCACGAAAAAGACTGCGCGAAAACAATACCTTATCCCTTGTCAGAAAGCGCGGGAATCAACTGTAGGCTCTATAATAGTTACGTGACCATAGTGATGTTTTTTAATTAGAAGATGGCGATTATAAAATATTAATATTTACTGTACCGGTATTTTATCTATGACATGCATATTTTTCAGCCTCACTTTAATAGCCGCTAGAGATAAAATCGTTAACTTAGAAACATCGGGATAAAAAGCTTAAGTTATGGTAAAACAGTTACTATTAAAATCCAATATTAATAAAATAATATCAACCGTGGTCGTTCTGAAAGAGATCTATTTTCCCAACCCGCTGTTATTGGTTGAATACCAGAAATACGACCAAACTACGAACACCCTTCTTCACTTCACCTATATAGTCCCAATTGGTTAAAACTTTGACAGGGCTTCTTATACTTCTACGAAATTTTATAGAAGAAGCTAAAACCAAAATCCTTCGCTTAAAGAATAACTTTCGGCTTGTTTTTTCTTCGTGACTCTTAACGCGTTGGAATGCCAAGAAATCTTTCTTTCTCTCTTCACTATGGTCACCACCTACTCACGAATAGCCGATAATGCTCAGGGACCCCTCATCACCTTTGCTAAGTACGATATCCATCCCCTATGAAATATATCATCCCTCCCACCAACCTTTACTTAAAGTGACGTTGTTACCATTTATTATGATTTCATTTTTAGCTTTTTTCATGCTATTCTATGGGAAGAGCAACTATGAAGTCATCTATATAGCCCACTTTAATCCGTCCCTGAAAAAAAGACTTTCTGGTTTAAGTACTTTCACGAAAGGGGCCGCGCGAAAACGATCGTCTCACGTCCCAGAACGAGCGAGAATCAACTGTTGTCTCTACAATAGTCACGGAACCATAGTGTGACGTAGTTGGTAAACAATGTTTCGCTTCCAAAAAATTCCGAGACACCGATTAGATTTTTATTGTTATGGTATTTATTTCTATGACATATATCGTTTAAGAACGATATTTTCGAAAATACTACATTAATTCCATTTTTAAAATCGGTATCAACATCACCTTAAAAAAGATTTTAATACAAGTTTCAATCCGCCTTGTTGGTAATAAGATTCGAGCACGATTCAAAGCCTTTTCAGACAAATATCGACAGGACTGTTTGCGCATGAAAATTCGCACCAAATAATTAATTTGGCGCATGCGTAAATGTTAAATGGTTAACTATTTTTAGTTTAGTCTAAAGATAATCACGATCAATCGAGTGAGAATCGATAAACATGCTTGTTTCTAAAAACAGAGACTCACGATCGAATGTCAAAAGTTCATGATTTTATTCAATCCTGTTGGCTTTCTTAAAAATTAACGCGTCTCGTATCAGACGGAGATGGCGGGCGGATCATATAAGGTGTACCTAATTACAAATTACGGGAAAAATATGTAAATTTTTTTGCCACAAACTAACCACGCGGAATTAAAACTAGAGGAAAAATACGACCTTCTCGCATTTTTTCTACACGCGAATCTTTCTACACGATTGTATAGAATGTCTATGACCTCGAACTAAAATTGGTCGGAAAAGTTAACTGAAACCGTAACATTCTGAAAGAAATAGCGATAGCGTGAAAAAAATATTTCCAGTTGGTAGAGCCCGAGAAAAAGTAATAGAAATTGACAATATTTTCGAGTCGCCTGTTTGATTATTTTCCCCCTTTTCCCGAGCGATCTACGTTTTTGCAAGGACCAAAAAAATAAAATATGTCCAAAAATTTTAAAAAGAAAATGATTCGCAACCACGCAATAAAATCAACGACGCGTTAAATAAAGGATAGGATTATGCTTCGCCAATCCCTGGGGAAATATGATTAACCTCGAACTGGATCGAGTGGGATTTTTGATCATCGGTGTAATCAAACTTAATTAAATTGTTCCGGAACAAGACAGACGGAAACTTATGGGAGTTATATTTTCTTATTAATATTTGACGGACCATTGTTTCGTTCTGGTAATGATATAATAATAGCAGCTCCGCGTTCTCAGAATCGGATTTGCATGGCGCCTCTATATGGAATAGTAATTATCTTTTGACTGAGGATAGATTTTACTAACCCGGGAACGGCGAGAAGAACGCTTTTTATCTAATTAGCGTTTTGGGGAGTAACGGTTGTCACAGATTATTAATTATTACAAGACGGGGAGAATTTTATAAGCGTTATAATTTGAATGGTTCGTTTATTCTAATGATAATGTGACCCCGATAATTAGGCATGAATTTTAAAGCCTTGAATTAGTCCTCTTGAATTTGAGTTATTTTAAAGGAATATTAAAACAGTATAATGGTTTTATTCTCTACTTCGCATGCAGATATGGAGCGGAACGCAATAACATATTGATGAAGTAGATTTGAAATTTAACGCCTGAAGAAATTCTGTACCCTAAGCATGATAAACAAAACTAAGGCTTTAAAATAAAGTTTGAAAATCAAGATGTGTTAGAAAGAGGGAGGCAATTAACTTTCCTTTACAGAAATGTCGTGCCGAAATATTGTCCCATTTCTCAATGCAAAATGTTAAAACGCGATTACACCTTGGATTCCACTTGAATTTTGAAATATGCAAAATGATAGTCTTCTAACCCTAATATATTAACATTATCGAGAGGAGTTGATACTGACTACTTCTCTAATAGGTTTAACATTGTCTACCAGTCCATATTTGCTTTTTTTCCATTACGACAAATTCACTTCAACTTACATTTAAATAAGTTTTTCTTATCTTAATAAAAGTGCATTTATATACACATTTAGGGTCAGACCGAGGTCTAACCCCAAAAGGAACAATATTTTCGGGGTTTTAATAGTCTAATTAAATTCACTCGCGAGCATTGTTATTCAACTTGTTTATGTTTCTGCTAACTGCTATAGGAGAAACTAACATATAAGAACTCAAAAAGTTAAATCAAGGAATGGATTAAAATCATTCACCATCCCTTTAAAGATTTGAGGAAAAAATAAATAAAAAACGATGGTGGAGGCTTCAGGAAAATACGGGAATTGTAAAAGTATTTTCTTTTTAGTGTTATTAAAAATTCCGGATTCTTCGAAAGACAAAAGAAAATACCGGTATCTTAAGATCCTCGATGTTATAAGAAGCTTATTTCGCTTTTCAATGCCCTCCCTCAAATCAAATAGACAAGATTTAAAAGAATTTATGTCAAGATAATGTATAATGCACCTTTTTCTTCGTCTTTGAAGTTCCGGGCTATCCTTCCACTGCAAAAGGGATACAAAACTTGAAGAGTTTTTTTTTATCGATTGACTCGCAATGGGTTAGGCGTTCAATGTTATTAAACCTTATCAATTTTAAACGAGTAAACCGTTTTCAATTTAAGTTTCAATTGACGTCTTAATAGCCCGGGGGTGTCGGGGCCCCAAAAGTTACCCCCTACGCAAAAATGAAAATTCCCACCGAATTTGGGGATATAGATAGGACTGAGATTTCATTACGGAATGAATAATGCTTTTGTAGGAGATAAATCTTCGGATTTTCACATCCCCTGAACAGTTTTTCTCTTAATATACGTTCGAGATAAGAGAGGCAGGTCACAAAACCATCGTTTCTTAATATATATATATATATATATATATATATATATATATATATATATATATATATATATATATATATATATATATATATATATATATATATATATATATATATATATATATATCTAGGATTCCGAGTTTTAATATATATACATTTTTTTCTATCCTAGTTAATTCCCTTAAATGAAATCACGCTATTTCGAAGATGACTAGTTTTTGATATAGTTTTTACACTGAAAAGGCATCGTGACCAAGGCCTAAATCTACCGCGACCTGTCAAGGATTCGGCACGCAATATTTGCACCGCAAAACGCGATGGTGAAAAACTAGGTTCCTAATTTGAATACTAATAGTATTTAAGAGTAACATTCCTACCTCGTATCGGCGATTGCAGTCTCCTAGGCGTCGACTCCGCGATGGGTAATAAGCCGTTCCTTATGTAATTGTCTCTTTTGCACGTTTGACCTACTGGTACACCGCGAAGATCACAGTAGGAAGTCAAGGCTGCCCGACGTAATTTTAATTGGGCAATGGCTCTCAAATTGGCTTCAATGATTCGAACTTCCCTTTCGTAGGCCAATCGCCGTAATTCAGCGTTTCGATCGACGTATATTTCGTCCTCGTCATCAGCGTAATCGTCAGATTCATTTGAATCCGTTATAACGTCAGGATGGTATCTTTTCCACCTCTGCAAATCTTCGTATTGTTGATCAGGCAAAATAACAGAGTCACACATGTTTCCTTCCCTATTTTGTTTAGTTTTTCTCCATACCGCGTCTACCACCGCCTAAAATCCGACTTCAATTCACTTTATATCCAAATTTATCGAGGGAAGTCAATAATAAAAAACATTCTCAGCGGGAATCCAACGATTAAAGACGACTCGAAAAAAAAGCGTCCGCTCGCTTTCGCACGTGCCGCGATATTTCGAATAAGTGACGTCACGAAAACTCTGGCCAATGGGGCGAGGTGAGCGCGCTTTTCAAAGCGCACGATTACTATGGCTGGGGTCGGCATTTTTTTTTTTTTTTTTTTTTTTTCCTGATAAAGTTTGTCGGTTCGTGACTTACGAGAAATTTTCTTTAATGTGGATTCTTCATAAAGATATTTCTTCGCCGTGATTGCGCAGCCGTGACGAAAAAAAAAAGTGTGGGTGGGGGTGGGAGGATAAGGTTTTTGCTCTTGAAACTCCCTTTAGAAAAAATTCCACGCTTTCCTTATATTTTATAGGTATTTTTCAGGCTTACGATAAGACTCGAATTAATTGAATATCGAAACGTCTTTATTAGATGGAAAGCCTCAATTCCATAGAATAATTTTAGACCAGCCCGTGAATGAATAATTTTAAATTTTGTTTTCTTACGGTAGACTTTTATTACAGTTTCTTAACCTAGACTGTAACAATATTAAAAAGTACCTTTTCAAAATAAATTTAATTTTATTGAATATAAAAAGTACAAATAAAACTTTTACATTTTTGGAAGAAATTTAAAAATTCTTGAGAAAAAAAATTAATTGAAAAACGAAGGTGATCTTTTCTCGTAAGAAAAAATATTGGGATCTTTCTTTGGAGTTTTGGTAACGAAACTTTGAAGAATGGAAACGCCCCTTGGTTCGATAGTTAAATTCCCAGCTGCTGAGGATCTACAAATTCTTCTATTTAACAATCTCGGTGACGCAGAATTAGCCGTCCTAAAAGCATATTGTAAAGAACTTGTAAATAAGTCAAAATTCAATCTCAAATATTAATGAAATGCTGCGAAGTTAACCTTTTCATTCTTCCAGAAGACATAACTGTTGGCGAAAATTCAGTCTTTCTCCTTAGGTGCTTGGAATAAGGGGAACTGCTTCGAATTTGAGGAGTTAAAGACCTGGTTCGAGGATGCCTTTTTGCCATTTTTCGAAATTCTGGTTTGGGCCTGGGATGTAGTCTTAATTCTCTCGAATGCGCTATCAATGACATTTGTTCTTTTACAGAATAACCAAAGAAAATATTACTGAATTCGTGGCAGGCCCCATTTAGCTTCGATACAAAAATTAAAATATTAAGAAATATTAATTATAGTATTAGTGAAAATTACTAAATAATACGAAGGTGGCTAACTTGGTTTAAAAGTCTTTTTGACAGCTGTACATCTTGGCTTAGTATAGCCCTTGATTTTGGAGGGTCTACGTCTAATTCTGCGTGGATTTGCAAAGCGGTTGACATTGTATCCTGCAATTTATTATTATATATAAACAGCCACTTTTTAAAACAAGAACTTAATTCTCATAAACCTCATTATAACGAAATTCTAGCAGCAAAATCTATTCCCCTATAGTTTCTAAGCCACAAGAAACCCCGAAAATTAAAGGAAATTAGGGAGCTAACAGTTAAGGAGAAGGGGACTCACGTTATTTTTTCAATGGAGAATTCAATAAATTTAGTTATTTAAGATTTTTCGTTATAACAATATTTTTATTGTAGTATACTTTTATTGTTTTTATGATTCCTTGAACTTTGTGCGTCTTCATCAACTGGCGTGTTAGAAACCCTTTAACGAGCGCGGATAGTTTATCAAATTTTGGTTTCATATCTGGATCATATGCCTTTGATTTAAAAAAAATTCTATTAACCTAATAAGGTTAAAAAATATGATTTAAAATAAATACCCGGGCAGGTACGTTTATTATTATCTTCTTCGGTGTAGTTTTGGTTTCTCTCAACAAAACAAACCTCAAATTGTCTTCATTAGAACTCCGGCTTTCGGCTTCAACAACAGTTTTTACGCTATTTGCCGAGGAGTCCGACGAGTTGTAATCCCTGGGTAAAGATGTGTTCTGAATTGATTCATCAAAATTGTCAAACTCCCCATCGGAATTGACATTATTAATGGAAATTTCTTCTTCCTTTCGAAACTGTCTCGTAAAAACCTCCATTTGTTGTTGAAGCAATCTTTCCAGTTTGACAGTTTGAATATCGAAGATGTATTCCATCCATTCTATTTGTTTTTTCTCTTGAGCTTGCAACTGGTTTTTTAGATCAAGAATCAAATTTTCTTGAGTCTCAATTTTTTGGGTTAAGAGTTTAATTTCCTCGAAACAAAGAGAATTATCTTTAATTTCCTTTCGCATTTTATTCATTTCTTCCTGAATATTACTAATTTCTTCTCGATGTCGAGTCTCTAACGCTTCGAGCTTTGAATTAGAGTCAACTGACTCTTCTTCCGCGTCTAAATCTTGGTGAGATTTTGGAGGAACCAAAAATGTTTTGGTTAGTTCCTTGTTACTGAAATCATCCAGGAATTGCTTAAAGCTTTCTTGTTTCTGTTTCAGAAATTGGCTAATACTAGGTTCAGAGTCTATTGCAGAAGTGTCGTCAATATTTTCACTTTTCGATAATTCTTCTTGCGCATCAGATTCTTCATTATTACAAAATTCTTTCACTACATATGCACTTTCTTGGGTAGTAGGTGCGACTGAGATGTTATTAAAATGGGTAGCCAAGGAACGGCTTCGATCAAATTGGCTAGATAACATTGAGTTTTGATGACTCGTATGTAAACTCACAGGCTTGAAAAATTTGCCCGATTCATTGCATAGTTTCTTAATACTAAGCACTGGCATTTTCAATTCATCTTCGGTGAAAATAGAGTGAGTATTTAACCTTGGCATAAATTTATCATTTAGCGTAGATTCGGGCTCATTTTGATTCAAAGTCTGTTGATCTC
The DNA here is from genome assembly GCA_963920705.1 of Odiellus spinosus. Classification (NCBI taxonomy): domain Eukaryota; kingdom Metazoa; phylum Arthropoda; class Arachnida; order Opiliones; family Phalangiidae; genus Odiellus; species Odiellus spinosus. Next base: position 12,478,259 of record OY987235.1, on the reverse strand, counting down.
TTGTTTCTTTTTTCTCAGCCACTGAAAACATCAAGCTACGACTGACGGGCATCCTCACCCTAGGTTTCATAGGTAAAGAGCCAGAGATTGTTGTTTCTGGGGGGCTATTTTCGTGATTTGGTTCTAATCCAATTCGGTTTTCTTGAAGAGCATCGATTAACAGTGGTGAAGGGCACTCCAAAGTGAAAGATCTGCTGCGACTCAGGCCAAATTTGCCGTGATTTTCAGTTGAATTCAAAGCGTTACTACTATCTTTTAAAATGCTCTCCAAAATTTGGGGGTTTATTGAAGAGCTGGTTGATTTATAGTTATCTTCTTCATCGGTGACTGATATTACAGTAATATCTCCAGTTTGAGAGTTACTAGAAAACGAAGTTTCATCAGAACCGTGTTGCGACAATGAAGTTGAAGCTATAGTATCGGCGGAACTAGCCATATAAGGGGCTAAATCTGTGCTAAAAGAAACCGTATCCAGAGCTGTTGTGGCGCGAGAGTCGTACTCATCTTCAGAATGTTCCTCAACTGTATCTTTCTTGGTTTTGGCGTATTCCGAATTCATTTTCCTGATAACCCAGCTAGGATCATCCGGGGAGAGGGTAACTCTTTCTTTCACGAAAGCTTTAGGGCATTTTGAGCTTGGGGTAAATAACATCGCATCATACAGTGGAGACTGCTCATTAGAAGCACCTGACTCATTCATTTTGGGTTCTGCAATAATGTCTGAAACCTGTTAAACACAAAAAAATATAAGACAAGCGTGAAAAATTATCAGCACTTTAAATCATTAAATTTTTAATTCACTTTTGAAAGACCAAGTCTTAAGATAGCTAACATACCAATTCGTATTTTGGCAGATCTACTGTTGATAAATTCTGCAATCTTTTGACAATAGCCTCTCCAATTTCTTTCGAAGTAGTTGAAGATAAAATATCCATTTTCGAGGATTTATCATTAACTGTTTTTACTCATCATGAATAGGGCGCTGGTCTCAACATTCCGTTGCGTTTGGCGCTTTGAAGCCACGCATTACCGCTTCCTAGCAGCAATCACGAAAAACAAAATTACTATAAAATAGAGGGCGCTAAGCCCGTATACTTGCAATTACGTCACATTATCTACTTTTCAAGGACAATGTGTCTTGTCTCCATTTTGTGTATTATTGAACACTTTTCCCTTTTTTCTTTTCACTGACAACCCACTCAGTCCTTCCATAAAAGTCCATAAGAGGAGATAATTTGGATTTCTTTGTCACTTTTAAATCGCTGTTAAATTTATTTGAGAAAAATGGCTCTTCACGTTCCAAAAGCTCCGGGTTTTTCGCAGATGCTTAAAGATGGAGCCCAGGTAATAAAAATGAATGATTATTCTTATAAAAATTAAATTTTAAAGCAAATATTAGCATTTAACTTTAACCCTTGGCTTCACGTGTTCTGCGAATTTCTCCCCTTCTTGGCTTCCCTTTTGGGATGGGCCTTTTTGGGTGTTTGAATGACTAATTTTGGAATAAAATATTGAATTCTGTCTTTAATCTTCATAGTTGAATTTTTCAGTATGAAATTATATTTAATAGATGAATTTTTATTATTTTCTAGCATTATCATGGTTTGGAAGAAGCTGTGTTCCGAAATTTAGAAGCATGCGCTGAGTTAGCGCAGACAGTGAAAAGTGCCTATGGCCCAAATGGTACAAGTTTTTTCGTTAATTTATAACAAAAATACTTATTAACAGTCTAAAAAATAATTAGGAATGAATAAGATGATAATTAATCATCTGGAAAAGTTATTCGTAACCAGTGATGCGGCTACGATTATTAAAGAACTAGAGGTTTGTCTTGATAATCAAAAATCTATTGTCCTTTATCTTTAATGGATTATCCGGCATGTAGGTTCAACATCCAGCAGCCAGAATGATAGTTTTAGCTTCTCAAATGCAAGAACAAGAAGTTGGAGATGGTACTAATTTAGTTGTAATTCTAGCAGGAACCCTGTTAGAAAAAGCTGAAGAATTAATTAGGATGGTAAATGAAATTTTATGACGTACTTTGTGGTTTTTCATTAATCTTGGAAGATAATTTTAATCAGGGTCTGACTCCGGTTGAAGTGAGCGAAGGTTATGAACTAGCTATGAACAAAGCTTTGGAGATTTTGCCAAGTCTAACGTGTTACGAAATAAAAGACTTCAGGAATTTGGAAGAGGCTGTGAAGGGAATAAGATCATCTATAGTTAGTAAGCAGTTTGGACGCGAGGATTTCATTGCCCCTTTGATCGCCAAGGCTTGCAGTATGTGTTTTGAGTTAAAAACTTTGTTCCGCAGCATAGCTAATCTCTTTTGTACCATTTATAGTCGCTATTTTGCCTGAAAAATCAACTTTCAACGTGGACAATGTTAGAGTTTGCAAAATCTTGGGAGCGGGAGTCTTAAATTCTCAAGTTGTGAATGGAATGGTCTTCAAACGTTTGGTCGAAGGAGATATCACGAGTAGCGAGTCAGCCAAAGTTGCCGTCTATTCTTGCCCAGTTGATTCGATGCAAACTGAAACAAAGGGAACAGTTCTAATCAAAAGCGCCCAAGAACTTCAAGATTATACACGAGGAGAGGAAACTTACCTGGAGAGTCAGATCAAAGCCATTGCCGAAACAGGAGCTAAAGTGTTAGTTTCTGGTGGCAAATATGGTGATATGGCTTTGCACTATTGCAACAAGTATGGGTTGATGGCTGTGAGATTAATGTCAAAGTTTGATTTGAGGAGAGTTTGTCGCGTGGTTGGTGCAGTAGCTCTACCAAGATTGGTACGTATATAGCGGGCTTAAAAATGCGTAATAAAGTAATCACAAATATATCCCTTTTTTTTTAGACTCCACCAACTAAAGAAGAGCTTGGTTATTGTGACAAAGTTTATATTGATGAAATTGGTGATACTGCTGTCGTTATTTTCAAACAAGGCTAGTAATATTACTTTATCTATTCGTGAGTTGCAATTGGCTTATTCAGTTGTATTAAAATATTAATTTACAGAGAGTAAAGATTCTCGTATATCAACCATCGTAGTTCGTGGTTCAACCGATAATCTTATGGATGATATTGAAAGAGCCATCGATGATGGAGTTAACAATTTTAAGGCATTAACGAAGGATGGAAGATTAGTTCCAGGTGGAGGAGCGGTTGAAATTGAACTAGCTAAACAAATAACCTCATATGGAGAAGTAACATAATCATTTTTTCCATTTTTTTTCTTTAAGAATTGTATTAAATATATTTATCTTCTTGTAGACTTTACCAGGTTTGGAACAATACTCTGTCACAAAGTTTGCCGAAGTTTTAGAAACGGTACCAAAAGCTTTGGCTGAAAATAACGGCGCTAAAGGAACTGAAATTGTTTCTCAACTATACGCGGCTCATCAAGAAGGCCAGAAAAATGCCTGCTACAATGCGGAACAAGGTGGTAGTATTAAGGATGCAGTTGCTGATGGAATTTTTGATTTGTACTTAACAAAATTTTGGGCACTGAAATTGGCTACCAACGCAGCTTGTACTGTTTTAAAAGTTGATCAGGTATTTACTTCGTTTTAGCTAATTAAAAGAAAAAAATTAACTTATATTTTCTTAGATTATTATGGCTAAAGCAGCTGGAGGACCTAAAGTTGGAGGAAATGCGGCAGCCGGTAGGATTGATGATGAAGATTAATATGTATTTAAGTTAAAACTATATTAGTTATAACAAAAAACTAACTTAATTGTTTTCTTATTTTACTAAATCTCATAAATTTCACCTCACTAATTTGAACATTTTCTATGGTTAAAAAAGTTCACTTCGCGTATTAAGCTCTGTAAAACTTTTTTTTTTTTCTGTTTCACATTGTTTATAAATAAAATTTGTAATAAAATAATCGCTTTACACTGACTTTGATCCACCTTTGCTTTGATTATTTATTCTTATTAGTAACATTTATAGCTGAAAAATATCACAAATTGCATTCAAGAGTGGGTGGTCTATGATTAATGTTTGTGATAATTTTTTTAACGAATAAAATCATGATAATTTGTCCATGACGTACTCGTTATTAGTCATCCCATTGGACGGTCTACTACTGGCAGACTTTATAGCATGCGCAAACCAATGCCTTGCAGTTTTTCTCTAAAAAAAACACTAGAGATAAGTAGGGTTGCTAGCTTCGTAGTGTTGACAAATTAGGACTGCTACTCCAGAATATTGCTGTTGAAGGCCTTATCGAAACCGAAACCACAGCCGTGATAGTTCAAATGGTCTATTAATTAAGTTATTGTAGTTAATTATCTATACTGGAATGAAGACTGGTTGTGGTATTTCGTATTCTTCAAATTCATGATCCGTTGACAGTTAAATTTTTTTCATAAAATAAGTCAAGTTAGTGTTAGTCAACTTTGAGCCTTGCCCTTGGCACTATGTTTGGATTAAAATTAAATTCAAACCCTACCTCTATTCATTTTTCTATCAACAAATTTATTAACGATTTAAAGAGCCTCGAAACATGGTTTATAATTATTACAATTGCTTTGACGATTACAAGACCTTTGGGTAAAAATTTAGACATAACTGAATGTTGCGTTGTGTAAGTGAAATTCTCTAATAAAACTTATCACTGTACTATTAGGGGTGTTGTCCTACGAGCTTAAAATAAGCAATAACGGTCCAGCTATAAAGTACTCAAATTTAAGCATTTACGCTGAGCTAGAAGGAGCTTACGACCAAGAAACTTACATCTACTTATTGGAAGAACATGGAAATGAAATTGCCTCATCTACTTCTGGAGAAAATTTCACATTTGTTGTCAATATGGAACCCAGATACTTCCAACCCGGAAAGCACGAGTTCATGGTCAAAGTATATAAAGAGATTTTAGTATATATAAAGGAATTGATTGCCTCAGCTGAAACGAAAGTTGATGTTACTAGTAATTATTAATTCTTCTATTCATAAAGCGTGGAAGTATCTTGTAATTCATTTGTAATTGTTTCAGACACCATTAATGGAAAAATCAACGTCTCTGAATTAGTTAATGACAAATTTGTGGCTGTTAATTCTTCTATTAACGTAACTTACGAGCTCTACGATCCAAGCAGTTTTTTCAAAGATGCTGAAATTGAAATGGCCTGGGAAATTGGGGAGAAGATGATTTTTGGTAACTTTGCTTCGTATAACGTAACAAATGAGGGCATTCTTCCCATCCATGCCACTATTCACGCTCGAGTAGATCTGCCATCGGGTCCAGAGACATTTTGGGGATTTCCAGAGAGAAAAATCCAAGCTTTGCGTTAGTCTGAAATATATATTTTTCTCCCCCATATTTTGGAAACATGATCCAATAATAGTTTTATTATTTTCTCTCATTAGGCCGTGTATCAAATATAAACATAACGGGAAATATATACCTTCCAAAAGGAGATGTCGTAGCTATAGATATTAATTGTGATGGAAGGTTTGTTTGAAATTGAACCTATATAATTATAATTTTTAGACTAATATTTTCTTTACAGCTCTCCATTTAAGTATTGTTGGGTCATTTTTCCAACCGATGCGACTGCTGAGATGATAAAAAATATAACTTGCGAGCCTGTAACGTATTCTCAATGTTCTTTTCATTTTCAACATTACTTTCACTTGGCTGGCAAATACTCAGTCGGAACGTGGATAGGGAATAATCTTGGATTAACGGAGCGTGTTATTAGCATTGAAATATACGATGGTAATAGATGGTTATATTACGGGTATGCGAGTGATTAAAAATGTTTTGAGCATTTTTTTTCCTTTTCTTTCAAAGATTTTTGAGCCCAAACCTAAAATTAGTTATATACTCAAACAATTTTTAGACTTGATAAAAGCTTAAAACCAGAATTATAACTCTGAGCTAGGCTAGAGCTTGATAATGGAAATCTTCAGGGCTCAAGGTTGGCTCAAATTCATAAAATTATGGCTCGCAAAACCCAAAAGTTACTTGATAAAAGATGTTTATTATTTAAATTATTTTAACTTCTTTAGTTTCAACAAAATCTCAACTATCAACCATAATTGTTCCTATTTCCTGTAGTTTGTTAGGAATGTTGATAATAGTTGCCGGCCTGACTTATCACATTCATCAGAGGAGAGCTTACGTTATAGAAGTATATATTTAGCAATATTGTTGCGGTTAGAAACATTAATTTATAAATGACAATTTCCTTTTTTAGGTGGCAGATTTTGAATTTCATCATCCTGTTAAATTATGCGAGAAAACCTTTATGGAACGAGTGAAGGAATCGTTTAAGATAGCCATAGATAATTGCAAAACTAGCAATCATAGTCTAATAGACGAGGAAGACGAAACTATAGACAATGGAGATTTTGAGCACAATAATGGTAGTAGTACAAGTAACCATCACGCGAAGTCAATCAACCACTACGGTACGATGGCGTGAAAAAAATTGTTTTGTTTTTCAGTACCGGAAGACTTAAATAATTCGGAGCCAAAGTGAAATTGTGATAAAACTTAACGTTATAAGAGGAGAAAACTTTAAACTTTTTCTCTATGATGAAAATTAAATAACAATTATAGCAATTATTAATTTTGTTTGAAAAGTTTTCCTAGTTATACTTTGAAGGAATGTTTGTAACATCGTGTTTTTCTATAACTAATTAACTATAGTTATTTTTAGTATATTTTCAATAATTTTGTAAATGTAAATAGACCAAACTCCAGAAGTGATTCATTTATTCTGCTTCTGATTTTTCAACTTTCAAACAAATATAAATAATTTTACAGTTTATTTTATTTTTGTAACTGGTTTTTAACATTAAATTCAATTTTTATTTGTCAAAGAGGAGTTGGCAAAATTGTAAAATCCAAGGTGGATTGATACAAAACACTAAATCTCATAAGAAAAAGTCGAGCCCTTGCCAACTCCCTTTGAACAGATTCATAGAACTATTCAATAGAAGGAAACAATCAAAACCTTATTGAAAGCGGGGTTCGTTTACTCGGGTTGGAAAACGACGTGGCCAACGTCACCTGATGAAAGGTTTGTATCGTATTTGCTTATTTTTTAAATTATAGATTCCACTAGGGCTCCGCTCGTTGCGAGCGAGTGCAAAGAAAAAATTAGATTTTCAGCGATTTTCAGAGTACTATAATTGTCTGATTCTTCTTGTGCAAGCGACTCGGTGGAATTCTCTTTAAAGGGGCTATCTGCGGTTTTAAAGCCCCTTTAAAGTCTACTTCTTGCTTAGCAGACGACGTTTACCATAAATTTTACAGTCAAAGCTATGGTCAAAGCAAGAAGGATTCTTCTTGGTCAAAGCAAGGCATAATGGAAGATTGTTTTAAAGGGGCATATTTCAGAGCAGATAAGGCCTTTAAATTACGTGTTTTCAAAAGCAATAGGGTTTTATCTAGCCTCGTTCGCACTATGAAAGCGTTTTGAAAAGATCCAAATGGAATATTTTGGGGTCGACCGTAGAGATCCTTTGAAAAAAAAAAGGTATTATTTTCTTGAAAAGTTGATTTGAATATTATTTGAATTTCAAAGTTACTAGTGTGACCCACCGCTTATTGAACCCGAGTAAACGGACCCTAAAAAAAAAAAAAAAAAAAGGAGAGAAGACTAGTTTGGTTGGCTCTTCGTGTGTTGTGTAAAACAGGAATTCCTGGTTTGGTAGTGCTGCATAGAAAGACTGTACAGGGGACGCGTCCAACACCAATCTATCCATTCATACTTCATAGAAAAATGCTTCATGATCTGGGAATGTCTACGCCTTTTTCCTTCGTAAAAGTAATAAAAATTAACTCTAGATCGCGCGTTTTAACGCTAGATTTCATTCTGTTGACTATAATTAAAATTTTAAATGAAAACAAATTCGAGATATATTGATAAACTTGATTATACCTTAAAGAAACAAAAGCTTCGATGAGCTAGGCTTTCAACTTCAAGTACGGTTTGTCAACACTAGGACTTGGTATGAGTTCGTCAAGCTTTGTTGAAAAATTAAATTCGAATCTTACGAATTACGAACGACTATTAAATCGACCTTATTAACGATGATTATGTCAAAATTAATAATTATTTTTGTATAATGCTGTGTCAGTTATCCCGCTTTTGTATCCTAACTGGAGTTTATAAGAACAGTTCTGATTTGCGTGACAATGCATCGCAAAAGACATGTTATCGAGCTACACAACGAAACTGCAATCCTGACAGACGCAGAAGGTGCTCTAGTGAAAAAAAAAGTCCTGTATTTTCTAAAAATAAAACCAACGATACTAGTGAATCAGAATTTTCGTACAATAACGTGAGAACAAATTTGGACGTAATAAGTAGAATTTGGACATTTAACAAAGCCAAGATTCATTTTAACGATACATCTGTTTGTGAAAATGAAAATGCCAAAGAAAATCCATCCAAAATCAAAATGGAAACTATTCCAAATTTAACCATATCAAGATTTTACCGGTGTCTTTCCGAATCAAAGCTGTTACTTTTGCTTTTCCTATTTGCGTTGTTACAGTCTTCCTTAGCAGGTAATAATTTAAACATTTTTGGTTAATTTTTTATCATTGTTAACCTCGTATAAAAATTAAAATATAAACTTTCTTAAGATGTAGCATCAGCACCCAGGTTTTTAAAACAACCATCATTTCTCGGAGGCATTGTCGAACAAGGCCAGAATAAAATACTCCGATGTAATGCGCTGGGTTCTCCACCTCCAGAATACCAGTGGCTTAAAGATGGGAAGCCATTAGGGGATTTCACCAAAAACTCCCAACTTCGTATTAGTAACATAACTTCGGAAAGTTCTGGTGCCTACCAGTGCGTGGCCCGAAACATAGCTGGAGTTATTGTCAGTGAAAAAACAATATTAACTGTTGCCTGTATGCTTTGGATTTTTTGTAAATTTTACTACGGAAGATATAACTATTAACAACTTGTTTTTATTAGATATTCTTCCTCTACAAGAAATCAACAATATCACCCTAGTTGTTAAAGAAGGTCACGCCGCTTTAATCCAACCTCCACCTATAAACAGCGTACCAAAAGCCACAGCAATATGGGAAAAAGTTGGGTCGGGGAGTTTACCCGAACAAAAGTCCATTACAACTTCCAATAACGCTTTAGTCATTCTTAATGTCGAAAAGAAAGATGCCGGTGTTTATAAACTAGTTTTCTCCAATACTCATATTGGTCACGAAGAAAAAGGTGGCTTTGCCGAGATAGTAGTCGAAGAAGGTGAACTAGGTGACTCTGAAAACCCTGGTCTTGTAGTTGCGCCTAGCAATTCAACATTCCAAAAAGATGCTCAAAATACGCTCGAATGTATTGTTAATGCCAGGTATTAATGTTAATTTATCTAGATTACGCTGTATTAAATCCTTAAGATATTAAACGTTTACTTCAGCCCTCTTCGAGACTTGCAAATTGATTGGAGCAAAGATGGCATTCCCTTACATCAAACTGGACTCCCACATCACTCCTATATTACTCATTATTCCAACCAACTTTTGGCTTTTTCTGACATCACTCCAGCCCACGCTGGCTTGTACCAGTGCAAGGCTTTTTTAAAGCAGAATCCCGAAAAATCGCTTTCTGCTGAAGCTCTTGTTTCTGTGAAAGTTAAGCCTTCAGTGGAAGGTCCAGAGCCAGAAACTGTTTCTGAAATTGGTCACGATGTTATTCTGCCTTGCCAGGCTACGGGCCAACCTCCTCCAATTGTCAAGTGGGTTAGAAACTCCTTGATAGTTGGTAATGATCCTGTAGATAGGTACGAACAACTGGAGAATGGTTCCTTGAGAATATCGAATCTGAAAGCTGAAGATTCTGGAATTTTTCAATGCCTGATTGAAAACTCAGCTGGAGAAGCCTCCGCTTATACTTGGCTTCACGTGAAATGTATGTAGTGTTTTAAATTCAAATAATAATTTAATACTTATTGATTGAGACTAATTGCTGATTATTATTTTTTTTTCCAGTGGCTCCTCCTTATTTTATAAATCCCCCCAAAAATTTAACAGTTTTGGATGGAAAAGACGCTCAAATTCCTTGTGAAACTTCAGGGTCCCCTAAACCGTCCACCACTTGGGCTATAAATGGTACTTTACCAGTACACAGCGCTGGCAGAGCCCAAATATTGGAAAATGGAGCATTGGTGCTACAATCGGTGGAACCTAGAGATGCGGGGTTCTACAGTTGTTCTAGAACCAACAGTGCTGGCACTGTTTCTGGATCAGCCTTCTTGACCGTTTTAGTTCGAACTCAAATTATTCGCCCACCGGCTGATACAAAAGTTATCCTCAGTTCCACCGCCGAACTTCAGTGTAAAATTTCGCACGACCCTTTAGTTCCTTACAAAGTCTCTTGGTATTTTGAAACTAAAAGGGTCGGGGATCAAAATAGTGGAAGGTTTCAGATAAGCTCGGATGGAACTCTACGTATATCGCAAGCCAGGAATGCTGATGTTGGAGTTTATAGTTGTCACGTTACTTCTGATGGTGGAAATGATACTAGATCTGCTCGGCTAGATGTTATCGGTACAAAACTTTTTAAAGTTTTCTGGTTATGATATTTAATGTTTTTTTTATCTTCAGAACTTCCTTACCCACCTGCAAATGTTCAAGCGCAGCTTCTAAATACTAATCCAAAATCAGTGAATGTGAGCTGGTCCAAAGCATTCGATGGAAACAGTCCCTTAACTATGTATATAGTTCAAATGCAAAACATTCCATCCATAGGTAAAATTAACTTGAAATTAATCTTAAAGGAATAATGAAAACTGATGATTTTACGTTTTTTGGAATCTACTTCATTGAAAATCCATGAAGAATAACTTTAATTTTTAAACTTCTGCTAAATACCATAGAAATGGTTAAAAAAAATCAATCTTTACAGAAGATATAGTCATATAGGTGCATTAACAGACTTTTCAGCCAAATTAGTAAAGCTAAACTGCAAAAATGAGGAGAAATAGACAATTTTGCGCTAAGCCTGATTAGAATATTGACTTGAACATTTATCAGATCATGTGGCACAAGCTTCCCCTTCCATAAATAACACATTTTGTTATGCTACAAAAATCAAAAAAGTAATAAAATTAAAATATAAAAAACCCAAAATATTGAAACCTTTTCATATTTAGAAGTTCCTTAAAAATAAAAGTAGTTTCTTTTGATAAAGTATATTCAGAAAAATGTTTCGTCAGTTTTAAATATATCTTTAATCATTTGTTTAACTCTATTTTCACAAATATTTTTCTATTAGTTGGTGTTCCGGAAGAAGCGGATGGTGTTTCGAATGATAATATAAATCAACCGATTGATCCATTAGCCCCTTGGACAACTGCTATAAAAAACATATCCACGGATCAACGATTTGTGATTTTGAAGAATCTCAAACCAGCCTCTAACTATCGATTCAGAGTCAGCTCTGTTAATGCTGTTGGCGAAGGTATTCCAAGCAGCCCCACAAAGTTGATTATTTTGCCATCAGAACGTAAGGAATCCTTTTTTTTTTCACCCATCGATCTTTGATAAGTTTATTTTTGATATAGCTCCGAGCAGTCCCCCTCAAGGTGTTGTGGGAGCGGCTAGAACGTCAACTTCAATCATGTTGCAGTGGCAACCCCCTCCTGAAGATGATCGAAATGGGGATTTATTAGGATACATAGTCAGATATAAACTAGCTGGATACGCTACAACTCCTTGGGGATACGAAAACATCACAAATGACGCTCATCACAATCTTCTTTTGCAAGATCTCATAATTTTTAAAACTTATGAAATATCTGTGGCTGCGTACAATAATAAAGGAATAGGAGCGTATAGCGAACCCATTAGGATTAGAACGCGAGAAGGAGGTATGTTTTTCTACGTATCCCACTTTGTATTTCATTGCGATATATGTTTAATTATATGTTTATTTTACAGTACCAGAGGCAGAACCTACTAACATTAGAGCCGTGCCTTTGAATTCCACAGCTGTTCGCGTCTGGTGGACCCCTCCAAACCAACAAAAGATAAATGGAATGAATCAAGGCTACAAAGTGGAAGCTTGGATCGGAAATCCTGGTGAATCAAGCACTCTCGCTCGTAGTGTATCAGTTCCTCCTAGTCTAAACGACCCTTCGGCCGAGCAGAATACCATTATTTCTGGTTTAAAAAAATATGCCTGGTATAATATTACCGTACTGTGTTTCACTTCACCTGGCGATGGACCCAGGAGTGATTACGTGGAAATAATTACTGACCAAGATTGTAAGAATTCCAAATTATTCCTTATTTCCTAGATGCTATTAACTTGGGTATCGACTCAAGTAACAAAATTAAATTACCTTATTGAGTACTTGGTCTAAGCCTACTGCTCGCGAGTATTTAAGCCTACTGCTCGCGAGTATTTAAGCCTACTGCTCGCGAGTATTTAAGCCTACTGCTCGCGAGTATTTAAGCCTACTGCTCGCGAGTATTTAAGCCTACTGCTCGCGAGTATTTAAGCCTACTGCTCGCGAGTATTTAAGCCTACTGCTCGCGAGTATTTAAGCCTACTGCTCGCGAGTATTTAAGCCTAATGCTCGCGAGTGTTCAAGCCTAATGCTCGCGAGTGTTCAAGCCTACTTTTGCGAGTATTTAAGCTTACTATTCGCGAGTATTTAAGCCTACTATTCGCGAGTATTTAAGCCTACTATTCGCGAGTATTTAAGCCTACTATTCGCGAGTATTTAAGCCTACTATTCGCGAGTATTTAAGCCTACTATTCGCGAGTATTTAAGCCTACTATTCGCGAGTATTTAAGGCTACTATTCGCGAGTATTTAAGGCTACTATTCGCGAGTATTTAAGGCTACTATTCGCGAGTATTTAAGGCTACTATTCGCGAGTATTTAAGGCTACTATTCGCGAGTATTTAAGGCTACTATTCGCGAGTATTTAAGGCTACTATTCGCGAGTATTTAAGGCTACTATTCGCGAGTATTTAAGGCTACTATTCGCGAGTATTTAAGGCTACTATTCGCGAGTATTTAAGGCTACTATTCGCGAGTATTTAAGGCTACTATTCGCGAGTATTTAAGGCTACTATTCGCGAGTATTTAAGGCTACTATTCGCGAGTATTTAAGGCTACTATTCGCGAGTATTTAAGGCTACTATTCGCGAGTATTTAAGGCTACTATGCGCGAGTATTTAAGGCTACTATTCGCGAGTATTTAAGGCTACTATTCGCGAGTATTTAAGGCTACTATTCGCGAGTATTTAAGGCTACTATTCGCGAGTATTTAAGGCTACTATTCGCGAGTATTTAAGCCTACTATTCGCGAGTGTTTAAAGGGAGAATGCAACCTAATTACAAGTGATTTTTTATCGATTACTTATCGTTTAAATAGGCCTAATCCACTTATAAAAAGTTTACAATACAAATATTAAACTAGAAATAAATTTAAAACTTACCCTGAAAATAGGCTTAGCGGGATTGATGGAGATCCTGAATTGTGTCCGTGTAAGGTCTAGCGACCAATGAGCAAAGGCCTGTCGTTCACGCGAGATCTCCACGAGACTTACGTCGCGTGCGATTGGTCGCTAGACCTTACACGCGAGGAAATCAGGACCACCATGAATCCCACTAAGCCTATTTTCAGGGTAAGTTTTAAATTTATTTCTAGTTTAATATTTGTTTGTAAATTTTTTAAATAGTGGATTAGGCCTATTTAAACAATAAGGAATCGATAAAAAATAACTTGTTGTTAGGTTGCATCCTCCCTTTAAGCCTACTATTCGCGAGTATTTAATTTAAGCCTACTATTCGCGAGTATTTAATTTAAGCCTACTATTCGCGAGTATTTAATTTAAGCCTACTATTCGCGAGTATTTAATTTAAGCCTACTATTCGCGAGTATTTAGGCCTACATCTTTTCTGAATATTTTAGACCTATATCTCACAAGTATTTAAGTCTTGTTCTCACTTTATAATAAACCTTTTTAAGTATAAAATATGGCAAAAATAACTTTGCAAGTCCTTAACGACTGCTTGGTTGAATAGCAAACTATAGTTGTCATCAATAGTAAAATGAAGTGAAACTTGACTTGGTACACGAACAGGTTAATTGATTCAAACGATTACTCTGCCAGCCTCATTATTAAGTATTAATTACGTTTTAACCGTTGTTTAGTACCTGATGAAGTTGGTTCTTTGAAGTTTGAAGATATTCTTGATACTTCTGTCAAAGTTTATTGGACACCTCCAAAGAACAAAAATGGAATTCTGTTAGGATATGTCTTGACTTATTTCGCCAAGGAATCTCCGGAAGATATTATTATGAAGAACTTCACTTCGGATACGCTCTTATACATAGCCTCGAATTTAACTCCTATAACTGCCTATACATTCCAAATCACTGCTAAAACCTCAGTTGGTGTTGGCCCAGCCATAGCAGCTACCATCCAGTCGGGAATTCCTCCAGTGTTGCCGGGAGCTCCAAGTCGATTGGCAGTTTCTAATATTGATGCCCAATCTGTGGTACTCCAGTTCACACCTGGCTTTGATGGAAATACGTCTATTACCAAGTGGACCGTAGAAGCCAGTGCAAAAAAGAGAAACGAATCTTCTTGGTTCGTTGTTGACGAGACTTCCGATCCCGATGCTACTAATATAGTTGTCCATAACCTAATTCCTTTTACCGAGTATCGTCTTCGTTTATTATCCACGAATGTCGTTGGATCGAGTCCCCCCAGCGAACCGACTAAATACTTCCAAACGATTCAAGCTCCACCTTCTCACGCGCCTTTCAATGTAACAGTAAGGGCTGTTAATGCTAAAGCTCTTCGGGTTCGATGGACTGTAAGTTTAATTTAAATTTAAATCATTTTGAGCTTGGTTTCATAAATATTTTTTTTACATTTACTACTATTTAGCCATTTCAACAATTTGAATGGTACGGAATACCCAGAGGCTATAACATATCTTATCGACCAACTCAAAAAGTGGACAAAGAGTTGAATTCATCGAATCCTTATCTTTGGACAATTTTGGAAGACCATAATGCAAATAGCTTCGTGCTTCCAGACTTAGAAGAATTTACGGAATATGAAGTTTTCGTGCAAGCTTTTAACGATGTTGGTATTAGTACCCCAAGCTCCACATCCATTGAGCGAACTAGGGAATCGGTTCCATCCTTTGGTCCAGCTTCGGTCGAAGCTAGTAGTACTTCTTCTACCACTATCGTCGTTAAATGGACTGAAATCCCCGCTCAACATCGTAATGGTATCCTTGAAGGATACAAAATACGATATGGTGCCAAAACTGTTCCTTTTCAAACCAAGACCATTGAAGGAAACGCTACTTTTGTTGCCACTTTGATTGAACTAAAGAAATATACAGCTTATACTATCCAAGTCTTGGGATACACTAGAATTGGTGATGGAGCTCTTAGTTTACCTCCAGTTTCTGTGACTACTTTCGAAGATGGTAAGCCCATGTTTAACACTTTTTCTAAGATCGTAGTTATGTCAAGCACGAGGCTTCTGATTGAAACCAGTGATATTTTTTTTGATAAATAACAAGCTGGGAAGCGAGTGCTAAAATTAAAATAGAGGTCTTGGTTGACAATGAACTTTTTTATGGGTTTAAATTGTTTTCAGACTCTCAAACAATACCTTTTGTACATTGTTATCGTTTCTTCAAACTTCTAAAGTTAAACTAATTTTAATGATTTAAAATTTACTTAGTTCCTGGAATGCCGTCAAACGTTTCCTTTCCCGATGTATCTACTACAACTGCTAGAATTATCTGGGACGTTCCTTCTGAGCCAAATGGCCAGATACTAGCTTATTTAGTTTCCTATCGTCAAAATATAACCAGAGAAGGAGCCATTTCCAAGGAACTCGCTCCTACTGACCGAACGCTCAAGGCTTTCAACCTGAAGCCTGAAACTTATTACATCTTCACCGTAAAAGCAAAAACGAGTGAAGGATGGGGTCAACCAGCCAGTGCCATAGTCTTCACAACGAACAAGAGAGGTAAATATATGTTGTAGTCAAAGAAATTTTTAATAATCAGTTTTGTCTGCTGGTATTAATGAAATAAAAATTCTCATTTAGAGGCTCCTCAACCTCCCTCAGCTCCTAGAGTTAGCTTGTCGCAAATTCAAGCTCGTCAAATCACATTCTCCTGGACACCAGGTAGTGATGGATTCGCTCCCCTGAGATTCTACACAGTCCAGATTTCGGAAGAAGATAGCCATTGGAAAACTTTACCAGACAAAGTTGATCCCACTGCTAATACCTACACAGTAAGTGGTCTCAAACCCTACACTAGTTACAAGTTTCGCCTACAAGCTACGAATGACATTGGAGCCAGCGGATGGAGTCCTTCCTCTAACGAAACTTTTACTCTTTCAGCAGGTAATAACTGATTAAATTTTTTAAACTCATAACAACAATTTTAACATTTATTATTCTTCATAAAGCCCCTGGTGCTCGACCGGAAAAAGTCACCGTTACGCCATACACAACAACTTCGGTAAAGGTTGAGTGGCAGCCAATTCCACCTATAACATGGAATGGTGACTTCAATCCAGCTGCTTATAAAATCGAGTATTGTATGATATCTGCTTACGCTGTGCCGCAAAGTACAGACTGTCCGAGCAAAAGGATCTTTGGGATAAATTCAACATCTATTTCCTTGGAAAATCTGGAACAAGACAAAATGTACGAAATTAAAGTAATCTCTTATAATGGTCAGGGAAATGGCCCTCCTAGTCTACCAGTTTCAGTCTATGTTGGTGAAGCGGTTCCAACTGGATCTCCGAGGGATGTTAAAACCGAGGCTTTGACTTCAACCGAGGTAAAAGTTGTTTGGAAACCACCCCTTGAAAATCAACGTAATGGAGATCTTCTTGGATATAAGGTATGAAATATTACAGTAAAACCTCATTAGAGCAACAAAAAAATCTTATATCAAAAGTTTTGGTAATTCCCAGCCAAAATTCCCTACTTAAAAAAAAATATGAAATTTAAATAATCATACGCCACACTTGTACATGAAATAAGTTTAAAAACTATAGCCACTTATTGTACAAATAAACATATTTAAAAATTAAAAATGGCATCAAGGAAGCCCCAGAATTGGTTGCAAAACTATTCGTCATACACAACATAACGCGATTTGGTTATGCAACAAACATTTTGACTATATATCAGGCTAGATATGTCTTTCATTAGCAGATGAACTTCGATTATAAAGAGATTTACCTTAAAACAAGTGACCTATTTAAAGTAGATGAAAAAAGGTTGGCCTAATTTTAGCAAAGGAGCTCTGGTTATAACCAGTGACCTTGACTAAAGCCAAGGCCTATCCCAGAATTCATTTGTAATTATGGTTTTTCTTACATCTCTATTTTTTTTTTTTTTTTTTTTTTTTTTTTTTTAGATTTTTTATCAATCCGAGATAAAAGGAGTGCCAGAAGAGCTCGAAGTTGTTCCTGAAAGTTCCAACAGCTATGTTCTCATGGATTTATCCAAATATCGAGACTATAGAGTTCAAATTTTGGCTTTTAATCCTGCAGGAGATGGACCAAGATCGCAACCTCAATTCATTAAGACTTTAGAAGATGGTAATACGCATTTAAAATTTTCTTTGGTAAATGAGGATTTGTTTTAACGTGTTATGTCTTTTTCTCTCCTCTAGTACCTGGTCCACCAGGACCAATTGTTTTTTCGGATGTTACTATGACATCTCTGAATATTTCTTGGGCACCACCTAAAAATCCCAATGGTCGAATTAGAGGTTATCAAATAACCTACGAAACGGCGGTTAATGATTCGAGTAAGATTTATTAAAATGTTTGAAATAGGGGTTATAGGAGTTAAACCTTTTTAAATATTTTACAGATTTAAGTAAACATATCCAGGAAAAGGTTACAGAGCCCTATTTGTCGATAAAAGGACTTAGGGAACAAGTTCAATATAGATTCACAGTAAGTGCTGAGACAATAGGGCTAGGTCCTCCTTCTACCGCAACCATTTTGACTGGACCTCAACCAGGATCACCATCTCCTCCGCAAGATGTTACTATTAGACCAACGCATACTTCCGCTACGTTACAATGGATAAATGGGGTCTCTGGCTTAGGGCCTTTGACTGGTTACTTAATAGAAGCTCAAGAATCTGGTATGATTATACTCTTTTTTTTTTTTTTTTTTTTAACCTATTTTTTTACTAATTAAATTTAATTTATTTGCATATATTACGCTCGCAGATGATTCCGATTGGATAGTTTTAGCAAATTTAAATCAAGGTCCGCAACAATCTTACACTATAAGTTTTCAAAACTTGCTGCCGTCCAAGCATTACCAATTTAGGCTATTCAGCCGAAATAAATTTGGTATCAGCTCACCTGCCATTATATCTCAGCCAGTAGCCACTCCTAGTAAGCTGATTTATTTGACTAATAAAACTCAGTCGCCTTTTATTTTAATATGAATATAATAATAATATTAATATTCAACTTTTTTTTTTTTTTCTTTTAGGCAAGATGTACTTGGAATATAGACCTAAACTCCCATTTTACAGGGAAGTTTGGTTCTTAGTTTTACTGGCCTCTGCGACAATGATAATTTTAATTTTGGTTGTTGCCATTCTTTGCGTAAAAAGCAAAGCCTACAAATATAAACGTAAGAAAGATTCACTTTAACTCGTTTTTTAAAGAGAGCCATGCGTATATTATTAATGAAACAAACAGTATTGGTAAAAGTATGCTAAGAGAAGCCTGAAATCATTAATAAAACTAACCAGATCATTTTTAGAACTAAAATTAACTTATAAAAAGTTTCAGGAATGTTGTATAAATGACAGACTGCTGGTAGCATACAAAAATAAAAAGGTTTCAAATACTTAATGCTCCCTTTAAAGAATAACTGAAGAAACAAATTTTTGATATAGCATTTTTTTTTTTTTTTTTTAATTTAAGATATTGAAAATTTAAGAATTTTTTTAAGCATCCCCACAAATATGATAAATTGTTTTAATTATATTTTTCTGAAAGAGTATGGTCACATGTGTTTGAATGTTTATTGACCAAAATCTTTTTTCATAAATTGAAGTTTTTCTTAGAAATTCGATAGTGTATGCTTAGATTCAGAAAAACGCTAAATCCAAAAATTTCTTCAGTTTTCATTTATCCTTTAAGCCCGTAGTTTTCCTTTATTGAATTTCCCTGCCATAATTAGCAGTGATAGCGTTTGGTTCAACCCCCTCTGCATGCCTGATACTGAAGGATGCCTACCCCCTTTTTTATATCGAAAAGGCTTATATTGGAGTCGGAGGTTATGGTCACGTGACCTTTAAAGGCGGGAAATTGTGAGATAGTTATGCAGGTTTCCAAAAATATTTAAACAGTAAACAGCAAATCCAAAACTAACCACAAGCTACTATTCAATTATTATGTGTCAAATATATGTACAGAAGTGTGTGAAAAGTATAATTTTGATCTTCAACAGAAGAAGCTGCCAAAAGTATTCAAGATGATAGAATCAGCATGGATGATGGTGGTTTTGCCACATTCGAACTGAGACAGTCTAAAAGAGGTACACTCTGTAAAAATACTCTCTCCAGAAAAGGAGGAAATTCAGTCGTTGCCAAACCGCCTCCAAGACCCAGTCCAGCCAGTGTTACGTATTCTGATGAAGAAGACGCCAAAGGTTACGATGACAACTGTGATAGCAGTAGCCTTACTGAAAAGCCTTCGGAAATAAGTTCTACAGATTCTCAGGTAAACAAATTTGTTTATTAGGAAAGTGAAACTATATAGTTTGCTAAACCTGGTCGTTAATGTAATTGACTAATTGTTCTTCCCTCGATGCCCTGTATGTAATTAGCAAGCTCTACTCTTGTTAATTTCACAGTTGCCCTAACATTATTACATCTTAAAGGCCTCTTGGGTGTTTTATTTTGGTATAACCCAATCCCCAACCTTTCTATGCACTTGATTGTTGGTAACCAACTCATGAAATCAACATTTGTCCCACAATATAACCTGCATCAAACTAACTTTAACTGTGCATTTTTGGTGTTTATTTTGGTATAAACACTCCTGTAACCTTTACATGATTATTGTTTCTATGGGGGGCAACTTTTCATATCTTGACCACTGTGTCGTCATATCTCAACCCTTTGCATTTCTGGCAAATTTTAACCACTATTGAATGTCACAGTGTTAATGCTTTTATTCCAATCATACATTTATAAATTAATGCTCAGCATTGAACTAAGGTTGTACTTGTTTATTCGATTAACTATAGGCCACTGACAGTGACCGAGAGAGTGATACCAAATCCGAGCCCCATTCTTTTGTTAATCATTACGCCAATGTAAATGATACATTTCGCCAGTCTTGGAAAAGACAAAGGCCGCATGTCAAACCACCTAGCTATACTGACAGCGAACCTGAAGGAAGTCTCGCAGTGTCTTTAAATGGTGGTCGTATATTTTTGAACAATTTAGCGGGATCGCGTGCTCCATTGCCAGGCTTTTCTTCATTTGTATAGTAGGTCTTTCACGTTGTTTTATCTCATCGAAAGAAAACACTTTACACGATCTCTTATGCCATTATATCTTAAGATCCAAAGACCAAAAAGGGGTCAACAAGCCCCACTATTTCCTACAAATTTCATTCCACTAGGATTTTAAGGGAACACTTTTTAAGCTTAGTCTTTTAATACCTTTTAAACACAAGCCACTGTGTTAGTTTTATTATAATGTTTTCTTGTAGTTGGCTGCTTTTTAGGGCTATTTTAATATAACATATTAGTTGTAATGTAAATATTTTTTATCTACGCAAGTTTTGTTACCTTCTTAGTAATCATTATCAATCGTTTTTATATATAAGAATTGTTACGCCTTTATAATTGGCCGCAAATATGGCAGCTAGACTTTAATATAGTAATATTACTCTAACAGCTCTCTGGGAACGTGCCTTTTAAAAAAATTCACAAAATATGTCTAAAAATACCTATATGCCAATACCAACAACATAGTGTTTAACATATGTAATTAGGGGAAGGCTTCTTGCAATATGCAACCATAAGTGGATTACCTATTAAGTTAGAGGTGATATTCAATAAGGTAACCAGCCATTTCTTTCAAGAAGCAAAGATATTTTTTTATTTTAAGAAATCAACCTTGAGTAAACAACCGGGAAACAGACTTTGGGCTATGTTAATTAACAGCCACTGTTTGTCACATATATTGAATTGTTTGATGGGAAAACTAGACTCTGAAAACAGTACTTTTTAATAAATTTATTACATTTAGACTGTTAGAATAATAAAAAGATGCGTAAAAACATAAAAATTCACCAAAGGTTTAATGTTATTTCTTTGCTAATTATTGAAGTTGAGAAATTAGGCTTGAAGAAATTTCAGATTTATTCAAAAGGAAGCTATAAGAAGTAGCTTAGGCTTTAATTTAGTTTATGTACCATATTTCATTGGCATCAGCTACTCAGTTTTCTGGTTGTGTTTTAATTCAGTTTTTATACCCATGTTAGTGATAAGTTGGGAATTAATTATCACGACGTGTGTAGATGGAGCTTTATTTTTCTGGCAAGATAGAAGGGAGGGCATCATCTAGAGGGATACATAAGTCCTAATATATTTCACTTTTAACAGACCAAAATCTCCAAATCGATTAAAAATAACTTATCAGAGTCTAGTATCCTGACGTGGAAGTGATTGCTGGCTACATTATTTCAATACACTTGTTCAACTTACAGGGAGTTAGTAACTAAATTTCACTAGAAATGTGCCTTTAATTTTCACTTGCACACATTTTATTCTCTTTTAAAATATTGACAGGGTAAATTATTTCCGTCCAAACTAGGAAACAATCTTGGGGGTTTTTGTTTTTTTTAAAGGAGGCTATATTTTTATAGTTCAAAGTATTGGAGCTTTTATCATGACACTAGAAAGAAAAAGTCATTTTTAAGCCTATTATATACCGGTATTATGGTTCGTTTATTCAAATGAGACCTTTTTTTAGTACATTAGTGGGCATTCCCCCTAGACAACACTTTTATGGCTTAAACAAGGTTGTTTTATATATATTTAGCTTTTCATTTTTGTTTTTGTGTAATATAAAGATTTTGCTATTACACCAAAATATACTCTCTCGCATTTTTATATAGCGCTCTTATTTATATACGTATTTGTGTAACCATCCAACTGGCGGTGTTTACAATAAAAATTTTTTTTTTTTTGTATATTAAAAATTAAAAAAAAAAGGGATTTCAATTTTGAGAAACTAACAATATTGGAAAAGCTTATAACTAGTGTCATAAAGGGATAATGAAGATGAGTAATGTGTTATTTTTAAGAGATTAGAAACGTTAATGCCATTAAAACTCAGCAAAAGTTCCTCGGTAACTTTAAAGGGATACTTGACTCTGGAAAGAAGTTAATTTTAATTGTTTTACTGTTAAAATATGCGTAAAAACAATTATCAAATTTGCGATGTTTGTTAGGTATGTGCTTTTAAACGGTTTAATGCGCCAGTTTTATACATTATGTCATTGGCATTAGCAACTTAGTTCTCTTGGTCTAAAATTTCTTTGAGACAGATTTCAGCATAGGGAGACTAGTTCTCTACTTTGATAATTATTTATAAATTACCGCGAAGCCTTTAGTAATTTTTTATATGGTTTTTAGTTTTTACGCATATTTTTAAGTCCAAATTGATTAAAAATAACTGGTTATCAGAGTCTAGTATCCCTATTTAATTAAAGTTGTGATTTGAGCTAACAGTGGTGTCATAAAATCTACAGTTTGTAAAAGAAAGTTTAAAAATAGTGCATGCTTTTTAGGGTGAAATAAATTGAGTTGGCCTCAAATCATTCAACGAGAAAGATTTGTTGATGTTTTGATGAATATTTTAAGTTTGTAACTCTCCAATTGATTATAAATAACACGTTATCTTCGTACAAAATAAATTTAACGAGTTAAGAAACAATTTACAAAACTAATTATACGTTATTTATAACTTATATTTTAGTATCACAATAAGATTGCGTTTCTTTAATTAGAGCGCTAAGGCCACATTATTAGTTGGCTCAATTTGATGCGAAATCAATATTAAGATTTATCAAAAAAATACCTTCACAATCCAATTAATGTAAATATTTTTAAATTAATACCAGTTTTGTCCCTGCGACTAGATAACGAATTAGAGACATAGAATATTTTGATAATTTAGTCCAGTTCATGATCATTTAATGTTAAAACTTTAAAATGGCAATTAACTTTCCTTTTAATGATCAAAATCGTTCATCTTAATACGTATCAGAATATACATTTAAATCTTTTGATCGAGACATTATTCTTACACATATACCTTCATTTTTTTTTCTTTACAAATTGGGGCACCTTGAAGTTCTTTACATTACATTCCAACCATAAATCCATAATCCTAAGCCTTTTAAAGGGAGAATGCAACCCAATAAGTTATTTTCTATATAGATTCCTTGTTGTTTCAACAGGCCTTATCCACTAGTAACAAAATAAATTGTAATCAAACATTTAGAAATAGATTTTTAAATAACCCAGAAAGTGGGCTTAGCAAGCATCCATGGATAGATATCTCATCGTTAACAGGTTACCTATATCTGTCTTATTGTTAACTGATTTACTAGTGGAAGGAGTTTAAGATAAAATTCCTTTTCAGGTTTCATTCTCCCTTTTTTTATCTAATATAAGAAGTTTATTAAAAACGCCCAGGGGTTCTAATTCACATTATTCTCATAATGTTAACATGAAACACGAGTTACCTATGAGCTAGTGGACTAGCAGTATACGAGTAGTCTTTGTAAAGAAAAGAGTAGGGTCAATTACATGAGTCAAATGGCTTGTGATATTTTGCAAGGAACGTGACAGTGTATGAATGTGAATAGCTCCTGGACTATGTATCTCACCTTGAACATTGTTTACCAGCTTGGTACAACAAATTGGATATTTCATTAAACTTCCCCCCCTAGGGTTCAATCCGGAATTTATACATATAGACAGAATGATCAACAGGCTTCAGCCCAGCTAACCTTCTTCTTAAAGAGGAGGCAGGTCTTAGCAGCCCATCAACGTTTACTCTCAATGGCTTTTGGATCTCCACCCTGCTGGTGCCCTCGCAAAGCTAGCAATTCGCTAGTTTTTATCTCTCTTGTGAGAAACATCATGAAAACGTAAATTAAAGATACGGAAGGGGTGGGATTTGCTACTTGTCTATGAGTTGATCATTCAAATCTATATATATGAATTTCTCATTTAATAAACTTCTGATAATATTGAGCAACTTAAAAGCCAATTAGAAATTGTTTAATATAACAAGGTTTAATTTTTAATTTTTTGTTATAAATAATTAAATATTGTAATCATTTATTACAGAGATGGTTTTTTCAACAGGGCCGTAATTTTTAATATAAAACACTTAAATTTTGAAAAACTCACTTTACCATTACAAAAGCCAACAACAAAAAAATTGAAAAGGAATGATATTAATTAATCGTATTATTAAATTATAAAGCTCTTGCGAGATTCACTGTTTTTTTGAACTCTAGACCAAAATCATTTTACGTCTAAATATTATTTTAAAATTTAATTTTCAATAATCCATAGTTTTAATAAATTCAATGGCGGAAACAAATTGCGTCCACCAGTAGGCATCTTCTCCTTCTAATTGTTTCTCATAGAATATAGTGATATACTCTCTAGCTGATAGTAGCGAGGGAGGGTTAGCTTTAATCAACACGTAAACTAACACGGGCATAAAATCATCGGCTGCTGGGACTGATTTGTGATTGGCCATGTTTAACAGATTCATAATGGTAGAGCAACACCTTAAAATGCATTGAATCTTGTCCCTGGGAGTCTAAAATTTAAATTTAGGATTAATTTAGTTTTTTCTAATAGCAAATAGCGTTTTCATAAGTAAAAATGTTTTCCTACTTTGTAAGCGTTAATGGCTATAATTTCCGCTTGAGCCGATGGCCATGGGCATTCGTGATGGTAAATCTGTTATAATAATGTTTCAATTAAGGGATACTAGATGCTAATAAATTGAATATAATCGATTTGGACTTAAAATAGATGTAAAAACTGTATCAAAACTCGTCAAACCTTTCTTTGTAATTCGCAGTTAATAATCCAATTAGACAAGTCTAAATTTAGTTTGTAAGAATATTTAGATTGAAAAAATTTGAGAAAACTTGAGTTGCTGATGCCAATGAAATATCATATATCGTGAACCAGGCTAATTAAAACGATTTGTAACAAAAGCATTGGCATCAACTTTTGGATCCTTTCTAATTAACTGTGAATTACCAAAAATTTTCGAGAGTGTTTTTACTTTTTAAACACATTTTAACCATTGATTAAAATTTAAAAATAACTTGAGATAGGTTATAATTTGATGATTACTTTAGGTATAACGAGATCTTTGTGATCTACCGTTATAACTCCAGAAAGCTTTTGAATATGCTGATAAAAAACTCTAAAATAAGATAGATGATTATTAAAAACATATTAATACAGGTTCAGTAATTAAAATTGAATCTTACTGATCTCTTAAAGCATCCCCATCTCCATTTGGGTATAATGCTCTTATATAGATTTGACTCATTACAGTCCTCTCAATTACGGTTTGAGCCTGTTCAAATTGAGCTTGGCTCGCAACTAATATAATAATGAAATATAATTAATTGATATTACCAAAAGGCCAGGGAAGACCACCTTTCAGGGGAAAGTTTTTAACTCTCGAGTTTAATTGAAACATCACAGTTTTGTCATGCTAAAAAGCTATGTTTTGGGAAAATATAACCAGCAAGTTAAATCGAGGCAAAGATACAAGCCTGCTATTTCCGACTTGTTTGTTTTTAATGTTACGAAACCGTCAGAGTTAAGAAACTCACGCTGAAAGATTTTTAAAGACTTTGGATATTACTTTGCCATAATGGTTCATGCTCCATAGCGTTGTACAAAAAATTGAGGAACTTCTCCACCAATTGCGCCTGTGAAGAAGGGTTAAAAGTAAAGAAACATCTTTATCAGTCTTTTAATATATGTCCCCCATTTAAATTTACCATTTCATCAACCACAGTGAGAGACTGGAATTTCTTGAGAAATAGTTCTATGTTTCTCTCTCGGTTTTCGAGAAACTTCCTTACAAAGAGCGTAATTAGGTACTTTGAGCAAACATCCTTGTCCCTCTGAATTCGAACTTGTAACGCCTCCAAATGAGCCAGAGTAGAAAGTAGGCCTTGTCGACATCGGACTAGATAGGATATGTAAGGAGCTCTCCTGCGATAATCCCCTTTCAGTGATTTTAGAAGTTTTTGACATCCAATATCGTCGAACATCCTGACACATCTCAAAGCTTCGTGAAGATGCGCAACTAAAGCTCTCTGTTGTAGATTTATCGCTTCAGCCAGTAATACTTTGAGGAAAGCTGTTAAATCATTGTCTCGTTGTTTCAACCCCAAAGAATTTCTGTTCTGACCACTCGCTATTGAAAGCGCGCCCGAAGCAGTTAGCCAAGGAAGGGTTTGTACGTCAGCTGACCCTAAAACCATCCGTAGCTTTCTCTTGGCATCGTTGAATGCGAATGAAGTTTCGCTATTCGCCGGTTCAAAAACCTGAGAATCATCTTCGTTTATTAAGTTCTCAGCAATGTTGGCTGTGGAATCTTTTCCAGGAATAGTCCCAGAGACATTTGATCTTTCACTCGTTGAACCTGAAGAAGGTTTTCTACGATATTTGGCCAGTATTTCATCACTAGTTTCTATGAAATACATTAATAATGTCGTAATAATAAATTGCCAAATTCATTAAAGATAAAGAACCCATTTATACCATTGTTGGCATTAGATTCTTCGGAATAAGACGGTTGCAGATGCCTGAAATGTCTTCTGTTCTTTGACAAGTCATTCGAGTGGGTTTCACCCGTAGAATGCCTTTCGCCTAACCTTGGTTTTCTGTTTCGACCTTTGAATGTGAACCTAAAATTAGTAAGCTTGAAGAAACTTTTCCTT
Organism: Odiellus spinosus; assembly: GCA_963920705.1. Taxonomy (NCBI): domain Eukaryota; kingdom Metazoa; phylum Arthropoda; class Arachnida; order Opiliones; family Phalangiidae; genus Odiellus; species Odiellus spinosus. Next base: position 12,451,207 of record OY987235.1, on the reverse strand, counting down.
TGGTCACCATTTTTGTCGTCGTATTCCTTTAAAAATAATACAGGTTACCTAAAATAAAAATGATAGAAAATAAATAAATCAAATAAACCTCACTCTGGTATAAGATTTGTCAGCTGTTTTATCAAAGCTTATAGACTTTGGTATAGCTCCGGTAGACACTCCACTCGTCTGTATAAGTTTATCAACAGGTTCTTTTCTTTCTCTGAGTTTCAAAACTGCTTCGTCAGGAGTACCACCTCCCACATCAGTTAACAATGAAGAGGTAACGCTGTCACTAGTGACATCAGAACCAGCGTCTCTAGAGTAGGCATCTACACTACCGCTGCAACTACTACTAGAACTAGAAACGCTCGCTGAACTTAGCCTGGTTCTATGATCTTCTTGATTCCTATTCCTTTTGGAAGAGTAATCTCCTTTCGTGACCGTCAAATTAGCTGTACCATTTACCATAGCATCCATGCTGTCTTCAAAAACATTGCTATCATCAGTTTTTGTGACCTGGGCTTCCGTACCCAAAATGTCTCTCTCAAATTCAAGCAAACTATTTCCGGAGATTGATGGCTTTAACGTGTCCGAATTTTGTGCACCCTCATTCAAGTTAAGGGTTTTTGCTAGATCCAAAGAAAGAAGTTCCGCAATGCTCGAACGTTGTTTCGTTCCATTATTGTCTCCAGAAACAGAGACAGATACAGAGACGCTGTTCTCTTGTAGGCTATCTAACAAAAAAGCGGCACAATCTTGATCTCCAGAATCGGTTAATTCTCGGACAGCCAGACTTAGTCTACCTAATTGCCAAAATAATTTCGTAGCAAATTGTTTAATATTTTTGTTTTCGCATAAATCATTTTTATTAGTAATCAAAATACCGAGGCTTTGCATGCTTAGGATCGTGTCCTGATTATTTCTGTTAATAACTCCATTGGTTACTAGCGGAGAAGGTTCTAGGTGAGCTTGGGAAGCAATTCCATTCGGGCTGTTACCTGTTGGTGTCAGATCGTCATTCATGGATGGACTCGAATTCCTAAGAAGGGCGTTTGATTCAAGTTTTTCGCTATACAAGTTTAGTGTGTTAATTTTTGGAAAGCCACCATACATGTCTGAACTGTGACTATGTTCAACGTCAATAGACAAGGGGTTAAACAGGGGTTTGGATTCTAATTGTTCGTTAATTTGATCTTTCTTCAATGGAACTTGTTGACTTTTAAGTTGCGACCCTGTTTTAAGAAATATATTTACCATTATTATGTAAGGAATCTTGTTTATCAAAAGTAAACTCACTCTCTTTAGTGGGTGAAGACGTTGTTTGTACATCTGGCAAATGGGAACTTCCAGGAACAACTTCCCTGAAAGCAGAACCCATTTCAGGATCTCTATTCAAACCGGGAGACATTCTTCGACCCAAAGCGTCTCTAGAATTATCCAATAGATTTCCACGCATTGAGAAAACGTCAAAAGCGGAGTTGGCTACTTCGGCCCCTTGGGAGCCTCTTCTATCGCTCGTATTCCCAATAAGATTGAAAGCTTGGCCCGATGATCCAACTAAAATAATAAAACTATGAACTTTAACTCTCTTGCGTTAAAAGTTCGAGTTAAACTGACCATTAATTAAAAAATCTATAGGCTCTGATCGAGCTGATTCAATACCACTACCAGCCGCTTCTTCTATTTCTGATCGAGTTGTATCATCAGAGCGAGCGACACTAGCTGTGTCATCAGTATCAAGCTCTTGTAAACGTTCAGTATCTGAAGTTATTACATCTGTACTCCACGCGTCACTTTGACTCGCGACGTCACTAGTGTCCATTATTCCAGGAGGAGGGAAATTTTGTAATTGCAACAATATGTCAGACTGCTCCACAGTCTCGGAGTCACTAGCTAGAACATCGGTACTCCAAGTGTCACTGACCATTGATTTTGTTTCATCACCTATAAATAAGTGCAAAACTTAGCAAAGGATAATCTAACTTTAATTTAATTTAACCTTCTATCATTGGTTGTATTTCAAATTTTCCAAATTTATCTTCAATATCAGCCCTGTTTTGCTTTCTGGTGACAACTGGAAAATCTAATTGTCTTTGAGGTTGTTCATCCCCTTCCATTTGAGAGGAAGGCGTATCGCGACCGCTAACATTAGGGGTTCCTCTTCCGCTGACGTTGGCGGAAACCATGTCAGAAAGATTGTCATTTTCATTCTCATTTTCCAAGTCCAAAGAAGAAGCCACCGAATGATTGGAAGCGGCCTCTGAAATGGCTTCCAAATTGTCACTAGCTCCGATAGATTCTTGATCTTGGGAAAGAGAAAACCTGGTTCTTTTTTCCACCGTTTCTGGCCCACTCGTAATGCTTTCGACTTCTTCTTGAACTAAACTTTCTAAATTCATTCGAACCCTGCTTTGTTTCTGTTGAAGTTCTAAGCTCAATACTTTGTCCTCGCTGAGCATTCCGGGACAATCAAAGTCGGCGTTAGATAATGGGATAACTAAAACGTCTTCCAAAGGTTGAGGAATGTTGGACCCGGAAGAACCGGCGTTAGAATCGTCATTGTTATCCTGATTTTCGTGGCTTTCTGTCAGAGGTAATTGAGGCAAATGGGATAAAGTTGCCCTCAGATTTTTACGGCTTACTGAAAACCACCCAAAAAGTTATAGCTAATTCTAAAAAGCTTCGAATCATGTTTAATTAAAAATTACCTTTCCCAAGAATATTCTTTTTTGCCGATTCCAAACTATTAGTATTCGGGGTACTGGTATTGTGTGACGAGATATTATCAGGTTGTTGACAAGGAGAAATGGCTCTGTTTATCGAATTTGTATCTTGCTTGGCCTTTCCTACAGCGCTGGATGGTAAATTAGCCAGCAAATTTGCCAGGGCCTTCTGCAAATTTTCATCTTGGCACTCTGATTGGATGGAAGACAAGAAAGAAACCATTCCAACAAGTTCCGATTCGGTAATCAGAACGGCGTAGCGGTTCAATTCGCAAAGTTGAGAAACCATTGCGGCTGGAGATTCGTCGGAACTTCCTTCCAATATCAAATCAAGGATGGAAGACATACAATCCTAATTCGAAAAAAATCATTAACAAATGAAATTTATAATGAAATTGTGTAATTTAAATTTACTAATTTACTTTTTCAAACTTTCCATAAAGATCCATAAGCTTTGGATTGATTTCCTCCCATTTGGACATTGCCAAAACTTGGAGTATTTGAGCTACTTGCATTAAATTAAAGCTAGCGATATCGCTTATAGGAGCATCCGTTATACCGTAGGGCTCTGGATTGACGATAGCTGGGCAGATGAAGAATGCAAATACTAAATCCGAACACATAGCACCCACTTGCCTAACTTCTACCTATAATTTGGAGAAAAGATATTAGCAAGAAACACAAAGGGAAAATATGTGATTAACTCTTCTCAGGGTTCATAAAACCAATTTTCCTAATTTTTCCAGATTTTTTCTTTATATTTCTGGTGCATCAAGGTATTGAAAATCCGTAATGAAACTATGAATATGCTGATTAAGATTGTACCAACTTAGTGTCATTGAAGTTTGATTACATTCTCGTACTTCCATAAATCCTCCTGATTTATGTTAAAATTTTAAGAGTCTCCCTGATTTTTGGCAACTCTCAATTTTGCTGATATTTCAGGTTTACCAAGTTTGTATGAACCCTGTCTTCTGCGTACTTTTTTGGCTTTCATGACACACCCATAAAGCTGTCTAACTAGCCATGATAAACTTTGAGGAAAGCAGTAAATGTTACTGCGTATGCCTTCGATAAATCTATTGGTTAACTTGACAAGCCTGCTTATGGTTCGGTTCCTATACTTCTGAAGATTAGCGGCGTACTCTGGAGTGCCTTCTCGCCCAAAATGTCGGAGACGTTCAGTCGGATGGAACCTCACTACGGCTTTTCCAGGGTCAATGTCTAGAAACAAGTCGTCTTCCATCAAGAGATGCATAATGGCATCGTGTAATGAGGCAGTCAAGAAAAGCTTGGCGCTGAATAGTCCCTCGGAAAATGGTTTATAGACTTGACTAAAAGAGCAGGAGCCGTGACATAGGAGCCTTCTAGGATTGTCGCTGGTTGCTAATTGTAGAAGCAAAAGCTCCCTCAATAATTTCAAAACAAAAACTTCATCTTCCGGGAGGATGCAATTTCCGTATATAGCGGACATAATAACTGGCACGTTTACTTGCATAGATTCCAAATTAATTTTTTCACCGGCCACTAAACAAGTAGCTAATAGTTTAGGATCTTCCCTTAGCTGTTGCAAGAATTCAGCATAGACTGCATCGTGGACATTTAAATGCTTATAAGAATCGATAAATAGAACTTGTTCCAAGGCATTGGCTTTGTGACAACACGAGACTGGATTTGGGGGATGTTGCGCCAAAATTAAACTGTTCAAGTTGATTCGCTGGTGTTTGGCGATCCACGAAATGTGAAATAGATTTTCTACAGCTTTTAAAACCTTTGAAACAATTTGAAATCTATCAGCCTTGAATTACTCAAAATGCGTTGCAATAATTTAATGGTTTAAATTACTTTATCATTTAGCATTTGAATTTGTTGCCGTTCTGAAGCGACGAACAAGTGTTCTTGTCGTAAATGGCGCGCTAATTCTAATAGGTCCATTTTAGAAGAATTTCTTGATCCCATGGTTGTCAGTTTATTTTTCAGTGCAATGTCTTGGACAGTCTATATGGTAGCAACGTACAGGGGTAAAAAACCAAGTAATTATGATAAAATCAGTAAAAAACTTCTTGATTTGACACAGGATATTCCATTATGAAACAAGTAAATAGTTTAAATGAAACTCAAAAGAATATTATCACACAAACTAAATAAATTAAAGTTAAAATTCTCACAATCTCATTCATCCTCTAAAGTTTAGAGTCTAAAGTTCTAAACTAAGGAGTAAGGATTAAGGAACGCCTACTCCAAGCCTTGAGAAAATTCTAAGAAACTAAGAAAAGTAGTATACTTCCGGATTCCTTACTCTTAGAAATAAAAATTCCGTGACGTCTCATGTTTCTTCGTGGGTCAACTACGTTTTACATTATTTAATTTGGCTTCTATTTAGTGATAATTAATTTAAACTAGAGTGCTCGCCCGCTACAAGGCCTACACAAACGATATTACTTCGAGGAAGTCTTTAACTCCTCCTCTATGACAGGTTTACAAATTCTAAGATCATCTATGAATGGCCGGCAGCAATATGTCGTTTTTAGTATAAAATTCCGTCAATAGATGTCGTGAAGAGTTAAGCCGCGAAAAATCTCAAAAATAAAATATAATTTAGAAGAAGGTGACTTTAAAGGGGATTTAAAAATGGAAGGTAGTCCCTTTAACTATCAATGAAGAAATTTCAATCCGGTTTTATGACGTCACAGTGACTTTTTAACAAAATGAGGCGTCTTATATTGTTTCTCTTTTAAAAGGACTATCTGTTATTTTCCTTTCATATGTACGATCTGCGATTTTCCTTTTAAAGGGACTATCGCGTTTTACTTTTAAAGGGACTACCTGTAATTTAATTTTTATGGTCAACGTCGTCAGCTAAGCTAAAAAAGCAACTTTAAAGGGGCTTTATAAATAGAATCTAGTCCCTTCGGGATTTTAAAGGGAAACGGAGATGGTTCCTTTAAAAAGGAAATCGCAATAGTCCCTTTAAAAGGGAGTCTATCTAAGGCGGCTCATTTTGTTAAAAAGGTCACTGTGACGACATAGTTAACGTGACTATTTGCGGTTTTTATATCCCCTTTAAAGTAACCTTCTTTTCTAGCTTAGCAGACGACGTTGACCATAGCAAATTCTACAGTCAAAGCGAGGCTGTGTGTATAAGGGAAGAGCATTTTAAAGGGGCCAATTTCAGAGCAGATGGGGCCTTTAAGTGACGTAACGATGATGATTTTGTCGTCAGGTCTATTGCCTTAGTATAACCTTGGATGAATAATAAAAGCAAGATATTTAAATACAGTCGTTTCCAAAAGAGACACTGTCCAAACGTGGTGTAGGTGACAAAATATCCGCCTAAAAGAAACAATGAAGTTTCTCAGGAAAGGCCGGTACTCACTATTCTTATAAGGCTAAATCCAATTTAATTTAAAACAAAGCGAGGTATGATTAGAGTAATTAACACATTTCATAATACCATTTTATTATTTCCACAACTTATATATGATATTAACATTTTTATAAATTTTATTTTAATAAAACGAATCAAAGTCAGAATAACTGAATTTCAATGCAAAACGGGGTATAAATGGTGCAACTGTATATAGACTATTAAAATTAAAAAAATTTAAGTTTCCTACTACCTATATACAGAAAAACTGTATATAAGTACAAACACTTTGAATAATAAATAACCAAAATGAGGGAACTTTCGGATTTTTTTTTTTTTTTTTTTTTTATTTTAAATCACAATATTTATGGTATAATTTTGTTTGGATTATGCAATTAAATTTTTCGTTTAACATTAAAAAGGGTTTTACATTAAAAACACAATTATTCAAGGGTATCTCGGAAGATACTTTTAGTTTAAGTAAATAAGCCCGAATTTACGAATAATACAATGAGCTTGTGTTGAAGAAATAAAAACAATTATAAACCATTTCCTCTACATTTGACAAAAATAAGAAAAACGGATAATTTTTTTTTAAAATGGCCTATACTGGGAATCATAAAGGAACTTGTCTAAGTCTTTAGGCTCGGGAACGGTGGCTAATCCTTGCGAAAAGAAATACTGGGCCAATTTTTTGGCAATTCTAACAGATACTTCGAAAATATCGGATAATGGAGGATAAACTCTGCCTTCTTCCAAATCACCTTGATTAACTTGCTCCGCTAAGTCCTGAAAAGAAAATTAAAATACAATTAGGCTTACCCGAAGCCTCAATAACATTTAAGATTATTTTTTAGGTTATTTTTATTAGTTTAGCGTAGGTTATATGCTTTTAATTTGATAGAATATGTCCTGCCCCTGCATAGTCAAATTACGACCCCCTTTAATTATTCCCTATAGGAAAATTGCATGGGTCCGGGGCATAGATTTGTATTTGTAGCAACGTTTAGAGGACTGGGGGATTAATATAAATTAAAGCGTATTTCAGGGGGGGTTTCTTGTCTTACGCCCTGTCTAGAAAGCGCTACTGTCAAGGTCATAAAATTTACCATAATAGAGCCATAACTTACTCGGGCAGCAATTAGGAAAGCTTGATCTGGTATGGTTTGAACTTTACAAGCCATTACAGCGAGTCCAACTCCGGGAAAGATATAGGCATTATTGCCCTGACCAGGGTAAAATGTTTTATTCTCATACGTCACAGGATCAAAAGGGCTGCCGCTGGCGAATATACAACGACCCTGTCAAAAGATATAGATATTAGTTTCGTCTATTACAATTTAAACACATAGGGGTGTCGTAGGAAATACTTTGGTGTGGGTATACGCGGCTTCGGCCGTGCATTCCGCCTTCGAAGTGGGATTACTTAAAGCAAAGATTAACGGTCTTTCACTATACTCGGTCATCATATTAAGGACTCGAGGCGTAAAAAGACCTCCTTGCGCGGATACGCCTAGAATTAAATGAAACCATAATCTTAAAAACATTACAAAAGTTCAGTAAACGCGCTATAATATAGATGTAAACTTTACCAATAATGGCAGTTGGTTTGATTAGTTCAAGCATTTTCTCGATGTCTTTAATTGGACTGTGTTCTTTGGCGTATTTCTCTTTATGCGAGTCTAACCCTTCGGGCCGTCCCTTTAAAAAAATATATTAAAATGTTAATCCAAATTTTAAAAGGTTTAAACTCTAAATTTGAACGCACCTTCAATATGAGTCCCCTGGAATCGGCTAACCAAATTTGATTGTGAGCTTCTTCACTGGTCAATCCTTCTTCCATCATGGCCATTACCAATAAATCGGCAGTTCCAAGAGCTGCCTATATACAACCAGGGTGTAAATTCGTATGAAAGTTAAATGGCGTTTAAGATTTTTATTACTTCTCCAGCCCCGATAAAAAGGAATGTATTTTGAGAAAATTTCTGTCCGGTCAATCTTAAACTGGCAAAAACACCCGCAACTGCTACTGAAGCCGTTCCTAAATTTTGAAATATTAAATTTTAATTAATTTCATTTATGTAAGGCTCGTTTTCAATCAAGATTTCTTTGGCCAAGAATATAGAGTTTGTTTCAAACCAAAGGTTTAACCAACGTTAACAGGCTTCAAGTGACAGAGAAGCCGATATCTATATAAGATTCTTGAAAAACGTGGCTTGAAAACGAGGCTTTAAAATTATCCCTTAGGCTTAGTCGCGGATACTGGAGATTTATTCAAAAGCTATACTCTTGTTCAAGACGAGTTGTCACAGACTAATTACGAGATTTAACATTTTTTTTTATCAATACTAATCTTTTAAATTAAGCCAACTCGTCTTAAACCGAAGTATGATTATAAATAGGGTTTCCAAATTATTTCATCTCCAGTGCCCCGCAGAGAAGTGTTGGAATATTTATAGTACCTTGAATATCATCATTGAAAGTACAGTACGAATTCTTGTATTTCTCTAACAGTCTAAAAGCGTTTGAGTTTCCAAAATCTTCGAATTGTATTAGACAGGATCTCCCAAACCTAAGTTAATTAAAAGTCACGTTTAGCGTAATTGGTCAATGATGGAAAGTGACCACTCTTTCTTTTATTTTAATTTTTGGAGGTCACCCTGAATTGAATGAAAATTTAATAAATTAACCTTTTAACCGCGGCTTTCATGAATTCGTCAATAAATTCATCGTATTCGCTCCCCCTGACTCTGTCTTTTTTTAGTCCAATATAAAATGGATCAGCCCTGTGGTCCTTGTTATTGGTACCAGTGTCCAAAGTGACTGGAAGAGTTAAATGAGGAGGAAAACCGGCCAAAGCCGTGTACAGAGACAATTTTCCAACAGGAATACCCATTCCATTAGCGCCTTGATCCCCTAGACCCAAAATTCTTTCACCATCGGTAACAACGATTGCCTAAAAACGTGACAATATCATTTATACCCTGAACTTGACGTTTTTTTATTAAAGGGAATAGAACCTAAAAGATTTTGTTTACGGATGACACTAATTAATTAATTTGACTTCGCTTCAAAAAAGTATTTTCGTGTTTTAGACACCTTTCTTTCGAAATTAAATACGGTCTAAAACTATATCATTTGCGTCTTTAATCTAATTTTAGGAATCAGGGGATGATCCCTAACCTTTTGTACTAACCAGTGGTAAATCTCGCGCAGAATTTTAAGTAGGCGCAAGAAAATTGAGGGTGTTCTATTCCCTTTAAAAGTGACGTATCTTATAAATACCTTTATTTCTTTTTCAGGATAGTTCCCCAAAATATCATACACTTTTCCTTTATCTTCAATCGAAATGAAAAGACCCCTGTAGTTTGAAAACAAAAGTTAATATGGTTTGATGATATTTTGTTAATTTTATTCAAAAACGATAACCTTGGTCTGAAGTATAATAAACTGTAGTCGATACAAGCTTGCCCCACGGTGGGTGTATAAACAATTGGCATTAATTTTTCCGTATATTTGCCCATCACGCAATAAAATAAATGCTCATCATAGTCCTTAGAATAAAATTTCGGATTATTTTAGAAAATGGAACTCTTTACCTATTCCGTTCGACCTCTCGATAAATAAAGTCTTTAAAAATTATATCACACCTTTAATTCGAGAGCAAATATTAAAACTCAATTAACACAATATGACCGAAATTTAATTATAATCATTAAATTAGAATGTAATATAATTTTTTGGTTACTTTGTTATTTAGGGAAGTATTTTTACATTAATGTCTCGCTCTATAAACCTGTTGATAAGCTCTATCTTATTTTTCATAAGCCAAAAAAAAAAAAAAAACTTTATCTTTCGAGAGCCAACATTGACAGGATATACTCTTGTACAAGATGAATTTGGAACTACTATTTTTCAGCCCTATAATCTTTTACATAAGGTATAAATCCGCTAAAGCTTTTTGCCATATTATGAACTCATCTTGAACAAAAGTATATTAATAATAAGTATAGTTAATATATGAACCTGCAAGTGCCTTAGATGTAAATATCTCGATAAGTCATCTCCGAAGCGATCCAAATTTTTGATAACGGCTTCAATTTGTTCATCCAAAGTTCTAACCGCCGGTGGTAATAATCCTCTCAAACCCAGATTGTCTCTTTCTTTTAATGTCAAAGTCAAACCCTATATTTAAAACCATACATATAGATAATATTTCAATTATTTAAGTAATAACATAACAAGATAATTTCTTAATCCCAGACATTTTTTTTATCAGTAAAAGTCGTATTAATTGAAAGAATCCGTGGTAAAGATTAAATTTCCCTTTTTGAAAGGATTATAAAAATAAAGTCTTAAGATTAGGCTCTGAATAGAAATTTAATGTAAACTCTTGATAACTTATTTTATAGCTTTATTTTGATTAAGTTTAATCAAAGATAATATTATACTAAGTAGGACTTCGTTACCTCTTTGATTATATTAAAACCAATTTTAGGCTTTTTCATTGGCCGTTATGAAAATTACTTTGAAATCGTTTAAATGTTCGAATTAACTTTCCAATTTAACAATAAATTTGTTTTGGTATATGATCTCTACATTGGATTCCAAAATATTCCATTTTGATCTTTCCAAAAACGTTAAAAACTGTTTCAATGTCTCTAATGTGAACGCGGCTTTAGTGTCATTGAGGTTTCGAAATAATAACTTGCCCTTTTTTTGGAAGAACCCGAAGTATTTCAAGGTCGTTTTAAAGGGAGAATGTAAGAGATTTTTTATCGTTTCCTTATCGTTTAAATAGGTCTATCCAACAGTAAAAAAAAATTACAAACAAATATTTAACTAGAAATAAATTTATATCTTACCATCAAAATAGGCTTAGCTCGATTCATGGAGACCCTAAACTCCCATCGACAAATGACATTGATCGATGGACCTTATATGGGGAGTGCAAGATTTCCATGAATCCAACTAAGCCTATTTAGATGTTTTAAATTTATTTCTAGTTTAATATTTGTTTGTATTAGGTGGATTAGGCCTATTTAAACGATAAGGAATCGATAAAAAAAAATCACTTGTTAGGTTACATTCTCCCTTTAAAGTCAGAATAAACAGGAATAAACTTCATCTTCATGAAACATCCTCCTGTACCATGACGAACCAGGTTGTGTTTTGCTGGTTGCTGCCCAGTGCTACTGCACACATATCCCTAATTGTGAAACATATACTTAGTATCTAGAAGCTACGCCTCAAATTGGGTTTCACTTTCACTCCCAGACATATCCCCGGGAAAATATACGGAACTATTAGAAAAAAAATGTTTTCTAGTACCGGGAACGACCCGATAGGAAGCTTATAAAAAATTGCTAATGCTAGATCCAAAAATAATTTAAGGAAACGTGAAAACCGTGTGCAATAAAATAATATTATTTTACCGTATCAAAAAATGTTTAAAATATAATCTAGTAATATTTAGTATAGAACGGTCACGATTTCCGTTAATCTTGGTCATTTCTTGCTTTTCGGGGTGTAACAGCGGCCATTATTCTATCCCAATTAACTCTGAGAGCATTAAAACAAAATGGCATTTTTTTTCCTAAATTAAAACTAATATAATAGTTTTGGGTTGGTACGCCTCCTATATTATAGCCAAATTAGATTAGAAATATCCCCGGTGCGAAGGGGGCGGTATTCTTCCTTTCGTTTTACACCTGAACTAAACTTTGATAGCCCATTGCTTTCATATCTCCGGGTCCAAAATGTTGTTCGCCTTAGTTCTCAAACATCTGCCCGACAGGTCAATGATCTTGAAAATGGGCTATTTTTTAAAAATCTTATCTTTATTCCATTCAAGGGGTACCGCATTTTTCAGATAATGGTCTGGGTTCAATTCATTGGCATATCAACCATCACCAACCCCTCGGGGCCCTCTAGAAGTTAAATTATTCCAAAAATGCGGGCCTCTTCGAGCCTCTAGGTAGGACCCTGGACGGAATGTATACAATGTTATCATTCCATTCGATTTCATTGTGCTAGAGGATTTTTTAATTCGTATTTAACTCGTATTTCTCACACCTGCAATAATCTTCACCTATAAGTTCTCGTCGTTAAATGGACTGTTGTTTACTCTCATTTATAGTCGGTCAACATAGCGTCTCTTTACTTAGATAAGGGGATTAAATAATAGCGCGTGCTGATAAGAAAATCCTAATTTTTCCACAAATGATTCAACTTTTTTACACCAAGTACTAGGATAGAAAATATTATATGGTAATTCAAATGCCCAAGCCTTCAATTCTACGCCCTTCAATAATTTGAACAGACACTCTTTCAACTACAATATTTTAGATTAGGTCACGTGGTACTCGAAAAGAGGTATATATTGATTTTGCCAACTTCTTTTTGATAATGATTCGAATTACGCAAGAAATTTAATCTTTCACTTCATAACTACGTATTCACGGTCCCCTTAGGATATTTTCACTCAGATGTTAAGAGAAAATAATTAAAATATGGTGATGGATAAATTTAATATGAAATCTAATAAATATCCATTTTTTCATTTCATTATAATTAAAATTCGGAGCGTTGGATATTAATCCCGGTACAATATTTAACCTTAATTACCGTCATTTTATTAGACTTATAATTCATATTGCACAAGAATCAATGGAAATTTCGGTAACCTATTTAGTCACAAAAAAAAAAAAAAAAAAACTTTTATGATCTTCAACTTATTAACATTTTTAAATGGTTTAAGGCTTCTTTCTCAAGATTTCAATGACTTTTGGATTAAACCATGGTCAATTGCGGATTTAATCGCGGTGTGTTTCAAACATTAAGCTATCTAAATGTTTAATCTATCCTCTCAAGTATTATAAAGCTTGTTCTATATATTTTAAAAGTAAAAAAAAATAAAACAAAAAAACTTGATATCCTTTCTAATAATAATATATTTCTATAAGGATATTCTAAATTAGTTTTAAATTTTCGGCACGCAAATATTCTAGTATCTCTTCCATCGTATACCATTTAGATTCTTAGAGATCTCTGAAAGCCTAGAATTGTACATGCCGAAAACTATAATACCTTGTCTGACTTCATGGTCCGTTAGACATTTTTGAGAAAATTCGAACTAAGGTTTGATTTTTTTTTAAATATATGTTTTCTCCTTTGCCAAACTTATGTACATTGCCTCAATTTACCTGAACGAACTGTTAAAATATTACCACCACTCCCAAATGTTATTACCCTAATTCAAAAACAGGCTAGAAAAAGTTTGATTCATAGAGTTTTTCAAAGTAAAAACAACAAACGCCCTGTAAAAGCAAGGCCATAAAAAACATTTGAATGTTTTAACAGCCTTAGTTTCACGAATTTCTAGTATACGTTAAATTTAACGTTAAATATTTAGTAAACAACAATTTCAACCTTAAACACGTATGAAATCAAATTAAATATAGAAATAACGTAAAATTGGCTAAAATATTCACTTCCTGCTCAAGAGAAATTTGCAATAACTTTTGTTTATTACTAAGCCGGTTATTCCTTCCTCTATTTTGCAAACTACTCTTGAATTGCTGTAACAGGTTTCCGAGAAAAACTAATATAATGCTCGGGCTAAATTAATACGAGAGTCCTAATTCAGTCTTTACAAAAAGATCTAATAAATATATAAAAGCCCTGCTAGGGCGTTTAGTAAAGCGTATCTTTCCTCTACATTACAAAAACGTCCGTTTTATTAGTTGCGAAATTTGCATATCATAGTATTAAACTTCCTCCATCTAATAATATACTCAAAAGTGAAAATTCTATGATGAAATTCCAAAAGTGTAAAAGTTTCTTAGACTTTTTTAAAATTGGAAAACTAGAATAAATTCTCCATAATTAAACTATTACACTTTAACTTTTCTTTTACACTTTAAATTCTCTTTTAAAATGTTCTCAGAAAAGGCAAAATTTAGATATAATTTTAATTATTTTACCTGATTGTTCTTTGGTTCCCTAAAGTACGAGTTGGAACCCATATTGATGGAACTTGATACTTGTTGATCTTTGGAAGAAGTCGTCGTGATGCTACGAGCTTTACTACTGCCAATCCCCATATTTAAACGTCCGTTCGAAAAAATCTTCGGAGAGAGATTGAAGTTTTGGAAAATTCCCGTTAGGAGGCTGTAGCTGTAATCCCTAAATGGGTATGTTTATTCGGGTAGAGACTGAGAGACGAAAGTCGGATGTTTTGCAAAAAAAATCTATAGTATGATACATCTTGAATTGACAATACGTTCAAAGCTGGATTCTCTGTGCTTCATTTATCTCCGAGTAAACAAATCAAAGAGAAATGGCTGTCACCCTCGGGGTACGTGTTGCCAAATTAAAGAATATTAACTAAAGTATATAAATCTATGATATTATATATAAAGTTTATGTTGTTAATGTTGCTAACGGTAAAGCAAAAGCAACCAATCGCTTCCGTCTATCGTGAAGTTAGTTAAAGGAAGAATGCAGTCCGACAACAAGTGATTTTCGTTAGGATATTCTGAGCACCATATCTTTGGCTGTATTAATTCTAATAAGGGAATAACATGGTGTGCAGTATCTCTATAGATTCCGATAATCCACTAGTAATCATTGTTACGTACAAATATTAAGATAGAAATCAATTTTTAACTTACTCGGAAAGTAGGCTTAACAGTAAACCACGTATAGAGTTTGATATCTCGTCGTTAACAGTTTCCGAGAAAATGTCGAATAACGAAAGGAGCTAGTTAATGGAGAAACGTTAACGACCCGATATCGAACTCCCCGTGGATCCCGGTTAAGCCTACTTTATGGGTGAATTAAAAAAATATGGCTTAATAATTGTATGTAATAATGTTTAATATTGGACTATATGAATATTTAAACAATAATTGTCAGAAAAATCGCTTCTGTGACTGCATTCTCCCTTTAAACGCCATCCATCGCTGTCCACTGGCAAGTATAGCTTTCATGATATAAAATAAGCCCCGCCCTTACAAAGTAATATTTATGAACCCTTTCCACACGTTCCAACTATAGTTTTCCAAATTCGTCTTTCGCCTGTACCCGAGTAAACGTACTCCGTTTACTACTGGTCGCGATATGATAAGAATTCATTTCCAGTTTGTTACGCAACTCAGCAGTTGGGGTTTGCCGTCAGTAATATTTTTAATACATGAAATTTAAAGCTCTTACATGACTGGCGTTCCTATTGTTCAGTTTGTTTTTCGCTAGGTACGAGACTCGGCATTCGTGTACGTGGAAGGCTCTGATGGTTAAAGGCTTCATGTTGTTTATTACGAACATTTTTTGACCTGCGTCGAAAAATATCAGAAAGATACGTTTATTTTATTAACAGTTTTAGCCTAATACCGTTTGTCGAAGTACTAATGAAGCCTAAATTTATTTTGGCGCGAAACTCCCGCGCGACTTCTGCTCTGGGTAAAATATAATTACGAGACTAAAGGGCGCAGTAGTTTTTAACCCAGTTAATTACCGAGTCTCGACATACATACATATATATATATATATATATATATATATATATATATATATATATATATCAAGGTTTCTAAATAACACTCTACCGCTCTATGAATATAAGGATGATGGAAGAGGGCTTTACGTTTGTTTTTCAATTTCTATAAAAGAAACAGATGCATTGTACGTTTTACGTATTTTGTTTATATGATACAACCGTGAACGTGTTGGAGTTGGAAATTCGATACCCTTAAACAAATGAGTCATAATAATACTACCTACTATTCCATTAGGCTAATTAATTTATTACCAATCCGTGATAATTAAGCGATAAAGTGTAGATGTACACTGGTTGGCGAATTTATTATTTGGTAATGTTTTATACCGAATAACAAAAACAATAAGCTTATTGAATTTAGAGTCAATGTTGTTAAGAAAAACGTAATTGTCTGGCAAACGGTTTTTGGCATTGAACAAGAGCTTTTCGAACACCAGTTCGAGCTTTCCGAAAACGTTTTCTAAATATAACGAAGGCTGCTAAAACATTAATATATCTATATATTCATTTAATATAAACTAGCTTGACAAGGCTTAGCTTCTTGCGTTCTAGAAAACTACTAGTGTAGTAGCTCATTAGTTCGTATTTCGTGCATTTTTCTCTGACAGAATTATTTTGTTAAACGTCAGCACGTTAATAAAACGGCATGCGAAAAAATAAATCAAACACAAATAATAACAGACTATAATTATTTTACTGAAAAAACTGGTTTTTCTAGGTTATTACAAAGGGTTTGGTATTTGGTAAAAATAAAAACGGGGGTGTTAATGTTTAATAAACAATAAAAATATAACTACGGGTTAATATTAAAGTGCACTGTTCTAAATTTTACCTAAGCATAAAAATTGCGCGAAAGGATGTGATAGTAACTTCAGTGAAAAGGGGTTAATTCTCAGATTTACAGTTAAAATAGATGACCGTATCATTCTCCTCTCCAACAATCAACCGGCGGGCGGCTCCGATAAAACACTATTTTCTCATAACCAAGAAGCCTAAGGACGACGTAACCGTGACACGTGACGTCCAACCAGTACTCTTTTCTTTCTTTTATATCTCCGCGCCGACTCTGTAGCCGAAAAGATGTATTTCCGGGGGAAGTGTCGTGTTTTGATCTAGTTTTTACCCTAGACTTTTTAGTTTTTACTAACGTTAGACGCCGTCCCGCTGATCGAAACCAAAAAAATCTTTTGTTTAATTTAAGATTTTAATGGTTTTAGAAATTTAAACTCTGGATTTGCTTTGAGCCGTATTAGTAAGCGAAACGGTAAGGTGTGGAAATGTTTATAATATAAATATAATATATTATAGCCAAGGCTTAAGATTTGCTATTGAATAATTTGTATAACAATTATTATAGGTTAATTATGTCAAATAGACATCGTAAACACCACACTTCCCACGATTCGGATTCGAACAAGAAAACGAATTACTCTAATTCACGTCACGAGGATGATGATAGGCACGGAACTACTAACACTAATCGGAGGTCAAGTAGCCACACTTATAATCGCGGAGGAAGAGATACTAGTAATAAACATCGAAGGCATGATGTGGAAAAAGATCGGAATTTAGCCAGAAGGTATTAGATCTCCGTTTTGTTTCTTTTTCCGTAATATTACAATTTAATGACTATTCTTTTGTCAATTGATTAAGGAAGCGACAGAAGTCTCGCTCATTGTCCCCTCCTGTCAGAGTCAAAAGAGAAGTTGTTTCTGATGATGAACAAAGCCGCAGAAATAACAACCATAGCAACTCAAACAGACACAGGCCTAGAAGTCCAAATGGGCGTAGAAATAATAGAAAAAATAGGTCAAATGAAAATAATAACGAAGAAAAATATGAATGGGGAAAGGCTGAAGATAAAGTTAAAGAAGAGAAAACTGATAAACCCGAGGAACCTAAAGCCAAACCAAACTTTGGCCTATCTGGAAAATTAGCCGAGGACACAAACACCTACAATGGAATTGTTATAAAGTATAACGAACCGATGGAAGCGAGAAAACCTAAACGTCGTTGGAGGCTGTATCCCTTTAAGGGTGAAGACTCTTTACCCTTTATTCCCATCCATAGGCAAAGCGCTTACTTGCTAGGACGAGAACGCGCTGTTTGTGACATTCCTACCGATCACCCTTCATGCTCTAAACAACACGCGGTTCTACAATTTCGTTTAGTGGATTATGAAAGAGACGATGGGACTATCGGGAAAAGACTAAGACCGTACATAATAGATTTAGAGTCGGCCAATGGAACTTTTGTTAACAATAACAAAATTGAACCTAGAAGATATGTTGAACTTATGGAACAAGACGTGATTAAATTTGGGTATAGCACTCGCGAATATGTAATTTTACACGAAAATTCTAAGGGGGAGACCGAAGATGACGATGTTGTTAGTAATACCCCACCAGAGGCTCCTCCGAGCGTGTCTTAATTATTTTTCTCTTAGACTGAAAGAACACAGTTGTAAATATAAATCAATGTTTATCATTCTCTCCAACCAAACAAGACTATCTTTGCCATTCATTTAGTGCCACTAGATGGCAACGATTCTGATACAGGGTGAATTTTTCAAACGCCTTGTTCAATGTGCAACTGATCCGTAAGATTAGTTGGGGCAAAGATAGTTCTATTAATTTTGGATCTTTACCTGACAATTAAAATTAAAATATAAAGTGTTATCTTGACTTTTATCATTTTTAATTTTTACTCTTAACATACTCTAGTATGTTTTGAGCACTAGGTGTAAAAATTGGAGAATATTGTAATAAAACTTCTTTTTCACTTAAACTAATTTTTTGTCCAATATGTTTATTAACAACGGATAAAATACAATCGTTTTCTATTCCTATCAAAAGAGAATGGTGCGTTTTCAAAATAAATATGTTCAGAAACCAACTCTCAAAGTTTTTTTTTTTTTTTTTTTTAAATGTGAAAGTAGAGAGAGCTTCTGGTCTCTAAAACAAAATCGCTGACGACGGGTCTGTCATCGTTCATACACGAATTGGGATATTTCCTCAAGCAAAGATGACCAGATGTTAATTGTTGACCACAGCCCTCGGAATGACAGTTTCGCAAGTGCCTGGGGAATTCATCTGGTGGATACTTCATTCTGTAGCGTTGTGGACGCTGATGACGTCGACTTCCGCAGGAGAAGTGGCAACATCCTGGACAAGCTAACGATTGAAGATATAATTAAGGGAAATTTCGCAATTCATTTTACCCAGAGTAGGTATAGACGGAGTGGGGAGTTAACTCGCTCACTACTAGTGGTGCTTGGCTAGGGGTTTGAAATGTTTCTACTCCTCAGTTGAGGAAGCGAAAATATTGTAAATCCCCCTTGAGATAGTCTTATGAAATCATTGTCAGGTACCACTAGTGGCCTTGACGTCGCTAATCAGTTTATACCTACTTTGGTCTTACAAATTGGGTATAGGGGGAAAAGTGTGTTTCCCACTTTGAATTTAAATTTTAGATAACAAATCTTTTCCCCACGCTGGCAACTTCGGCACCCACTTTGTGGGCATATACTTGGGGGTCGATATAAAATCACCCTCCCACCCTACTGTTTGCCCAATGTGAGTGCTTCTGGAGTAAGAGAAGCGATCCATTGGGAAACTGTGTCAGATACCAGGAGTTAGCCCTGAAAAATATAATACCCCTTGGACAAGATGGGCAGGTTTGACAACAGGCGCGAGGATCCCGGGCGATTGCCCTACCACACAAGGTAAGTCTCGGCGCGCGTATTCGACCGAATCTCTTCCGTCCAAAGGCAATGGGACTTTCTGGGGTCTCATTCGTGACGTTTTCCTCCCGACTTCCAGATGACGCGTTACAGTTGATGAGTCTGTCTGGGACGTGATAACAACAGAGATGTTCGGCACCCACGTTACACCGAGAAGTTGATCCGGCGCTTCCTCCGGAATGGACCCGACCTCCGCTACTGCTGGACCGTCTCTCCAGCTCGTCTCCAGGATCTCCGAGCTGCAACTTCTTGTCACCGCCATGAAGACTAGTTAAAAATAATAAGAATCTTCATTAAATTACGTACTCCTACCCGTTTGAGTTTCGCGGTTTTAAATTCCCACAAACCACCTACCGATAATTGGAACTGATGAAATTAGTTTTGTAGAGAAATGCTGTTGCTTTAGGAAGCCGAAGGTTATCGTGCGAAAGACAAAAAATGTAGCACCTTGTTAGGAATTAGGAAAAACTACCATAAGATAAGAATCTTAGTCTAGGATTGCTATGATGTTCGTTACTTTTCACTTTTCAACTAAGATTCGACTATCCTCAATAGAAATATGATAGAGAAAAGAACAGAGTTTTCCAGAAAAAAATCTGTCAAGTGATATTTTATCTTTCCCAGGAGAAGGAGGATTAGAGATTGAAGGAAATAAAACCTTCACCATCCACAGGCTTATAGACAAGCAATAAATCTTAAAGTATCCAATGGAAGAAAGAACAAAGGGCTGGAATCATTTAAACCCTTTTATTCGGTTCCAAAAAGTCATTTTATTCTAGTTTAGAAGAACGAGGTTAAGCACCCTTTCTCCAATATCAGACTAGACTACTATTTTGGATTTTTAAAGAAGCCAACACTTAGGTGTTAGCTTCTTTACTAATCCAAGCTACAATATTGGATTGAATCCCAATATACTGGTCAATAGAATGTCTGTACTTTAATTACCTTGTGTTGAAGATTTCAAAGAGCCGTCTCTTAAATCACGGGGCGTCCAACAGCAACAACAACCGCAACAACAACAAATTCGGCATAGAAGTTTAACGACCCTTCTAAAACCCCTGCGATGAGGTCTTCGTGATAGCACATATACTACCGGATCGAGTGTAAAATTTAGAGCCATAAAAACATCGGCTACTCTATAAAAAGTATGGTTTGTTTCTTTTTCCGGAAGCAGTTGAGCCATTATAATCGTCACCTTGAAATAACAATTAAATTGGTTATGTCCAAAAGTTTAAAAAAAACTTCATTTTTAAATTGATATCCACAGTTCTGAACATATATAAGTCTTCCATTAACAGTTAGTCATAGCCCACGTGACACAACCGAACAATTTTAAATATTCCTCCCCTCCTCATCCCCATCTTTAGCCTATTCACTACTAAAGAAGGGCAGTGAAAATTAGTCCCATTTTAAATAATAAATTTATGCATTATATCCTGTTTTAAATGGCTTGGAATGGGAAATTTAATTATTAAGAAGCAAATTGCTCATAGGAAACGATACAAGTTGGGAAACCAAAATAATACCTCCCCGACAACCACGTGATGTTAACTAACCTAACCTTACCTAAAATATTAAAATTTATGGCATTTGTGGAAGACGAAGATTGAAAGCAAAAAAAAAAAAAAAAATAATATCTCAATTAAACACTAAATATATTAAACCAATAATTCAGGTCAAAAATATACTTCTTATCAAGATGAATTTGAATGCAAAAGAATCAAACTTAATTCAAAATAAAATTTTGAGAACCAGAGTCAGAAATTTTATTGCTGAATAATGAATTAATTTTAATATAAATGCGTATCGAGTAAAATAAGCAAGGTCAAGGTTCTTCTTTTAAAACCATATAATAATTTTGAAGGCTCTAGAGTATTTGCAGACCAAGTAACGCCAATAGGCAAAACATTATATCACATTGAACCTATATGCATTTCTTCAGTATACCAACAAAACCCTAAATAATTCTCTACTTAAAACCAAACCTAACTAGAGAAAAAAAGGAAAATAAATAAGATATAACCACATAGATTAAGATAAATAATCCAGTCCATAATTCAGTATTAAAACAAAAAAATCAGAATTAAGACAACTGAAATTAGCAATCTTTGGTAATATGTAAAATAGCCCTTACACGAACAATTTAAGTAAAGCAAATTATCAAATAAACGACAAATAAGTCAATTAATTAAAATGAAAAATATTAATCTTACCACTACCAAATAGCGGGCAGAAAACACAGACATCAAGATAACATTAGCAAAATAAATTTTCAACACCGGTAATCCTGAGACCTAGATTCTACAAAATCTTCCTGAATAATAAATTTATTTTAATCTAAAAAATATAAAATCTTAAAAAAATATATATACAAATAACATATTGATAAACCAATCAAAATTAGATGCGAAAAACATTTAATCTCGATATGAGATTAAATACACAAGGTCAAGGTTCTTCTTTTAAAACCATATCAGAATTTTGACGGTTGTAGAGTATTTGTAGACCAAGTAACGTGAAAAGGCAAAATGTTATATCACATTGAACCTATACATGGCTTCAGTATACAACACAACCCTAATAAACCTATCAATAAACAACTAACGCATTGGCTTTCCGTATATCAGGTTAAACTAAAAATAATGAACTCATCAAACAAATAATTCAAATTTCAAATTACTACCTTACCAATAAAATTGCATTCAAACGATTCAAACTTCATTTAAAATCATCGAGCCAAATTTCTAGACAACTAGTTTCGTCAAAGATTTCAAAAGAATGAAGTAAATTTAAGTTCAATAAAATATAACTACAGAGAAACGAATCAGTAAAAACCTTTAGATTTTCAAACAAATATTTCTTTCACAACTCATTAATAAAATAGAATTATAATTTGAGTCAATGAAAATATACCAAAAATGTCCAAATAACAATATTTCAAACCAACAATAAACGCATCAAACAAATAATTCAAATTCAAAATTTTTTCTTACCAATAAATCGTATTCAAACCAATGAAACTCAGTTTAAAATTTCAACCAGCAAAATCTCGAGAGAACAAGCTTAGTCGAAGATTTCAAAAAAAAAAATGAAACGATTTAACGTTCAATAAATTTAAATTTAGATAAGCAAGGTCAAGGTCTTCCAGTAAAAACATATCGCCGTTTAGAAAACTAGAGTATTTGTCGCCCAAGTAACGCTATTAGGCAAAATGTTTGATCAAAATCAAGTTTTACCTCGGTATCGCCTAAATAACAATAAGTAAACACATTCAATAAAAAACAATTAACGAATTAGCATTCAGCATAACACGCTATACTACGGACTGTGACGTACAATTTCGCTTTTTGGTGCTACACGACCTACAGATACCTTATAAGCCCACGTCTTAAAACGCATGTTTTTGAGGTATAATGCTTTGAGTGAGGAAGGGATGTCTCTTTTTTGGCCCCACCATCAATTTTTTATAATTTTTTTCTGACAGGGTGGACCTGAGTAAAAATATACCAAGTTGTGAAACAAATGTCATTTTACGTGACTCCACACTAGCTAAAACGTTCCCGGAAATACACGACAGTAGGCCTTAAAAGCCGTGTTCTACTGAGATTAACATTAAATTCATGTGCAGAAATGTATGAAATTTAGTTAAAACTTATTAAGAGATCCAATCACATGACTCTCTTCCCCACTCTTTCTACATTTCACTCTATGGTCAACCATATCAGATATACCAAATAAAACACGAGAAATTTCAATGTCAATCCGGTTTAAGAAAGTTCGTCAACTGTAAATTATGGCACGAATTACCTGGTTCGATCTGCACACGCGCGAGAATTCTACAAAATAATTTGAAAGACCGTGCTAGTTCTTAAAACCAATTCTTACGCTACTGTTCGCAAGTTTGCCAAAGATTACAGTAATTCCCCATACATAAAGCTGATTCTCCCAAGAATATCAAAGCGATTTTGATATTCTTGGGAAAAGGGTTTCACGACTATAATTTTTCTTAAGTGGTTTAACATTTTGTATCAATCAGCCTCACCTTTAAATCTTATACACCATGGTGTATTGCAATTCCCCTTGAACTGGTTAAAGTTGAATCGAGTAAAATCGAAGCTCTTATTAAGTTCCAATCAATTAATTAGAATTTTAACCCTGCCTCACCATTTGCCTCGTTTTTAAGTATACTCTAAAGGTCGAAATTAAACGTCAAAATAAAAGTCTGGCGCGAATTTATGACATATCCAATCAGATTAAGCGATTTTATTTTGCGCATACTAATGAACAGATAGAGGCAAGAAAGTCACTTAGACATTTACTGGCGAGAAATTACAAACATTAATGAAGAATTTACTGCAAATCCAGCGTTTCTCGTGAATTATACCCTCACGTACACGCGACATTTTCGCAAATGAGCGAGAAATCGAACTCATTAACGAAGTTTTAGTGCTTTATGCAGTATCGGAAACGGGCGAGAAATTGAAAAACTTTAATTGAAAATGCGAGCTAGAAACTTCTTTTTATAGCCAAGTTCCTACATACTGTTTCCAACTTCGCTAGAAGAAAACAGTTTATCCCGGTAAATAAAGCTGATTCCCTTATAATTCAATCGAAATGAACCAAAAATATATTAATAACAATTTCCAATTTCCTTATAATCATAAATTTATCCCTGTGAATGCGCCTTTATCGCTTATCTAAATTATGTCATTTCAATCTTCCATACCCGTGTAAACGCACCTTTATTTATATTCTTCAATCCACCCTAAGTTTGCACCAGAGATAAGCCTATACTACCCGTTATACCTTTGCTTTTTCGAGTAAATGATATATATGGAAAATAGCTTAGGCGCATGCTGCCAACTCAAACTGCCATTAATCGGTCAAATTTCTTTAAATTTTTGCACAAATTCTCAAATAACTTCTAAACTATCTCGAATTTTAAATTAATTTTTCGACTTTCTTATTAATTAGGTTAAATTTAACCATCCCGATATTTTTATTTATAATATAAATTAATATTGCGTTTCATTTCCCTATCGATATCACACCATGAGGCTAATTTGCATTCGTTCCAAAAAGATGCTATATAAACCGTTCGAAGGCTTATATTAATTGAAGTAACCGTGCGTGGTGGCCATGAAGTTAGGGGGAAAACCCCCCCCTTTCAATGTCTTGCTGATTCTTGATCTCTAGGCGCTTGGCGACGCAATTTACCCATTGGTGGGGCGATGTTTGGAGTCAGTGGAAGGTTGATGTGAACTGTACTAGTGGGGGACGCCTCGCTAGTGTGGAACGCTGAGATCGGAAACTGGAGGTTGGACCTTGTTGTGGGGATGGTCGGAGGTGATTATGACAGTGGGAGACGTCCCACTGCTTGTAATCGCCTTCGCCTGTTCAGCATCGAGGTTCGACCATAAAGTGGATGGTGGAAGGCGATGATGTACAATGGGAGACGTCCTGTTGTATGTCTTTGCACGACACCTGAAACTCTATGTGGCAGCCACGCTTAAAGGAGGTAATTCCCCGGAATTGAACGATAAGCTGGTATGATTACGTCTCTAGACTTTTGGCTCCACGAGCCAGGTCACGTGACTTCCGTTTACACAGGAAGTGAGAAGTGACACACACACAGACACACAGACACGATCAGTGTAACACCTCCCCCTGAACTAAAGTTCAGTCGGGGAGGTAAAAATTTCAAACATTTTCAGAGTTTGCAAAATTTTAACGCAACTCTTAATACCAGACAGATGCTCGCGGAGGGCTACTTTTTCCTTTGTTAGAGAAAAGTTTTGGAGGAGGGTAGGAGTTTCGCGCGTGGCTCCAGTTGGGGTCTCTTTTTATGCTAGATTTATAGATATTTAGTCGGATTTTTGTGTCGTTTTATAGTTAAGAACGATTATTAATTACTAACCATTTGCGGAACCCATCCAGATACGAAGAAAATACTGAGGACGACCATGAGTTTGGCGAATGAAATCTCCTCGTTAGTTACACCGTTTTGAGAGGTCGCCTGACTTTGTGAATTTTTACTGGCACTACGGGAAAGTTGGGTAGAAGAACGACCGCAAGCTCGACGAGGCCTCGCTGGACAATCGCGTCCCATCCGACAAAGGGCTCGGACTACTGCTAAATTACAGCCAACAATTACGCATGATAAAAGTATGCCGAAAGTGAACATCTGTTAAAGTTTAAAAAAATAACCGTTAGACAATGACAATGAATTTGATTGGAAGTTGCAAAGTCCCGTACAAAATATGCGTATGTTACGTCACAACTTCGTTTCGCGAAGCGATATCGAACGCAAGGCTGGGGCCTAGACTAAAAGATAGAAAAAACAAAACAAAAAAAAAACGTTATTTGTTCCATATACTTAATAAACCGCCGATGGTTTTGGGAAAATTTCGCTACCTTATCCTTGGAATATTGTGCTGAAGATGACGAGTGTAATAAAGCGGCAATTTCGCTATCGTAATAAAGACCAAAACCCAAGAATGGCAAACATACTAGGACTAATACGACCAACCACAACGTGAAGATGGCCCGACGGATTCTTGTTAAGGTAACGTGCTGAAATTTAATTACATTTTATTTTTAGTATTTTGTTTTCGATATTGTAAGTACGCGTGAGGTTTAGCCTCGGTTCATAGCAAGCTCACTATGAGGTCAGTGGTGGGCAAATTCGCGAACTTTCTCGAGAATGATCAGGATTGGCTGTACAAAGTCACTCGCGAATTGCACAGTATGAGCAAGCTTGAGGCCGCTTGTTGTTAAGCCTCGGTTGATAGGAGGCCGGAAGCGAAAGGTCACTTAAGAGTTATGTGAATACAAAATGTATTTATTTGCCGAAATTCGTGTGTCTAAAGTAGAAGGTTTTAAAAATGTAAAACTTTTCGAGAGTAGGCCTAATCTTGAAAACAGCTGGTAATTTCGGCACGCTTTATGCCGCATAGAGACAGATATTTCTACGTGTTAAAATTTCAAGTCTGATAGGTATAATTGTAAAACAGCGTTTGTCGGCGCCTTTGATATGAATCTTCAGTTGACATTATTATATACGAGCAGATACTAGACAAGGGTTAAAATATGATAGGTTGAAGGTTAAAAGAAACATTGTTTATTCTAATCTCATGTCGTCGAACACGAGCTGGCAATGGATTGAAGATAGACACGTAACATTTATAATCGGTTTATTCCCTAACACGATGAAAAGACGTGGGGAGATTTCAAAAAGGCTGAATACGGGCTTTGACTTTTTGATTCTGTAATACCCTATCTATGTCTGTCCATCTCGTCTGGATGTAGGCTTCGGCTGGGGTTATAACAAAGTAGTGTATAAACCCGACAATAGGGAAAGGGATGTATAGAGGGAAAGATCCGAATCAGGCGAGAAGATTTATTACTCGGGTTAAATAAAACTTTCCGGGGGTCGGCTTAAATAAGGTAAAATGATCAAATAACTGCGAATAGTCGGATGTCTCCGTTTCATTTTGATTAAAAGTCAGCGGGTGAAAGGAAAAGGGGCGAAAAGGGGGTGTATAAAATGTATTGAGTTTGAAATCGAACTCTTACGGAAGCATTTTCTTTCCATTCATGACTTCAGCTGTACAAGTATAATCTTTTACAAACGTAATTCATACTATTCGCGTGTTCAATAGGAATTGACAATGATTAATTTTCTCCGTATGGTGTTTAACAATGTGTATCAATCCCATTTTCTCAACTTCCAAGTATATAGGGTTATTTGAGAAGATATCTCTATTTGTTATATTTATTAAGCAATATTTTCTTTCGCGCTTTTTTTACTCCCTTTTGAGATTGGTTGGCTCCTAGTGGGCGAGTGCCCATCTTGTATTTTTTTATATATATTTTATTTCTCGTGACCCTGGCCCGAATTTTTACGACGGGCCTAACCCGATGATTTCTTACGGGTCTCTATTATTCGCGGGCGTCTCCGTCAACAAGCAAAAAAAAAAGTAAACATATCGTGGCCGCCTGGTGTATTGTCGTTATACTCGATTGAGTGAGAAAGAAAGAGATAGAGAGTCGAAACTCGACCAATTTTGTACGTCATTTTTCAAAATCTCCATACAATAACATAATAGTAAATTTTCTCTAGTGTATCTTTGCCTCAAAGATTTATCTTATAGCTATTTTGTACCGTTAGACAGCTAGGTTTTATTTCCAGGGCCTAGGGATAGAAAAAGGGTTGTATAAGAAATTCCAAGAAATTGTAATTATATGTTTTTGCAATACATCTTTTCTACGTCACACTGATATATTTGTTTAACTATATAAACAAAATTAGTTTTATTAGAGTGTGGGTACAAATTAAGTTCTAGAAATCAAACATGAAAGAGAAAAGAAGCCATAGTTGAGAACTATATATCAGCAACAATTGTTGTTTATTAAGATTCAATTTGTTTACCAAAGTACCAGGAATCCAGGGATCTTTCTTTAAAGGGAGAATGCAACCTAACAACAAGTGATTTTTTATCGATTCTTTATCGTTTAAATAGGCCAGATACATCAGTAAAAAAAATACAAACAAATATTAAACTAGAAATAAATTTAAAACTTACCATCGAAATAGGCTTAGCTGGATTCATGAAGATCCTGCATTCCCCATATAAGGACTAGCGACCAATGACATTGATTGATGGCCCTTATATGGATGCAATTCAGGATCTCCATGAATCCAGATAAGCCTATTTTGATGGTAAGCTTTATTTCTAGTTTAATATTTTTTGTAATTTTTTTTACTGGTGGTTTAGGCCTGTTTAAACGATAAGGAATCGATGGAAAATCACTTGTTAAGTAGCTCATTCACAAACAGGCAAGAAATAATTGATTTATAATCTCAAATTATTTGTATAGATATTTCTTAAAATAATTAGTGAGGCTGCTACGGCATGATACGACGAAGCAAAGTTTATTAAATAAACGTTTCGAGGAACTTTCGAAAGTACAAGTTCCACGAAACGATTATTTTAATGTACTCTTTTTCGCACGCAGTAGCTGTTTCTAATTACTTTAATAAATTTCTATATAATTTAATCACCATGGTCAATAATATTTGTGTAAAAGATTAAAACTATTTGAGTTTGAAAAATAATTTCTTGTAAAACTTAGAGAATCAAATTTTTTGCAGGGTAGCTCTTATAGTTCAATTCCAATCTTATTCAATATTTCGAGATCACCCTCTTGTCTATATTTTTCTCTCTGGACAGCACTGTCCAATTTAGTAGCACTTTCAGTTTTGATCAATTTTTGAAATCACTGTATTTACTTGGACTTAAAACCGAGGGGTCCGACATTTACACAAAATCCCGTGCGCTTCTCGCGAAATCTTTTATACAAAATCCTGAAATCTTTGAAGAAATCACGAGATCTTTGAAGAAATCGCGAAATTTCGAAATCTCCGACGAAATCCCGAAATCTCCGACGAAATCGCGAAATCTTTGAAATGAAATCGCGAAATCATGAAATCTACGACTAAATCGAGAATAGACGATAACATAAATTCAGACTACGTCTCAACCTTGAAAAAATGTACCATCTTCCGTATAAACGGGTTCTATTTAACGGCTCTTTTTGTTAGTTTCAAGGCTGGAAAAAGTATAGAAAATCCTACACTTTGTACCAGCCTTGAAAAAAGGGACCATCTTCAATACAAACGGGTGCTTTTTAACGGCTCTTTTATACGTTTCCAAGATTATTTTATAATAAGGCCTATTCTATGTTAGTGTCCGTCCTCAGTATAATGTTTGTTATTATTCTGACCCCTATTTTTCCTAGCCCCCAACCCTCTCATAGTGGGAGTAGAGCCGTTACGGGTAGGGGAGAGGAAAAGGTATTAGAAAAATAGACGGTTTTATTTTATAACCTTGGAAATCGATAAAAGAGTCGTTGAAAAGCACCCGTTTGTATTGAAGGTGTCCCATTTTTTTCAAGGGTTGGTTCAAAGTATAGGAATTTCTATACTTTTGCCAACCTAACAACCTTGAAACTAACAAAAAGAGCCTTTAAATAGGACCCGTTTCTATGGAAGATGTTGCCATTTTCCAAGGTTAGGACGAAGTCAGAATTTATTTAATCGTCTATTGGATGAGCCTATTCCAAAATGGGTAAGGAAGGGTCGAGAAGTGTGGGACGTGTTGAAGAGAAGTGTGGGACGTGTTGAAGAGAAGTGTGGGAACCAAGGAATATGAAAGGGGGATGGAACAGCGGCCACACGTTATAATGTGTGTCCTTCAAACTCAAATAAATTACGGACGAAATCTTGAAATCTCGGACGAAATCTTGAAATCTCGGACGAAATCGCGAAATCTTTGAAGCGAAATCGTGAAATCACGAAATCTTTGGCGAAATCGCGAAATCACAAAATCTTTGGCAAAATCACGAAATCTTTTGCGAAATCACGAAATCTGGCGAAATCGCGAAATCACGAAATCTTTGGCGAAATCGCAAAATCACGAAATCCCGTACGCTTTTTTTGGGAATGTCGGACCCCTCGCTTAAAACTTAAACACTGTTTATCGCCATAATGGTTTAATATTTAGTAGTCGTATCAAAATACTTCCGTGTTGTTGGCTTTCCAGTTGAAAGGCTTTTTAAAATAGGATACTAAGCCAAAGGGCTTCGTAGTAATTCACTGTTAATTATCAAAGCTTCGAAATAAGACTCGAGGAAATTTCAGATTTATTTCAATGGACTTAATTGCTGATAGCGCAGCGCTAGGTTATTCCATGTGGTTTCACCTAGGCATGCCACCATGTGTCGGCAGATCATTGTAAAATTTGGCACACTTGTTGGTGTGTTTAAAAAACTACGATTTCCAGATTTTCACAAGAAATTAATAAAAAAAAAAATTGTTTGGCAATGTTTTGAGTAAATTTCAATATTGTCCTCGAAATATTTTTCAGTCCTGACCAAAATAATAATAACTCACTTCCTTTAACTGGTGAAATTTTCCACATTAATGCAGTAAAAGACGAGGAATCTGACCGTCATCTCGAAAAAAGTCTATCTCTTTCAGACCATTCGTTATAAATTAAAATTACACCATGACGCGTAACGTCGAGTGGCCAAACTTTTTTTTTTTTTTTATTTTATCTTTATTCAACACCTCAACTGTAAAAATCATCTTCTTTATGCTTGCTTTGGGTTTTTGTTTTTTTCCTTGTTTTATCTTTAACTGGTAATAAAAAAATTAACGAAATTTCAAATTTTGGGAAATTTCAAATTATTTTTATTGTGAAATTAGAATTATGGTCAAACCATAGTCTAACTATAGTTTTGACCATTGATCTGACTATTGTCAGACTATGGTTTGACCATATTTCTAGTTTCTAGATAACTTTGTCACAATAAAATAACTTGAATGTTCCTAAAATTTGAAATTAAATTTTTTTGTTAGACGTTAAAGATGAAACAAAATTACCAAACTAATCATAGATGAAAGATATGCCCTTGGAGTGTTGAAAAAAGATAAAATAATAGAAATTAGGCTTGGGTCACTCGAAGTTAATTAATTTATAACGAATGGTCTGAAAGAGATAGACATTTTTCAAGATGACGGTCGGATTAATCGTCTTTTACTGCATAAATGTGTAAAATATCATAAGAATACCCATTAAAGAAAGTGAGTTATTGTTATTTTTGTCAGGGCTGAAAAATATTTCGAGGACAATATTGAAAAAACCCTGCCAAACATTCATTTTTTATTTATTTCTTGCGAAAATCTGGAAATCGTAGTTTTTTAAGCACACCAACAAGTGTGTCAAATTCTATGAACGCGATAGCGTTCAATGTTATGGGCCCATCATTATATAATGTCCCGCCGAGCTATGATGGCATACCTATAGTGAAACCACATTGAATTACCCCGCTTGAACCGAAGCAGATGTCGCGCGTTTTAGAGTTAATTTGATTCAATTGGCAACAAACATTTCTTGAGAATTTTTACAGTATAAAATAATTTCGAAACTGATTTAGGCTTAGCTAGTCTAGTTCGGGACTTAACTGAAAATTACCTCGAAACCTTTGGTGACTTTTGATAGGTTTTTACTCATATTCAAAAAATAAACTTTTTATCAAAGTTTAATATCCCTTTAAGTAGGAGGAAAAGTGCGAAAAGTAATTCCTTAATTTGTAGTCATTATAAACGATAATAAATCCTACAATGGATCAAATTAAGATAAAATATTGACAAACAACGCGTAGACGCCCCTAGAAACAAAGGTAAAAATTAACCAACCGCGAAATTTAATAAATTGTTTATTATTTACTTTATTGCGTAACTTGATGCTAATTACCCGTATTTTTCTTTAAAAGGAGAATGCAACCTAACAACAAGTGTTTTTTTTTATCAATTCCTTATCGTTTAAATAGGCCTAATCCACCAGTAAAAACAAATTACAATAAAATATTAAACTAGAAATAGATTTAAAACTTGAATTCATGAAGAACTCTCCATATAAGGACCATCATTGGCCGATAGTCCTTATATGGGGAGTTCAGGATCGCCATGAATACAGCTAAGCCTATTTTCCGGATAAGTTTTAAATTTATTTCTATACATTAATGTTTGTAATTTGTTTTACTGATGGTGGATTAGGCCCATTTAAACGATAAAATATCACTTGTTGTTAGGTTACGTTCTCCCTTTAATGTGGTCAGATTTTTATTAGAAATGTAATATAAGTGTCCGGTATTTACTTATATTATCTCCTTCTGATATTATGTATAATCTTTGTTTTTTTCGTTGTTTATGTTATTAGGGAGGTTTATGCTAGGTTTGCTTCCTCGTTTAAAACTTTTATTATCCGATTTACTGGTGTTGCGTAGCACTCGAGTAGAAAAACGGCAATTTTTCGAAGCGTATAAAAATCCATAGACATATACTCTCGTATAAAAACGCAAACAAGCCCAAATTAAAGGGTTGGGGACTGCAAAAAAGTAATGAATTTTCAATAAAGGGAAACTTGGAGACAAAAATGGAATCGCATTTGAATTCATTTTCGGAATCACCATGCCAAAAAAACCTATTTGAGAATTTTTTCACAATTATTAGACACGTTTTTGGTGTTTAAATTAATTTATAAAGTTCGGTTAAGTTTGAATGTAAGTATAAATCCGGGCCAATCATTATTACAAGCACTGTTGAAGGCTGACATAATGTCATTCAATTGGCCAGAATTTCTACTTATTACTTACATCCAAAATTAACCAAGCTTTAGAAATTAATTTAAACATCAAATTATGTCTAATAATTGTGAAAAAAAATTCTGGAATATTTTTTTGGCAATTGGCAAGGTGATTCCGAAAATAATATAAAAAGCTGTTCCATTTCTAGCTACAAGCTTCCCTTTCAATTAATTCATTAATAAAGGCGCGTTTTCAATTAAGATTATTAGCCCCAGAATTGAGCTTTTGCGTCAAATTATAGGTGAAGCGAAAATGAATCGTTCGAGCAACTTTTGGACATTAATTTTCAGGCATCAAAGGGACTATCTACGTTATTTAAATCCCCTTTAAAGTCGCCTTCTTTTCTAGCTTAGCAGACGACGTTGACCATAAAAAAACTATAAAGTTGAAGCTAGGCTTTGTGCTTAAGGGAAGAGCATTTTAAAGGGGCAACTTCCCGAGCAGTTAGGGCCTTTAAAAATATTAAATTTTCTCGAGCAGTTTTAACTTGTTATGGATGATTTTCATATTTTAAAATCAAATTTACAGTATCTAACTCTTTAAACATCCTCGGAAATAAAAGTAATGCTTCTTGGATTTTTTCCAAACGAAAATATTATCTTATTTTTTATATATATTTTTTTATCTTTGATAAAAACGAGACTTCAAGGTAAACATTATTTCGAAACGCGTCTAAAAATCACCCTAAATATGTCCAAAATATGATTGAAAATTTAATATTGTAAACGAAAAAAAACTTCAAAAATGTCACTTTGACCAAATTTTTGCTTTATAAATAAGTGAACGACCGGAGAGTTCGAATTTTGCGTGAAACTGACAGGCTATTAACCCAATTTATGAGTTTTCTCACTAACCTAATTGATACCCGAGAAAGAGACCTCCTGATAACGTGAAATCGAGCCACTTATTTGATCTATTCTGTCTACTATTATTTTTAAAATTCACGTTATTGAGTCAATGCCTGTTAATATTTCTAATATCAGAAGTACACTATGGTAAACTCATTGTTTAACCTAATAATTCGAAACGGGCTCACAGTGAATTAAGCCCCGTTCACATAGAGCTTAGAAACTAATGGCTCAAAAAGTACTACACTTTTGCCAGGTGGTACACCAAATCAAACTATTGGCTCAGCCTTACACCAGATGATTTAACACTGGAAATTATTTGCCTGTTTAACCAATTTAACTTATTTGTCTATATATTTTAACTTATTTGACTACCAATTTAACATTTTTGTCCACCAATTTAATATTTTTGTCTACCAATTTATCTTATTAGTCTACCAATTTAAAATTTTTGTCTACCCGCGAGAAACCTTTTCAAATCATCTCTACCCTAACCTTAATAGTTGCTATCATAAAAGAGGATTAGCTTACTAAGGGAATGTTGTCGTAGACGTCTTCAGCTACGTAATAGCTTGCGAAGCTCGTAGCGCTCATGAGCACCGAGCATTTCTTAAGCTTATTTTTAAAATTGTTAATAATATGTTTTCAATATTTCCAAAAAGCTACAAATATAACTCGTAAACCAACGAACAAAAATTGTGAAAGCATCGCTTGAAACATTAACTGTGGGAGATAGCTTTTGAGATACTCAATGCTTTCTTACATTCATCTGTTTCTTTCTATCCTTCTCCCGCCACATCGCGTTGTTTCTCACGCGAACTCCGACCTTTGACAAAATAGCGAAATGTTACACGAGTCGGATTAATACACAATGCTAAGCTTAGCGGTAGTAAAAAAAGTAGTTGAATTATATAATTATTGAATTTTTAGAGGGTTTGGGATTTCTACTTATCGTGCCTTTCCGGTCTTTCTCTTATTGGCTAATATCGTTTTACGTTTTCTTCGAAACGAAAACGGCGATACCAGGGGCGGAGGGTTAAAAATAAATCGTATAATTCACTCTATCCGAATGCTAGGAATTTTAGGAGATTTCAATCTAACAAACAATACCCGGTAGCTGGCAAAGGGCAATGGTAAAAGAACTGGATAGAATATTTTATTTTTAATTACACTTTTTTTTTTTTTTTTTTTTTTTTTTTTTTTTTTTTGATTCGTGAAGAGACTAATGGAAGGCCTGATTAAATAATTAAGCTGACGACGTTGATCAAACCAGCTGTAAGAAATTTTTCTTATGACTCTATCTAGCAAATGTTCTTTTAATACCTTACTAAAAAAACGCTAAAGTTGTAAAGAACGTGAAAATATTGTTTCGAATGAAATGCGGAACTTATTCTGTTTAACATTAGCCTTCCTTACTCAAAGCACGCAACCTCTCGGAAATATTTTTACGCGTATATATCATGATAGGGGCTGGGTGTGTAGGCTTTTGGTAACTTAATCCCTTTGAAACAACTTTAGTTTCGTTATATGAAAGAAGGGAAGTCTTGAGAGGGAAGTTTTTTGGTGGGTGTTTTATAGAAATAAGGGTTTCGAGTGACAAGTTTTCTTTTCAAGTTCTTAAAAGTAGCAGCGTGGTGGTGACATTCGACCAAGGGGCCAACAAGTCTCAGACCCTTTGTACGCGCCGACTGTAATGATTTTCCCTTACGGCCCATCGTATGGCGCATTCAATCAGCTCGCCCCATCTAGCGTATTTCACTTTAAATTGAAACTAGCCACGCTAAAGGGAGCGAGCTGATTGGATGCCCCATCCGATGGGCCGTTGCGTTAGCCATTTCAATCGTATAAAAGGGGATTGCAATTAATGGAGTCAGAAGGTCATGAATTTCAGAATTTTGGTAGAAGGCAAGGGTTTGAAAATTTTGATCAATATTATTACCTTAACCATACCCATAAATAAGTAAATAAATATATTCACATTTAATGCTTATACGGTTATAACGTGTGATAGGAATAAGTCATTGCTTTTAATTAAAAAAAAAAAAAAACTTAAATGAGCAGGGCTATTGGAAAAATATGGTCAGGCATAACCAGTAAAGTCAGGGATTTGAACCCCAAAAATTCTTAGGAACTCTAGAGTCAATATACTGTAAAGAGACTATTTTTTTCCCCTTTTCTCAGAAAAGCACCTCCATTAAGGAGCAGAGAATATATAGTCTAGACAGAGTTCCTCTCACTTACAGGTTAAACGGCATAAATACATACACTATAAAAATGCATAAAACATATCAGCAATTGCTGGGCCCACATATTTAGGCTAAATCCAATTTCGAAAGGTTTTGTCGAACGCAGTACATCTGTTCGAGACAGGCGTAAGATTTCTTTATCCTCTAGTTACAATTCAGTTTTGCGCCTTGCATAGAATTAAAAATAAGAAATTGTCGTATTAGAATAAGTTATTTTGGAGATGAGCTTTATCTATCTTTTACCTGCAATTCAATTCAAAGTCATTGAAAGGGGAATTACAAAACTGGAAATGTTTTGTGAACCGAATTTAATTCTAAAAGTGGATAAATATCATGGCCTTTTCCCATTTGATTTTAATTGGGAAACTAAGTACAGATAGACGTGAGCAGGAAATGTCTTTTGAGAAGGACGAGATAGTAGGGCACTTGGCATTATTGTGTACGGAATTTCAGGATTTTTCGAGAATTTTTAAAATTTCAAAGTCGGATTAGGAGGATCCTTGGGACCAAACACTCATGCCCTCATTTTCTGAACCAAAAGGGACGCCCAGATTAGCGCCTTTCCCCTGAGTGACAGCCAAACACTCCACTTCACTATCGCTGCCCCCTCCCCACGTGAATCTGGTCTTAATCGACCATTTCTTTTTAATCTGCGGAAGTAACGTTGTACATTAACTCTCGTCGTTTTTAGATAGAGAATCTTCGGATCCCTTATGAAGTTACTTGTTTCTTAGAAAAGACAGTATCTGACTCGAGTCGAGAAAGATACAAGCTAGTGTTAAGCCCCGCGAAAGCTTACTTTATTCTTATTCTAAGAGGAAAATAAATATTCTGGGATATTTTTCGAGTATAACGGTGAATATTTTATACGTTAAGACTCTTTCTTCTCTTCTCTTCACGAGAAATCCAATAAAACGCTTTTCTCCGAGAGAAGGACACCTATACCAGACCAGTGGGACCCACTCGCTACACCTTTACAAGCTTTATATAATATAGAAAAACGTTATCTTTCTCCACCCCATATTTGGATATTGATCGTCCTTCTAGATAGTTTTGTCATCAATCGCCATCACTTATCGTTTGACACGACTGCCTGGAGAAACAGTGTCCGTTTCTCTATCTCTATTAAAAACGGGCGCGAACCATTTTACTTAGGGTCAAAGTTCAAATTTCCTCTCTTTCGTTCGTTTATCCTTTAACGTAATGAAGACGCCCACCCGCTGGGCAAAGTCTATATAAGCCTAACTCCTAGAAATTTGTTCCTGTCGGAATAATCTTCCGCTTTCCTCCCCCTTTTCTTGGTTTATTCTCTTCATCCTGATCAGGTTAGGATCTCCTTATCCTCTCTTAATAAGTGTTAGGTCAATCAGACTTATCTATATAAGAATCTACCATTAACTTGTTTCTAACAACGTAATCGAGGTTAAATTAGGATCAACTTTGATTGTTAGCTCGTCGTTTCGCGCGATCTTCCTGAATTCTCTTTTTATTCGTACATTCACGATGAGTTTGCAATTTCTCAACACACTTCATTTTCAAAGAGTTAGAGCAAAGATAGCTTTGCGAGTGCTGAAACCTTATCATGATTCTTGGAGTTGCTCCTCCCGAAAGCCATTTGATTTAATATTTATCTAGGATCGCCGGCTATCTCGACTCCTTTTCCACGCGAAAAAATAAGTTCCAAAAGACGATAAACTGACATTTTATTGAAATTAATTTGACCAACGTGTAAAAGGGCGGAATTAGAAATGAAAACACCAAATTATATTAAATTACTGATTTTAGTCTATGCCCCTTGGACTTACTAATACGAAAAAAGTTAGTTTCTTCGCTATATAGAAAAGAGTTTAGGTTTTTGACCCTTCCGGAATAGTGGCGTTGGTGAAACCATAAAATGATAAAGGCAATGAGTATTTTCAATATCCCAGACTCGACCTCAAAAGGGAAGGTCTTGCTGGGATGCCTGGATGTATAAAGCTTCCTATTTATTACGCCGTGCGTTTCTCGAGGCAAAAGTGAAACGCGTCTTTACAATATATTCGGTTTGTTTGAAAACGAGGATTTCAATCTAGACCTTCTATATTATTGCTTTCACATTTGTTTTTTATTTTTTTTTCCTACATACGATTCTTTAGGTTTATTTTTGATTAGAGTTTCGTACTTTTATTATACCAATAAAATTTTGCGGTAAATATTGTATATAAGCGAAGAGGATGAATGTTGGGAATCTTAATCTTTCCTTATGCAGGGTGATCAGACTTAATCATATATTTTCCTATTTTTCACCTTCTATTCACCACAACAGACTAGGAGCCGCGTTGAATGAACTTGCTCTTAACCCACGAAGACACTTTATATCTTTCCTTTAAAAATTATTTGGTGTTTATAGTTTTCGGATGAGCATCATTTCCCCTATATTTTCCTATAATTTTAGTGTTTTTTCTACTATATTTTTAGTGTTACTTCTAATATACTTTTAGTGTCATTTCTTATATAATTTTACTGTTATCTTCCCTATAAATTTAGTTTTTTTTTCTCATATAATTTTAGTGTAAAAATGTTTCAACTGTAGATCTTCGGTGTTCGAAGTGAAAATGACACGTAGGGGCAGATTAATAATGGTTTTCTTATGGGGCGCGCCCCTGTAGAAGTGCTTCATCATCATAGCACGATGGCTTGTTTCCTCTAATAATTATACCATAGGGTTCAACTTGAAAAAATTATTGCTATCATAAAAGAGGAGGAGCTTAATTAGGGAATGTTGCCGCCGACGTCATCAGCTACGTCATAGCTTATAGCGCTCGTGAGCATCGAGCTTATTTATTCTATATCCTTGTCAGCTCTCAAGGTTGGGTCTCTCCTGAGTGACTTTTGAGCCGTCAGGCCCCTAGCTTTTTATGAAAACAGAAATAACTGCCCCGTGTAACCTTAACGCCATGTGATTTCGTGACGTAGTTAGCAACATTCGAACAAGATGTAGCACCCACAAGTTATTTTATAATATCAACTATTATATAAGATCAAAATATTTCCCGCTTTTAACCTTCTCCTTCTTTCGGGCGCTCTTAAGGCAAACTGGAAAAGTTACTTATTCAATAGAAAAACCAACTCTACATTGATATTAGTAAGATGCGCGTTATACAACCATTAGGAAGCTCTACAGCGTCAACCTTTCCTTTTATCCCCTTATTCCCTAATGGCTTTATATTCTTATTGCGTTACGCTGTTACTTTAACCTATATCACTGGGAATTCTTATGTACCGTTAGAGCACCGTTATAGTATGATTTTAGGAAAGGAGGCAATTTTTTTTTTTTTTTTTTTTTTTTTTTTTTTTTTTTTATAGCAGCAGGAAATTATATCACTGCGCCGGTTTTCCCTGATTGGTTGTGTCCCTCGACACTTTGGCCAAATTTCCGTGGCGTCTTTTTCCCGGCTTGAACTGTTTTTTCGTGCCACTAACTATTTATTATATTGGATAGATAAAAGAATCACATGTCTAAGTAGCGAAAAAACAAACGCATTATTGGTCTCTAGGATATCTAGTGATTTTTCGTTAACTCTTGGCCACTACGAGCCATTATAATTTGAGATTACGGCCGGTCAAGGACTCGGGAAAGACGTTATTGATGATCAACGTCTAGTTTAATTTCACAATTCGAAGATGAACGCGGCCACAGCACATCGATCCTTAAGAATTCCCAGTGTAACTTCTATCCTTTCTTGATAAAAATATATGACTGCCAAAGAAATTGAAGTTATTCTGTTTCTATTTTTTTTTTTTTTTTTTTTTTTTTTTTTTGAAAGCCTATGTGAATTATATTTTTAACTTTTTCATATAGTTAACCTCCATATATTCAATATTTTACACCTTTGGGGTCGACTTGTTTTTAAAAAATAATAAATATATAAATATAATTTTTTCAAGTAATCATTTTTGACAAGTAATATCTAGTATGTAATAGTTTTTTAACCTTCTTTGGATAATGCTACTCAAATTCGATTTGGTTTTCACGAGAAATTTGCGATAGCATGTCGCTTTAAGATTCTGTAAATAAAAAATTTCTTCTCTGCCACCAGACATCGAAAAACCAATTATGAGGGAAAGTTAACCTTAAGGGACAGTTTGAGTACATATACTAATATTTCTGATGTTTGACTTTACCTAGCGAAAAATAAATTGAATCATTTTACGACTGAACATGAAAAGAACGGGATATTATTATTATATAAAATATTGAGTGGTTTATATATCGAAATCGTTTACGGTCTCTAAAAATGAATGTATATTCCGTCTAGAATTAAGGGCGAACAAATATCTTTGCCTAATTTTTGGTGAAATGCCCATTGGAGTTAGGCTTAGGAAAAGCGAAACTAAACTAGTTTCAAATAAGTTGTCTGGAAATTCATTTCCCTCGAGATATTTAAATTATGCCGGGTTAAATTAAGGCTAGTATACCATGCTTTCTTCCGAAATTCATCCGCTTTTAGACGACTTCATAGTGCCCAAATGAATATTTTCATGGTCTTTTTAAGGCGGCCACACTGACCCAAATCTCGAAAACAAACTTCTTCCGAGACTCATTAGCGCGTCGAACGAATCCCTACGAGGGATTTGGGGCAATGTTTATCTCGCCCTATCACTCCTTTTGTCTTATTTCCATCCGCTATATATTCCCCATTTAGGAATTAATCGAGAGAATCGGCCTCGGAAGAAGAAAAAAAATCAAGGCTGTTTCATTTCAGACCTTTAATCTTTCTTCTCGAGACACGATGAATGGCAAATTCGATCGACTTTGGGGATCATGGATCGGGATATCGGGGCAGAGGAAATGAATGCCAATACGCAGAAATGTGTATGTCTGTGGCGCATTATCTTTTTATATTGATTTTCGTACATATATAGCCTTATTCAACCCACTCTTATTAAGTTAAGATACACCAAATTCAGTCTTCCGCATCTTTGTTTTAATTCCTTAGATCTTGAGTGATTTTTCGATGTGGTATAGTTAGGGATATGCTCAATTTAACTATTTAAGATGTTTGACGAATATTTAGACGAATTAAATAGGCCTCATTATGTTTTCGTAACTGAAAGCTTTGGTTTACGTTTTGGACTTGAAGCTAAGCCACCTGTTATCTATAAATAGATAAGTCAAAGGGATAAAAGTCGCGTTGCCATTTTATGGTGGATTTGACTTAACTATAGTTAAGTAGAATAAATCTTAAATATATATGCTGTTGTCTATTCTCTCCCTACGCTAATCAAAAATACTTTTGCGTTGCTGGTTTAAATTTATGACGGATCTTCGCTACTTTGAAATGTTATCGACTCTCTGCACATTTATGAACCGACCAATCATGTTTAAGGGAAAGAGACTACGCTAGGTTGTTGGTCTTTTTGAAATTAATCAGTGTTTATGCGAATAGCCATTTCGAAGGATATTAGCTATTATTGGAAGGATTATTTCGTACCTTGTGATAGACAAAAGGTCTGGTTAGGGCTATCCATCTTTCAACGGCCATGACGATGGCAACGCAACCGGAAGACAGTCCGAACGTTCGAAGGAGAACCCTAAGGGCGCAGAACCAACGAGTAACCACCCATTCCGGCCTGAGGTACAGTTGCATGTACATGACAACGAACGAGCCGATCAAAGCCAGTAAATCGTGCCAG
The DNA here is from genome assembly GCA_963920705.1 of Odiellus spinosus. NCBI lineage: Eukaryota > Metazoa > Arthropoda > Arachnida > Opiliones > Phalangiidae > Odiellus > Odiellus spinosus. The sequence goes on along the minus strand of OY987235.1, from coordinate 12,409,852 downwards.
ACGAGGCAACGAATCATTAGGGTTTGTTTACGATTACGAACCGTCTCACCCCTCGTCAATAACACCAACGCGCCCACGTTGCCTCCAATGCCCAACAAGTAGAAAACGGTGATGAAAGCTTGCCCTGAGAGAGAAACAAGAAAAAGTCTAAAACTCCTAAATAGTCTTCATTGGGTATAACTGTGGAAATAAGCCTGACGTCAAAAACCTTATCCAGTGACGTCATTTTAACGTAAATCTGCTTGCATTGACAAATCAATCCCATCGAAACCCTTTGAAAGTTATGTAGGCAGTTAGCTATCGTCAAAGTACCAGCAATCTCGACTAAACATCCCATCCCTAATTTCAAACTTTAAAAGAACATATACGCTTTTAAAATCGAGCGGAGAAACTATAGTGACGAAAAATATTTTCATCACTTATCGCTATAGTCTAAAGTGCGAAATGCTGTTTTTGAACCGAGATTTACTTTGAGATTAAAAAAGACTCAGCTGTCACTATATAGGATACGTCAGAAGTTAAAAATACCATCTTCTAAAGGTATAAATTTTGTAAATACGTAATATTGGTAACCTTACCCGTGACTGTGAGATGTCTGGAACTTTCTTGTTTGATTAATGGTGGTATACCCGTGGCGGTATCCATTCGATGATTACTCGTCGAATTCAAGAGATGATCGGCGAGGGAAAGCGTCATGTTTAATAAAGCGTTGGTCGGATCGAGGGAAGATTCGACCGACGACGAGGTGAAGTTGATCTGGGTGTCCTGGTCCGAGAAAGCGTCCTGGAAAATCGAAGGTGTCGACGAATGAAAAACAAAACTGGTCGATGTGACGGACAACTGGTCACCGACTTCATCCTCGTAAAGACGATCCAAAAAGAATCGAATGATGGATGCTAGAAACATTACTCTCCTTATATCGCGTCGTCATCGTCACCGAAAGAAGAACTGTGATGACAGCTCGTAATGACCAACATGACGTAATTGTTTTTAAAACAAATCTCTCGAAAACGATTTATCTCCTAAGGTGCCAAAAGTGAGAGAGATTTTTCGGGACGCGTTTGATCCGAACGGTATATAGGCAACAAGTGTCCACCGCGCTCTCTTTCTCCACGGAACAGGGAGCTTGGATGAGAGACGTCCAGAGGACTGGGTTTTGATGCGGATGAAAGAGCGGAGAGTAAGAATGAAAGGGGATAGAGAAAAGGGGGATGCGATTCGAAGGATTGAGTTTTTGGGATGAAAGCCTATAGGAGGAATGAGAAGGGATATGGTTTTGGTTTTGACCGGCGCGTGCCTAGTTTCGAGCGACGTTGTTTTAGATTGCAGGGTGTTATACCGGTATCAAAGACTTGGATTTATATTTTCTCGTATATCCGCATGGTACACTTTTTTTAAGAATACTTTATACGTTCTTTCGCCGCTTCCATGACACCCTTCGGTCGCTGTTCCTAAGATTTTTAAGACATTTTCCAGGCATAGTTTCGGGTGACCCCGAACATTTTCTACTTCCCGCTTTCTTTCTTTTTATAAATCATTATATGGGATTTGTTTTAGACTACAGTTAAATTACGTTTTAATTTTTAGTTTGCTCAAAGCGAGGCTCCTATAAATCTGAATAAAAGTCGTAGTTAAAAAATTGTATCCTATATAGCTTTCATCGTGTTTTAAACTCAAAACTGATTCTAACTATAGGGAAATTTCGAGTTAGTTATAGAAATATCCTTTAAGAAAAATAAACGCCGGGCTTTAGTAGGATTAACGTATCAATCTGCGGGTGTAACCTTGTATTTTTTCTAAAATGTTGATTTCGAAAGATTTAACTGTTTTTTTTTTATAGAAAAAACTTTTCCTCCGTGCCCTTTCCCTTAAAGAGCACTTGAAACAACTTAAAAAAAGTCTCGGAGGAGTTTTGTTTAAAGTGATAATGAAACTCCTCAGTTTAATTTAACTACCAATAGTACTTCTTTCAAAAATTTGTTACTCCACGCAAGAGCCAACAACGCGACACGTTTTGCTAAGTATACAGGGTGTTTCAAAAATGGCAGTAGGACCGAGCTACAAAGGGTTCTATGGGTCATTTTAAGACTAAAATGATCTATGACGTTTTGTCACCTGCTTATTTCACTGGAAGTGGGTTCACCTTCTGAGCTTCCCCTTGGGTAGCAAGGCAGGAGAAAGCCTGGAGGGCGAGTTTGTTTCCAGGGTGACAGGCAGAAGTAATCCTAGGCTTTTAACGTACATTAATAAACGTACACTCAATAATAAAATCATTTTTTTATCAAGCATGATTCATTTCTTAACTCTTAAACGGCGATCCGTACGACAAAGCGTCATAGAACATTTTCGTCTTAAAATGACCCATAGAACCCACTGTAGCTCGGTCCTACCACCATTTTGAAACACTCTGTATAGCGTGGAAGGTGTAGCTGAAAATCAGTAAACGAATTAGTTTTCATTTCTTGCCTCCAGAGGCGCGAGTACTTGGGTATGGGAGTTGCAAACTTGTCACATGAACGACAAGATCACTCCATAAAGAGTTTTTTTGTGTTATTCTGCATGAAAACGTAGATCATCTGGCTCGCTTTAGTTGCCCTTTATTTTCGCGTCTGATCTGCCCCGTTAGGTCCCTTTTTAACTTGCTCTTTAGTTTATTGCGATTTTATTTAATATATGGTTAATAATATTTATATACAAATACAATGCTAAACATATGGTTTTAGGCTTGAAACTCGTATTTTAACCAATTCCCCTTCCCTTGAACGAGAGTAAGCAGGTACCTATCTTATCGTATGGTACTTGAGTGCTTTTATGGAAGCTTCCCATCAGGTTGAAAGAATAAAATGTAATTAAAATATTGCTCTATCCTCCTCTGTATTAGCGTACCAATTGAAGTTAATCCTCAGAAACCTTCCCCTAGGAAAATATAATCCTCTGTATTATAAACCAAACCTCGGTATTTTACTAAGCTTAATTTGCACTAAATCGATTTATCAGGAAATTATTATTTCAATTTCGTCTACAAAAAGTAATTACATGGGGTGTCTAAGAAATGATCTGGTATCATTAGGAAGTTTTAATTTGATCTTTATGATCTGCTAGATTAAATATATTATCTTTCTTGCTTCCCACTCGTTCATTATTTTCACCTTAAGTCTAAATGGTTTTTCTTGGGTCACTATAAACTACCCTAAAACTACAGTTTGATCACTAAATTGACCTTTTGCCCTTAGAAATGATAAGGAAATTAAAATATCTTTAATTGGCCTCTAATAACAATTGATCAGGTTATTTGAATTAATTTTTACCCAACGGATTTATTAGGAAGTGCAATTTTTTTTAATTATCCTCTAAGTAGAGCTCGCAATTCGTATAACTTTTGTTATTTGAATAAGACCAACGTGAATGTCAAACCGATATTATCCATTTCGTATTCGAGTTAACGTATCTGAATGTAAGGTAAACTTTTTAGTACTTATTGTTATAGGAAAATGGTAAGTTACACGACTTATTCATTCGGATAAGAAAAGTTTCTTCGCTGATTTTAATCCAGATGGAGATCTTGAAGCTAGAATGTAGAAATTTAGCCGGCTACTTTTAATTTAGATTAAAATATAATTCTTATATTTCATTCTACATGGATTTTGAGAAACCGGATATTTTTTTCTTCGCATTATCCGTTTGAATAAACGCGTAATTTGTATATTAATCCAGCTTAACATTTTATCTCCGGATAATTCATATCGATTTGATATGTCTGTTTATATAAATTGTAGTTTTATATTAACAAACAATTTTATCCGAGACTTAAATATCTGAAAAAAGCCTAGTTATCAACATTTGGATATCCTAAGTAATATTGAGGAACGAACGAATAGAAAAGGGAGATCTTAGGTAGCGATATTGTGTTTCTAGAACCTAAATATTTTATACATAGTTTTCACTAAAGGTGGTAAATGCTGCTCCTCCAGTGTTGCCAACCACTTGTGGGCGCAAACTGAAGCAGTTTTGAGAAAAGCTAGCAGTTCACTTTAGAAACTGATCTGTTCTCATCTGCGCTCACAAGCTTCTGGCAGCCCTGCAATGAAAAGAAAGCTGAGAAAGAGTGGTAGAATTTTCTTTTGCCCCTTTATCGAAAACTATGTATAGGTATTGTTGGGTTTATTATATCGACAATTTAAAAACAAAATTAAAACCCTTTTTTTCTAAACCATATTTTTATATATATTTATTTATAAGGAAAATGAAACTTCCTACTATTTCACAAATTCACAAAATTCATGATTTTTTTTTATCCTTTTTTTCTTTCATATATATTCAGTATCGTGTGTATACAAAGGAGGGTGGGGGATTTATTTTTAATATATATAATATTATAGGGGTGGGAGGATGACATGATCCCATAAAACATTAGTTTGTCTTCAATACATAGTATTGTATAATTATTCAGAGATGTAACAGCTTACATACAAGAAGGTATTTTTTTTTTGTTTTTTCTTTTAGTTTTATTATTTTGCCAGATGACCGAATGAAAATGTGTTTTATTAAAAAATCTTTCAATTTTAAAATTAATTTTCTTCAGTCATATTTATAATCTAAATAAAATTTAGTCTTTTCAATAATTCTGGCTGGCTTCAATGTGCTGTTTTAAATGTCCAAATTTTATCCATTTTTCTTTAACAAAAATCGTAAAAAAACCATTGCCCTCACATTGACCCATTTTCTTATTTGCGGCTTTTCATTCTTAATTAATAACATTCGATACTTTTCCAAAACATTTTTTAATTTTTAAAATTTTATAATATAATTACGTTATTTATGAATATTAAAAAATTACAGAAGCCTTCTAAAAACAGAAGTATCATTCTGTATTTTACGATTACCGTAGAGATTTTTTTTAAATAATTTTACAACTCCTTAAAAAAGTTTCAAAATCCCACTATCCTTGAATTTCAAATTTTCTTGGAATCCATTTGTTTTACAATCCAATCGATTTAATTTTAATTAATTAATTTTAATTTAAGTCTGAATTTTCAATTTTATACGCGTTAAGATTGTTAATTCATTTTATCAGCGTTTTTAATTAACCATTCCCATTTGTTTTAGTATTTACAAAATACAGATCTCGTCCAATTTAATTTCCTTTTTTTTTTTTTAAATTTGGTTTCGAGCCATTATTATATTACACAATTATCGCGCTGCCTGAGCTTTAACCTTTAATTAATTTTAATTTAAAATGTATACATTATACCGTAGTTTAAAACGTAACACGTTTGAGCGTAAAAAAGTAGTAACGATTTGGTTTTTTTTTTTAATTTTAAAAATTAATTAGAAAAACCCACACGCGCTTTGCAAAAAAAAAAAAAAAAAAAAAAAAAAAAAAAATTCACTTTTTCTTTAAAACAATTTGCTTTTTGTTCAAAATTCCACCAAATGAAAAATGGCACCTTGAATCTGATGTTTTTGATGAAATAAAATTCAAAAAAATCTCCAAATACCACGGTCTCATCGTCTAAATAATTTAAGTGTTATAAATTAGATCCTAAAATTTACATATATCTAGACGGGGGGCAGTGATGTATTAGAAAACTAAACTACAAATTACTTAGTCACCTAGAATTTTGAGTCTAAAAAAGTTAATTTTTACTTAACCGTTTTCGCAGCGAAAAGCGAAACGAAAAACCAAAATTTCATTTTCGCTGGGGAAAGAAATATCTTTCTCCGTGAAAATTAACCCTAAGAAATCCATTAAGTATTTTAGGAATTTTTTGCGGGATGGAGGGAGGGATTAAGTGCTTTTGACATCAGTTTATCATAGGAATTTTTGTTTTTAACTTTTTTGATCCAATATTGCTTGAAATATATTGTGTTGTTGACACCAACGATTATTACAAGGCCAGATAAAAAGACAACTATATGTTTATTATCACATTCATGAAATATCTCTTACGTGTTTCAAGATGTAGAAGAGTGCATTTCTATTTTTATTTTAGTTTATTTTTCAATCATTGCCCCTTAATTTATTAAGAATCTTTTTTTACCTTTAATTTTTTTATTACTCATAAAAATTGGCCTTTGATTAATTTATCAACTAAGTATCGTTTGATAAATGTTTGTTAGAGAGAGAGAAGGGCTTATGACGAAAAGGAACTATTCTGACGTTTTTTCTAAGTTTTGGCTAAAAGTATTGGGAAGACTTGTTGGGCACTATTTCGCCCTTTTTTTAATATTACCTCCTATACGGTACGGTGACTATAAGCGTGTTGGGGAGCGGCTATATTTATAATCTCGCGTAACGTTGTACTTTCTTGACAATTTAGTAGTCCCTTAACTACATTTTGTGGTTTTTAGTTTAGAGGAAACTTTTATTTCTTGCCTTCCTTGGGAAACATTTCCAATATGGCGGCGCACAGTCTTTGGGGATCCGTTTCTTCGGGGTATTTGTCCATAACCAGCTGGACTTGTTCTTCGGGAAAGATGGAGGACAAACGAAAAACGATTTTTCGCCTAGTGTTCTCTTGATGGAGATCGGGCGAGAGAGCGCGAGGGGTAGCCAAAGGAGAAGAGGAAAGGGGCGAACCCGTTCCGCCCGCCATGGAACCGGGAGGTGGAACGCTAGAGGGTCGAACGGGTTGTCCCAGATGAGGTATCAAGTGAGAGTGACCGCTACTAACGACCAAACTCAAAAGGTTGTCCTGAAGGTACGGAGATTGCGGTCCAGAGGGAACTCCCTGAGTGAACATCGACGGGTGCAACCACGGCTGGTAGTTGACGGCGGCACCCACGTATTGTTGTTGCTGAAAAGGAGATTGCTGTCCCGGAACCCCTCCCGGATGGGGTGACGACGCGTTGAGTCTAGTGTCTGAAGTACTACTGAGACGTTTCATTCTTTCCGAAGGAGATCTGGCCGGCGAAGGGGAGGCCGACGACCAGTGGCGCGTCGAATCCGGGGCGCTGGCGATTCGGGTGACGTGAGGGTGTTGCAGAGCCAATTTATTGTCCCAAATACCCATATGTCCCGGGGCGACGGACATGGCGCGACTGTCGCTTAAAATACGAGCTAAAGGGGCGTGTTGTTTCTGAGGGGCTTGCTGTTGCAATTGATTCGGCGGTTGTTGGATTAAGGGAACGTTTTGAGAAGTCGGCGGTGATTGTTGTTCCATCGTGTGATACGATTCTGCGGGGTTTCCTCTGTCGGGACCGCCGACATACCCGTGCATGGTAAATAGTCTCGGATCATAACTGGGATTGAGCGTCAATTGCCTTTGTAACTTGCGATGCTGATTGCGTTGACTTTGATTCGAGTCTTCGCTACTCGCTTGAGAAGGTTTGCCCCTGCCAGCGAAACCACCCTGCGACGATTTGGACACGCCGTTATCCGGATCCGAAAGTCTTTTGGCCACCGATAAATGTCCGCCGCTATCCGGTTCGAGAAAAAGTTCGGCTCGAGGACCCGGTATGTTGTGCGGTAGTTTGGAGGACATGTTGGCCCAATTGTTGCTCTGATTAGGCTGTTCCCCCGGATGTTGACTGGATTCCGGGGGGACGAAAGAAGACGCGCCGCTACTCGTCTCCGCGGAGCTAAAAACCGAAAGGGGATTTACGAGAGATCGAGTTCGAGATAATGGAAGCTTTTTCGGCTTGGAAACGTCAACACTGAGTTCGCACGAGGTCGTCACTTGAAGTGGCATCATGCTCTTCAGCTTTTCTCCTATTAAGATGAATTTTTATTAGAAATCAACGGAGTAAAAAATTTCGGAAGAATTCGTTATATTTTACCTCTTTGGAACTCCCTAGCTTTAACTTCTTGCAACTGTATTTTCGCCTGCTCCGCCAACCTTTCAGTGACGGATTTCTGGGGTAAACTACCTCTTTCCGGATGGTAGTATTTGCATTTGTTCCCGTACGTGCATTTCTTTCCGTAGGGGCAGTGTGGAGGAAGAGAGTCGGGTAACTTCGGTTGCAAACGTAGGAAATTATCCAGGGAAGGTCCGTGTCGACCTAAAGGATCGTCCGGCGGCATGAAACGGTCGTTGACGAACGAGTACATCAACAAACGCTCTTCGACCACCTTTTTGAACTCTGGCGCCTCGTTCAGTAGATCTCGGTAATTGTCATTGGAAACCACGATCCCGTCGACATCCGCGGCCAGCCGCAAAATATAGCGATCGTCGTAACAGATCAGACGTCGACCCCCGACGTGTCGCGATGGCGTGAAGACCAAAAGTCGTTCTTTTTCCAGTTGAAGAAGAATCTCCTGGTCTGTACGTTGTAGAAAAACGTGTTAGCGAGAGCGTCTCCCATGGGCGGCTATTAATTTCGAAAAGACCAAAAAAATCGTGCTTAAAGTCGCTAACCTTTGATGGGAGCGTCGGGTCGAGAAGCTTCCTTCCTCCATTTGGGCACAAAAACCGTGATCTCTTGATGACCTCTAGACCGAAACCAATCCACGCATAGGCGGATTCCTCTACAAGAGAAGGTTTCTTTGTTGCCGTGACTATAAAAAGAAGAAAAAGAAAAATTAAGTTCGAGTTCGGATAAATTGGGCCGAAATTAGGAGGACGTGTTGGTAGTTACTAGTCGAGCAACTTTTGTGTCTAAAATTTTTTTTGGGTGGAATTTGTTTTCGAAGAAGTAACTTTAACACGGATGAATTATTTTTCCGAAGGAAGGATGTTATACCGATGTTTTTTTTTAACTCGAAACTAAACCTTTTTGAACTCTGATTTCTTACAAGTTTCGAATCGCGGGGATTCTAGGTAACGACCAATCGTAAAGAGAGGTTTAGCGAGTTAGTGCCAAGAACATCCTTTAAATTTAAAAAATCAAATCATTGACTGCGCGGCTGAGGATCAGCACGAGGTGAAGGCCATTCCGGCAAGAGTCAAGACAAAAACGCGCACGACTTCGTGGCTTTTATTCATTCTTGGTTAAATTTAAAAAGAAAAAGAAAGACGAGCTTCTCCCTCATTGGCGATCGAGATCCGTTTTCAGCCTCCCTAACATTTTTGTGAATCTTCCCCACTAGCAGCGTTCCCCGATTAATCGGCTTCTCCCACCAGCGAGGCCAGCAACCCTCGTCCCTCACCAGAAACACGATTTTCTTTAGGGCGTTTAGAAGGTATTATATTCCTTTACGTTAAATTGAAATCTTCGCCCAGAAATATTTTATCACTAAATAAATAATAAAAGAGATGAAATTGAGCTTTTCAAAGCTTCGAATATTTCGAATCAGCGACCGAAAATAATCTTCTTTAAGTACATTTCTAGATCATTAATTAGCTAAATTTAGAAAATTCGTTTAAGAATATTAAACCTTGAAGTCTCAAGATATAGAGAGAAAAAATTAATAGAATTTGAGGTGCTTTTTTACATCGCCCTCGAACTATTTTCGAATAAACGCAAATGGAAAATGTATTTAAGAATATTAAAGCGTATAAGATTTCAAGCTCTATAGAGAGCGAGAGTGCTAAAATTATCACCCGAAGCATTTCTAGGGCGCTGAATTAGAAATCGAATTAAAGAACTCTTTTTGGTACACATTTTATTTTTGGTGTAAAATGAGTATATGAAAAAAAAAAAAAAAATCGTGATTCCTGAGGGCCTTGGTTGCCTAAATCATGATCTTTATTTCTAGCGTGATTATAGCTCCGTAATTTTTGTTACGACTATGTTTTTACACGAGGGATATTTGGCGTTAATACAAGATTGAGCACTGGTGGCACGGATTATTTTATGGAAGACCCATCCTCGTAAGTCACGATTCCACGGCCTTCTTAAAGCGTTGGATGTTTCTTAGGACTACGAGAAGGGGGAAGGGGTAGCCAGAGTGGAGACCCGTATAAGAATGTAAGATGAAGGAGAGGGCAAGATACCGAGAGCGAGTTGCGGAGCCGATCCTTTGGCAACAGGCGAAATACCCTTATAAGTTGGTTCCTCTATATGACAGTACATTAGAAAATATAGGTATATAAAAAATTTGTAACCTCGCGCGCGCGGCCAACGAGTTTGGTGAAAAACATTTTTTCTCCCCTCGTCGAAGAAAGGAAATTACTGTACACGATTTTTGCGATGCACGCTCCTTTCAAATATATTTTTCTTCTCTATCTCTAGTTCGAAGAAGAAAGTCATGATGAGATTTTTTTTTTTTAATAAAAGGCCATTTTCCCACCAAAAATATTAGCCATCGTTAAGAAAGTAATATTTTTTCGCCTGGTCGCTCGCGAGCCCGGTTTTCTTTCAGGGGCGGAAAGTATCGAGTTTCGGTTCGTAATATCCAAAAAGACGTGTTTTCCTCATTTGTTCAATATCACGATTTTCGAAAAAAGGAGGGGGGTATATTATGATCAATAATATGATGGAAAAGTTGGAAGACCTTTTGGTTGGAAGTGGTTTCATCGAGAGGGGTCAGACACTCGTCAATAACTCTCAATATCTCGTTTTGGGTTGAAAATTATTTCCCAATTTTATAATTTAAAATTTGATTCTAAAATGGTCGTAAAATTTAATAATAAATAAATAAAAAAAAAGGTTTGACGAGTGTCCGAACCGTCCATTGATAGAATATTGGTACATTTACCTCATGGCGACGTTGCTTCCATCGATGACAATGTGCCTCAGTCCCGATTCGCGATGTTCTGGTAAATTTTTCCTAAGTTCGACACTGAACGAGTCCGTGGGCTCGAGAGATTCTGTCCTATACACGGCTCGTGACTGATGAGAATCGCCACCCCCGATACCAGTCATCGCGAGTTCGGCACCCCCGCCTTGACCTTTGACACCTTTTGTCCCCAGTCGAATCAATTCGGCCAAGAGTTCGTTTTGAGCGGCTTGGGAGCCTAGTTTGGAGAGGGCCATTTGCACTTGCCGCTCCGTGTATCCTAAGCGGAGACCGAATTCTACGCGACTAGTGTAGGAAGGGTCGGCGAGGAATTTTTCGACGTCGAATCCTAGTTCGTCTTCCGGTGTCGAAGAGATCTTAAGATCGGGTGGATACTTGACGTGTTCCAATAGGGTCGGAATCTTGTCAAAGTCCGGCGGTTGAGTAACGTACTCGGCGAACTCGGCCCCCAGCGTGTCCGAAACTGTCCGACTGACGTCGCTGTGTTCCGCGTAGGGCGCGTGATGACCAGTCAGTCCCGTTTCTCTTTGACCTCCTCCACCGTATTGGTCTTTTTGATGGTAATAGACCGCCTTTTGGGTGGCTTCTTCCGTTCGCGGGCTCAGACATTCCGAATTCTCGTAGTCGGAGTCGTAACTAGAATCCTGCGTGGGTGCGAAGAAACGTTTGGGTTAGTTCAAGGTTATTTATTTCACTAAAGATAGTCTATTCCTCAAACAGGATTCCGTCAGGCTATATAGGCATCCTGCTTAAGTCGCTTCGTTGCAAAACATCAAATCTACAGCCAAATCCAACAACTAAATTGGTTGGCTCTGTACATAATGTTGTTGAGCATGCATATAATTTAACCATTGGTTAATGGACCATTTTCAATTACCTGAGATTCGAGGAGCCTCCTTTGTTGCTTAACAGTTTCGGCCTCCGACGTCGCGTCGTCGTGTTCCTCTTGCCTATGAGGCTGTTTACTGAGCATGGGTTTGCGACTCATGGCTGTCCTGGTCCTGGTAACGACCGGTCTGGCGCGCGCCAAGTACTTCAAGGGAACTTCCTCTCTGGACTCCAGGATATTCCGGGTGACCCGCACCCGGCCCGGAGCGTTGTCGACCGGGCCTTCGTCGCCGACGAATCTCGGGCCCGATTCATCGCTGTCGGAAGCGCAGTCTGGATTTTTCTTAAACGAAAAACAGAAAAAAAGTTGTTTTTAAGAAAAAAATTATCAAATTTTTAAAGATAAGCGAAATCACCAGGGATCAATAATTTATTTAATATCGCTGTCTTAGACCTCACGATTCTCTCCCGGAGAGAGGGACACGTTTCTCCGGTTAAATTTTAAAAATTAGCCTCTTAGATTCATGGAGAATTCGAAGAAGCTCGCGTTTTATTCTTAAAAGGCGCCAGGCAGATTTGTGTAAAACATATTTTTCTGAGGGGAAAATTGAAAGATTTACCACCTTACTGGAGCCAATATTTTGAGGCTGAACGTATTTTACACTACCTTGGTTTTTCGTAACTCGAAAGCGAGAAGGGGAAAAAAAATCGTAGGTAGAAAAAAAATCCGGCAAAATTTTCTTATTAAAACCGGGTACATATCCTTATGGCCTTTATACGTGAAAAATCTCTCCATAGAGGGGCGGCGGGGTAAAATATATAATCTTTTTTTTTTAAAAAAAGAGAAAGAGAGAATCTACGCAGACATAAACCCGGATAGATATGAAAGCCTTGAAATAACAGGAAAAAATGTTAACCACCACCAAAAGGAATTTAAAATAATAAAATATAAACTTGGTTTTTAGAAAAATCAAATGTAAAATTACAATAATAAATGGAGTGTGTATTAAATGCAGTTTTGGATAAAGGAAGGATAAAACGTTCCATTATGTTCGAGAGCTCGGTGTGTGAATGAGCAAACCGTTAATTAGATAAGGACTCGAATATTTTGAATTAAACAGTAATATATTATTTCATTATACCTTTAAACAATTTTATATAAATATTATTTCAAAATATCTTTAAACCATTTTATATAAATATTATTTCAAAATACTTTTAAACACTGAAGTATAAATATTATTTCAAAATACCTTTAAACACTGAAATATAAATATTATATCCCTATTTTCGTTTAAAGGGAGAATGCAACCTAATAGAAAGTGATTTTTTATCGATTCCTTATCGTTTAAATAATCCACCGATAAAAAGTTTAAAAAACAAATATTAAATTAGAAATAAATTTAAAACTTAACCGGAAAATAGGCTTAACTGGATTTATGGAGATCCTTAATTGCCTCCGTGTAAGGTCTAGCGACCAATGTGCAAAGGCCCGTCGATTACGCGAGATCTACACGAGACTTACAATCGCGTTATATTGGTCGCTAGACCTTATACGAGAAGAAAACAGGATCTCCATGAATCCCGCTAAGCCTATTTTCCGGGTAAGTTTTAAATTTATTTCTAGTTTAATATTTGTTCGTAAATTTTTTTACTAGTGGATTATACCTATTTAAACGATAAGGAATCGATAAAAAGTTCACTTGTTGTTAGGTTGCATTGTCCCTTTGAAGAATTTTATATACGTAATAATTCACTATTTAGCGAAATATTTGCCTTTAAAGAATTCCATATAAATATTGAAAAATTATTAAAGGAACAAACGAGTGGAAATTTATGAGTTAAGTTTTTTATTGTAAAGAAAAGTAAATGTGCGAGAGAGCTTTCAACCTAGTAAGGCCTTCATCGGTCACTAATATTATATTTCTATAACTTTAAATAGACATATTTTTTCTCTACAACTTGAAATAATTGCACAAAAACCAGACAAATATAACTTCTTTTAATTATTTATTTACTATGCCACATAACTAATTAGTATACGTCATTTTTGACGTGTAATATAAATATGATTTCCTTGTTGTTCTCTTTAAACAATTTCATATAGAGATAAGACTTAAATTGTTTCAATATCCCTTTAAATTCTGTTTTTCCTCCATTAAAAATAGCATGAAATCCACCAAAAATCCTAATTTTCACGCACCATTGGTTTAATAACTCTCTTTGGCACGAAAAAAGGGAAAAAAAATATTTTAAAACTCATAATAAATTCTTAAAATTTCACATGACACATTTTTAGGGTGAAAGTTTGGTAATTTCTATTTTAATTTCTACAACATTTATTAGGGCGCGATATACGGATCGAGATAACAAAACTATCACGGATCTTGGTTATATAATAATAATATTACTAATCCCATGCACTCTTGCCAATCTTTATGGGGTTATTTTAAAGATAAATCAAAATTTAACTCCCGTGATAAGGATATAGACGACGACGTGTTCTCTTCAATTTTTTTGACAAATATATAAATATATATATATATTTTTTATTTTATTCATCGCCAAAAACCTATATCTGAGTATTGGATAAAGTAGTTCAAGTCCTTCCATTCCAAACTGGTTTTCACTTTATTCGTATTCCAAATTTTAGAACCGGGATTTACGCTTCTACGTTGGGTCTATCTCAATCGGAGTGTTTCGATAAGCTCAAAATCGACGCCACCTTTTCGTCTTGAACAATTTAAAATGACTAAGCAAACGTGGGATTAATATTATATTACGGAATACTCGTATTGAAACGAAATTAGGTCCGTTTCAGAATAAGATTTCACTACCATACGAAACTATAATATGTTTCATTTCTATCGAATTTGTAGCAGGATAGAGATAAGTCTGTAGAATTTTAGGACCTGAAATTTCAGCCTGAATCGTAACTCTAGATGGCGAAAGGCGAAATTTTGAGTTATTCTTATTGATGAATATTTTATTAAGAGTTGGTTCTGGTTGGGGGATGATATCGGTTTGGAATGCAGAGATGCTCGGTGCGTTAGAGTTATTTAAACTAACGTATATGATAATTTATAATGGGTGGAATTTCTTTAGCTACAATATTAGAGTGATTTTTCCATTCCCCCCTAATATTTCGGTATTAGCTCCAATATATCGGATAGAAATTTATAAATTCAATAAATAAATAAATTTATAGATGAGAAATGTAGTATTTTTCCGACAGGATTTATTTTATATACACATACACATATACTAGAATATATATATACATCTACAAATCTAAAAAGGGGGAAAATGAGGGAGACACTTTAACTGCCCCGAAGCCAAGCGGGAGGGAATGAAATTAATATATAATAGTTTTGCAATTTTAGAAGGGACCATATTACAAGGTAAATAAACCGGTTTTTCAATGAAAAACTAGGTTGAATATAACTATAAGATGAATATTATTCGTAAAAAAAAAAAATTGGGGCGGGGGAGGATTTTTAATTCCAGAAAAAAGAAAAAACGGATATGGAACAGGATATGACGTTGGAGTGAAAACGCTTTAAGCGTCCTCAAATTTATATATATATATATATATATATATATATATATATATTCCAAACACTAGTGACATATCCTTCAACCGTAACGGGAATAACTAAAAATAAAATAAAAAAAATCTGTCTCCAAATCCGGCGAAATTTGCAATTTTATTTCGAATAATATCAAGCCTCAAATTTTCAAGGGAAATTTTTTTCCTATATTTATGGGAGGGATTGTTTTTGATCGCTGGTTCGCGGAAAAATGTCTTTTAATTTTTTTTTCTTTTCTTTTTGTTTTATTTAAAATGTGGCAATGGAAAACTTGGTTGCGAAATAGGGTAATTTAAGATATAACCGATTTTGAAATTCCTATGTTTTTGCAAAGTGATTCATGTTATTTTCGAAATGTTTTTGGAGTTAATCCAAAAATATTAATTTATCTTTACGACTAATCTGTTAATTTTAATAAATTGAAAGGTAATTTTCCCTTGAAACTTCCCTTCAGAGTGTAACAAGTCATTAAAAATTTGCATTTTGGAATTTCTATTTCGAAAGATTTGAAAAAACACGCTTAAATTCACTTTTTCATATCGGTAATATTTTTCCATTATATTCTAACAAGTAAACAGTTTAAGGTATATAATTATCTCTAAATACAACTAATATATATATGTTAGTGTTTAAATTATTTAAAGTGACATCAACAAATATAAATATAAATATACGCAATAGTTAAAATAAAGTTTAGTAAAAGTTAAGGTTATCAATCAATTAAAAAGCGTACCCAATTAGATCAAAAATAAATTAAGGTATAAATTTAAATAATATAATCTTACCGTATTTAACGCTACGATCCAAGGTAAACTAACAACTGGTACGCGATGAACTGACGTCATATTAGCTTCCATTCGTATCATTTAAACGTTATTTAAATATTAAATAAATAAACGATATTTAATCCTTATTCAAACACAGTATTTGTTTTCGAGTATTCCATCATGATAAGTTCATTCCGACGTTTAAACCAAAACTGACGTCAAACGCGATACGTTCCGAAAAATTCTCGTCAAAATAAACAATAAACAAAAGAAGGTATTCCTATATATATATATATATATATGTATGGCGTCCGGTGGCTTAGCCAAGCGAACAACCGGGCTAGATCATTGCCAACTAGTTTATGATAGTAGAAACTAACGAAATATTTCGGAACATGGGAAAAGATGCGCGATTAACTTAAAAAAAAAAAATTCAATATTTTTTAAACACGATCTACCACGGCGCGAAAAAGCATCAATGACTAAAGAAACAACAACTATACGATGCCGGAGTAGATAGATAATTTTTTTGGCTAGTTTTTTTTAGATGGGGAGGATGATTTTAAAGAAGGGGGAGCGCCAAATCCGTGGTGATGGTGCTAAGAAAATATATGAAATTTGTTCACCGCGCGAGGAAAACTTGGCTCTCTGTGGCTCTCTTTCCAGCTCTATGGCTATGGCTAGAGTTCTTTTTCTCACCAAGATCCGGCATTCTGAATCGGAGGGGTGCGTTAAGTCATGACGTGAAGGGGGAGAAAGGAGGAGAGGGCCGAAACGCGGGCTTTTAGCGAAGCGGATGTGACTTATAAGGGGTTTCCAAGTTAAGATACCGAGATCACGGGAGGGAGATTTCCAAGAGGGGAGGGAGGGTTCCTCAAGGTAGCTTAGATATATACGTTCAAATTTATATATTTATTCCTAAGCTAAGCAAGGTGGATAACGCTGAACCGCGATGCCGATGAGGATATAACGGCCAGCTAGTTGATTGGATTAAATTCAAACGAAGTGGCTTTACTTAGAACTTGAAATTATTTTTAAGAATTTTTAGTATATTGTCAAGATGCCTGCTTTGCACTACCAGGATTGATAATGTTTACGCAAATTTAAGATTTTTTTAAAATTAAATCATGATTAATATATTAGTTTTATTCAAGTTAAGTTCTTATTATCCGTGAAGGTTGAGGTGGATTAACGCGCAATATTAAATCTCACAGCGTATATAGTTTAAGAAAAGCATAGTTCTATCCGCCTCAATTTTTCCCATCTTGTCATGCATTTTCTTGAACCTTAAATACAACTGGTTTCGAACATCGTTAATTTCGGAGAATCAAATTAACCTTGAATTAATAACACGAACATTGTTAGGCTCTAATCTCTATAAGGGAACAAATCATAAAGATATAACCCATAACCTAGCAGGTGAACTTGAATATATGTCCAAAATAAATGATAATATAGAAAATTCAGAAATATATAGTTATTACAATTTTTAAGCTAGAATTTGACATTGATTTGAAGCACATCTTTGAAAAATAGCAATATCGCTCGCTCTCGATCATTTTCAAGATTGAGAATATATATTGTTCCCTTCACGGCACGTAGTTCATTTATGAGTGACCCCCTCTTTGATATTCTTTGGTTGGTCTTTTATATCTAGCGCCTATAATAACTTCTAGGGATGATAACCTGGCGGGACGAAATCTGTAGGAAGTGGTCATTATTATAAGGGTGTAAGGATGGTAGGGAAGAGGGGGGGTGACTGATATTGTTAAATTCCTTATTTAATTCATGGGCCATTTTCGTGATTAGAGGATGTAATCACGCTATAGGAGAGGCGCGTGATAGTGGTAGTGGTATAGGAGAATTTAATTATCTATAATATCGTTCCGTTGACATAATTCGGTTTGTTTGTCTTTTTTATTTAGAATAGTATATTTTCTTATCAGCGCTATTGTTTAGGCTGTGACTCATTAACTGAGAAACCGATAAGAAATATGCTATTAAATTAATAGGGTGACTTGTACTATGTCGTCTAGATGTTTTAAAGTTTGTAAGCTCGAGCTAGTTCCTTGATTGACTTAATAGATAAAATAAAACATTGGGAAATTACTTTGAAGTGATTTTTACACCGATTTTTCATCAGTACCAAAATGGAATTTGAGTTAAATATTCACAAAGATCGTTTATTAAAGTTAAATATCCATATTTCTTATAAAATATATTTACATCTACAAATTTTTGTAAATTAAAAATACGGCAGTCTCTATATGTCATCACTATGATCGCGTGACTATTATAAAGCCAGCCAATAGTTAATAAAGAAATTGTTTAGGGTTGCCAAAGTAATAATTAGGATTAATTAACTCTTAAAATAAATATATAATTGAAGTTCTAAAAATTAAAGTATGAAAAAAAAAAAAAACATCCACACGCTTCGTGAAAATGGTGTAAGGGTCACTTTCAACAGTACCCACGGAGCAGCCAACCCCCTTTCGAAGGAGCCCTCATGTTTTAGACTGTGAGGTTTACTGGGCTTTGTCACTACAATGGTTGATTCATGTTCACTGTCTGTTACGTAGCACTAATCGGTAGAAAATTAAATATCACTAGAAATAGCGGGGGATCCTCTGTAGATTGTTGAGGTCTTTGGAGCCAAGGTAAACCATTTTAAAATAAATGACTAACTCCTCTTGGAATTGGCGCAAAAGAATGTTAAAAATTTATTACCGTAGCAAAAGTTATTTTGAATTTTGAAAACATTATTAGGGGAAAAATAAATAAAAGGGTTTAAATTATTTATGTAGTGAAAATAAAATTTCTTACGTATATGTTAAATATATAGGTCTCTTCCCACTAATAACTTAAAACAAACCTCTGGTTTTTTAGAGTGTTTACAAAGAATAGTCGGTATTATAAAATAACCTTGGAAACAGTAAGAAGATCCGTTAAAAAGCAACTGTTTCTTTTGAAGATGTTACCTTTTTTCAAAGTTTGGTCGAGGTTTAGGATAATCTATACTTTTGCCAACCTTTAAACCAACCAAAAGAGCCGTTAAATAGAACCCGTTTCTATGGAAGATGTTGCCTTTTTTGAAGGTTTGGACGAACAAGTGTAGTTCTATAATACTAACTATTGAAAAGTCTTAAAAGTAAATTGATTTATTTCTTTGTTTGGATACTTTTACACCATTGAGGATATACTGTCAAGAATACAAACATTCTATTTTTGGAATAAACGCAACCAGATACAACCTAAAATACGCGAAATCACAGTTCTGTTCTACGCTGATTCACTTATTTTAGGTGATATTTAGATCACTAAGGCTTAAAATTTAGATGTTGCTCTTCGTTGTTGACACGAACAGATTTCATAAAATCTATATATTTTTACTATTTTTTTAAACCCTTCTAACCGTTCTTGTTAAATTATTAAAACCAACTCGTATTTTAGGTTGTTGGGATGCTCTCTTTCAAGGATAAAATTAGAGTTTTAAATCGGGTAATAGTAATTTACCGTTTGCAATATTAAAGTTACCAAAATGGTAATTTATAATTTAAAACTTTTGGGATTAAAAGTCAACAAATTCCTAAACGAGGTCAAAGATTAAGATTTTTAATCTACTTATCTATATTTATTGATTATAAAAGGGAATTTTTAAATTAAATATAGCTTCTTTGTTTAAATATAAGTTTAAATAATTAACATAAATAATTAGGTTTAGAAACAAAAAACGTTCATTATCCTTATAAGGATAATATTTTGAAGTACTCGATTGAGCAATGATTTTTGGAAATGATGATTAAACCGCGAAATCTAGTTTTTATATCTCTCATCTATTTTTATTTGAAGAAGGCTCTGACGTACTCCACTTATTTATGTAAAATAAAAATAAAAAAATGTCATCTAAATTTCTAGGTAAATTACGTTTATATTTTCAGCCTAAAGCAATCTAGATTAAAAACGTCGATCCGCAATTATTCTAGCTCATCTTTTATTATTTTATTATTTTTTTTTTCTCGCGCGTGTTGGAGGATATCCTCTTTCTCTCCGTAGTTGAGAAATAATGAGAACTCGTCTCGATCACCCAAAACAGGGGACTCTTTTTTCTTTATATTTTTTTATTTTTATTCGGCGCGGCAGACGGCCTCAAAATAAAACGTTTTTACCTTGGTACATAGTCTTTATAGTAATATGGGACTCTAAAACAGATAAATTCAATCAGAAAGTTCAGTTCATATTAACCTAAAGTTTCATTTTATCCCTAGAGTTATTCTTAAGAGATTTTATTCATTCAAGCTTCGTATTCGCTGTAATTGTTATCTGATCTCAGTTAAAAAGGTTACAGTCTAAAATTTCACTGCGTATAAAGCTACAATAGGCTTCTATCTCGGAGTAATATTAATGGCTCAAAATTATAAGGGTAAACCTTGTACACGCTGAAATCTGTAACTAATATTCGTATAACGATAAATCAATATAACGCTTCAGCGTATATAAAACTGGGCTATAGTCTTATCTCTAAGTGAAGTTATTCCGTAGAGATATTAGAAAGTAAAGCTATGTGTATGTTATAATCTTCGACTGATACAGGATAGAGAAGAGGACTATAAAAAAAAAGGGGGATACGAAGACGGGGCAGCCAAAAGGCACGAACTAAAATAAGGTAGAAAATATAGGGGGTCAGCTAAGGTAGAAGGGGGATGGGTTAGCCACGCATCCAGCCAAGCCATCCAGCAAGGGCTTATTAAGGTTCACTCACGAGAAGGGAAGGACGCGGGAGGTGAGAGGGAGAAAGAGATAGGGGGGAGGGGGGTTAACAAAAAAGGATCCCGGACACTGGCTTCCCAAGCTGTAAAAAACTGCCAAAAATTACGTAGGGAAAAGATAGAGAGAGAGAGAGAGAAAAAGAAATATGTAGAAAAAGTTCTGTAAAGCAAGTGCACGCTTATAAAGAGAAGGTCAAAACGTATAATATCAAATTGATTTCATGCAAATTTTGCTTTCATCTTTAATTATACTATTATTTTATTTATATTGACACACAATCGAGTTTTTAAAATATTTAATAGATTAATAATAACTAAAAAAGCCTGCTTAATTAAAATTTAGGAAATTTGAATCAGGGAAATAAATCTAACAAATCGGGGAATTTCAAATTCGGCAAACCAGTCAGGGGATTTTAAATTAGACAAAAAATTCACGGAAATAATTTTAATTATGCAGGGTATTCAGGAAATTAATTGGATAAAGGCAAACAAATCAGGGAATATGAAATTAGACTAACATTTCAGGGAATTAATTAAAAAAAAATAAAAACAATTCAAGAAATTAATTGTAAAAAAAGGCAAACAAATCAGGGAATTTTAAATTAACCAAACAATTCAAGGGATTTTAAATTAGGCAAACAATTCAGGGAATTTGAAATAAGGCAAATCATTCAGGGAATTTGAAATAAGGCAAATCATTCAGGGAATTTGAAATAAGGCAAAACATTTAGGGAATTTTAAATTAAACAAACAATTCACAGAATTAATTGAAATTAGGCAAAATATTCACGAAATGAATTTTAATTAGACAAATAAATCAGGGGATATGTAATTAGACAAACAATTAAGTGGATTTTTAATTAGTCATACAACACAGGGGATTTGAAATTAGGGAAAAAACCAAGTATTTTAAATTAAGCAAACGATTCAGGTAATTTTAAATTCGGTAAGCCATTCGGTATTTTAAATTATGTAAACAAGTCAAGCGATTTGAAAATTAGGGACAACCAACTAAGGGAATTAATTGTAATTAACATGAATTCATGGAATTTCCAACTAACGTAACAACTGATAAATTTAAAATAGACAAACAAATCAGTGAAGAGTGAAATATTTTCAAATTATGTCAAATTTTGTACATGTCATTGTTTTATTTCGACTTAAAAATATTTGAAACGGTCTCTGAATCTTCAGACCAACCTATCATCTTCATCGAAATTTTTACTTTTCAAACCCTTTCTGCCTAAGCTGATTTTTGAATTAAATCTTTACATTCCTCTAATTAAGAAGTTTATGGGGTATTGGGTATGTACAATATAGCTTGATAACGATACAGATGAATATCCGTATTCACCGTCCCTTTGAAGTGGGGGATCAAAACAGGATCTTTGAGGATATATACCTTAGCCGCTCGCTCGCGAAAGAGAGGTCTTTTTGGTTTTGGCTCATAATGGGTTGGTCTACGCACCAGGATGTTCCTAGAATATCTTTTTTGCTAGCCCCCTTTCCCTTCTTATACAGGTATTACCGGCGATTCCCCCCACCCTCCCCCGTCGTGAGAAATAATAAGCGATTTTTGGTCGTGGATCTCCCCCGAAAATAAGTTCTTACGTATTATATACCATCCCCAAATGGAGCAATATTGTATTCTTACAGTGATCTCTCGCGGTGCGCTTTTCTACGATTCCAATACTTACACCTTGTAACAATAATATCCCTTCATATTTTTTCTTTGGCCTTTTCTTAAAAACGTATATTACCCGTCCTGGCATATCCTAGACTCTTAGTTCATTTCCCCCATATCCGTATACCGGGATACACTAAGAAATTGCTCATTTTGATTGTATTGGTATATGGGAACCCCCGCGATGGTTCCAGGGGTCCACAACACTTGGAGTTCTATACGTATTAAAATCCACTCAATTCTTGTATTAACCTAATATAATAGATCTACTATCCTAATAAAGTCCCAATATAATCGTACTATCTTATTTTAATGATTACTATCCTGATGTAATAATTGTACTGTCCAAATTAAGAAATTCTAGTCTCATATAATAATTGTTGTCATAATATAATAATTCTACTGTCGTAATATAATAATTTTATAATCTTAATATAATAATTTTACGTAATTTTATAAATTTTAATATAATAATTTTATAATCTTAATATAATAATTTTACTATCCTAATTTAATAATTTTACTATCCCAATCTAATAATTTTATAATCTTAATATAATAATTTTACTATCCCAATTTAATAATTTTATAATATTAATACAATAATTTTATAATCTTAATATAATAATTTTATAATCTTAATATCAATTTTATAATCATAATATAATAATTTTACTATCCTAATTTAATAACTTTACTATCCTAATATAATTATTTTACTGTCCTAATATAATAATTTTACTCTCCTAATATAATAATTTTACTCTCCTAATATAACAATTTAATATCCTAATATAACAACTGTACTGTCCTAATATAGCAATTTCACTGTCCTAACATAATAATTGTACCAGCCTACTATAATAATTATTTGAAATTAACGTTGATAATTAAGTAATTTTTTGTTCTTATTGAACAATGTGTCGATACGATCTTGAAAATTAACGGAGTTATGACGCGTCACAATTATTAAATTGAACAGCGATCATGTAATTCAAGTTGATTATGTAGAATATATACGTTTAGTCGTGTAAAATTTTATTTAGGTCAACACCTGGTATAATTTACGTTTGAGAGCGACACGGAACACTCGTTTATTAATTACAATTACTATATTAGGCTAATTAATCAAATTTATCACGGTTTTAATATATTTCAAATGGAAAAGTTTAATTGACTCGTTTTAAACGCTGTTTTAATCGCGAGCTATAAGGGAAGCGATGGAGAGAGTGAGAAAGACAGAGCAGAGGCCCATCCCTGTTCTTAGGATCACGGATATTGGAGTGATATCAATGTTTAGACAAATATATTATCTATAAACTCACCCAATGTTTGTCCTCCGGTTGCGTATCCTGGTCTAGACGATGGCCGATTAACCCTGACGGAACACTTTGAGCAGTTTTTAAGCATTTAATATATAGAAAGTCATTGATAATCGCTAGGGCTCCGATTAATTCGGAAAGCGCTCAAATTCTCCATCTACCTCGCCATCTTGGAACACTATCGACTCCATTCCAATTGGTAAAAATAAGCTTGACGTCATTGGAGCGCTCGCCATCTACCGCGAACTAAACTCGATTGGTACTCTTTCCATTCCTCATACATAGAGCCCGCTAGTGCATCGTGAAAAACATTATGGAAAATAGTGGGCTGGCTAATTCTGTTTTATCGCTTGGTCGTGATACGTCCCTGAATCTCATTTCTTTGCGTATCTGCTCTTTAAAATAATCTATCCTTATACACAGAGTACATTTAACTTTGAACAGCGCAATTTTCGTTGTATGTACGTCTTTTGGCTTTTGCTGAGCAAGAAACAAAAGAGAGTTTAAAGGAAAAATGGATCATGAAAATACAAGTTTATGGTTTCTATGTTTTTGTTCTAGTTTTCTTTGAGAGGTTTAAATTGAGATCAATTTCTTCAAAAACGGCTCATAATATAAGAAAGTTACTCTAATTAAAAATCAATATCATTTAGAGATTCTCCCATAAACGAAGAATAATAAATAAATCACGTGAAAAGGTCGAGTCAATTTTAATAATTATTAAATTAAATTATTAAAATTTGATAAAATTAATATGTTGTATTTCCAGTATATCTTTCAAATATTTATAGCAACAGAAGTTGAACAAATTTAGGATTTCCAATGCTAAAGCCTCTGGCAGATTAAAGCTCTTCGCATTAAAGTCCCCGTTTTCAAAACGTTTCGGAAATTCGAATATGAATTTTTATTTCTTACTTTTTTACCATTAATAAAATGGAACCGTTTCAAATGTTATGATATGTCGCATGGTAACAGAGATTTATGGCATGATATTTAGATTAATTTAGATTAATATCTAAGACAGTTATTCATTTTCACAGTTCTCTAAAAAGTAATAATAAAAAAAAAAAAACTACGCTTCTTATAATATACTAGCCAAACCAGTGAAAAATCACAGTATGTTGATATATGTTTATGATACCATCAATAATATGAATTGAATAAGCGCCTGTAAAAGTGTTCCATCCTCCGCTCTTCGGTGTTCAGGGTGAAGCCCAACCTATTGCACCTTTCTTGAAAAAGTGACATTATAAATTATTATGTGTTTAAATGGCGATTCGAATCGCCACACGCATGCGCCATTTTCCCACCTTTACGTAAATTTTGACAACAAATATGGAAAGAGTAATTGGCTCGCTCCACTTAGGTGGACGCAGTGGTGTAGCTATTCATCAGCTTGGTGCTAAAATTTTATATTACGCTTGTAACACGCGAAATCTAAGCGCTAATGCGATTTTCAAGCGAACACGATTTCTCAATATGCTGATTTCAATTTTTTTTTATTTAATTGCTTTTAACTATTTTTCCCGAAAATGCTGTTCAAATTACATTTGATTTTTACGAAAAATTAGAGATAGCGTCACTTTTGAACGATACCTGACCTTTAAAGTTCACAGCGGGTATATTAGTTTCTACGCGTGGGAATTAAGGCCGACTTTAATGCATTAACATGATAAGGTATAACCTTTGGGATTTAACCTCGAACGTACCAATCGAGTTTTGCGGTTATTAATGGATGTTCGTTTCCGACCTAATCCCGTCTTTGGCGAAACGAATCTTCGCTTTAATTAAACTCGCGGCGGAAGCCCTATTTACGTAACGGGATCGCTCTGTTTGATCAATTACGCTATAGCAACTATACCTTCATTCTCCTTATTTTTTTCTATGTTATACAACAGATATCGAAACAAATATACCGATATATTAGATAGAACCATCTAATAGACTGTATATATTTTATCAAATCATATATATATATATATATATATATATATATATATATATATATATATATATATATATATATATATATATATATATATAGTTGGTTAGTGAATTCGATATACGTTCCAATAGGTGCGATTGTTAAAGTCCATACGCAATACCTTTACAATTTTTAGATTTGTGGGTATTTTTACAGAGCTCAACCTCTCCATAATAGTGCAATATTTTTTTGGGGGGGGGGGGACATTTCACCACTTATCACTCAGAGACTCCTAAACATAAAAGGGAACATTATATTCTATCCGTCTTCTTCCACGATGTCAGCGTTATCATTCTTTTGTGGGTAGGGCGGGCCAATTTATTTTCAGCACGCGATAATGGAGTCATACGAGATTTCAGAAATTGTTTTAAACTCAAACTTTCCCTCTTACATGAGGAACTGGTAATTATAAGCTAAGTAGATTGTTTCAAATTTTACAAAATTGCGGATATTTTACGTTTTTGAATATTAAATTCCCATAGAGAATTCGTGATTAGTTCCTTGAGTTTCAGGGCCAATTTCTACATGGAATCTATCATATTATTGATAAAACCAATCCAAAAAAAAAAAACTAAATGCCTATCGCATGTGTACTTTACGCGTGGTTTCTCTATACCTAACCTAACACAGCTCAGAACCTTCATTCAATCTTGTATACGAACTTTATAGTATATAGAATTGTCTGAGGGGGTGGGGGTGGCAATCATCCGGCCTTATCGCGGAGGCAGTTAATTCAACGTTTCCCAATCGCGTTTGCTACCCGTTAATTAGCCTTGATTCGGGACTATCAGTCGTATACGTATATACAGCCACCATTCATCCTTTAGTTCGGCTTTCCTAATACAGGTTGTGTACGCGAATAATAAGGTAATGAAGGATTGAAGAGGGACATCGATGGGAATGTATAAACGTGTGATTACAAATTGAACTTTTGGAATCGTTACTTTGTATTCATTGGCTTCTCGAGAATGTAATATTCCAACAACCATACACATTAACATTAGAAATAAGGTTAAGATTTCAGTGCCGGAAAAGCTAGATAAAGCGAAACTTATCTTTGTTCGTGTTGAAAACTTCTAATTTTACTGAAATACCGTAAAGGGAGAATGAAACTTGACAACAAGTGTTTTTTATCGATATTAAATTAGACCTAATTCATTGGTAATAATTGAAAATCAGTGTTTAACGTTTTTGGTAAGGTAGGCTTAACAAAGATCCATGGAGAGCTTGAAATCTCGTCGTTAACCAGTATTCCGTCAGCTAATCGTTTCAAACTAGGCTTAAGAGGCGCATGACTTTTCTGGTTAGTGCATGGGAGACTGTTTATCGGCGAGATTTCATTTCAATCGCTCCATGGATCCGTGTTAAGCCTACTTTGCGAATAAGTTAAAAATTTATTTTAAATTTTTTAACGCGTGAAGTACGCCTATTTTTACGATAAAGAATCTTTAAAAATCTTTTGTTATCAGACTTTAACTTGTTATCTAGCTTTAAATTAACTTGAATAAATACTTACAAAGCCTGTAGGGAGTGGTTTTAATAAACTCTTTCTAACCAGCTATTTCTCCTTTCGGTTTGGATCATTCCATTAGATTTATGCAATGACTTTGAACTGAGTTTAAGCGTGACAATATTGGCCTCCATTTAGTTTGTCTTTGCACTCGGAAACCCTCGCCCTTCCTCCTTCCCGGGGAAATCGTTAAGACAATGCATTGGCTTCCCTAATTCGCCAGAGTGTCAAGGCTGTATACGAAAGAAAAATTCTGTAATTAACAGGCTTTTTTATGGGCGGTTTACAGCGAGCAAATATTCGCCGAATTCAATGGCTTGCATCTTTAAACTTATCGCTTCCCCTCGCGCTCAGAGACAATTAAATTTGATTTATTTCCAGACGATACCCACCTTATTATCATACAAATATTCGCGACGAATTCGGTAACGGAGAAAATTCCTCGTTAGGATATTGTATAGATTTTATAAACAGGAAATTTCAGGTGTATAGGGTTTCTTTCTTCATTAGTAACAACCGTATACTAATTTAATCGCCATTACTTATATATTTATATATTTAAAAAGCGTTAAACTCGAATTTACAAGAATAAATTTAAAATAATCTATAAAATTAAAGCGTAACAAAATATTGTTACGCTACATATTTAATTTATTTATGTGTAGCTTATTATATTATTTATAAATTAAATGGCTTCAAAGAGGGAAACCGAGGGAAACCTTTTAAAGGTCGTTTTTTATACGAAACGAGAGAGAACACCGTTAGTCCGTTACTAATATAAAATGAGTTATAATCTTTAGTTCGTTAGTCATATAAAAAGTGTTTTATTTAATTTAATTGGTATGGTTTGGGTGGTATATAGTTAAGGCTAGGTACCCCCATTTAATTTCGCAAGGTTGTAGGTTGCAACGGAGTGAGAAGAACCTCGCCCCTAGCTCTTGGACGTATGGTTTTAAATTACGATTGTTTATAATTATAAGTAGCGGGCAGGAAACGGAAACTTTTCTTTTGCAACTCAAGTTGCATGGGAAGAATTTTTTTTTTTTTTTTTTTGTCTTTCTCCTCGCGTTATACGTATACGATTGTTATTCGAAACAATTCGGTAGTTAGTTGTCTTAGGCGAGATTTTTTTAATAATATACTTAATTTTTGACCCCCAGTATATAAACGTAGGTTCGCCCCTTTTTAAACTCATTTCATTCGTTAACCGGGTTAGTTAAAGTTATCACGCTTCTCGTTTAGACTTTTTAAAAACTTTTTTCCATCGAGCGCGCGTTTTCTTTACACTTTCTCGACGATGCATTCGCGTCAGGTGAGCTTATTTTCAAGGAATATTCGTGGATATATTTTATTCCATATCTGCATATCGATATTTTGCCGTTAATTATTTGTAGCGAGATGTTTCGTATCGTTCCATTTTTGGGTGGTTTTTCATTTCGCTTCTATCGATCTCGTCTTGTACCCCCGATGCTTTGGATATTGCGGAATCCGAGCCAGTCGCAAGTGTCGTAAAAGCTGAGGTATATCATCAATTTTACGTTGAACTTGAGAATTTTCGTTCAAAGATACCGTGTTTTAGATGCAGATTCGGATTGAGAATTTGAAATTGATATCAGCTTTTAAAGTTTAAATTATTCAAAAATATAAAAATCGCTCTACCAATGACAGAACTGTAAGAAGGGAGTTGGGGTCCTGGTAGGCACGGGCCTACCTAGAATCTGCTTGGCCCTTCCTAAAACTGTGCGCGTCAGGATTGGAGGGGGCTTAATATTTGTTTGGGTTAAAATATACAGTAATTATGAGCATTTTATTGCCCGAATTACACTAATTTCGTACTTTCGGACGCGGTAATCAATTTCATTCCGAATCAGTTTTCTATAACACCATTTTCATTACCTCGAATTAACTCGTTAAACCGAAAACGAGTATTTGAACGAATTGGGTATGATACGTGTCTATTAGGTCTCGGATGAGCCTTCAGCGGCGTCCACCGAAAACCAGGATATCCGTTTAAGCACAGATGGAACCGATCGTTCTCGTTCGACGTCTAGAGATCTCTACGGTTCCGATTACGCTTCAGGCGGCTCGTCTCTCTACTCTTCAAACCGACAAGGATTCAACCCTAGTTCTCAAGCTCAATTAGAAAACAATCGGATGCTTCCGGCCCAGTCCTTAGGTCACCCCGCCGTTATGATAGGTCGAGGCTATCCCAATTTGTATCCCAACGCGTATCCAGGGGCCGCGGCTTATCCCGGAGTCGGCGCTTATCCCGGAGTTGGTGCTTATCCCGGAGTCGGCGCTGGGGCCTATCCCTATCAAGCTACCCCTGGTATTTACCCTCCAGTATCGCCTTACCAGCAACAACTTTATCCAGGGGTGTCCGGTTTAGGAGGTTTGGGTGGTTTGATGAATGGTTTAGGAGGCTTTGGTTTAGGAGGCGCCGGGCTACAAGGATTAGGGATTCAACCTTACCAATACGGACCCCAGTATAGCCCAGCCCTTTATGGACACGGTGCCCCCATCGCTTCGCCTTTTTTAACACCAGGAATTTCCCCGATCCACAATCACTTGTACCCTGGCGCGTTAAATTATGGATACGGAAGATTACCCCATGCCCACGGTGGCTATTACCCTTCACCTTACGCCCATCACCCTTACGCGGACCCTTACCATAGCTACCCTGGACATTACCATCCTCAAACACCTTACCACGGTAGCGCACCTCACAATTTGTACCAATCGAACCCTCACGCGAATCAACTCGGAAGTCACTACGGCGCCCACGATGGAAGACATACTGGACGAGGATACAGTCCCAGGGACAGTTACCGAGGAACTAATGGATTTTCTAACAATCACGAAACCGTGACTCCTTATATAAATCAACGAGGAGGTTACTACCCGGATCCGGCTACTGCGAGAAATCAATACAATTTGAATACGCAATCTACGGTAGAAAGCCCTACTTTGGCCGTCGCTCCCGCTACGCAGCAAGCCGTTAATAGCGTACCACCAGTCAGTCCCATTCCCGCGCTACAGAGAGTTCCGTTCGGTTATCGACAGGTACCATAAACCACCTATCGTATCACCGAAAACCATAGACTAAAAACTAATTCTTAAAATGGACTGGAAACTCAATATGATTGCCATATACATATATAGCGATCAAATTTATGATCCAATAGGACCAAAATTTGAACCAATTATCTCGTATGTTATAATTCAAATAGATAATACGCCCAAGTATTTTTAATACAATTTAATCTTAAACTTTTGTGTTGATATAGTTTAAATTACCAAATAATTTCACACGCGTGAGAAATTTTTAATGTAAATCTTTTGACATTATCATGCAAATTAATTTACACTCGCGTGAAAAACTTGTAACTATATCTTTGAACAATTTAATAAAATTTCTTTTTTACACAACTGAAATGATATTCTGCTTAATGAGATTCCAGTCCACGTATAGTTTTTTTTGGTCTATGGTCGTTCATTATGCCCAGAAAATATATAGAATACGGAATGTACTTGATTGTAGCGCCGATTGAGACCCCAGAATCATTTGCAATCCGGAGGTGGTCCAAATTCGCGGAAGGATAAGAATCTGGACGACAAGTTAAACGATGCTAAGATCAATCAAGCGGCGTACTCGCCCATTATCAATCCTCATCTTCTTCAACCATCTAATCGGTACGCCAACCAACCGGGCATTCAGGACAACAGATCCATCCGGCGAACGCTCAACCGTCTTTACAACACGGAACAAATACCGTATCAACCACCTACTAAACCCGACAACGCCGACGAACCTAAACCTTAATTAATTTAACCCTTTTATCTCTCTATATACCAATACGCGATCTGTATTTCAAAATGTATCATATATGGCACCGAATATATCTTTATTATTATTATTATTATTAAATGATTTTAATGTTTGGTTGCTGTATCGATTTATTTCATAAACAAACAGACGCAACGTAATTCGGGGTTTAGTTCAATGCTTTTAGATAAATTAATGATGGCTCGATTAAGTAATTTTATATTTATACGCTAGGATAATTATTACAGTCGATGTATGAACTATTTCTTCATTTTTATTTAATTAATTTCTAATATATAATAAGGTTTTCTTTTGGCCTATTTTCGCTTCAGAACATCAAATAAAGATTATAAGCTTGAAAGGATAGTAGATATATAAACTTTGTTATTTAATTAAAGCAGAAGTGTATTTAGAGGAGAAGTTCCCAACTCCCTCGTCTCGTTATTGGAAAAATAATAATGAAGAGTACTGTTATTCTTTGTATTAAAATAAAAAATAGGCTCTTTATCCCAGCGCGTAAAATGGGTGGAGAGTTTTTCGTTAAATCCGCTAAAATTAATGAATCAGAGAAACGCAACCTTAGAGCTAGTATTAATTGGGCTAGATAAACATACTACCCTCCTACCCAAGTCTCGTAAAAAAATATCAGAAATAGAAACTATTTCCTCGCATTCATGCTAGTTTTTCACTCTAAAACATTCACGCGTACATGTACAGTAGAAGGCAGGGTTAAAAATACATCAACATTAAAAAGGATTATGCATGCATCTAGCGCATTAGTAACTTCCCCCCTGATTTTAATAGACTTCTGGTAAAGGTTATTAGGTTCCGTGCAAGGATCTGCAAACAAATGTCATAACCACTTTTAAAAATAAATATAATTATGTTTAAGTGTTGTAATTATCATTTAGATTTAGCAATATGTATATTTTGCAAAACTTCTCGTGAACTCATCAACAGAAGTTTCAGTATCGATTGTAGTTTTCAGATCATGTAATTTCGGTATCATTAATATATATTATTATATTTACTAACCTTCAATTCAAGAGTAGTTAGCGGTTAAAAAGAAACATTGTGGCGGATTGATACTCAATGATAAACGTAATAGATACGAAAGTAGTCCGTATCAACTCCCTATTATTCTAGAACAGTTTACAAAAACTTCTTTTATCTTGATGTGGTTTAAAACTACGTATTAAGCCGTCTCAGTTTCAGCTATTTTGCAAAAAGGTATTGAACCATGTACAGTTTACTATATTTCTATTTTAGTGTAGTTTGTCCAATTGTCCAAAGTAATATATAGACTCATTATCGGAGGGATTCGATAGAACGTTTTGTTGGCTTCTGATATCGAGCATATCGGGTCTGTAATTATCCGAAATAACCGACCCCATGTTCGAATATATATATACTCCTCTTACCCCTACGTACATTGATATCATTATTGTTTCTTCTGTTCTAAGTTTAGCGTAGCGTGACGCCTGCCTTCGCGACACACACATACACACGAATATATATTAATAAAAAATAATACTCCCCTAACTTAAATGTGGGTCGTTCACGCTCTTGGCGGCTACCCGCTTAATCGATTTCAACATCGCCAATAAGAATAAAACACTCAACGCGACGCGACGTACCGCGCGATAGAAAAAGCTAATGACCCAATCTACATCGAAACCCGGATTTGTCATTTTTCTTTTTACCGTTTTAGTTCCCATACCCCTCTTTCTTTATCCCGCCAAAAACTCCTCTAATTTTAATTGCGTTTTTTCATTTTGTAAATTTTTCAGGATTTGTGGTTTTTATTTTTAAAAACCTCATTATTTTCCATCAATGGGGGCGAACATTCTTTTAAATCTATCCCTCAAAGGGCTAAAACCAAAGTCCATCATATTTTTGATTTTTGACTATTGACAAAAAACACTTAGATTTACAAGCAAATTTTTGAGATAACCATACATTTTCTTAATCCTTAAAGTGTCGATCAAAATAACACGGTACTATTCCTTTAATGATGTATTACTAAGGGAGGGTGAAAGAGAAAATTTAAGTAATTTTTTATTAATTCTGCCTTTAAAATAAGACTTGTTTGTGTAGTAAAATAAAAAATTCTGGAAAACGGAAGCCTTCTCATTTTGGAGTTCAACAAAAGGAGAACCTCCGACTAATCAAAAGACGTCCCACCTTTGGCTTTGTAAAATCCCCGCGACACGTGCTGCGGCACACTCTTTGAATCGCGCTAAATCTCCTTCGTATAACAGCGCATGTCTCGGATATTTTATGAAGCCAAATGACAGGGAGTGTTTTGATTAGTCGGAGGTTCTCCTTTTAATTGAATTCCAAAATCTTAATCTTTTCCGTCTTTTTGCAGAATTCAGAGACATTTCCCGATTGTTTAAATACACGAACAATTCTTATTTTTCGATAAAAGTCAATTTATTTTCATATTCACCCACCCTTTATTTTAAGCGGGTTTTAACTTAATTTATTTGTTTTATTTGTAACAATGGGTTTAAACATATTGATTTAAATTATATACGGTTTATATTTTCATTTTATTCGTAACGAGTTAACAATTTGATTAAAATTTCCTAAACTGTTTTAAAACATATATATTTATACAATTTAAATATTTTATTTTATTCCTAATATTTCGATTAAAATCTCCTATTTGATTTTATAATCATTTACATACAAAACATATATTTAAGTGATTAAATCACGTCACGTGACTAAAGCGTTGCGGAAGCAAAGTATACATTCACGTATGCGTTGGCGTTGCACTGACTTCTCAGTTTTGATTTCTTGTTTAGTAAAAATTGGAATATAAGGAAGTTCTTTTTTTTTTTTTTTTTTTGCAATTAACTTTGAAAACGAGCCACTTAACCTTGTTTTTTCCAATTACATTTAAGTGTAAGGCTATAATTTTTTTTTCAGACTATATATATACTTTTATGATATCCGAAACAAGTAACAAATATATATAACCAACAGTTTTAGGGTAGCACGGCTTGCCTTTAAGTTGTGACCGATTTGGGCTTCACAAGATTGTCTCTGGTGTAAGGTCTTGTTTGATAATTATCGAAACACAATTAATATTACTATATGGTTTAATGGTGACCATGATGACCGTGATGATGTCCATGGTGGTGTCCTCCCTCCCCTCCTCCTTCTCCACCTCCACCACCACCGCCTTCGTGTCCGTGGTGTTTGTGATGGTCATCGTGATTGTACTCCCAGTAATGTTCTCCGTGACCTCCCTTATGGTCTCCCCACTTTACCTTTGTCTTGAAATGGGGTCCGTGACGGGATTCGTACCTTTCCCGATGATGGTGTGGGTTTCCTTTCTTGTAACCGAATTCGTATTGATGCTTTCCTGGTACTTTGGCGTATCTGTATAAATACAGTTATCAAGTTTAGTACGTGGTTTTATTGTACCATTAGCAAGAAAGTTCCACCCTAATACGCGCGCAATTAACCTTGCCATTATTTTCTCTGGTTCCTCTGTAGTTTTTACTAATATAAATTGATGAGTTTTGTATAGGATTGTAACTTTTAAATCTGGAGAACTGAACTTATTCTACTACTTTAACTGTATCTACTCTGTTCATAGTCACTACTTAAATGTGGACTTAAAGGTTTCATCGGGTCCTAACCATCCCATTAGTTCGGTGTTAGCAAAATCATAATAAATGTCTCGAATAACCCTAGTGTATAATTTTACCAGAGTTTTTAAGTACTTACTGGAAGTAATGGCCACCGTGATGATGTCCTCCTCCTCCACCCCCTCCGCCCCCACCTCCATGGTGTCCGTGATGATGTCCCGATTCGGACGCTTCCGAATCTTCTCCATTGGCCCCGTTTGATAAGAATAGCAGAGCGCACAATGTGGCGACCACAGCCACAATGCAAAACTATTTATAATATATAAAGAGAAGAAATTTGAAAGTTTTAGAATCGAATTTCTACGAATTCTTTTACGTGGGATGATTGAAGAAAGTTATAGAAAGGGAAATGGGATTTTTCTTACGCTTTGAAAAGTGCCGATTCTAGCCATGGCTATTGTGGAACTGGTGCTTTTCTCAGCTCCGCTTCTGCCTTTTATAAATCGAAAATTTTCGTCCCGGGCCCGTCATGCACAGAAAACCCCGAAATCTCCGCCCCCACACACAAACCAGAGCAAAAACCGAAATGTATCGAACCGTGCTCATCCGAGAGAATCGCTGACTTCTATTTCTTCCAAAACCTCTTAAAGGAATGGTATAAGCTAAATATTTTTGGTTTTGATATTAAAGAGTATAATATCTCAAATTGAAACTATCTATATATATATATATATTCAGTGCCAGAATGAAATATTACAGAGAGTTTATTTGAACCTTTAAACCAATCAGATCCTGACTGACTACATATTCTGATTTAGTTCTCTGAATGGATATAAGCCTAACCGGAGAGTCGCAAGCAGGATAAGTAGCCAACCTCTTTTTTTCGTAAATTTCAACTATTTGAAACATTAATTTTTATGTTTTTTTTTAGTATTGACAATTTTATTTTTACACTTACCATTCCTTTAAAAGTTTAAATACGTTTCTCTTTACAAAAAAACCTAAAAACTATTGATAGGAGTTCAGTTGAGGTAGAGATAGGGAATTTAAATGGCCTGTTTGGCGTACGAAAGTGTCATGCAGAGTGAAGCGACGACTGGCAGAAGATCTGGGTCAAGAAATCTCATTTTTTTCATTAAACCTTTTTTACTTTTCTTTCTCCAGAATTTTAATGATTCTCTAAATTGAAAGGTATTTCCGATATGGCTAATTTTTTTGCCCTGGCCCAGAACTCCCCTTTCCTTTTGATTTTAATTCGTACTTGGACAGGAAACTTAAGACTATACGGTCTATATATTTCCAATCATTGTGTCATATAACCTATTGCTGTTTGTTTTGCTTGTTGAAGATTTGCTCTTCTCTTATATGATTAAGTACTTAAAGTCGGCGGGATTAGAAATCTATTTAGACCTAGTTTTGTTTATAGGGCATATATGGGATAAGTATATCATTTTGCCATTTAAGATTAGTTGACTTTGGTTACTACGACGTAACAAAATTATTACTAAGAAATCATAGACGCGTGATATTTCATTCGAACACGTTTTATATTACTCAAGTTTATAGAATAAACTTTTTTAGTGAAACACTCCCTGATACCCTTTTCAGACGAGGCATAATTAACCAAAGTTTAATCAGATTTAACTGAGGTTTATTGAACTAAGAAGGCTATATAAACCTCGATTAAATCTGAATAAACCGGTTAAAAAATAAATTTAAATATATTTCTTTCTACTTCGCCTTGTATGCAGTGCGTATTGTGCCTGGCCCAATAGTCGAGGGTATCTGAGTTTAAGCGTGGTTCAAGGGTGGGCTACAGCAGCGGCCACGAGACACGTAAAGACTTCCTTGTGCATCTACACAATATTTCTTAAGTGGATACCATGCACGTCAATAAATTTCCACCTTCTTTAAATTTCTTCAAAAGAATCAAAGTATATATTCTCTATAGGTGTCTGTCTGTCTGTTAGACAAATCGCGGACCAAATCATTGCTACGTTTTCTTTGAACCTAAACACAAACACGTTGAAAGAGAAAGGTTAAAAAAATTAAACATAATTAGGAAGAGAGTTATAGCGAGAGATAATTTAGTATTAAATTAAACCAAGCGTAAAACTTCTGCTCTAGAGTTTTTTCGAGAGTAATTTCGAATGTAAGGACGATTTGTGGCGCGGAACGTAGCGGAAGTAAACTAAAATGGAGGGGAAGGAGATTGGGGAGATGTAATTCTAGAATTGAGAAAGCCTCGGAGTTAAATTATTGCTCAATTAATATACTTTCTTCGGCAGACAATGGAAGTATTAGTTAAAACGTCAAACTCCCAATTATCGTCAGCAATTCATCTTAACCTGCCCTTAACAACGGTGTCGTTTAAAGACACGGTATCTAGATGGCGATACTATGTTCGATGTCTTTATTTCTCAGAGATCCTTTATGCTACATTTATGGGAGAACATGGTTTTTCTCCTTTTTTGTTGTTGATGCTACAAGTTCCCTGATGGAAACCAGAAAAAAGGGGGGAATACGTGTTAGAAAGAGTCTGAAGAAAAAAAAAAAAAAAAGATTTAAGAAAAATAAGTGTATAACTTTGTAGTTAATCTGTCGTTAAAACCCTCACGTCCCCCTTAAAGTAACTCTTCTCTGAATTGTTTATTATGTAGGAAGTTCACATTGATTTGGCAACGCGTATAAACCTAGACTACACGGTATCTCTGTGAATTGTTAACTTTTACGTGAAAGAAACTGACCTAAACATCTACTGTAAAAATCTGGTGAATTTAACCATAAGTGAGAATCATTCTGAAGTGTTCAGCTCGTAGAAAGGCTTACCTACAGTCTTTTAGTAACGAAATAATATTAAAGAGATAAAAGGTAGCTTAGTTTCGTACTCGCTATCAATTTAAACTGAAATCCTAGTATACAAAGTCTCGGAAAATACTATATATAACATCAAAAAAGCTTTTACTCATTTCCCTGGTAAACTTTGTTACTATCAAGTTGATCCTTTTTTTGGGCGCTCCTTACATGCAAGATATAAATTTTTTTCTTCTTCTTATAAGTTAAGGAATCTTTTCCCTCGTCTTTGGTCTCGCGAGGTTTGGCGCCAAAAAATCCGGAGACAAAAATCGAGCGCTCTAGAAGAAGACGAAGAATAAGAAGAAGAATAAGAAGAAAGGGCGGGAAAAAAACTTGTTGTCTGTCGTAACATAGCGTGTTAAGGAGCGTGGGGTCCTAACGAATCTCTATCTATATATATATACCCGTATAAGAGAAAAAGGCGCGAGCTATCAAGGAAAAGGAGAGAAAGCGATGGCAAAGTAAAATGGATGAGCTCCTAAAGCGACATCCCTCGATCCGGAAGGAGAAATATACTCGCTGGGGTGGAGGAAAGATACAAACGAACCAGGAGGGGAAAGAGACTAAAGGTGATGGAGAGAAAGTGGGGTGTCTATGGGGTGCTGCATTTTGTTTTTAACGGTGTTTAAGTTATTTTCCTTGTTTCGCGTTACCTTATTGTTCCGAACCCCTCGGACGTACGTGCGAGACGTGACGTTTATACGTCCACTTTGGGGAACCAGGGAAAGAGAGCGTGTGTGCATGGGAGGTTGCATGGAACCTATAGAGCCGCTAGTTGCGGTACTCGACTTTTTGCGGAAATTAAAGTAATGATCAAAGGTTATTGACCTTTTTTACATATGGTGTAGTATTAGGGAGAATTCGCTAGAGCCTTTCTGAAACGAACGGGAACGTAAAACGCGTAATTGGTTTGTGGAATTTCAAAAATTCCTTTGGAATTCTCGAGTTCAAGAGGGTTGTAATCGTATGATGAATGGACGCAACGTCGTCCATACTATATCAATGAAATTTTATCTCTGAAATTTATGAAATTATTTTCAAAATGTTCGCGATAGGAATATAATGGCTACATCCAAGGCACAAAACTGTAAATAAATATATATATCACCAAATTTAGAGCCACTAAAGTCCCAAAACAGGCCATCATTGCTGGAAAAAAAGTCTAACGATATTTTAGACCTTATAGACATGGTCTAATTAGAGTATACTCTAATTAGTCCATGTTATAGCAACATAAGCTTATATATCTTCCATAGTAGCCTTTCTGCATTCGATTTAAACGCCTTCAAAGCAACGTTATAATCTCGCTAAATGGGGAGCAGGAATACTTATCGGTCAGGCTCGTTATTAATGGACATTACGGATAATGCTAATACGTCATTGATTTGGGTATGAGCTCGTTCACTGGTTATTCGGGAGTTGTCCTCGCTCTCCCTTATACAGGAAAGGATAGTTGATTGTTGAAAGAAAGAAAAAAAAAAAAAAAGAACTTGATTAAAGCTAACGATATATATGACCAAGGGCAGAGAGCTATTATAGGAAGGGAAAAAAGTTAGAAAGAGGGTGGTGGTTGGAAAAAGGGAGTTTCGAAGTTAACACGCGACTTTGTAGTTAGCGAGATCCATTGTCGTAATTAGTCGGTGATTGGCCCGAGAGGTAAAAGCCTAGCCTACTCTTTTTTATCTTTTACACAATTCACCTCCTTCTCACCATCCCTTCCACGCAACTTTCAATTTCGATTAGGTTCGCATTGGGAAAACTTTTATTCCTTTTATTTATTTTGTTTCTTTTCTTTTCGGACTCGCGAAATTAGTTTTCGAATAGGCCCGACCAGCTCTCGATTTATTTCGGAAAAGGAAGCCGATGCCCGCTGATTCGTTTATTTCTTCCGGATCGTTTTGTTTTTACATTCCTTTTTGTCGTCTCATTGTCGGCCCATTCGTGGTTTAGCCTTTTTCGGGTTTTTTACGGGAAATTTTCATCAGAGAAACGTTTCTTTTTTCAATGGGTAATCTTTGTTGTTCCAAGGCTCGGGTCATGGTGTAATCTCTCTGTGAAATATGAAGTTTGTCGTCAAGATGGAGATGTTTATATATGCGAACGGAGTCATCGCGTACAACGGTCGCCCTGATAAGAATAAAATAGATACGGTTCTATTATATAAGCTAGGAGAAAAGGCATAACGTTCTCGCTGTAGCGACTGGTGAAGAGAGAAGAGTAAAAATTACTCGGGACTGTAGCATTCCTTCATTTGTCACGCTGTCTAGGATAAGGATACCTCCCTTTCTTATCCTCCTCGTCACCTACTTTTCTTCCTTCATTGGGATTAATAACGGTCTCCGAATGCACGCGTCGTCGTCATTGAAATAAAATCATATTTAGACACACGCTTGTTCTAAAACATCCATAAGCCTAATTAAGAACTTGTTTTTAACCATGAAAAATTGTAGTAAGGATGAAAAAATTATAAAATAATTGTTTTAATGTAATTTGCTATGTGGTATACAATTTGATACAGTTTAAATGACTTTCAAGTTATTATTCCCCAACCAAATGCAGAGAGACAGAGAGAGAGGAAGAGATAGTATAGAAAGCGAGAGAGAAAATAATGAAATAACTCATAGTGTGTGTAATTAATTCACTAGGAACTAGAACAGTTCCTAATTTCCTAGGCGACAGTAAAGTACGTCCTTGGAGGTTGACCAGGTCCCTTTAGAGTCATGGACATAAGTTTCTATATAATAATATATAAGTAACTGTCCATGGTGGTCTGGAGTATATAATCAAAAATTATTTTTTTAAAGTATTAAAGCGCTCGCTGTTATTTGAAGTTCTGCGCCAGCACCTTGTAATTTTTAAGCTCTGACCCTATATGCGAGGTTGAGCCTCGTTGGGTATATTAATGCGTGTCTTTATAAGTGCAAAGCGAATCAAATTTTTGTATATTTTAAAGTTTACTTAGTAAATTAGTAACTTTGGTTAGGTTTATCAAGCCGAGTATAAACCAAGTTTTGAGGACATTAGTGCTAGATTAAAACGTACAACATAAGGAGGAGATATACGTATAATTATACCTTTAAGTTTTTAATATATTGTATATTAATTTAACTTCCGCGTAAAATTTACGGTTTTTTGAGTTAAAGAGTAACTTTTAAAAGTTTTATGAAAAGGGGTTATATAATTATACGGTTTGCTCTATATTATTATTATTATCTAAACGGATGAGAAGGGTCAAAGGTTATATAGTTGCCTTTAGCCGAAACGAGGGCGAGTTTTATAATTAATGTTTTATTCATCTCCGCGTAAAGTATATAGTAGTTATAAGTCATTATAAGGTTTTGTTCTTGATAAATATAAACTAGAACGAACCGAGCGCGGATACCGTATGGTCCAGGTCGCGAGGCGAGAGCGTAGCCTACTATCTTTTAATGATAAATTTGTTCTCTCGGTAGACTTGTTGTCCGGGCCTCGATAATATAGCGGCTCTAAAGCCGCTGTGCCGGAATAAATGTCCACCACCACCTCCTCTTCCCTTCCTTATTCCCTTTCTCTATAATTAAGCGAACGAGGATTCTGGCAACCCTATTCCCTTTCACAATCACCCACCTCTCTTTAAAGCTAACTTTATAATGTACCCTAAACTCTGTTAGGATCTTTTTTCATTGATATAGGCTTGTTTAGTTTAAAGGGTATTAAGAGTAAATACCGGATACGTAAATGGGGGCGGAGAGAGAGAGTTTGGGGACTCGCGAGCTTCGGTCACTTCGCCTTTCGCCACCGCGTCCTAACTGAGACAGATGAGGTCCAAGTCCAGTATAAATTTAAGGTTAATGCAACTGTAAAACGAAGCGAATGTGTATACGTATACTAATTCGGAATGGAAATACATTTTCCGTTGATAAGTAGATCCCCTAGTTAAAGCCTACTTACATATACGGATCTAAATGAGAATTATGTATTTTTTTTTAATTCTGGATTATATCGGGAGCCTGGTCTCCGAAATATAATTTCTGCTAAAATATTAAATATTAATAATCCAACCCCCGCTTTTCCCCTTTCTTAGCTCCCGGGCATTTCGGCTTTATAACTAATTAAGAAAGGCTTAAACGTATTTCAGAAACTGCGAGGGCTTTATAAGAATACCAGTATATAAAGTATCTCAACGCGCGTACCGCCCAGCCTTAAGGCTGTTTGTTATATACTAATTCAATTAAAATTTACAAGGTTTCCATTTCGTCAGCACCCCGCAGTGGGCTAGGTCCTTGTAGAAATGTAACGACAAGATTTTTACGCCCCACCGCGAGTGCGTTTGAAACGAGGC
Organism: Odiellus spinosus; assembly: GCA_963920705.1. NCBI lineage: Eukaryota > Metazoa > Arthropoda > Arachnida > Opiliones > Phalangiidae > Odiellus > Odiellus spinosus. The sequence goes on along the minus strand of OY987235.1, from coordinate 12,368,172 downwards.
TAGGAAAATCCCACCTTTTGGCCCCTTTTTGGGTGTATACCGTACCGTAAGAAAAATATCGATTGAGGCGCGCTAGGCCTATAATATTACGACTCTGGGTAAGTTTTATATCAAAAATGGAATCGTAAAAGTCCGGGTTCGTATCAGATAGAATCTTGTTACCCTTATAATAGCCTATGTTGGTCTAGGAAAGGAAGAGGGCACCTTTTTTACGGGCGGAACTTTAAGCCTTTACGTGTGACGAAATCGTTGAGGCTGTGGATCCGTAATCTACGACCCCGTTACCTTCATTCCCCGTTTTGGGTGATATAAAAGAAGAGAGGGTAGTGTTCAGCAAGGAGCTATAAGGTCGTATAGCGAAACTTTATCGGTCTCAACTCGGTGCAGTGGATTGCGCGGAGTTAGGTTCGCCTTTCGTCTTGGCCGTGATTTAACGCTTTGACCTATGTAGGAAATCGTTAGGGTCTATCGTCGACGCGAGTTTGTCCTAACCTTTTCTCTCTTTCTCTCTCTCTCTCGCTCTTTCTAGAAAACTCCATAGGCCACGAGGCGAGAATGAGGAGGCCGCGCGGGCGCCAAGAGGAAGAGAGTGCTAGGGAGTTGAAGGGTCAAAAGGGACGGCCAGGGTTTCTAGGCTGATGCCTACGTTCGAGAGAGAAGGGCAGTCGGAGAGGAGAGTATATAAGGCGTAGGGGGAGCTCGTCCGCTCGCTTCGGTGATGAATTTATCACCCAAATGTAATTAGCAATTAGCCTTATTGGGCGGCCCGTTGCTACAGCGCGCGATCGCCCAGGGCGATACCAGGAGGGAGGGGGAGGGAGATCCCTAGCTATCCAGCTCTGTTCTATAGATAGCGGCTCTCTAGTGAACGGGAGGGATGCGGATATAGCGTAGAAAGGGATAGTCTGTATGTGTTGGCCAACGATTTCCGTCGTCGATAAGACGAGCGGGCTGGAGCTCCAGATTCGCGACTAAATAGGCCTTATGAGGTTCCGCTCTCTATATAATAAGCCATTTTAGTTTCTATATCCCTATTTGTCGCGTCTGGCCAACGAACCTTCATCCGCGTCCACGCCCGTACCATCTGTCGCCTCTCTCATCTCGTACTCATCCTAGCTCTCTCTATATATACATCTCTCTCTCTCTTCGTCATCTCATCCTAAAGGTGAAGTTTTAGGATATATTCGTCCGAAGATTTCCTCACGTGTCCTCCTGTCCCGCGGTATAAATTTCTCTTTACCTTATATACAATCCCTCCTCTCACTCTCTCATCTCTTCTCCGATTGTCGTAAAACGTACATCGAATGCGAATTACGCTCCACTCTCGGCTAGCTTCCCTGATGTGTCCTTCATCTTTCCCCGACCTTCACGTCCACAAACCATAGGGTTCTCTCTGGTCCTTCTCTTTCTCGTATAACAGAAGGGGGTGGACTGGACGGGACCAGATTTGGTAAATTCAACCGCGGTCGTTTTGTATAATCGCTTTTGTTACGCGAAAGGGTAAACAGAACGCTTCTGACTCTCTCTCTGTCTCACTCTCTCTCGCCGCGTCTATACATCGTTTATTGTTCAAAGTTTAGAGAGATTTAGGCTTATGGAATTAAGGATATAGGATACTGAATATCGTTGGTATATAGCTCGGTATATAGCTCGGTATATAGTCTCGGTTTAGTTGGCGAACCAGCCACATTCCGTCAAACCGGATGTTTTGATTTAACGCCCATTTCCTAAACCGCGAGATTAAGGACAATGCATATCTACGTGTTATATATATATATATACAGGTCTATTATGTTAACCATACATTCTTGGTTAATTTTGGTTGGTATTATAATTTAATAGATTTAGGAGATAAATAATTGTTTCTGCATAAACTTTAAGACTGTTTTTTCTCATTAAAATACTAAATCAATTGATTCATACAATACTTTATTTAAACGTTAGTTTAAAGCCTTGATTTTAACTCTATCTCAGCATGGTTTATTTTTGATAACAAATGTCTCGTTTTTCTTTGCAGTCGTTAATATGTAGGCGAGGCGTGCAGCAACTCGTGATAGTAATGAAGGTTTCGGGAACAAATGAAAGCAATTCCTAAAATAGCGTCGCCTTTATCGCAAACGTTAAAAGAGAGAAAATGACGACGCCGGATGAAGGAATGAAGGGAAAATAAATCGATTCACCACTCTTCCCGTTTTTGGCCTGAAAGGTAAGCTCTTTTTTACCGTTTTTTTTTTTTTTTTGTTCATTTCTTTCCGAGTGCTTACTTCGAGAAAGATGTCTCATTCACGCCCACATACCACCGCGATTTATTCCGAAAAAATAACGAAACTAGGGAATGAAATTGTGGGTTTGAGAAATCGACTCTCTTTAGCAACAGAGACGAAAATAACATCAAACGAGATAAGAATTAAGCGACCCTAGACTTTTTTGGGTGTATAATTTCTTAATTGATAAAAAAATTATAATTATTAATGACTTTAGTTTAAAACTACAGGGAAAATTAGAAATAGCTACATAAAATATGTTAGTTAACTCACACGAAATATTTTTTATTCTCGCGCAAAATATTTAAATTAATTCATATATTAGTCTCGTGCTTTTAATTATTTCGTTTAACTTAAACGTAACTAACATGCAGTAATATGTACTTTAAATGAATTGAAACCTCTTAGGAAAAAAACGTAGTCGTTAAAGGATGTCACCTAACAACAAGTTATTTTTTATCGATTACATTTCGTTTAAATAAGATTAATCCAACAGTAAAACATTTTACGAACAAATATTAAACTAGAAATAAATTTAAAACTTGCCATCAAAATAGGCTGAGCTGGATTTATGGAGATATCCTGAAATTCCTGTATAAAGACTACCTATCGACCAATGACACTGATCATAGAGATCCTGCATTCCTCATATTCTTCCTTTAACAGCTATTCTCCCTTTAACAGCTGCATTTTCCCTTTAACAGCTAGTCTATAATATATTTAACACGATCGTAATAATATTCAACACACTCTCGCGTCGTGTCATACAATATACATACTGATTTTATTTGTAGAAGTACTAGAATTGATAGAAAAATCGATTCTCCTGTTACGGAGCCATTTGAACTATATATACTATGAAATCTCTAACTGTATCATAATGTATGTCTTTAATGGGTATTTCATTTAGTTTAGTATATCTCGTTGTTGTATTTTGAGGTCACTTGACATTTCGCTTTTCCTCTGTGTTAATATTCTTAACAAAATAAGTCCCAGACTAGAATTCATCTCAGTCTGTAAATTTCCACGGAGTTTCGAACCGCAACGTCCTATTTATCTTTAAACCCTTCTATACTATAATTAAGAGGCGGCTGGACATCAGTTTGCCCTCGTTTGTTTACTGAACCCATTCAGTGAGACCGAGATGACAATGACGATAATCATAGCTGACGCGTTCTCCGTATACCCCTCCCACTGTTTACCCCTTTTAATATATGAACAAACCTCCCTTTGTTTAGATTGGGTCTAGTATAGCTTTAGGAAGAAAGAATTGGAAGGGTTAGCTTCGTTTACGCCCGGCTAGTTTTTCCCGAGACATTTTTCTTCTTGAGTTATAAGAAAGGGTAAAGGAAACGAAGTTGGCGCCATCACAACGTCGACGAAGAAGAATCGCTGATCGTACTTGATTCAATCGTCGTAAAACGTTTATACTACTTGGAGTATACAATGTCACTACAATATAAGATTTGGTCTTTCAGAACCTATCATTATACGATACGCGTATATAACCCCTTTCTCCATAATTGGCTTAATGCTGTTTTCTTCGTTGTAGGATAGAAATAGATATATATTGACCTTGTTTTACTGGGGAAAGAAAGTGGGAAGGAAATCTTAGACCTTTTTCTGTTCGATTCGATCGACGTTAATAATGAATAATAGCTTTTTTGTTTTCCAAGAATGCTATTCTTTATTTTATTTTTTTACCTACGACTTCGTTTCGTCGTAAATTCGCAGTTGATTTAAAACTAGGTTACTTTTAAATCACTGGACAACGCTAGTAAAACAACCCTATATTGGAGGCAATAGTTTCCAACTAATTTTGTATTCCTTCAAGAATTGGAACAATTCTATTCCAAAGTCGATTTCGAGTTTTTCATGTAGCGTATACTGACCCGTGTTTTAAAGTTCTGGTGTGTTTTTAAAAACAAGTGGAAGGTGTGCCCCAATCAAAAACATGTAAATATAAGATCCCCCTTTAAAAAAACGAAAGAAAAACGCCTTTAGCTTTTATATTGCGAGTTCAATCCCGCGGGTATAAGAAGATACTGCGAGAGAAGGAGTATCTTAGTATAATACGTATAATATAGGCGTGCCCCAACTCTCTGTCTATATAGAGTTGGTTTCAGGATATTTTTTTTTTAAATATAAGAGTGTTAGGAGAAAGTGAGGGAAGTTTCCAAAATTGCATACTGGTCGTTTTTCTAATTTCCTTTACATGCTGGAGGGAAATGCTTATATTACCGTGAAATACTGAGCGGGATTTTTTTTTGTTCAGGGAGAGAAGTAGGTGGGGGAGGGAAGACCTCCAGTGTTCTTAATAAGGATCAAATACAGAAAGTCTATAGGCTTTTACAGATTTTCTATTCTTTTCTCCTCTCCTGTCCTCCTTCTTCCGTGCAGGGTTGGAGTTGCGAAATGAAACTAAGGGTGGCATGGCTTTCATATATTTATACATATATACTCTCTGACACTTTTAGAAGGGGCTAAAATAAAGTACGAACGCGTTAAAATATCCCTCCGCGGTCGCCGTACTAGTTTGTTCGATGTACTCCTTCCAATCGTGTAAGAATACATATTATATTTCAAATTTATTTGGTAGCGTGTACCAAGCTATACGCTAAACATAATCTCTATTTTTATATACGTATTTATATAATACGATTCTAACTTTGTACTTGCTACCAAATAAAGATGAAATTGACTGTTAGAAGTCGAGGGGAATAAGAACGCTAGTAATTACGACGCTTCCCTAAACTTCACCCCCCTCTGAACCTCTGATCCCTCATTTTTTTTTTTTTTTTTCCTTTTTTACTCTCTCTCTCTCTCTCTCTCTCTCTCTGCCCTCTCTTTCTTTCCCTCAATCGAAAATGGGTTTCTAATTGACGAACGGGCGATTATGCAGCTTTTGCTCGACTTCATATTTGCAGACGTCAGCGCCTCTTTTGTGTATTTGCAACGAATTGTGGGTTCGCTTCAATGAAGATCATATAGCTAGAGAGAGAGAGAGAAGGGATAAGAATGAAAAAAGGTTTAAGCGAAAAAAAGAGGTGTATAAAAGGGGAAAAAATCAACCGTACGTGAAAATACCGAGTAATAGGATCGAGGGAAAGTTTCGTCTGACTGTTCGAAATTTGGCCTATTAGGCGTAAATTAAATAGTATAAAAATGCAATCCTTTATTGGAGATTGAATTTAAAGGGAGTTGTGGGTTAAAATGTTAAACATGTATAATTTAAAGTATAATCTTTTTTATGAAAAAGTAAATTAATTGGCTTGTAATTAGTGGTTGATTTAGAGCCGCCTTATTAAAATATTTTAATCTCCAAAACATAAGACCTCTGTCTTGAATGACCCAATCTTTATTGGGTTTCCATTTCCTACAAAATGTATCCCTTTTATACCAGGAAGGAACAATGGTTCGCAATCCCAGCACTTTTATTCCCTAGATATTAAAAATTGGATATTCATCCTCCTTTTAACAAATTTCCCTTGAAAATAATTTCTAGTTTCATCCTGTAAGACAGCTTTGCCCTGTACACACTTGCTCGCACCTTGAAACACTTCTACAGGGGCCATAGAAAATACATTGTATAGTTTCATCCTGTAAAGTAGCTTTACCTCATACAAAGTTTTTCAACCTTTAAAACATTTTTACAGGAGCCATAGGAAATAAGTGGGATAGTTTCATCCTATAAGACAACTCTTTCCAGGATTTATGTATTCTATATCCTGTTTTAAACTTTTAATCACAATTAAATTTAACAACCGCCCATTTGAGCGGAACATTTTAGTTTCATTATATAGTTTTAATCTCCTTCTCGAACAGCAATTTTCAATTTACGGGGCGAATCGCTCGCTTTATCGCGAATTCCCTGCTATTTGTTTGGTTGGTCTACGGACAAACCGCGTTACGTTTTGAGATAAAATAGACGAAGTGGCTTAAAGCCCCCCCTAGCTTCGAACGCTTCTAATTTGTATTGTAAGGGTTTTAATGGAAAAGGGGGGTGGGAGTGTACCCGATCAGACTAGAGAGTTTTTGTTCCAATTATTCGTTATTTCGCTACGCGTTTAAGTTGATATAGTCGAGCCTTCCACAATCGTAAATAAGCGTATTCGTATCAGGCGTATTTAAAAGCGTGGTAGATAAGCGTGTAGGGGGCTAAAAGGAGAAGTTTTGGTCCCGCCAACTATAAATGCAATCCGATTAGCGATGGAAGTTCCAAATTCATTTTCATCCGCGGGTCCCGAGTTTTCCTCTTCTCTCTCTTTCTCTCTCTCTCTCAATCGTCTTCGCCTGTTTTGGCAGTCAGTACTCGGCAGGGTTTTATTCGCTCGTTCCAGCCCCCTTTTTCCTTCGATGGCGACGCTATATATATTAAAGGGATTGCTGAAGGGACGTGAAAGAGAAGATGTAATGGAAAACTAGCTTAGTTTAAAAAAGAAAATATATATTAATATAATTTAAGCAAGATTGCTGATTTTGTTTGTTTTTTTGAAATCAGATTTGTTTTTAGATTTTATGCTAATTAAGGCACTATTGATTCAAGCCAATTTTATATTATAAGCCCTATGGTGGCAGACATATCACTTTGAAAATAATTTTACTGGGAATGGTGACATTATTAATGGAACAATATAAAGGGAATTAATACTAACTTAGTGCGGAATAGCAAATAAAAGATTTAGATATTTTGAGGCACATATTCAAATCAAATGATTTTGATTGAAATTTTCATATCTCTTTTCTTTAGTTTGATCATTATCTAAGTACGAAAACACACCAGCATAAAATTTACGATTAATTGGAGAGTGTGGCTTAGCACAATTTGGCAATTTTAAGAGACTGTTTAGAACCTAAACATTTTAGTTCAGTATTATTCGGGTTTCATTAAACATTAAAATCCCTTTAAAATCGCTTTATTTTGCTCTTCTCCTTCCCTTTAAGTAGAAAAAGAGACTTTAGTGGTAGTAGATACATAATACGGAGCGCTCTCGATTTTTAGGGGGTCCTTTTTGTCCGGGTGTGCCCCTCCCCCATATAGCTCGAAACGCTGGTACGCGTATACCACTATCTCGGCATCTTGAATCGGTTCGGTCCACCGAAGAATTCGATTACCGACCGACCGAAAAATGACGATCGTGACGCAATCATTGGCGGACGGAAAAACGAAAGGGGGAGATCAGCCTATAGGATAGAGGTGGGGAATGGGGGAGCAAAAAACTCTCTTCGGAAATATGGAGACAAGAGCATGAACATATATACTCTATAAGTTCACGAATGTTTTTACGTATAAATCTATACAGCTTTTCAATTTTTTATCCGTGTTGTTGAACGTCGCTGAGATTGTAGACCTAGAAGAGAAGGATTCGTTGTGTATAGAGTATTTAAAATCAAAATAGTGTAGCTTGTTTAAGAAAAGTGTTTAAAAATATACAATATCCTTAATTTCCCAGCTTTCTCAATATAAAAAGAGATCAAATGAAATTATATCGATTACTTATCGTTTAATTACGCCTTATTCACAAGTAAATAACTTACTCGGAAAGTAGGCTTAACAAGGATACATGGGGAGTTTGATATCGTACATATAACAACACTTATTTTAACAATTTAAGGAATCAATATCAAACCATTTTTTGTCAGAGAAAAAAAAAAACTTTTTTTTTGTGACGAGGTATCAAAGTTCACACTTATACCTGTTAAGCCTTCTTTCCGGGTAAGTTTAAACTTAGTTTAAATGATATGGAATCACACTTTTGATCCTAGTGGGGAACGGGCATACACGAGCACGGGTGTACAAGCCATATTTGAACTATCGCAAATGAACTCCCTGTCAAACTAGCATAGACTTAGGCGAACTCTCTTGAACTCAAGCAGTAAACTCATAGCAATTTCCTGTCAATCCAGGATACAATTAGGCCTGCAAAAAGAAAAGACCAGGCCAGATTTCAAACACAAAAAATCTGCCCCTCGCCGATATAGAGCAGCTTTTTGGGGCATTTACGAATCCTTTTGGGTAATAATTGGTCTAAGCTTAGATGAGGTCGTATGAGAAAGTCGAGTTTTTTCTCTCGAGTCCCCGAGTATTTTGTTTCCTCTTCGAATAGCAAATAGAAAGTAAATTAAGTTTTTCGAGAGTCTCTTATTTTTTATTTTTTTACTTTTTTTGGTTTGTTTCCCTCGTGCAAGCACGCGCGCTTATCAAAAACTGAAGATTTTCCAAAGAATCGGATAAACAGATATAAACGCTCGTACAATTCTGGAAATGGGGTAATGCTTTTATATATGGTCTTATATTTTACGTCGATTTGTTAAAATATTAGGCCTAAAAAGTTCCCAAATTAAGTTTAAAAAGATCGTAGCGAAACGAGATATAGATTTTCAAACTTAAATTGGAAGCAACTACAAATCCATGACTTCCACTTATCTCTATATTTCTTTTAGTTACACAAAAAGGGATTTAAGGGAGCGTATAGCTTTACTCGTGTTACAAAAACAAAGTGAAAATTGTCTATATGTAAGTTATATAGGCCTAACGCGATTGATAAAACATAATCGCATCTCATTTTCTCCCGCCCCGTTACACAGATTTAAAATATTTCATTTTTTGATTTTTTTATATATATATAAAGCAACCTCCTTGAAAGGAGCTTAGTAGATAATTGAAACGAGTTAAGTCTCACCATTCCCGCTCTCTCCCCCGCGTTATGGAGATATTTATTGCCCTCCGGGCTACGTGAAATAAAGACCTAAACACGTAACCATGGTATACTGCCACGGCTTAACTCTTTTTAAATCCTTTTAGCTTGGCATTAAAAAAAGCGTGACTTTGGGAAAGGTCGGAGTATATATACATAGTAGATTGCGCGCATCCTCATCTCTCTGTCCTCCTCCCTGTCCACTAAACAATAACGAATTGATTTCCAAGGCTGCGCTATGGAAGGTTGCTTAAACACAAACCTATACCTGTTTTCTATCCTTTTCCGTTCGTTGCTTCGTTCGGAATTGTTTATAGATAACAGCTAGGGACTTTAGGATGGGATACGGATCCTCTATCTCTTTTCCAGGGCTATTTTTTCAGGGATTTTAAGAGAGAGAGAGAGAAAAAGAGGGTAAAACTAGGAACCCTTCTCGCTCGCGTATAGATAAATATATAGTTGTTTGCCTTCCAATATACCGCGACGCAATTTTTTTTGTCAGGGGCCTAACGGGTCTCTTCTCTTTTTGCTATAAGGAGTCGGAGGATTGTGGGTATGGGATTAAAAAGTTAATCCTCGGGCTGCTGGGCTAAAAGAGCTATATAGGGAAGAAGAATGATGTTCGGAGGCTGGCGTGCGGAAGAGGCCAGAAAAAGCGAGAGAGAGTCGAATTCTATTAGAAGAAAGCCTCTTTTCTCTCCTCCCTCCTGATTCTCCCTCTTTTCTATTTCGGATTTTGGCCGCCAGGGGATCGCTCCATTGCTCCCGAAGACTCAATTACGAGATTTTCCGCCGTTCCCGTTAAGACACGGGGCGCGGCTATAACGGGGCACCCATACAAACCCCTCCGTAGGTTTTTTTTTCAACATCAGTTAGAATTAATAGAGAAAGCTACGGCGTATTACTACGTAGTGTTAAACCTCGTAGTTGATAAAAGTAGTTTTTCCAAACTAATGACGAATTTAATCGTACCTTTGTACGCGCTGACCACTTGAATAAAGTGGACGATTCAATCGAACGTTTTTTCTTCGCCCTGTATTTTCATTTATATCTACTTTGGTCAATATTAGCGGAATTGCGCGGACACGTCTGATGGTTTCACCTCCTCATCTTCCTTGGTATACGTATAAGTCTGTTAAGTTTTCCGCAACATCCCTATCTCTTCTTGGGCTGGCTAAAGCCGTACGAAGCGGGGGCATGATGTCTTTAGTTCAATATCGGGATTTCCCGCGCCAAAACCCCCGACGGTGGTCAGGAAATGAAATACACCGGTATACAGAGATAGGATTTCTCCTAATAGCGGATAACGTCATTGTTTCTTCATTTGAGCCTAGATTTGAGGGGATAGATACGACGCGCCCTGATTTTTAGGTCACTGGCGCGTACACGCGCTATAGTTCGCCACGGACTATACGAAGGGAATAAACTTTAATTTTCAATCGATTCTTTAATTTGACTTTTACAAATAGGCTTAATTCATTAATTGAAAAAAACAATTACGGATTGTATTTAAGAAGAATTTATCTAAACAAATTTCGTGTTGACTACCAGTTAGACACAAATGCACCAATCCGCGAAAAAGATGTTGGGTGGGATTTGTTATAAATCCTTTTAGAACTATCTGAAACAGATATTGTAGCCTCCATGAACAACAGATATTGTAATCTCCTTGAACAATAGATATTATTGTTCGTGAAATATTTCCCGCGAATGACGCTTAGTGACTTAAAACAAACTTAGATTTTTTTCGGTCAGATGGAAACCAGTCTTAAATCATATGAAAATCTTTGAAGTATTGAACTAAAACCATAATAGTACGGTCTGGTCTATAGCAAGTGCCTATATAGGGATAAATAAAAACCTCATGGAAGAATGCGATGATGACGAAGACACAATCGAGCTAGGCGCTGGGAGAAAAACGTAAATACATCACGAGAGGAAGGAAACCAGACCATGCGCCGTAATACACTAATATCCGCTTTATAGGGGAAAGTACATGTACAACACCAGCATCCTAACCCCCTATTCGATCCCGTCGAACCTCGCGAGCTCCTCGCTGAGAAGCTTAATTGTTGAAAAGGATTTTAGGAGGGCGTAGGGGTTGAGCGTTTGATAGCTCTGCGGAAAAAGCGAAAGCGGTTCACCAGTTTCTTCTCTCTCGCTCTCTACCTCTCTCTCTCCCCTCTCTCTCCCCTCTCTCTTTATCGCGGAAACAACACACGCTGCCTCCCGCAATTTAGAGAACTAAAAAGGTTTTGATGAAGAGAAGAGCCACTAGCTAGAACCACGCGAAAGGGGGGAAAAGGTCAAAGGAGCCAAAATTACTTTAAGGGAGCCTTGGGTATAATTAAACCTGAAAACTTTTCTCTTCCAAAAACCCAAAAGTGGCTATCCCCTCCCCCCATATGCCCCACGCACGATTTTTCATCTGAAAAACTTAACTCTATATAAGTCTAGAACTTTTAGATCTAATAGGGAAAATTCACTTGCCTCTCGTCCCATAATATAAGTAGTCCTCTGGACCTAAAATTCATCCATAGCTCGTTAAATAACGACCATCAAAAATAAATTCACCAAAGATTGCCGATCATAAAGGCACGTACCTACGTCGTTATATTTTTAACCTTGGAAAGAACGTATTTTTATATATAAAAACGGGCTTTACGATGGTAACTTCGATCCCTTATAAACGCTGTAAGTGAATATAAGAACTATGAGTAATTTTTTCCTCCTAAGCCTTGTCACTATGTCGTTTTTCGGTATTGATTTTAACGCGAAAGATTTTAGAGTTCATTTCAAATCCAGTCTACAACAAGAGGAGTTACTTTTCAATAGGGTCGTGTATTTAGACCGGTATAGGTTATATATTGAAATCAGGCTCGTCTCGTCTACCAATCGTTCCGTTGGGTGTAACTGACGGTTTTTATCCCCCATGGTCCCCTCTATGTAACTCTAGAGGATAAAAAGTATCGCCTCTGGCCACTTCCGAGTCCCTGTATGGCTCTTTTACTCGGATAGATCGAGGAGAGCGAGTCGAGTTGAGTCGTTTCTCGGCCAAATTATTATTTTTTTTTCCTATCTCTTCATCTTCCTCCTCTTCCTCTTCTTCAACTTCCTCGCTCGGCCCGATCGCGTAGAGGTGCGCGGGGAGAATAGAGAGGGAACCGTTAAATCTCTCTTCACTTTGGACAATCAGGCAAATGCAATTGGCCTTGTCTATTTTCAGCGATTGGTGCTTCTCGCGGTACTATAGAACTATGTACAGGGTGTTTTAAGACTTGTTTTAATAGGGTAATTGAAGATCAACCAGGATTATCGGCATTGTCTTTCTTCTCGATGTAAAGAAGAACCCAAAAGTTCCATAGGAATTGAGAGGCAATGTAATGTTAAAAATAACGTTACGTTTGACCAACATTTCTTATAAGTTAGGTAAATAGAATAGTAAACACGCCTTATATTTTCACAAAAATTGGCTTTAAAAACTACTACTTTGGTCAGAACTAGTGATGGAATGTTGGTTCCATAATGTTAAAGATAGGCAGGATCGTTGATTTCATTCCTGGAGCAGATCCCCTAGATTTTGGTTTTATTTTACGAAGACTGGTCATAAGATATTTCTGGCTGCGAAAGCCCCTCTCTTGGCGTTCCAAAGAATTGCGCACCGATGAATCCTTCAAGCGGACTTCAAGCCGCGCATGAAATTATTTGAGACGTCATATTTTTCAATTTTAATAGATATTTTGGTGAAACGCAACATTTATATTAAATTAGCTTTCCCAAATAACAATGGAACGTTTGGGTTTTTCTTTACTATTGAATTTTTAAAAACCGCACGATTCATTTAAAATTTAACACGCGTGGGTTTAGATGATGAAAGAGATTAAGTGTAATCTCTTATTTAACTAGATGTTTGAAAATTACGAAACGGTATTATCTTGGGTGTTTGGATGCCAAATTACACGATTAATAAAATAGTAGCTGTACTACGTTCAAAGGATTAATTATAGTTTGGATCGTTCCTATAGTCAGAAGCCGATGAAACCCTCCTTTGAAGTCTACTATATACTCTAATGTATGTGTAAAATTCTCAATTTTACGTGATCGGAGGGGTCCTACTTCATACCCCCTGTCTACGGAAAATTGGAAATTCTCTCTCTCCACAAACGATGACGTTTTTTTGACGAACTCCAAGGCTGCTAGAGATATTCGCTGGACGAACTCCCGCTCCAAAAATATCTACCGTTAGGAGGCGTACGAATCGCGCTTTTTGAAACTAATCCATACAGAGAGGGGTAGACAAGACCCGGGAGTATTAGACTTCAAAGGAGGGTTTCATCGGCTTCTGCTATAGTTTATTATAGATTAGATTTTCTCATTACGTAATCTTTTGTGGATTATACTCGCGATTATACTGTCTGATTTTAATCAGAGTCACAAGTTTTAATAATAACGAAATTGATAAAGAAAATATGCTATATGAAAATACCTCAAATGAAATTATTTAAAAACATTTTGTTAGTTTAAAATCCCTGTAAATGTCTCGTTGGTTGCACGTTACACCCTGTATCAGTGACAATATATTAAGGATGCCTATAGGAAAAATTGTAGTGTGGGGAAAAAAGAACAGGTTTATAATACGGGGAGTAAATGGAGTTAGACGCTTATAGGGTGCATGGTGTTGTGAGTCACCGCGGGTGGGACTATATACTGGAGAATTGAGTTATATATTCAGCACTAGAAAACCAGAGTCTCTCTTTTATCCATATGATTTGGACATTTGATTTCATAAGACATAGATATGGTCCCTAGCTTTTTACGTACTGAAAACTGATTCCTAATTCTGTCTCTCTCTCTCTCTAGCTCTATTTGTAGGACTATGCAGTTAGGGCCTTTGCAGGAGTTGATGAAGTCCCTCATGTTCTTCGTTAATGCGTCCAATGTAGCGCGATTGTCCTTTTTAATCCATTTCGGGTCTAGGCGAACTACTCTTGGCAGCGCTATACCTATAATCCTCTGGTAATCCGCGTAGCGAGTTTTCTCTCTCTCTCTCTCTCTCTCTCTTTCATTCTCTCCGTCACCTTCCCCTTCCATTCTCTCTTATTTTCTCTTAGTGTATTATAATACCGTAACTCTATATTACGTTTTATCATCAAGGGGCTCTATATCCTGATGAAGTTACTGTTTCTACCTCTACTACCGTCCCCGGGAAATCTCGAAGGGGTTATATTATATACCTAAAAGTATTTATCCTATATAGTTCTAAAACCTCAAAGTATCCGTTTCCGTCATTATATAACGTTTTGGTAGGGTTTGTGTATAAGATAGACGCTGAAATAGCGTTTTCACCCTTTTCCCAGTAGACCCGGCTTTGTTTAAATTTCAATAGCCCTTGGCTTTTCAAAAGACTTCGCTTATGTTGCACGCTGGCTTAATCCTGTTTTAATTAAAAACAGAGTCTTGTTTTATACTCGTCAGAAACTTAAGACTCGGATGATGATATCATCTTTTCGTGTAAAGGAACTCTTTCATGTAACGCTGAAAGCTACGTATACTCTTTCTAACAAGATGTTCAAGTCCATAAGGAAGTCACTGTCATATACCGATTGGAGATTTTGGAATTATGATTTTTTCGTAATTTTTTTGTGAGACTAGACCCTTTTTTGAGAATTATAGAGTTAGGGGGATGGCACCTTTGACAGTCATACAAAAAATTATACTAGTGTCAAGTGAGGATTGCAAAATGGTTAACGTTAGGGTGGATTAATACGCAGTTATTGTATATATCAGATATTGAAAAAAAAAAAAATAATAATAATTGCCTAGAAACAAATTTTAAATTACCTACCCCTTTAAAGTTGGCTCGAACCTTCGTACTTTGAAGCCCGACTGCTAGAACACTTCTACAGGCGTATATGGGTATATAGTTGAACCAGTTATAGATTGAGAAATCGAGAGAGTACCGTGGATATTTGAAGGTAGCTTTACGAAAATCGCGCCATTTTAAGTCTATTTAATGATTGGCTTGACACCAAAGGCCTGGAAATTTCGGTAAAAACATTTTATATATACAAAACACGATTTATTTAGGACAAGGTATAATAATAGACTAATCAGTATAGGAGATACTTGGAAAGAGTCTGACAAACCTCAGAAAACAAGGGAAAATAAGGGACAGGTTACAAAATAAGCTAATCATAACCCATTTATTAAATTCCGATGATAGTACATTATGACCTTTGAAACATTGGACCCTCTTAACTGAAAATAAAGCAAACATTCATTGCATGATAGTTTAAAACTGTCATTTCTTGCATTAATGAATAATTTAAGATAAAAACAATCTCTCTACGCCATATTTTGAAATCCAACTAAAAGAACACTTCCACAGAAGCTAAATCGACCCAAAATCTGCCACCTATACCCCTTTTTTTCAGTAACAAAACGCTGTAAAAATTGAGGGAAAAATAGGTTTAATATTCCAAACGCGTCCGTAGTTCGTATCTAATATACATAAAACAAAAATTACGTATACAGAACGTTTTACCTTTCGTAAAACCTTTCCGCTCCTTACCCTAAATAAGCTTGAAACCATTTTCTTTTTACGAGTTGTTATCCATCTCCTCCCCTCCTCTAAAAACTTTTTATATTATCCAGGAACGTTTTTAGAAATGGCTATAGCTACCAACCAAATAGATCGTAAAAACGACATAGGCCTAAAAATTATATAGTAGGGATTTCTCTATCGGAGCTAGACGTTTTTCGATTTAGAGGAGCGAAACGAGAGAAATAAAAGTTACGTTCACACTACAGACTTTGAAACTGTTTTCAAAACCATTTTTATGTTCAAAAATCAACTTTTCGAGCTATTAAATACATCTCCGCAGATGACCCTACAATTTTACAATTTGATCTTTCCAAAACGTTTCAACGCTTTTTCAAAGTCATAGTGTGAACGTCGCTGTTGAGATAGAGAAGCTGATGAGGTAAGAACTCACAGTACGTTTGTAAACTTAAGTTTCCACGAAAAGTTAACAAAGAGTACGATGTTATCTTTGAGACATAAGAAAGGATATAAGGAGTAGTTATACATTGGCTGTACTGTAACTTATGCTTGGTATTCAAGGGATAGTGCCACGATTTGGCTAAAGTTTTAATTTTAGACTAAAATACAATATAGTGGGAGGCTTTAAATGGAATAGAAAAAATAGTTGTTCCTCTCAAAATATTCGCTTTCCTAAAAATCCTACGTTTAGATCTTAAAACATTTAGGACAATACTATGACGGGACGAGCTTGTGTGAAAAAAGCAAATTTTAATCATCACTTTAGGCTTATTAACCTTACATTTTCTAGAATTACACTCTATAGAATATAGTAAAATGGTGACATATGTTTCTACTCGTTCGTAGTTCAACTTCTCTCCCCCTTCCGGCAACTGTGATGTGAATTAATTTTTGTAGTAAAATCTTTCTGCCTGTTATTTTTGGTTATTATTATTATTATTATTATTTTTCCTCTGAAATTCTTAGCCGTATAACTTGTAACATCTCCTGTGCCAAAACAAACTGAATAAGACCTTATGAGGTCGAAATCCTCCTCGCGCAGGAAAACATGTAAAGATAACAATATATTATCTTGATACTTGGAATTGTTCCCTTAAGGGGTTGATCACTACACGTAATCGGTTTACAAGCCTGTAGTAAAATGATTACGTGACTGAGTATGTATTTAGCATTACTAAAGGCTGTAATCAGTTGTCTAGTAACGTAGTCGGTGTACAGAATTTACGAAAGTGGTTAACCACTCGTGTTCCCTACACGATAAAATAAAAGCGTAACGTGCTCTAAATCATACGGAACTATCACTTTAAGTAGGGTTTAGTGACGGGAAGAGTAGGGTCTTGGATAAAGAAAGGAAAAGAAAGGTTGGCGAGAGAAAATGACCGGTGATAATGAAAGAACAACACAGTTCGGGCCAAACTCAATGAGATATTCTTTCCGTGTTATTGTTGTATTTTCGCTCGGGATATAGCTCCAAAAAGTGGAAATGTCTAGCGATATTTTTTTGCCTCTAGGTTTCTTTTTTATTCTTATCCTGCAGACGTTAATAGCGTACGACTCGGGCTTTCTTCCGAGTTAAAGGGATAGTACCACGTGGTTTTTGGCATTTTTTTAAAGTGTAAGAGACGCTTAACGACCCCACAAAATCCGTGCTTGATTCGACAAAAGTCATCTTTAAAATTTTCGAATTTTACTATTTTGAATCGGTTTTAATAATATTTTCGATAATATTACTCAAATCTGTGACAGCCTCACTTTAAAACTGAAATGTTCTTTTCCGCTATTCAGCGCTTGTTTTGAAAACGAAAGCTTCAGTTTTGACTGAGAAGCACGTGACGTCATAGTACTGACTGAAATTTCTAGGGAAAGTAGACAATATTTTGGTGAACAACCATATTTTCTTGGTTCCCTACACAATCAAATTTTTTATCGTGGTTATCTGGTACTATGACTTTATAGAGGAAAACCCTGTCAACGCCGTCGACCTTATTCAACCTTCTCCTTCTTCCTATTTTATCCCTAAGAAAAATCCCCCTCTACCTTCTAACACTGAGCATATATATGAGGAGTAGAAGGTTCTAGTTTAAACAGTATTCAAATTAATGTTTTTCTAAAACGAATCGGCTGCACCAACTTCTAAATAATCTCACTAATTTATTCGTAACCAAATATATTTTCAAGTACTCGCTCTATTTTTATTTTTATTGAAACCTAAATATTTTAAGAATGATCCTATATAAATCTTGTAAGCTGTGAGACACACATGTCGAATGATTGATTTAAATAGAATGAATGATCGATATAAAGGTACGTTATCACGAGCCTTATTTATAGAATCTATATTAATATAAGAAGAAACAAAATTGTCACTTTCATCAAATCTCCTTCCTTAGAAAATGAGAAAATTTTTAAAGCCTGGTATATATCTGGTATATTTTTGATTCTATACTCATTTCGCTATTTCTAGTTTCCAACCTTTTCTCCACATTTAACTCTATTTCCGATATATCTTTGATTTCCTACTGATTTCAGGTTTCTAGATCTCCAAAACTGTAAACTCTAAATCCGCGTTCATACTAGGCCTTGTAATCGATTTAAACCGTTTCAAAACATTTCGCCATGAGTCGTGTGAACGGTAAACCGTCTTTTCTCGACTCGTTTTGATTCGATTTCTCGAAACAGCTTCGGGAACCCGCTTTATACCAATTCGGTTTCAACAACCGATAGATGAATAAATCGATAATGCGTGAACACGTGACGCTTAAAATAATTCCTGGCGATTTGAATATCGGTTTAATTTTACCGTTTCAAATCGATTAAGAAATGCTAGTGTGACCGTAGCTTAAGAGAAAGCTGTCGATTTTAGCTGACGAGAGACATATTTTTCGATAATTTTACGATAAAATGAAGTACATCCAGACTATTTTGGTAAATGTCATATCATTAAATGGGAAGAGCTTCAAGATGCGCTCGCTTTCCACTCCTTTTCCGTTTATCCTCTTCGTTTATAACCTACATCCTTCGGCGCGCCAGTTTACACAAACTCACCCCCCACCCACTTCTATTTCCCCGCGCGCCTTTGCCTTCAACTAGGGATCCCCGGAGTCTATAATATAACTTTTGCTCTCGCGCGCGGAGTTTTGAACGTTCGGCCGGTGATAAACGAGCGAGGCCATTTTGTATAATACATCATATTAAGCCTATTAATCTCTTAGACGTTGCCCCGGACCCAGGTTCTGCCCTCCCGACTCTATATTCCCTTTGTGCCAAGCCGCCGCGTGGCACTCCGAGAACGGAGTTCGCGTCCAATCCCGATTCTACTAAATAACGAATAAGAAAGTAGAAATAAAAATATAAAATTAAATGAAAGTGAAGCTAAAATTAAAAATAAGCTTAATTGGAATAGTTATATCGTTTAATTTAGGCCCAGTTTATTTCCCCTTTTAATCGCGTGGCGCTATAGCGAGCAAGATCAATTTAAACTCTCATCAGTCAATCGGTGATCGAAATTTAGGCATAGACAATTAGATCCTTATGTAAGCTATACAAATAAATTCGTCTACAATGTATTCTAAGGGTTCATTCAATTTCGATATAGTATATTTTGATATTAAAATGTTTAGTAAAGCTAGTCCCGTGGCAACCAATGTTTTGAACAACAGATAATTAAATTTCAAACTTCTAGGACTGTTGTTAAGAACGTATTAGTTTTACTTCTTATACTCCTAAAGAGATAATTAACTATCCAGATTCGGCGAGGTTCAAGGTAAAATGGATATATAAAGGTAAAACTAAAAATCAATATACAATGTTTTAAGATATTGGATGATTAAGCCTAGGTGTGGTCCTTGATCCTCGTGTAAAGTTTTAGTCCATCAGGAGGCTCAAGAGCTTTATATAATTTTATTCTAAGGCAATTTTCAAAATATTTAAAGCTAAGGCGAAGCTCTATAAGTATTGTCAAGCTTACAGGGCTATAGAACACTTTTTTACCAGCCCCATTTGTATCTCCCGAATAAAATTAAAAGTGTAAAAAGAAAAAATAATAATAATACTTAACAGGTTACTATTTCCACTAAAAGTTATTTATTTTGAAAAAGTTACTTTTTTGTAATTTGCTTACTATATTCATAATTAGGCAAGTTAACTATATTATTTATATAAAAGCTAATAATTCTCGCGGTTTTCAAGTGAAACTTGTGTGGAAAAATAGATTTTCTTGCATAATTTGTTTCCCGATGACACCTATACATTTTACATTAAGGATTACCGGGAAATTTTAACTGAAAAATCACGACCTTTTGGGCTGCTTTTAGCCTTGTCAAAATCAAGTCAATATATTGCAATTCTGTGGCTACTCTACAATCTCCTAGGCATAAACCGATTGCACCATTAGAAAGTATACATTCCCTAGATTATTGAAAAATTGTAAAATCCTGCCTCGCCACTAAAAGAAATGAGCAAAATTTTAAAAAATGACCCATATCTTAAAATGGCCGTAACTTTTCTCTACATCCTCCTATAGGCATAAACCGATTGTACCATAAGAAAGTAGACCTTCCCTAGATTATTTTAAAATCATAAAATTATGTTTCGCCACTCGATAGAAATCGAGCCAAAGTCCAAAAATGACCCATATCTTAAAATGGCCGTAATTTTCCCCTGTGAGCTCCTAGGCATAAACCGACTGCACCATTAGAAAGTAGACATTCTCCAGATTATTTTAAGATCATAAAATTATGTTTCGCCGCTCAAAAAAGATGTTTCGGCACTCGATAGAAATCGAGCCAAAGTCCAAAAATGACCCATATCTTAAAATGGCCGTAATTTTCCCCTGTGAGCTCCTAAGCATAAACCGACTGCACCATTAGAAAGTAGACATTCTCCAGATTATTTTAAGATCATAAAATTATGTTTCGCCACTCAAAAAAGGTGTTTCGCCACTCGATAGAAATCGAGCCAAAGTCCAAAAATGACCCATATCTTAAAATGGCCGTAATTTTCCCCTGTGAGCTCCTAAGCATAAACCGACTGCACCATTAGAAAGTAGACATTCTCCAGATTATTTTAAGATCATAAAATTATGTTTCGCCACTCAAAAAAGATGTTTCGCCACTCGATAGAAATCGAGCCAAAGTCCAAAAATTAACCATATGTTAAAATGGCCGTAACTTTCCCCTCTGAGCTCCTAGGCATAAACCTATTGAACCATTAGAAAGTAGACATATCCCAAGATTATTTTAAGATCATAAAATTATGTTTCGCCACTCAAAAAAGGTGTTTCGCCACTCGATAGAAATCAAGCCAAAGTCCAAAAATGACCCATATCTTAAAATGGCCGTAATTTTCCCCTGTGAGCTCCTAGGCATAAACCTATTGAACCATTAGAAAGTAGACATATCCCAAGATTATTATTTTTATTATGTCACCTTTCCTTTAATTAATCTCAAAGAAAAATATATTTTTTCCGAGAAGCGAATTTGTTAACGATGTTATTTAAATATAATATTCATTTTTAAACGACTCTGTGTAAACATATGATAGTCATTCTCAGTTCGCGGTATGAGTTTTATGATCTCGGTTTCTCCTCTCCTATATCAGCACCTCCTCTTCCGCTCCATGTGAGCCCAGAATTTATGATCCTAACCCTTCTTTAAATGGCGTCTTTCAACTAATAATTCTCCACCAAAACTGCGAGGCAATTTTAATAATGCGATTAAAGTATAAGCAGAACAGTACTTCGGAAGCCTTCCACGCTCACGCGGTCAGTTACGTATGGTGTTTTTTAATGAATAATTTCCCTACCGCGAAATTAAGTTCCGCCGGTGAATATGACGAGAAACACAAGGGAGCCGGGTGTACCAACTCGGGAGTTTAACGCTAAGCGGTGTCAGAATTAGGTACCTTTTAAGTGATATTAACTTTCCCTAAACCTAAACGTGTCTTGACCGATAAACCGTGTCCATTTTATGATTCTAACCACCAAATACATTTATAAAACAAAATTTTTAATTTAACCTAATTTACTCGCGCTCTTTCTCTCTCTTTCTCGCCAATTCATATTTTTTTTACTTTATTCCCGATTTGGACTCTTGATTTATAACGGGTCATAAAGGGAATGAAGCGTGTATTGTATTAATAACCTTTATTTCTTTATTTTATCTAACGATATGAAACTAATGAGTAGTAAAGGCGTAGAACTTTGAAATTATGGTTGAGGAAATGGTGATTAAATCAACAGCCATATTAGCTGAACTTTGATAGACATATTTAAGCCACGTTTGACCTATTATTAAATGAGCTTGTAAAAATAATATCCCAGTATATTGTTAATTCAAATGCATAGTTATATAGCTGTACCGACTTACTTTTAATAGTCGACCAAATATTTTATAACACGGTGAACAGATTCAGTTTAAGAGTGCATTCATGCTTTCTCATAACTCTCGTGGGAATATAAATGTTATAATATTTCCCCAATTAACTATAATCGGTTATATAATTAAGTGTTATATATTTATTTAATGATAAATTCGGGACTAATTTGTGGGGGGGGGGTATTAAAGAATCAGTTTTAAAATTAGTAATTCAACATATTTTCCCTTTAAAGGGAGAATGCAACCTAACAACTAGTCCAACAATAAAACAATTTACAAACAAATATTAAACTAGAAATAAAATTAAAACTTACTATCCAAATAGGCTTATACCCTCTTCAGACGAGGGTTAATTAGCCGTGGCTAGATTTAACCGAGGTTTACATAGCCTTCTCAGTTCAATAAACCTCGGTTAATCGTGATTAAACCTCTGTGAAATCTGATTAAAACGGCCAGTTACGCCTCGTCTGAAAATGGTATTAGCTGGATTCATGGATATCCTGAACTCCCCGTATAAGGACTAGCAGCCAATGACATTGATCATGGAAATCCTGCATTCCCCATATAAGAGCCATCGATCAATGTCATTGGTCGCTAGTTCTTATATGGGGAGTTTAGGTGATCTCCATGAATCTAACTAAGCCTATTTTCCGGGTAAGTTTTAAATTTCTTTCTAGTTTAATATTCGTTTTTAATTTAGGTTGCGTTCTCTCTTTAATAGCGATTAATAGTTACTCAAAGTAAGGTTGTATATCTGTATAGTATCAACCATCTCCAATTATCTCATTCTAGCTGTTTAAACGAATATATTTTCAAAATGGCTGAGGTACAACCCTCTTAAGTAATATTTCAAAAATATATCGATTTTATTTGGGGCGCAAATTTTAATAGCCGGACATTTATCATCTGACGAACATATTAAATAGGTATAATAGACAAGAGGGTATATACGAGTATAATTTTAAGAGTGCTTTTAAAAAAAACTCTTTTTCACTTTGTATATATTTCCGAGACCGTATCAGAGCGGCTTAAAAAGTCAGAACGATTGGGTTTATAACGTGTATCCTCGCCAGCTTTTTACACTTACAAGTATTCCTTCGGATTACAACTTCCCGACTCTTAACTAAAAATCTCTCTCCTTGTCTCGGCCCAGACCTCTCATCGTATTTACCTAGTAACGTACGTGCGCGCAATAATACGCTTGGTATTCCCCTACCCCCTATCCCCCTTTTTTTTTTTAGAAAAAAAAGGCTTTTCCGTAGCTTGGTATTTAAGCTTAAAACCTTTGCTTAAACGAGGCTTTTCCTTTACATCCGCGAACTAAGCTAAATAAGGAAAGGGAAAGCTTAAAATTGCTTTTATTCGCGCCGCCGTTCGTTCTCTGACTCTCTCTAGCTCGCTTGCCCAAATCCGGATCGGAAAATGTGGAAAAAAAGAAAAATATATGTATAGAGAATGGCTAAATATTGCGTGAGAAGAAAACCAGCCAAGTGCTATATGAAAAAAAAAAAAAAAAATGGATTTCTTCGCACTTACAAAATCACACCCTGGATTACCTGGAACTCGAGGGATAAGAAAGACGAGTTACGCGTTATTTTTAAACGATTAGAAAACCTTTTGAACACTCACGAAAACCTTGAACTAGATAATTCGAACTCCATATCGAGACTGGTAAAAATTACAGAAAATATGCGGCGATAATCAAACTGCGTGCTTTATGGCTTAAAGACGCTCTTTGATTACCCAGATTATCTGTCATTTTTATACGTGTTTTTATCTATTGGCTCAAATCTTACCTTTTTCAATTAACCAGAAACGTTTAGTGAGTTTTGTTTTAATGAATATTTTTTACGCTTATAATTGATTAAAATAATATGTTACTCGTCTTCATTAGAATAGGAAATGTTTGAAAAATTCCAAAAATAATTCTAGAATATTTCGCAATTTATTTAGAGGAGTTTCGTACTTTCTTCGTTGACGTCTAATTTATTTATATAATCTAAATTATAATGTATTATAATTAGATGTAGCAGATTTCCGACTATTAAAAGGATTGTAAATCTCCCTGTGAAACCCCCTTCTTTTTTTAATTAAATGAAGTGTCATTGTCATTGACGTCACACGCCCTAGGGTGTACGCAAATGTAAGATACTATATGACGACGAGTTTGACGTCAAACGTGTTGTCAGTAACGTCAATGACAATAACAGGTGACTTTAAAACAAAATATGTAGGGGGGTTTTCAGTTCTTTTAAATCGATTGAGAAATCAAACATTTAACCTGTCAAAAGCATTCGCGTTACCCGAAATTTCAAATTGAATATCGCAGCACAAACTCCAAAAACTAATAGTCAATTTCACCTTGTGAGTATATTATTATATATAACAGGGGTTTAGGTTTACGCTGCCTTTTATGTTAATTATACGTGTAAAAACGTGCGTTTTATCATCTAATTTTATTTTACTTAAGTTTTAAGCCTCTACCACTCTAAAATGCTTATAAAATTGTGTGGTCAAATTATTGCCTCTTTTCTAACTCTCGCCTTCGTCACTCTCCGCTAGTCCTTATTAAAATTATATTTCTCAAGCAAATCTATTCTTTTGAAGAGTATTTGTTATTTGCTCCTCGACGTGTTTAGCATTTTACGTCTCCATCTATAGAAACTTTTAAGAGCAAAAATTCTTAAGGTTTATTTTACGACGAATAACCTCCTTACAGAAAGCTATTAAATTAGACTGTAAATTTCAGAGAGGAACAAAAGAAGAAAAACGTTTCCTTTGAAATTTAACTCGTGCCTGCTTCTATACGGATCGACCCGCTAGGAACCCCTTCAGTAGAGCTCTAAGCCTTCTCGGAGTTGTTTAAATATTAGTTTGGTTAATGGCAAACAAGATCTCTTTAAAGATTTTCCTTATTCGACGCACGCGAGCCTTCAGATCGGCCGAGTCTTAACTTTAAGTATAGGAGCTCTCCTCCCCTCCAATTTCGCTATCCTCGCAAGCCTTACTATCCTTTCGGCACTTTTAGCTTTTCTCTAAAAATAGTGCGAATGAGCCGTTAAGCTTTTCGGTACATATTGGCCCAGCAGCGAGAAAGAGAGCGAGAGAGAGATCGTAAAGGTTGCGTCACACACGGCAGCTGGATATTTTTTATGTTATCTCTCTGAACTCTTGTCCAGAAATATCTACGTTTCAAAATCAGAATGAGGAGAATACAAAGTAAACTTAAACGGTGCGCATCTTTCTCTCTCCGACATTTTCGAGTAACTAAAAATAACAATTTTCCTATTCACCCTCCCTAGAATAATTGTCTTGGTATTTTCCCTAATTATCATAATCAAGAATTGGAATGTCCGTTTCTCCATAGAGCTATTGCCCTAAATCGACCAACCAAAGTGGGTGGGTGGGGCTTCGACCTGCCTATTTGTTTTTACGCTGTACAGGCATGACGAAGCACATGATTGTCTTTTCAAGTTTAAATTAATTATATCGTGTTTTAGCGATTTTAGCGAAATGAGTTGTCTCCACCCTTGATGGGTTGCTTCAAAAGAAGACTTTGTCTTGGGAATTCCTTATTATTATTTTATTATTCCTAGCTATTATAATATTGGCGTAATACTTGCGCTCTCCCCCGAAACATTTTACCTGAATTCGGCTGAAGCTTACAAATTTTCTTGGTTCTTGAAGTCAAAATATTTTTAAGAACTGGCGTGTGAGTGGGCCTTTAGAAAGGGCGCTAGGCGAGTGCGGAGGGAAGGATTTGCAATGCTAATGGAATTATTCAAATTGATTGGGGCCCCCTCGCGTTTGCAATGTACGAAGTGGGGATAGAGGGAGAGGGTCTGGATTCTAAACTCTTTCTACTATATATGGTATAACGTATAACCCCGATTAGAATAGGGAGGATTGGCCTTCCCTCGTTGCTTATACGCGCTTAGAGCTTTTAAAAGAACGAGGCGGGAAGGCCATAGGGACACGCTTTAGGGTGATAATACTGACGCGTGTTAAGTTACATTCGAGCGAGTCAAACGACACCTTCGTTTCAGCCCCGACATTCTTTTCCTTTATTCTACGAGGCGTAGATTGGAGGTGTATATACTCGTCCTTTCGTCTAGTTGTCACAGCCTTTGCGGGGCAGTAAAGCTTCTTCATATACGCTGTATAGATTATTCCAGTTAGATTTGGCACAGCGCGAAAAGTTGGACTAATACCTTTTTCTCATAACGTTTGAATCCTATAGAGATTTAACCAAATCAAGGTCAGTTTCATCTCAAGTTGGCATTGCGCGCAAACCTAGACCCCCATCATAAAGATATCTTAGCTTTGCACGGGCTGCTGCCTCGTGGGGGAATAAACCATGTAGAGAAAATGCATGAGAAATAGTTACTGAAGTTATTTTAAGGTTAGCTCTGATAACTATATTGCAGTGACAGAAAACGTTTGTAATTCCATCCATCGAGTCGCTAATTAGATTTAGCTCTCCACGGATAAAGTAGGATATTTTAGTATGCATTTCCGGCTGTTACAAAAATCGGCTCAATTTGAAGAAATAGAGTTTTAACATTGTTCGTATATAGAAATCTCAATCAGATACGTTCGTTTTGTTTGATACGATAAGAATAAAGTTTTAAGTGTTGGAATTTACATTTCCAATCTAACCTTTTTTTCTCTTTCTCTAACTCGTTATCTGAAAGTGTATACAACATTTGGTAATCTGATCAGAGAGTTTAAATTTTCGTGTATCTAGGATGAATATTGCGAATACACTATTTAGCAATATAATTGATACACTTTTCAGCTTCGCTCGCTTAATGTATTTCATTCATTGGGACTATACCGGAACGAATTGAAGCATTACGTGGTCGGTCCGTGTCGGGCCCATAACGACTGGCAAACGGGAGGTAAAAGGCCCCATGAAACAAAAGGGGGTTAACGACTCGACAATAAAAATGTAAGAGAGAAAGAGAACCGGCTATAGATGGTATATAGTTTGGGTGTCCATCTGCGCGGGGAAGGGAGACTGGGTATGTATTTTATTTTAGCCCATTGAAGCGTTTATTCCCGCGTCACTAGAAAGGCTTTTAAAAGGCGCGGTGGTGTCCGCTGCGCGCGCACGCCGCTTTAACTCGTTACCGCAACCATTCCCTCCTCATTTCCATTTCTACGTCCAGACGTCTATACCAAAAGGGGTTTGTTTTACAAAAGAGTCGTTTAAATTTCTTCTCCATCTCCTCCTTCTTCGTATACTATTCGATGCCGGCCAATGAATAAGGTATAAGAAAGTAATTCTATCGGGAATTTTCTCTTTTTAGGCTTTTTATTCATTCGCTATGGGACCACGAATGAATTGTATCTCTTGCGGGGCGCGATCCTTTGTCTTTTTGGTTCCCGGTATATACGTCTCGTGTTTGCCTTTGTTCCGCAATAACAATCGTGTGTCTTCCTTTTCTAATTTTCCGAGCTTCTGGACAATATTCTTTCCTTTTCAACCCACACATCGCGCTAGCTGCAATGATACCTATATATATACACCCCTTTCTCTCGTCTCCGGCTTAGGTCTTCGTAGTCCCTCGACTGAGAGAGAGAAGAGAAAGCGAGAGAAGTCTGAGAAGAGAGATAGTTACTCTGTTTTCGCGGAGTTTAAGACTTTTCCAACGTTTTAAGTCTCGCGGGACTTTTTGTCTCCTTTTTAGGGTTTTGAAAAGAGAAAGCCCGACTGCTCGGTGCTACGGAGAAAACGAGAGAAGGTGGTTCGCGCGTCGAAAAACAGATTTCCCTTCCAACGGGAAATCCGATTCGTTCAAAAGGAAAAGAGGATTTTAGTGGGTGCGTAAGGAGAAGAGACTGGAATTAAGCCTCGGTTCGATTTCGATACTTTTTTATCGCTTCTCTCTCTTTTTCTAGCTCTTTCTCTCTCACTCGACTCCTAATGCGAATAAGTTTTTAATTGCTTCGCCATTTCCTTCTCGCTAGTCTGCCTAATGAGTCTCTCGCTAATTTTTAGAGACACTCTTTTCCTCGTATTCCGCGAATTTGGAATAAAATTATAAAATAAAAAAAATCCTAGTTTTATTCGCGAGGGTCGTTTTGAAAACTTTTGACATTTACGTATACGTTTTCGTTTCACGACTTATATTATTTTAATTATGTTTGGGAAGATGAGACCCTTGGGAAAAGCTTTGTTTATGGGGATGAGCCTTGATGATACTTCTCCTATATAGGCTAAACCTTAATATACGGAGGAATTTTTAAATAGCTCAATTTTCTTATAAGGTACTATATTATAAAACGTATTCACTTCAAATTCCAAAGTAAAAAGATAATTGAAATTTTAATTTATTTACGTGAAATATAAGTCTTCAGAACTTTGTATTTTATAAAAGGTTTCGCGTGTACTTTCGAGTTATTTATTCATGTTGCCCAATTTATTCATGTTGCCCAATGAATTCGCTAAGCCCTAACGTCGTTTCAAAGAAATACCAGGATAAGAAATATTAGTTTCATTCGAAACTATATGGATATTTGTATATATACTCGTGTTCAAGAGTAGTTTCACAGACTACTTTCATCTTTATAAAGTTTAACATTATGTATTAGTCCGCTTCACATTTTCCTTTTAAGTCGACTTCTTATTAACAGAAGTATATATGTTACCATAAAAAAATGGTCTGGGAATAGAAGTACAGTAACAATGCAGTAAACCGCTCGAAACTCGTACTCATGATCGTGCAGTCGGACAGTGCGTGGAAAGGTCGTTGCGAGTAGAGAGAGAGAGAGAGAGGGGGGATGGGGCGGTTGGTTGGTTAGAAAGAGTTGGAAGCGTTTTATTTCAGTTCATCAAGCGCACGAAGCTGGGAAGAGAAGCCCATTGAACCCTCTTTACTGATCTATAAGAAAAAAGAGAGTAAAGCGAATGAGATGTGCGGAGAAACAGAGACTAGTTATACCCCCACCCATGTTGAACCAAATATATCAATCACCTTGTAGGAAATATGTTAGAGGTAATAAATAGTAGTGGAAAACCATTATTTTCAAAATTGCTACACTTTTGCTCAGTGTTACACTTAATGAAACTATTGGCACCAGATTTTTTCACACTGAAGTGAACGACAGTAAAATACAATTATTGAATTTCGTGGAATGTTGAGCACTGAGGCAACACTAGTAAAATTTACCAACGCCAGCACTTACTCTGGGTAGCCCTAGTTTAGCCAAGTAATGGTTTCCCTCTAGTTTAATTTAATATTTTACTAAAATTCCGCGTCTTCCTTATGATCTCGTGGCTATAATGGAGCAGTTGATTTTCGCTTCTTGCATTCGCGCGCTCTCTTAATCTAAGTACGTGTCGTCCTCAAGGATTTTTGAAAACGCGACAACCCTAATAAGGTGTAATATTTTGAATATTGGTTTAGCATGAAAAAGCCAAAAATATCATCGAAATTAGCCCTGATTGAGCTCGTTAATGCGTTGGACCTTAGGGGTAGCTAGACTCTGTAAGAACAAGCGAGCGGAAAAGAGAAAGCTAAGCGTCGTGTGCTTGAACCCGTTCGAATGGCTCTTCATTTGATCTTTGTTTACTCGTTAGATTCTCGAAGCCCGCGTACGTTCTTCGCCTCGACTCAATTTGTCAAAACAGGCGACGTGTAGGAAATTGCCACGAAAGCGAGTTCCATTCCCGATCACCCCATCACCCACCCTCGCTATCCTCTCTCTCTCCTATTTATTCTCCTTCCGTTCTTCTTATAGGGGGCGCGGGGATCGTATAAGCGTTATAGGAGTTAGAGGAATAGTTTTTGGGTCCATGCAGGCTGCGATAGTTTGCTTTCGGGGCCGCGAGGCCAACCGGCTTCTCTTAATCCACGGATCAGCGTTATAGCCGACCATATCCCCAAATGGTCCATCCTTTCGCGTCTTCTTCCTTCTCTTCCCCCCTCCCCCCGCGGCTGCCATCTTTCTCCTTATTTTATAGCATCGATATATATTAAGACGTTGGGCCTTCCGTTAGTTTCGTACGAGCGAGAGATTGGGGTTGGGCCATTTCGACAAACGCGCTCTATATATATCGGCAATCACCGCCAGCCTTTTATTCACGTCACCCCTTTCTCCTTATATTCTTCTCTTCATCCCATCTCCATCCTCATCTTCTTCCCTCACTACTCCCGCAATCCGTTCAACTTATTCCAGTTAATGAAGGGATGATTGGGGAATGTGAAAAAAGCGGTAGAAAATTCAGCCCTCTCCCTATGTGTACAAATTCAATCGGATAATTCGAACGTACAGTAAACAAATCCAAATATAGGGGCAAGGATAGGCTTTCCCCTGAGCACTGGTGCGCGAAGGTTGGAACACTTCTACAGGAACTTATAGCTCCGCTTTCACTCTCTCTATCTTTTACCCACGCACCAACTTTTAATTAAGTTTCGGCGGTTTTATTTTTCGCCTTTTAATGAAATTGATCGAATCGAAGGCATCTACTCGCTTCTACTCCCCTACAACTAAATAAAGAAGCGAAGGGGAGACGAAAGAGCGGGATTCTTTCGATCTTTTAAGGATAATTTCCTTCCCCCATGCTCCTTTATTGATTCTACTAAAGATTGCGGTATAGGATATATAATAGATGCCTAAAAGGCCAATTTCTTTCCTATTCATGAACAAAGTTAAATATTACTTAATTAGAATTTAGTGTATAGTTTCGAGATAGGAAACTCTTTATGGCCTCTCCTTTAAACGATATTAAAATCTCATCGTAACCCTAAAAAAAATCAATATATTAAAATTTTCTAACATTGTCTGAGATACGCATTACGAACTTTAATTTGAAAGACGTTTTCCAATAACAAAAAAGTTTAGTTTTTTTTTTTTTTTCGTTAGTTTTGTACATTATTCTCTTTATATTAAATTCTATGGTAAAGAAGATTACATTTTAAGCCTTAAAGCTAAGCTTTTTTTCCCCATCGTATTTCCTTTTTTGTTCTCGTTCGCGATGTATCGTTGGATTTAAAATTTCGGAGAATAAAATAAGAAAACCACCGAGTATACAGATAATGTTTTTCTTTTGATTCTCTTTCTGATCGATCTTTTTCTTTTACGTCTTAGTTCTGTTCCCCACCCTTTTTTTCTTGTCATAAGAGAAGAGAAATAAAAGGAGTATTTGTCCTAATATCCAAGTATTACTGGATATCCGAACATTAAACTTTAGGCATCAAATTAAGGTCGACATTACTTGTTTAGACGTAATAAAATTGGGTCGGTTCGTAGAACCGAAGAGACCCGTTTTTAGTATTTTTTTTTAATATCCTTTTAAAATAGATTAGTTCTAAGTTTATCTTTTTTTTCTTCTTCTTCTTCTTCCTCTTCATAGAATCGTTATTAAACTTAAAAGCTCCACTTTCTACCGTCGTGCGCGGGGCTCTTTTAAAAGGTCTTTTTCCATCAGTTTGAGGTTATTTTTTTTCTTTTTGCTCCCGACGTATATATATATATATTTTTTTTACTCGAACGGTCTCCGCTATTCCATCGTTCAATGATTGAGAGGTTCTAAACGAAGTGGAACGCTGCGGAGAATTCCATTAATTAGTTTAACTCCGCTATATTGCGTAGATCGAAAAAGAGGATAAAAGTTTCCGCGGGGCAATTTTTGCGGGAGACGCCGCAGCGCAAGATCATCCGTATATGAGGCCAATCGCGGACAGTATTTAGTGGCAATATGTAGTAACTAAAGTTTACCTCATAGTTTTACTAATTAAAAATAGATAACTTTTAATTGGCTACATTTTGCGATGAACGCCGCTTTCGCCAGATTTGGAAATAACTAGCTACACCTCTATCTCGAAGTCTTGCGACAAATCGTAGAGATATAGCATGTATAGATTAGATTTGCGGTTGCTATTATGACTCGAAGTGAAATTAATTGTAGATTCAATTTGATTATAATTTTAATCTTGAGATACAGTGCTCTCCAAACTTTCTTAGCGTAAAATTTAACCTACCAAAAAACGGAAATATATATATGCTTGCGAAAAAGATATTGGTGGAGTTAAGCTTTCTAATAATTCGTGTACAGAGCATAGCGGATTAAGACTCTTACTCTATTATCTCCAAACCAGGGGACCAACTCAGCTACGTTAAACTTGCATACGAATTTATAAAAAATTAAAAGATTTACAGTATGGTTGCCATCCCGAAATTTTAGGTAGGGCTAAAGAATAAGTTGATGTTGTTACCTGACCTCCTCCTCTGACAACGAGCTTGAAGGTTTAGTTGAAACTATTTATAGCAGCTATATGGGTAGCGGATACAGAAAAGTCTCGTTATTTATCGATGTTTTTAGTTTTCCATATTTTTAACCCATAGAAGTGGGCGACTTAAAGATTTCGTGTATAGTTTTATGTAGTTTATATTTAAGAGAATATAATTTCATCACCCCTTTTTTTGGGAAAAACGATTTTGAACGTAAACTAGATTGTTTACGACTTACTTTGTTTGGGCATCGCGGGTCAGGCGCAATGTCTAAAGCGGTTCCCGTTAAAAAGAAGCGATGGGGTTTATATATATAGTGAAAGAAGCGAAAAGAGAAGAGTGCATTAGAGGAAGCGAGAGCATCGTGTGTTGGGTTCTCGGTGATGGAACGTCCGAAAACTGCGAAGGAAAGTTCGCTTTTTTTTCTTTCGTTCTTTTTTAAAATACGCCTCCGCTCTCATCTCTCTCACTCTCTCTCTCTCTCTTTCGGTGTCTGGCGACCCTCTACGCCAAATCCATCATTGAGAAGCTCGCTGGAAGGGGCTAGATACGCGACCCCGCATATCCCCGACTTCTAATAGACTATATACCCTTATTTTATTTTCCCCGGCGTATTACCACTTATCCGCGAAGTAAGACTGAACGAAAGTTCTTAGTAAAATGTACAAGATTCCTCCTTTAGTTTCTTATATAAGCCTTCCACGTTATTTAAAAACATTACGCGGACGTTGTATATGGAAATATTTTAAAAAATAATAAAAAAAAACTGTCCGCGTTTTTCCCGCTAAAAGAATATATATGGACGCCGGGAAGCGGTTTGGTTCTAGGAAGAAGAAGTTTTCTTAAACTGATACCGCACCCCTTGTTAAAAGAACCTTTAGCCTTGGCATCCTCTTCTCATTCAGTCACTGACAAATTTCCCTTTCCCAATTTCGCGCCTTTTCCCCCCTCTTTTAGTGATCCAACATTTAGGACGGGCCCGTATACTTGTAGGCCCAAAGTTCCTCGTATAAACCTCTACGAGCCTCCGCTCTCCATGCCTCTCTCGATATTGGTTCTTTCACGATGCCAGATGGAACTCCTTGATCTCAGCCCGTTTTCTAGAGCCACATCCCTCCTTTCTCCTATCCATTTTTCTTCTTATTTTTTTTTTTTTTTTTTTTTTTTTTTTGGGAAGTCGGTGCTTGAACGCGACGCTCTCTTAGCTTCGCTTTCGATTAAAGCTCCCTAGATTTCTCATATATCCATCGTTTTTGTCCTACCATCCACCACCATCCCTACTTCATCCTCGTTCTATATCGTCCTTTTGATGACCGGGGGGAAAAAAGGATAGAAACGTTAAATAGCGAAAAACTGCGCGCCATGAAGTTTTATTTTCTATTTTGAAAGACGGAGAGGAAACCATTTACAGGAAAAGGGAGGGATGGATTGAAAAAAGATCAATTTGAAAAGAAAAAAAAAAAGAAAAAAAATAGGTATTTTTATGTTTTCCAATTTTTCATTTTTTACAGTATATATCTATCTATATATATATATAGATCGTTCGCGTATACTCTTTTCAAAATGAAAAATATGCGGATCTTGTGTAAAAGGATTCTGGCCGTTTATACGTTTTTATAGACAAACTCATATATTTGTTATAATGGTTATTTTTTCCTATTTTCATTTTTGTCCTTTTTTTTCTTTCACTGTAAAAAATAACGCAGACTGTATTGAAAAATCTTCCGAATAGATTGGTTTTAAAAAAATATTTTCCCCGAAAAATCTATTAAAAGGAAAAGTTTTAGTAGGGCGGTGATATAGAGCCGAGGGGGATATACTTTGCGGGTTATTAGACGACCAGTTTTAAAAGGTCGCCAGAACTAAAACTGCTAAAACTGTCGACGGGTTTTCGTAATAACTTGGTGGCGTTTTTGATCTCTCCCCGAGAACGTTATCTTTTCCCGATCGAATGCCATGATACCGAGCTTTATTCAATAGAAATATATAGGCGAGCGACCGATCGTCGAGTGTCAAAAATTTTGAAATTGATGAAGCTCTCCTTTCGAGGCCCGCTCCTAATATATATATTATACACTTTAAAAGCTTTATACCGAAGGAAGAAAAATAAAAATTAGCAACGAAAATTTACGTCACGCGACTCAACGAATCGCGACACGAGTGATATTAGATAAATTCGATCAACTTTCCCCTCGGCTTTTCAAAAAGTTTTAAACGCGATACGCTGTACGATATATAAGTCGGACGGGAAATTATTAAAATGTTTGAGAAGCCTGAATAAAATTGAACAAAAGGAGATAAGTCTCCGCGGCTGAGTTAAAGAGTAAAGATATAAGGGCTTAATGTCGACTATTTCAACCTCCCCCCCCCCCCCCAAACGCGGCTTCCAGTTCGCGCCCTCCAGGAATTCGAGGAATGTCTCGTATTTCAGATCCTTAAATCAAAACCTCCGCGTGGCGTACCTCCGGTCATTAAAGCTACAATCTCATTTTGGTACGTCGCCACACCAACGCTTGACTTTCCTCTCTCTTCCTTCATTTCCATACGCCGGGGGCTATTTTCCTTCAGCCTCATCTTCTTCCGGCGCTTCTCTTTCCAATATTGTTGGTACAAAGTCAGATCCTCGCTTTTTTTTTGACGCGAAATACCTGAGAGCGCGAATCTGGGAACGTATTAAAGGGTCTCTTTTGGGCAAACAACATTTTCGCCTTTCCGCGCGTGTTAGAAATTGAAACTAACGCATTCTATACCTCCCTGTTCCCGTATACTATTACAAACACCGCGTAAGCTTCTATATAAGCCCGGTGACAACCTTTTATACCTAGAGAAAGCTAGCCCTCCTAGTGATGTATGGCGTTAAGCGAGCCAAGGCCCGGGAGATTTTCCTCATTTGCGATTTTTACCTTTGAATACTAAATAAAGAAAGGGGGATGATACGCGGAGAGAAAGAGAGAGAGAGAAAAAGATATTAGTAGCGAGAAACGTTATTACGCGTCGTCTCCGAGTAAAAGGGTCGTTCATTTTTATCCGCGACTCCCGGACTTTTGCGAGAAAAAGGGGAAGAGTAAAATTTTCTAGGAACAAATAAGTCTTTTCCCGCCACCAAAAGTGTCCCAAAGAATGTTGGGTGTTAGATTTATGTAATGAAAAATTGCACCCCCTCCTCTCTCTATACTTTTCAGATCTTTGATAAAATTTTCAGTTCCCCCGCCCTGTATACTTTTCATATCTTCCACGCGGGATAGTTTTAAAATTCTGAAGAATCACTCGAAAAGATAAAGAAAGAAGAAAAGTTTAAAATCAGTCCTGGAATGTTACGTGTATATAGGCAATCTTGACTCCCGTTCCCGCCTGTTCTCGTGTTTGAGCCGTTTTATTCGTCCGTGTTGAGTGAATGAAGTTAAAAGTGTGAATACGCGATTTACTTCGAATCAGATTTACGTTTTAAATTTGGCTTTTTCGTTCATCATTTCTACACGAACAAATTTTTGGGTCTTATCTTCGTGTCCCGTACGAAGGATTCGATAAAAATTACATTGAACGGATACGAGTTTGTCAGCACTCTACGTAGCGACGTCGCCTTTGGGTGAAGGAGGATGGCTCGGTGACTAGGAGGGTATATACTCCTTCCATCACTATATCTGGGTCTTCCTTCTTCCTTTTTTTTCCACTTCTCTAACTCCGGTGTCTCGGACGCCTGACACATCCCCAGGCCCCTTAATCCGTCTCACTCCTACCCTTCGACCAAAAGGCACGCGGCACCCACTTGGCATCCTCCTAATTCGAAACCGGGGGCCTCTTCTTCACCCAAGCCGCTACGATTTAGTTCAGTCCCTTATCGGACCGGGGGTAAAAGTATATTCTATAAGGAGAAGAAGGCCAAGTACTCTCTCTTCTACATTTCGGGACTGAAATTTGTACCCTGGGTATCGTTTCGTAAGCCTCCTCGCGCTATATCCACCCATCCGACATCCCAGAATTTTTCCCTTCTTTTCGATATCAAGCTCGAAAGAAAGGGGCGGACGTCGTTCGGTCCTCGTCCACGCTCGAACGAGCCGCATCTAGATAGAGATTGAGTCCAATTTGGCGGCCCTTGTCATGCAAATATCTTTCTTCCCCCGCATCTAGCCCCTATCCCTTGTACTTATTCGGAGAATCAGAGTCTAGGGCCAAAGTTTAAAAAAAATAAAGAGCGGGAAATTTCGAGAGAACGAAAGGAGAGAAAGATGAAGATATGTGTCCGAAATTCGACGGTGGGGAAAGCCACCGCGTCTTTATATTCACGGTTTTTCAAATGTTCGAAATCCAGTCTATAGTTTCCTATATTGACAAAACTAAATACCTTCTTACAGCGTATCGATGTCTCCTTTAGATAAGCTTTAATGTGTGGGTTTAACAGAAGAGCAAATTTCGATTGAAGTTTTAGTATAGACGGAAACAACTTCGCTCTTATTAAAGGGATAGTCGCTCGCGTTGGATATTTTGATGAATGAAACGTATAAATGTCCCATAAAACTACCCGAATTTTCGATAAAAATCGGCTGCTCAATTTCGGACCGATTTTATGACGTCATAGCATTATCAGTGTCGAATAATCTGAACGAGAAACGTTTGATTCTGACCTTGCAAAATGGTTTATTTCGTTGGAAATTATCGAAAATGTTTTGTCCGATAGATAAGTTTCCTTCCAAATTAAAATATTCCTTTGCAACTTTCGCGACTATCTCTTTATGAGGAATGCGGGGATTTTACGCTTGCCGTCCTTTTTCTCATCTTCTCTCTTCCATCTCCGCGCGTTTTTCCCCTGTTCTGT
Source organism: Odiellus spinosus (assembly GCA_963920705.1). Lineage (NCBI taxonomy): Eukaryota > Metazoa > Arthropoda > Arachnida > Opiliones > Phalangiidae > Odiellus > Odiellus spinosus. The sequence continues at coordinate 12,331,222 of OY987235.1, read as the reverse complement.
CTGTTCTCTCTCGTCACTCTATCCACGCTCTATAGCGAAAAAAAGCGATGTTTTGGAAAAACGAGTAGGTCTACTAGACTAAAAGCGAAAGGCGGTGTGCGGGGAAAAAGATATAAAAAAAAAAAACGAAACAAAAAAATCTGGGAGATCCTCCCAAAAAGTGTCTTTTCCTTTCGCTTTCCGCCCAACATCGCTTCGTGTCGGGGATGAAAACAACGAGTCGTATAATAAGAGATCGTTTGTCAAGTTGTTGCTGTTTATACGAACGAGCGAAGGACGGCGGAAAAACAATCTTTCCTATCTTTTTCGTTCCTTAATATCCTTTATACGCCTATACGCTTCTATAGTTACATTTGTTCGCCGGGGAAATTATGTTTTTGATATAAGAACAACTAGAAAAGAGAGAAAGAGAAGCGAAAAAGGGTGGGGATTTAGTCCTCTTCGAATAAATTGAAGCTATTAATTTTCGGGATAGCCTCGCCTCAAGAATGGCGACTCGGCACGCTCCATCTGCTGATGGGACCGCGCCGTATAATATAAGCTAAAGAAAACAACTCTAGATTGTATATGTATACAGTAACTTATGTTCTTCTTAAAGTTTTATTTTAGACGTTGCGTGATGGGTAAAGGAAGGGTTTTCCATAGCTCGTTTTAAAGTGTGATTTCCCTTCCTAAAGAAACCATCGATACGTGTTGTATTTGAAACATTATAGCTACAGGGTTTCACGCGCATACGTTGCTAAGTTACGTAGTCATACCTTCTTAATAATTCCACCTCTCTTTCTCCGAATCTTGAATCTTTTGGCCCTTAATTTGACCCAGGACGATTTTCCAGGGACGAGCTATTTCTCAAAACATTTTCTTTTATTGCTTTTTCCACGAATACACGTTGCGCTGTCCGTACAAAACAAGAGCTATTTATTTTTGGCGTTAAAGGATTTCCCTTCTACACGAAGGAGAAAGAGAAAGACAACGAAAAACATATACGTTTTCTCTGCATGCTGCGTTGCCATAGTCAAAAAATCATATTGAATTTGCAATGACTGTACGTTTATCTTTCGTCGCGTATATAGCTTCTTTATTGTTGAAAATTCAAGATGATTTTGAGTACAGTTCTCGCCATTTTTCCTCTATGTAAATGTGATTAAAATTTAAATAATTCTAGGCCTATTATACCCTACTACGTTTTTCTGACGTGATAAATGTTCTGACCGAAAAATAACGTCCCCCCGTTTTCTCTTTTGCGGCTGGGGTTCTTACAGTAATCCCCCTTTCTCCACACACTCAAGCGCGCCGTGCTATACTATACTACTTTAAGGTCTTACAAGCACTGCGATGTTTTGACGAATGAGTCTGGGTTTTGTAAATGACCGAGAGCTTTTTCGGCTAGCGCCAAGAGAAGGCGGAGCAGGGATCCCGCCCACCCTAGCTATCTCGCCCAACCATTATCTATTCGGATGTTCTCTTTTTACGAATTCAGACTTCAGTATCTAGAACTAGAATATCTATACCAAATGCGTTCCCCAAACCACCCAGCGTTCAAAAATGGAGTACATGTATTTAGAAATGAATGATGTTCGATAGATTTTTGTCGGAATAAATGTAAAATATATATAGCTAAGCTTTTGTTTCAACTTATCCTTGTAGCAAAGTATAAGATTTTCCTATTGTCATAAAGAACAAATATAAGTAAAACTCAATATTTCTTATATTTAAAGGGATTAAAACGTTTTGAACACGGCGTCAAACGGAAATACGTGGTGTTTTTGAATTTGATTCTTAATTAAAGGGAAAATGCAACCTAACAAGTGATTTTTTATTGATTCGTTATCGTTTAAATAGGCGTAATCCGACAGTAAAAAAAAAAAAATAATAAATAATAAACTAGAAATAAATTAAAACTTACCCAGCAAATAAGCTTAGCTGGATTTATGGAGATCACCATATAAGGACTAGCGAGCTCGATGGCTCTTATATGGGGAATGCAGGATCTCAATGCTCAATGTTATTGGTGGCTAGTCCTTATACGGGGAGTTCAGGATATTTCCATGAATCCAGCTTAAACTATTTTTATGGTAAGTTTTAAATCAATTTTTATATTATTTAGAAACAAATATTAAACTAGAATAAATTTAAAACATAACCATAAAAATAGGCCTAGCAGGATTCATGGGGATATCCTGAACTCCAATGACATTGATCGTGGAGATCCAGCATTACCCATGTAAGAGCCTTCGATAAATGTCATTGGTCGTTAGTCCTTATATGGAGAGTTCAGGATATCTCCTTGGATCCAGATAAGCCTATTTTTATGATAAGTTTTAAATTTATTTATTTACAAACAAATATTAAACTATAGTTTATTATTTGTTTGTATTTTTTTTACTGTTGGATTATGCCTATTTAAACGATAATTAATAGATAAAAAAAGTCACTTGTTAGGTTGCATTCTCCCTTTAATTGCGCTGTTGGGATTCTGAAACTACTTCTAAAAAGTGTATACATCCAATAAACTCTAATATATACTTATGGTATGAAATGCAATGCACGAAAGTGATTTGTAGTGGTCCATGGGCTTCAGTATCTGTTCAGATAGAATCCCAGTTCAGTTCAGTAAGGTTCAATTCAGGACTCTTAGAGCCGCGTAGGACCTTTCTATGTAAAGATGAAGGGGATATCGTGAGGTATATAGAATAGATGAAAAATGTGGTTGAGTCTCTTTTTTTCGCGGTCAACGTAGCGGATTCTGTAATACTCCAAATCCCCGTCCTTCTGTCGCGACTGTGGCCTTCCTGGAGCAGATTTTAAGGTTAGCCTCGAGTCCACGACCAGAATCCCCCAACCACCCCTTTTGTCCCTCATCGGCTTTATAAGGAGAGGCAGACGTATAAACTTCTTCCCATTTAGTATATAGAATAGAGAGGGAGAGAAGCGGTTTTATGGAAGCTTTCTGTACCATCCGTCCATCCCCCGACTATCCTCTCTTATCCTCCCAAAAACCGCGGATCAAAATTTGCATAACAAATTCTTCTGTCCCAATCTTTAGCCCACAACCAATTCTGAAAAGAGGAGACCAATCTATTTCGATAGGGTCCTCTTTTCTATTCAAGAGAAAAAGAGAGAGAGTGATCTATATATATTTCACCTGGAATTATCAACACGTACGAAGCTATACGCTTCCTTGATTTCTAAATAAACATAATAGATGAACTGGTATAGTCTAACTTTACCCGTGCTGGAAATTAAATGTGGAATGAACTATAGGTTTCTATAACGCGATATCACCACCTCCTCTGCCTCGTCACCTCCTTTTATATAACTTCAACGGGGCTTTCACCAAAAGTTTCATAGTCCATTGGCTGGAAGATCAGGCGATCTCTCTTTCTTTTCGCGCTCGCTCTTGGTCCTCTTTTAGTCTTCTAGCTCGCCCAAGTATAATTCGCCCTCTCTCTCACTCCCTAGAGACGATGAGGGTTATATCGGGCGCGAATAGGGGCCCAACACTATACTTTTGTCGCTATAGTCGCGAAAGACCGATACTTCTTTTAGCTCTATCTGAATTAAAACGATGTAACACTGAGCTGTAACGAACTTGGTTGTAACATTTTCCGACTGTTGTCAAAGGTACACCAAAGATAGAAACGTTTTCCCCAACTATTCATTATTTTTCCAACTGTCCCATTTTCAACGTCGTCGTCTTTCCCGTTTTATGTTAATGTCATTTTTTTTTCACTGGCACTGGGACTCTCCGGACGTACACGGGGATCGGTCCTTCCTTGAATTATTTATCACCCCCACGTTTTTATTATATTTCACGATTAATTACGTATATTTCTGGTCTCGAAATCACGCAAATTTACGAATATTGTAATGACGGTTTTTATATTTCTTCTATACCTAGTGTTGCGTAAATTATCTTTTAACAAATTCCTTAGATCAACCGTAACTAAAACGTACATTTCGTTAAATGAATATCAATTTTGAAGTTTAAGAAGTAGTTTTTAAAAATATTTATAGCCTTGAATGACCTCGAAATTCTGATAACATACCCGTTTCTTTTTTGCTCGTAAATCAAGTTCCTTCTAAAAATATAAATTATTATAAACTCCTTTATAAAGAGAGGTAGATTAATATCGACAAAACCTTGAACCCACCCTTAATTTTAAAGATCTTAAGCCTTTAAAACAAGAAGTATAGAAAATATGTTCGTTTATGAACGCGAGATGGAGACAGCGCCTCTGTTTTATCTCTGGATTAAAAGATTGCAGAACTTATTTTCATCTAGAGTCTCTAGACCTTTCTACCATCGTCTATGAGTACGAGCCAGTAGATTATACTTTTATCTTTGTAAGGATTTAGATTGCGTGTTACTCCGCCCCAGCTTTCCTTAGTTTGCAATCTATATACTCTTGATAACCGTAGCTTATAGATTAACTTTTATCTCGGTCTGACTGGACCGTTTTAGTAACGCTTAGATGGTAAGTTCACGACTAAAAGAAATCTAACAAATATATAGAAATGCAGTCACGTGATGGCTAACTAGTCACGCCTCCCACGATGACCTTTTATTTTAAATAGCCTGCCTAATATAATGTGGAATATTTTAGTCTCCTTGCCGCGGTTAGCTGCCAGAGCTATTTCATGCTTAGAACTTGATGGGGTACCAATGAGGGGATATAAGAACAACAAAACGGGTTTTAGATTTGGTCTTGGATCTCAGTTATACTCTCGAAACATTTCGGAATAGATATCGAAAAGGTTTTTTTATTTATTTATTTTTTTTTTTTTTTTTTCGTTGCTGGAAAATTTGATGAATGATAGATTTTATTCTGTTTTATTTTTCAATTTTGAAAAGCGGCGGCACCTGTCTACCTTTTTTATCCTTTTTAAAAGTTCAGTTGAGGATGAAAATGTTCGCACCATCTTTGTAATTCTAAACAATTGTAAATTCCACTAAATGCCAGAAAAATCATGGAATTTTTAGTTTCACAGTTCATGTAGCATTATGCGGATATAAATGTCTGTCTGTTTAAGATTATAAAATATACTAAGGTAAATATTCGAAATTTCAATCATAGTTTTACTCATTATGAAAAATATTTGTGGCGTGAAAATGGTGTGTTCCCATTTCGTCCAAATATTTCGCCCAAAATTATCTATTCCCATTTCGCCCAATTGTTAGGTTAGGTAGGGTTAGGTTAGATTATTTGAGATTGGGCGAAATGGGAATTGGGCCAAATGTTTTGGGCGAAATGGGGGTAAACCGTGAAAATAAGTTCAGAAGTAGCATCAGGAGAAAAAACGAAATGGCTGAGTGCTCTCTAGGTACTTTTTAGAGGTGTGAGAAAGCGAATAGCAGACGAATTTTGGCTACAAAGAATGCGAGTATGGTACCAGAGGCTATTTCTGTAGTCCCCATGTTCTTACGTATACTTTTTTGATATAATGTATTCTTGACCTAGCTCATATTATTAACATTGACTAATGTTAATCTTATTTCTTAATAACATTTTTTTAAATCAAAAATCTAAATCAATTTTGAAACTTAAAAGAAAACTAAATTATGTTTAAGTACCAGAAGTGCAAAATTGAAATTCCAAAATGGTTGATATTAAAAGCTAAAATTAACTTAATTGGAAAAATGATGTTCAAAATATTATAGGAAGCGTAAGAAGGCCATATTCGACAATTAATTCCACCAATATCTTCCATTCTTGAGGAATATTTATACGAAAGAAGGTTGGGCTTGGAAATACCCAAAACTTGCTATCTACAATCCACCAGCTCCCTATATTGGAATGTTTCCGATAATGTTTCTAAATTATCAAAACGATATAGGAATAAAGATTTCTTATATCGATAAATGGGCGACTACTCGTTTTTCAATTTTTTTTATTTTCCCACCTTCTAGTTTTTTGCTTTTTTTTTGCGATTTTTGGTGCGTGGAGAAAACACCTGTTTCCATTCTTTTAGCCGTTTGTTTCTTCTAACTCTACCCCAAAATGCCCCATTCCATAGCCTAAACTTCGTGAAAAGGGAAAAATTCCTTATCAAGCCGTATATCCGTTTTTCTCCTATTCAACAATTTCCCAACGTAAAAGACAACGTAAAAAAAAAAATGAAAATGAAAATTTATCTTTTATTAGAAAAGATCAGGGGTTGTATTCGTGGCCAAAGAGAGAAAGAATATATGTATATGTTTTTCTTATTTGCCCACGAGAGCTCACTTTACACGAATTTTGGAAAACATTTCTCTCCTACCAAGATGATTACACGGTTTTCGTAATTAATTCGGGGGAGTTTTTAGTTTTTTTTTTTTTTTTTTTTTTTTTTTTTTTTTTTTTTTTTATAAACTGGGGAGAAAGATGCCGCCGAATTTTTCCACCTTTTTAGGAATAATTTTTCGCTTTATACTCTTTTATGTTAATAAGATAATGAAGTGAATAACACGTTCTCGTTAACGTTTATATTTCTCTCTATCTTTCTGATGATGACTAGTATAATATATTACTAAATCTCCTTGAAATATTCATGACGTTCCAAGGAAAAACTAGTAAAAAAAATATTACGTTATTTTAATCCTCCCAATATATACAAATTAGTTTTGGCACATATTCATTAGTGGGACGTAGCCTTTTAACTATATTTTCTCTTAGAATATTTTCAGCACGACGTTTGGAAAAATAAATTACTGTTATTTTTTCCAAACAAAAGGTGCTTATGCCGATATTTCCATATCTGGACGTTTCCCGTATATTGTCGTTACTTAATTTTTTTTAATAGAAACGAAAGAAACAAAAAATTCAAGATTTCAATGTCCTTGACTTAAAACTGGTTTTTTGTGTATTGAAATATTTAACGGGAGAACGGAAAGGAACAACTTGAGTTAATTTTAATTAATTTACTTAGCGGAAAACTAGGAACCATTTAACATTTGACCTTTCGAAACTATTGTGGGCAGCAAAAACTAAATTTATAATTATATACATTTATCATTTTTTTATATTATAATAAACAAATATTTTAAGTAAATAATTATATATACTAAATTTATTAATTAATATACATATAATTATAAAACCAAAGTTTGAAAGTATTTTTGGACTATTTCAACGATAAGGAATCGATAGAAAAACCACTTTTTTGTTTTGTTGCATTCTCCCTTTAAAGAAAAATTCATTTTAATTATTAAAATTTAGAAATACTTTGGTTATTGCTTTAAAAAAAAAAAAAAAAAAAAAAAAAAAAAAATTGACGCTAAAATATTTTTTCAGCTTGTGTGTCCCGCTTAAAATCTTCCCCCTCGGTGGTGTGACGGTAGACAGTCACTTGGAGACGCCTACCAAATAACCAATTAGAAACTGTAGAGTTCAGAAAAAAAAATACTTAAAATCTCCGACCAAAATTTGAGAAAACTTATTTGAAATTTTAAAAACTTTTTATTTTAAAACCCCATAGAATACAGCCTAACCAGAAATATATCTTGTTTTCTGACCTATAAACTAACCTAAATTCTATGAGATTTGAGCTTGGGAATTCATATTTTCAAATCCGTGTCTCTCAAACATTCGCTTTATTTTATCATTTTTTTTTTTTTTGTATTTTTTTCTGAACTTAGTAGGTACAGAATGCCGTCTCTACGTCACTTGGTGTGGATGGTATGATACCAATAATACCAACGTTGGTATTATTGGTATCATACCATCATACCATCCATTCCAAGTGACGTAGAGACGGCATTCTGTACCTACTGAACTAAATAATCTATAACCATCGTTATTAAGGGGAGGATTTCAAAAATAAAATTATTAAGAATATATAGCATTATAAAATCCACTTTCACGCTACCTTTAACCCTCTTTTAAGCCCCTCGTGGCGTGATTAAATTTTTAGTAGTTGGGATGACATTGATTTAGAAATTTGTTAGATAAGTTTTGATACCGTGAAAAGTTTTTATCTTTAGTTTTAACCAACCGTATATAGTTTAATCTATCATTCGTCAAATTCACTCTATACCGATAGGAAATAATGATAATAATAAAAAAGGTTTTTTTTTATTTTACGATACGAAGCTCTCATTTCCACTTTGCTATAGGTTAGGTTCTAGCGATAAAACTCGTGTTTTAACGCCCCATATTTTTAGCCCAAGTTGCCCGATTAAATCGTGATTGGAAAAAACATTATATACAATGTTTAAAATTTTCTATATGTATATTCGTTTTAACACTCTTAACAACGAATATATTCCTTATACCCTCTTTCCTTTGGGATAGAAAAAAGAAAGAAAAAAAAAAAGGTGTCAAACTAATCTGTAAGGTTACTAACGTATAAAACGCGTAGTTTTGGATAAGGGGGGATGAAGGGTAAGCTATTACACAAAGGACTTGGGCGCTAGAATATAAGGACCCCCCTCCTTATTTTAGTAAAAGGCTATTAATCACTGTCAAATCGTCCAACCTATAACCTCTGATATACTCGTGAAGCCTTAGCTATATAACTCTCTTCGGGAATTCGGCGGTGATTTCCGATCGAACCGGAAGTCGGAAACCAAACGGGCAGCCGGAAGTCGGTGGTCTTTACGTCTCGGGGGATCTATACTGTATCAAGCTCAAAAATATGCCCTAGGCGATCACGAATCCCCCAATTTTTTTTTCCCCATCCGATCTTCGGTAATAATCGGTATTTAGTATCGGAGTTTCGCGTTCCTTTATTACTCATATCGTTCGAGAGTCAAGAATATATGCTAGAATGACGGTTTTTCCGCCTAGACTTTACACATCACGCCCTTATGGTATAAACTTAAATTATCGACTTTTAGTCTCCCCAACGTCGTCATATATGACGTCATATCATCCGCACACCCTTGACGGAAAGTGAAGAATACTTTTGTTCATTCCTAATGACCTAACTAATTATCCGATACAACGGAACGGGCCCTGTCTTTCTGCCTTTCTCCACTCTGTAGCTACCATTCTATTCAAGGCTGGTATATTTTTATTTCAAAGATGTTTAATCATTGTATAATCCTACGCTTCAGCATCCGCTATTTTGTTAACTCATCTTGAACAAGGATTTCGCTCTCTTATAGAATTACGTTCGAACTAATTGATTGAACGCGTGCAAAACTGAAATGGTGGTTTATTCCAAACGGGGTTTACATCTTCCCCTAATATTATCTCGTTACTTAGAAGATGACGAACGGGGTTATGTCCTTCGCTTCTATCCTCTCGATGAGCGAACTTTCCTCGTTTTGCTTGGATCTCTTCACCCTCTAATTATAAGGTAGTTACGACGCCAATAAGAGAACCACTGCCCCTTTGACACTGTTTTCACCTTATTAGGTTTTAGCCATTTACGCCCGAATGGGTTTGGTTCTATATATCCAGCGGGGGTTTAACCGTCGCTATAGCTCGACGCCATTTCCGAAATTTTCGGGTTTGAGCCTCCTCTTAAAGGGAGGCTGAAATTTTGGCCCGTTTAATCGAGGGATAATTTATGTTTTCAGGGGTTCGTGTATACTGAGCATTAAAGTAAAACCCCCAGTTAAATGATATCTCTTCAATTACGGACGAGGAAAGCTCGGGATAGGTTTTAGTTAAATTAACGGAATTGTTACAAATTTTGTTTTGGCGATGTAGGCTTAGCAATTTCCTAGAAAGTTTTAAGTATAATATGCCTAGGCTTAATAATTACCAGCATTTGGTCGAAAACATCAAATTAGACTAAATGTGTAAAACAATTTACATGTGGGCTTAGTTAAAATTGTACAACTACATTTTGTCTTGACTAAAATTGTACAACTACATTTTGTCTTGGCTAAAATTGTACAACTACATTTTGTCTTGACTAAAATTGTACAACTACATTTTGTCTTGACTAAAATTGTACAACTACATTTTGTCTTGACTAAAATTGTACAACTACATTTTGTCTTGACTAAAATTGTATAACTACATTTTGTCTTGGCTATAATTGTACAATCTTAAACTTAGCTACGAATGTTTTAGTGTATTTAGGCTTACAAATTGAAATTGTTCAATTTCATTTATTATTTGTTAAATTTAAATATAAAAATTTAGACTTGGAATATTTTTCTATTGTATTAAATTGATCACTTGTATTTAGGCTTAGCTAAAATTATTCAATTGTATTTAGGCTTAGTTAAAACTGTTTTACGATTATTTTAGGCTTAGTTTAAATCATTTAATTGTAGTTAGGCTTATTTACAATTGTTCAGTTGCATTTAAGTAATTAGGCCTAGCCAAAAATTTCACTGTTACATTTTAATTAGACCTAGCAAAAATATTCGATTTTCATTAATGCCAATTTATATAATTAGGCCTATTAGCGTAGGTAAAATATCATTACGTATGCTATTAGCTATGGTTGGTTTCAAATTTTTATCTATGCGAGTCAACTCCTCATATTTCGCAACGCTATCTAAAGAGATAGACATGACAAATGATAATAAGAATGAAACAACTTTGTCTCTTTTACACTGGCTACCTTTTTTAAAAAAAACCGCCCGTTTCTGAAACACTGAGAGCTGCTGCTGGGGCCCTTTGGGAAGTTTAAATTATTCCTGGTTTATAATTTATTATGTCACTTAACGAATATGATAGGGCTCATCGATTATAATTTTCAGTTAACCCCGGATACTCCTCCCACTGGAACACTTACCTATACATATCTGTTCAAGGGAAGTTGGCAGACTGGGGAAAGTCGCGGCCTATTGATACGTTACGTTAAACTCGATAGACTTCAGCAACTTCCTTCTTTGACTCTTCGCTAAGGGGGTTCTTAGGAATATAACTTTTTCTGGAAAAAGAATAACGATTTCACAACAGTTTTCTGAGTGATGAGTTGGCCATTTTTTCCACCCTGGGGGACAAAATTTTATTCTGGAACCAAATCGTATAATTTTTTAGTTTTTTTCATATTCTTCCGATAAGGGTTAGGGTATAAAGGTTCGAGGGTTGGTGGTCTTGCTCCGCTCGATGTCACTGGGTGGCATATTCGTATCTCTTTGTATAAGTTGTTCGGGAAAGGGGCGCAGTCGGTTATGATGGATTACGTATAGTGGTCGCGTTTGTTATAACCGCCTCTATATAACTGCGCGCGTGGAAACTCTTCAGGGACGAATATCTATTCGAGTGAGAGCCAGAGAGAGAGAAAAAGTTACGGACGAAATGCGCCCCTATTACATAGGGTGTGGGTGTCCCCGGTTGGCCGGGTTGCGGGGTTTCGACCCTAGTCTAACTGGAAATGATTTCGCTTTACCCCCCTCTACACTCCTCAGGAAATATAATTCGGTCGCGGAAGAGAGAAACTCCTTTTCACCCTTTCCTCTTTTACGCGCGCTAATGGGGACTCACCCCTTCGGGTTCAACTCGCGACCACGCGTCGCGCGTTGGCCAACCGTTATAATACTAGAGAGGATATCCCAATTCGGATCTAAACTGGTTCTAATGAGGTAGTTCCGGAAACCCTCGGACCTTTTATGCTTTTATATATAACGTATATTATACGTAGAGAGAACTTTCCATTCTTTCCCTTTTTTTTGCTCCGTTTTCGAAATTCACGTCTCCGCCCTCAACACCGCAACGATTACAAATCGATTCAATCGGAACGCTTCCGTTATGAATACCAAGATACGCAATTTTTTGGTATTGTTAGTTGAAAAATTGGAAAATTGAATAAGGGTACCGCAAGAGTATTGTTAAAATTCTTAGGGGTTTCTGCTGCTAATTTTGACGAGGATGTCCGCTGATAAAAATGTCCTACAATTTTTATGTGTAACATTTAATCAGTGTCACAACTATAAATATTTGTACCCCCCTCTCCATCAAGTTGTGGTCAAGGAAGATACAATATAGAAAATGAAAGGCTTATCACAAGTTAAATTGAATCTGGAGCTAGAAATGGAACAGCTTTTTAATTTATTTTTGGAATCATCATGCCAAATAATTTGGATAAATGTTGACCAGTCATTATTTCAGCCCTAACACGTAAAAGAATAGGCTGGCTTTTGTCACTATTCTATTAATGTTAGGACATTACAAGCGCTGTTGAAGGTAGAAATAATATGATTGGCCGAAATTTATACTTTATTCAATTTTACCAAACTTTGGAAAGTAATTTAAATACCAAAAACATGTCAAAAAATTCCGAAAAATTCTTGAATACTTTTTTTGAACGTTCATTCCGAAAATAAATTCAAAATCTGTTCCATTTTTAACTCCCAAGTATAGCAATAGCAAAAGGGCAAGGTTATATAAATGGATACGTTTTGATAGACGTGAGAGGTGGGATTTTCTACTTGCATGTGCGTCAGGATTCATACGAATTCCTGGTCAAAATATCCGAATAAACATAATTCAACCGAAACTCATGCAATATTCGATATATTTAAAAATATACCAAAACAAATCCCTTTAAAAGTGTTCCAACCTAATGTAAATCTGTACTTCAATAAAGCAATCATTTCAGGGGTATAAATAGCGTGAGTTGAGACGCTTAGGCTTAGAAAATCTTGTAATATATAAGAAATCTTAAAAACTATTGAAGCTTTTAATACTCCTAAAAGCATTTGTTGTTTTTGCTTCTTAATACCTTTTAAAATCAGGCAAATTTACGTCAAACAATTTTCAATCCACTCTGTATAGGAAATACGCGAGAATTATGTTTGGAATAGCTTCCACGTTTACGAGTTTAGAGAAGATTTGATTTAATAAACTCCGTATAATTTTGGCAAGTAATATTACGTAAAAGTAAAAATCGCCGGTGTATAATCAACTTCATCGAACGAGGCCGGCTCTTTTGCATTTTTATTTAGGCCTACTCGCGAAATTCTAAATTACCCCGAGAGGATGAATATACTATTTTTAAGAGGAGAGGAGGTAGGGATGCTTTTTGGTTAATATATAAAAAGAAATCAAGCTGTCTAGATGAAATGGAGGATGGAAATTTCTTCATGGGTGGCTGTATTAAATAGAAGAGAGCGTAGGCTTTTCAATAGACATCTATAAGAAGCGTATTACTAGAAGTGCATCAAACTATTGGGGGAGAACTGAAGGAGATGAGACATTGTATACATAATGATTTCTTATATATATGTATACTGTCTTTAGCGAAAAAATCAATTTGAATCTGTCATATTACCTGTCGGCGAAACTGCGGGTGAGTGACAAAATGGCCGACCACACCTACTTATCGTGTCAGCTCTCCGCGAAGGGAAAATATACTCAGCTAGCGCTATTAATGTTTTTATACTTCCATCTCCCCCCTCTATTCGGCCTTCTATTTTATACCCGATAGTATATCCCCATGGGAATCTTCTGCGGGGTAGAATCTGTCCCTATAAATACTTTTGAATCATTTAAAGTCACTATGACACTAATTTCTCATATAAAAATATTTTAGTAAAATTCTAAAAACTCAAAGAAAAATCTAAAAAAATGTAAAATATTAAGCTAACAGTAAACAAGATTTTTTAAACGGCGTGTTGGGAGGTTTTGTAAACAACAATCCACGACGTTTACGTCAGACCAAGTTTTCCTACTTGATATGGTTTATTTCTCGCAGTCTCTCCCGTGAAAGTACTTAATTCAGAAATCTAACTTTTACCTTCTTTCTACATCATCAAGTGTGAAAATTTGAATTGATACATTTTTATTTGGTCCTTTTAATTGAATGACACAATCCTAAAGTTTCCAAATTATATTTGCACAACTCAGAGCTATTTCAGTAGATAAAAAAAAAGACTCGATTTTTCCCCCTAAACCCTCCCTTTAATGAAGTTTCTTATGAAAAAGCTAAATATATAATCCTTAAGCATTTTATCAAACATTGATGACAAAGTCACTTTATAATCAAAGCACGAAGGGGAAACTCAATGGTATAAACATTGATTTATTTCCCTAGCGGTGAATCTTGCGAATCTAAGGCTAATTATATGGGAAATTAATACTGAACGATCTTGAAATCGAGACAAATACTCTATATTAAAGTTTACATTTGTTAATGGTATTTATTCAAATCGGTTTGCTAAATAGTTAAAACGTATGTGGATGAATACATTGTAATAGATTTCAAAGACAATTTCTATTATAAAAGAAGTTCTTTTTGTGATAATCGATATGCAATGAATTGTAGCCATAGGCGAACTTGACTCTGCGGGAAAGCTATGATCTTAATTGTGTTGAATTCTACGATTGGGACACTCTTCAATTTTTTTCCCTGGCTTATTTTCTACTTTATATAAAAAGAATGAGAAGTCGCTCATTTTATTGGCTCTTCAGAGCCAAATTGCGTCACGCTGGGGGTACTCTTAGAAAATAGCTTATATTTCGCGCAATTTTTGATCCACCTTCCAAACTTTACTGAAGTTAATAGTTTGTGAGTAAATGCATACTTCTAATGGAACCAGGATTATACGTTTTTGACTAGTTCTGGGTAAGCTTCGGTGTTGAAATATACAGGGTATATTCCTATATTGGCTCGCTTAGGGCTCGCGCCCAATGCTCTCCATCGTTATACGTGTAAAGTGAAAGCGAAAAAGCTTTTTGACGAGGTGATGACGGCGAAAACACCCACTTTCTTGACCCGTTAATACGCGTTCGCATATTTTATTTTAAAGAGAGGGTTTAACGTACAAATATAGAGTAATATATAAAGTAAATTATTATTATTAAAAGGATAATGAAAACGATTCACGTGTTATATTAATAATCAATCAAGAGTGTTTACGCAACTGAATTATATTATATTGTCACTAAAAACAATTTTCTTTACATTTTTAGAAAACTTTCGACATTTTGAAATGCATATGGATTCAAGGAAATGATTTGTCGTCGCTCTAAACCTCCGCGATGCTGCGTGGTAAGCCTAAATTTAGTATATATATACTTTTTTCAATATAGTTAAAGGTTGCCTATTGTATTTCACGTTTCAATTTACCTTTAAAAGGGATGTGCTTAGATTTTAGCAAGTCAAATAGAATATATAGATTATGTAAAGGAACTAAGGATTTTCAGGGTTAGTTTTATACTCCGATTCGGTGTATTAATGGTGATCGGCGTGTCTAATTCAAAATACACATGTACCTTAACTTCTTAAGCGGAATGAATCGAATTTTTCTTTTTTCGTATGTATTATAATTCCTCGTTTGCATTATTTTTAGCCACACCATCCACCTAAGGGTGTAGTGGTGTAGGCTCTTATTTTGTACGGTGCTGTCAGAAGTCTTAAGTTAGAAATTACGAAATAAATTCATCGAATGGAATAATAAGCATTCGCGTATGGTTAAACCACATAACGTTAATTGCTTTAACGTTCACGCGTTCTTAAGAAACTTAAAAATGAAAACGTCAAAACATTGTAATTTCTTTCCGATAGGACGTAGTTTATTTCTGCAACGTAATAAACGATCCTCAGCTAATTTCTACTGCTGTAGAAATTGTAAAGGGTGGGTGACTGAAAATGTATTTTTTAAGGGAATTTTTATGTTGAAAACGATCTTGGGAAGGTGGGCTTGGTACTATAGGTGGCTGGAAATGAGTTCTGTCGATGCGTTACTATCTGTACAATTTAGAGGCAACCGCCCTAAAAATGAAAGTTTCTCATAAAAAATGATTCAGGTTAAGTTAACATGAGAGGTGTGGCTATCTTTAATTGGCTTGCCATCTTGTTTATTTTTTTCCCCCACTTGTTGCGTTTAACTTCGTTTAGCTGTTTCGTTGAATATATTTTTCATTCGCTCGTTGGGGGTCAAACTCTCTGGACGGGAGCTTTGACCCTCACCAGGTTATTACGCCAATGTTTCCCCATTTAAAAAAAATTTAGTTTTTTTAGGGAAAATTGCCCTTTAAAATGGAAACGGGTTTTAGGTTTGTTTTGTATTCTAAAACGATTTTCGTGAAGGATCTACCGTTGAACTCATTTTCTTATTTTTATTTTTCATATTAAAACGTTTTAGCTACGGTAGCTTGGCGAATTGAATAAGTTGTTTTGCGTTTAAAATCGAACGTTAAATATTTATGTAAATATATTTAAAATAATCCTCGTTATCAAGACACGATTTGTCCTGTTTTCACCCCCAAAATTAATACGGAATTAAGTAATATTACCGTATTTATAGGACTGGTTTAAATCTTAAAGGGAAAATGCAACCTAACAAGTTTTTTCTTATGGATTCCTTATCGTTTTAATATGGATAATCCACCCAGTAACAAAAATTTACAAACAAATATTTAACTATTTAATCAATTTAAAACTTATCCGGAAAATAGGCTTAGCTGCATTCATGGAGATTCTGAATTTATTCGGATTGATTAGTCAACGACCAATGAGCAAAGGTTAATCGGTAAGGGAAGATCTCCATGAGACTTCCAATAACATTCGATTGGTCGCTGACTCTTCAATGCGAAGAAATTCAGGCTCTCCATGAATCCAGTTAAGCCTAAAAATCAAATATTTTATTTATCCGTTGCGAAAAAGGGGCTGGTGAGAATTTGCTTTTAGAAGAATCTAATTCTGTCTCTTACAACCCCACATGTGTTATCATCTGGAATCAAAGAAAACATTTTATAATGAAAAGAAAAAGGGGATTAAATTTTACGTTTGTAGGTTTCTGGTATACTTGTACCATGGTATATTTCGAAGAATTAATAAGGTTATCGGTGTAAAGTTTGAAAAGAATTATTATTCTTCCGAAATATTTTTTGCTACGCCATGTGACACTCCCACGCTTTGGCGATGAAAAAGATACGCGGGAAAAAAAGATAGGAAACTTTTAGGAATAAAAAAAGGCTTAATTCCCCTAAATTGAAGGAGTTAGGAGAAGGCAACGAAGGGGGCACGCCTTTATAGGACGCGAAAAGTCGTCGCGTAAAGAAGTTGATAGGGCATAGAAAGAAGAGAAGAATGAATGGAAAAAAAAAGTGGTTAGAGTAGCGGGTTGGAAAAGCGACCGCTTCCTAGCAACAATACCGGGAGTAATAACCTTGTCACGAATGCAGATGAGTCTTTGTACCACTTTAAAGGAAAAGTCTTGTATAGCGATTTTTAATACGATTCATGGAGATATCCTGAACTCCCTGTATAAGGAGTAGCGACCAATGACATTAATGGATGGCTTTTATGTGGGGAATGCAGTATCTCCATGATCAATGTCATTGGTTGCTAATCCTTATACGGGGAATTAAGGATATCGCCATGAATCCAGCTAAGCCTATTTTGATGGTAAGTTTTAAATTATTTCTAGTTTAATATTCGTTTGTAAACTTTTTACTAGTGGATTAGGCCTATTTAAACGTTAATGAATCGATAAAAAAATCACTTGTTGTTAGGTTGCAGTCTTCCTTTAATATTAATAATGCAATGAAAGTATTTGCAGTTATGAATGATATTTTCCCTATAAAATTCACATTTTCACTTACACACGTCTATACTTTTCTGTAACTGGTCTTTATAAGGCACTCAATTCGTTCCTTCTGAATCCAATTTTGATAAATTTTTAAAACTAGATGTTTTATCATTATATTTGAATTTTCTACAAGGAACCTCTGCCACTTTATTTTAAATAACTCAAAAGTGCAGTGTTTCCTTGTATAAAATTAAGTTATATAAAAATGAACTTTACCTGCAACAAGAATATAAATTTTAGAATAATGTTTTATAAGACTTGCCGTTTAAGAAGAACATTTCGTATAGGAGAATGAGGGAGGCCGGGAGATAGAAGTTAAAAAAAGTCAGAATCCCTGGATAAAAAATCGAAAATTTCCGTCTATTCTTTCTCCAAGCGAGAAAAGCTGTACTATAGTGTATATGGTCGTTTCAATGAAAAGGGGAGAAAGAACACTTTTTGCGCATTTGCATAACGAAATTAAGAATAGCGTCGTGTCGATAGTTTATACGCCTATCTGAGATTACGTTCGTGTGTTTCCCCAGACTGAGAAATTAACGCGTACGAAGTGTATCTCACCCTTATATATAGTATATTTTAACGTATATCCAATCCTGATCCATCTTTGGTAGCGTTGCATTCTTAATGTGGAACGAATTATGGACCTTTTAAATTGAAAACCAACGCGAAATATCCCCGCCTTTGATCAATTATTTATTGATAATTCGGTCTATGTTAGGCACGATTTCAAACACGTCTTCGACGGAAATGGTCAAAAGATAAAGCATAGATTTTTCCATATATATAAAATATAAATTTTACTTTTTACTGTCATTCTTTTAGTAAAAGTAGCTGAAAAAGTTGCCAATTTCAAGCCACGCTGCTTCGTGAGCTTTCCGAAACCGTGTTTCTGAAATATATTGATTAATCCTCCTTTTTTCTTTTGAAGATATATTTTTGCAAACTTCCCTCTCAAGGCGCGTTCAGATTTCATAGAAATACTGACTACTCCTTGATCGAGTATAGTTTTGACTTTTCTGTCATTCGCGTCGGTCTTTTGCTTTCACGGTGCAGACGCTAGAAGAGATGGCGAGGTATTTTTGTCCTTGAAAGTAAAACTAATAACATTTTTATTTGGTTACTCGAACTTCTGACGGAGCGTGACGAAAACAATTGTCAATTAGAGTGCTCCGAAAGCCCTAATGAATAACTGTAGTAGTATCTGCCCGACGAAACAGAAACCTTAACTAGATTTTGGCGCAAATTTTTTCTCTGTCGGTGAGCCGGCATGAACGATAAAAGAAAGCGAACATTCGGTCAATATGGTCGTATAGTCTGAACGAACCTTTACACTCCCTTTTAACAGCGAAACACTAAGAGAATTAGTGTTGATAACAATTTACAATCCCGACAAACATATCGCGAATTAACACACAATACTAAACCTCGTATTAAATAAAATAGTTCCTTAAACTAGATAAAGAACAAAAGTACGTATATGACATATACGAAGAGCCAGTAGCGGAACAATAGTCGTACGTGATACCCAGTGTTTGTTTTTAAGGTAAAATCTAGAATATAGTCGTATTAAGAGGCCTCCCCGGTTTTGGCTAGTGACTATAAGCCAAGGCTTAAAACTAATGCGGCAAAGTGCCATTTACAGGCACTTAAGATTTTCTATCTCTCTTTTCTCTACTTATACTATGTATAGGTTCTCGCGACTCACTACCCAGGGAACCACCTCTAAGTAAAAAGGAAAAATTGTAAGCAAATGAAATTATGTTAGAGAAGAGAAAGAGCGGCTATATAGTATGGAGATTAGAAAAACCCTCATTTTCTGCCTTTAACTCTATTCGTAATTGCCTCGTGAATAGACTCAAAAGATACAAGTGGTGTTGGAATAGAGAGGAGAAGGGTGTGTTAAAGTATCACGCACTTCAGATAATGTATAAGCCACCGCTAAAATTGTTATCAAAAGCTTCTTCTGGAAAGTTCTGGCTATCTGGTTTAATAAAGAAAATGGGTATATATATAGTGATAGTACTAGATCCGCCTTCTAACAAATAGATTTTAGTCGACTGTATTTTTATTTTTAAATTTGATTTATAATATTGGTCTTGAATCCTCAACTGTAACAATTTATGAATACGTTTTAAAATGGATATTGGTCGACTTTTACTGCGTTCAGCTTCGAGTACCGAATACACCATCTCCATAGACAAAACAATAATAGAGAGGATACCGCATTCCTCGATTATCGTTGCCTGTATCTGTTCCGTAGTCGAAGTTTATTTTAGAAATATAAAGAACTGCCACAAAATCGCTAACTTCTATCGAGAAATAGCGCCTGTAGTGTTACTCTCTTGTATCGCAGTAATGCTCACTGGAAAGCTTCCAATCAGGCGAAAAAGGGTATTCCGTCTCGATTTTATTTTTGGTTTTTCCTTCTGTTCGGGAAAAACAAATGTTTGGTAAGCTATACGTGCTGTGGAATTTAGGTTTTAAAAGATAGCTGATGTAAATGTAGATAATGTTCCTTGGTGTATACGGGGGTCAAGTTTCCAATCAGGCGTAGTGGATAATAGCAATTCTGTTCCGTTTTTCCTTTTTCTCGCGCAATGAAAACAGAGTTTTAATGAGGTACGTGGTGTGGAATTAAAGTTTAAAAGATGGACCTATACCTTTAGATAATTTTTCTCCGTGTATAAAAGGAAAGGGTTGGAAAAGTGTGAAGGTAAAATTAGCTTTTTTTTGTGTGTGTAAGTCTGAGGTAATAATATAAAAACTAAAAGCCCATATTCTTTTTACTTTTTTTCTTTCTTTTCTTTTCGCCTCATCTTTCTTTCTTACGGCGTATTTTACAAGATCAGCCTTAATTAAAACAATCCTTCGGGCACAGTTTCCTACACCATCCCTTCAATTCCACGGATGCCTGGATAGGAAGAAAAAAGAGGCGAGAAAAAAAAAAGAAATTGGTGCTAAAAGGGTGGCTCGCGAGCGCCAGAAAAAAAAGCGGGAAAGATGTAGCGCGCGGTATTTTTTCCCGCCTTTTTTCTTTGGCTTTTCATTTGGTTCCCATTGAAAGACTCGGGTATAAGGTTAGCGAAGGAGAAATAAATGGGACGGTTATACACGGATCCCTCGCCCAGGAAGGTGGGAACAGTGGCGACACAGAACGGCCATTACCTTTATAACACGTGACGGGATTGGCGCGTAAAAGAAATAGGTCCCTGTCGGCCCCATCTTCTCTTAGATTTTTCTTTCTTCTCTGTGGAATATGCCCCGTTAGCCTACTAAACGACAGTCGGAGCTGGCAGTAAAGAAGAGAAGGTGACTAAAAGAGTGATTTTCTTCTTTTTCTTTTTTTTTTTTCTCTTGTGCGTGGTGTATAACAACGCTATTGTTCTCCGAAGAAGAAATATGGGTGGTTTTTAGATAATAAAGGCACTGTAGACGAACCGCCTTCAGATTTTTTTTTTTTCGGCGTGTAGTCGCGTGGTTTGCTTATACACTGTATATGGAAAAATCATACTAAAAGTTTGCAAGGGAGGAATGCCGGTTGAACCGCCATTCCATTGTTTTTTCTGTTTTCGATATGCTTTTTTATTTTAATTCATGGCTGTATAGTTTATTTCTTCTCTGCCTTTACTTTCCATGGCGACTCGGTCCTCGGACGTATTTTCTCTGTATGGAATTTATGAATCTGTGTATAACTTTGCTTAACCTTAACCTTAAATTATCTAAGTCGTAAACATACCACCCCTTTTTCTTGGGATTGGCATTTTACGTTCATAACAAATTCAAAAATATTTTAATTGTTGCGGTATCGTGGACGGCGGGAGCTACCGGATAATAGTTTTCTTCATTTTCCGGCTCTTTTACTTTTTCCAAAATATACCCCTTTTTTTCCCTCGGGATTAAAAGGAAGGCCGCTTAAATTGCTTAGTAATTAAGTCTCCCATCGTATATACCGCCAAGCCTTCTTTTCTGTAATTTTTTTTAACGTCATCAAGCTATATACCTTTCCGTGTTTAGTAACGATTTAGTTTAGTATAAAGGAAACCTATAATTGGTCTAGGGCGTCCCTCCCTCCGTGTTAAAAAAATATATGAAAATAATTTCGGAAAAAAAGAGGAAGCTTTCCAGAGAAGATTATTTTATAATTATTTACCAATCTCGGGGGGAATGATGACGATGTAATGTTTCCGCGCGTAACACAGAGGTATATTAATCTATTTTCTTTATTAATTTAAAGGGATTATGTCGCATGTTTCTCGTGATGAAAACCATATGGAATATAAGTAGCCCATTTCCCCTTTCTCCGTGACTGAATCTACTTAACGTTTTCCCATTTTTCACTCGACTTTGAAAAATAGAAAATTCGTGATACAGATTTTAAGTTCCGCTTTACATTTTCTCGTCAAAATTAGAACTAGACTTCAAGGTGTGTTATTGATTGTATTGATTTGATCGAGTAAACCTAATGAGAAGCATTAATTATGAAATAAACCCCCTAAAATAAGGCTTTGAACTTATTAATTTGTAATTTAACATTTCAATCACAATATCCCAAAACAATGTACAGTTTAAAACAAAGACACAAAAGGTACGGTAGTTAGTTAAATACCTATACACCTATTTAATTTCTAAAATAAAAGTGTTTAAAACGTCTATTTGACATAATATAATGATATTTCATATCATAATAAAACCTAAAATAATAAAATTAAACACAATTTAGTGTTTATAGGTACATAAATGAGCCTATTTTTCGCGCTATTTTTCTTCACCTTTTTAGTGAAGGTTGGAACCTGGACCTATAGGTATATATATTCTCTCTGAATTTGAATTAAATTACAACTTGGTAACTATAATAATTTAGGTAATATATTCGATCTCACGAAAACGGAGGGATTTTCTTTAAAAAGAATTACAGGCGTTTATGCTAAATATACTGAATAATATTTAGTCTAGAACTTTAAGTCTAGAACTTTATTAATAATTTATTAGGTATGCATATTTACTTCTTAAAAAAAATCTGACCTACATGGAAAAAATCAATAGCTTAGAAAAATATTAACTTTGGGATTTTTTAGCTTGTACGAGCGTATGTAGTTAGCCTGCAGCTCTCATATACATAAATATAGCCGCTTGGTTTCGATGGCCACGGTCTGGTTGTGAAATTTGCATAAAACAATCGTGTTTTTCTCAAAGAGCTATTAAGTATTCCACCACAAAATATGTGGCTGCAGCCTGGTTGGTTTATGGGAGGAAAGACAATGTATTATGAAAAGATATGTTTAAATCTTATACCCTAAAAGGAGGAATAATATAATACTATAATACCATATTACGTATTTTAGAAAAAACCTTTTTACATCAAAGGTATAATATATGTAATATTACATATATAGTATACAAACAAAGGCTAAATATTCACTTTGGTAATTATACTGGGAAAATTGTGAGCTTTTGAAAGATTTACATCGAAACATACATCGGCCCACCCAATACCGCGAAAAACAATAGAATTTACATAAACCCGGATAAGTTATTCTTATAATTTCAAGGGACGATGAAAGTTTTATTGAATACTTTCCTAATTCTTTGAAATATACTCTTTTTCGAAGGGAGTTGGAGTAACACAGGTAAATAACGCTTAAAGTTTACAAGTCATACTTGCATCTACTGCAGTGACGTTGTTTGCTAATTCAACAAGTTACTGGAGTCAAACGGACCTTTTGATATATTTTCCTATAAAACATTTTAACCGATGCAACTTTAAAGTCAAAATAATAATTTTTATTTTACTTTCCTTTTAAAAAACAACGCATTATAATTGCAAATAATGCAAATACTTTAACGAATTGAAGAAGATTGTTAAAGAGTCAACGTTTTACGTATCATAATTTATTCCGCTTTTCTATAAACAACTTCAACTTAATTTGGCAGCGTGTTGAAAAATATATGGTATACAAGTTATCGCCATGTTTTATTTATATTTAGTTATATAATGGGGAACCTAGCTTTATTCCCGCTACCCAATAAAGGTGAAATTGACTATTCCAAGGCCAGCTTGATGTCGATCACGCGGAAGACGGGACTTAAAACGCGTATATATATATATATAGTATACGAACCTCCCCTTATTCGTGAGTCACGAGCTTTCGCGTGATTCTTTCGATTTCAACCCCCATCACGCTTCCCCTCATAGCTCGCTCGGAGTTATAGTCTGACTGCATTGGGATTTTCAAAATCAAAATTGAAGAACACTCGGAAGGTTGCTACATGCAGACGTAGGAGGGATGGGAGGATAAAAAAAAAAAAAGGTCACGACCTCAGGGCGCCCGGGATGAGATCTCTCCTGCAAAACCAGGAATGATTATAGACTCGTTCTTCGGATCAATAATTTCTGGCGATTATCGTATACCGCAATATTAGAATCTCTAGCTCTTTTTCTCCATCTCTCTCGCTTCATTCGATATAAGGCTTTAAAATAAGGAGCTTCTAGGAAACATAGTATTAAAGTGAAGATGAACATGCAAGCTATATTTGTAATATATTCCTTAAGTATCCAAAATTAGGCGCGAATGACTCTTTAGACCTATGAGAAACTTGTGGTTAATTGGAGGTAAATCTAAACGCTCGATGAACTCCAGAAATTTATGAGATTATATCGTAAATTCTGTTAAAGAGAAGGTTTAAATCTAAAACAGAATTATGTCTTTTTATCCGACCCACAGTTAGGCCCGAAATAACCAATTAAACCGACCCACAATTAGGCCCGAGTGGCCCTTTAAATCGACCCACAATTAGGCCCGAATGACACTTTAAACCGATCCACAATCAGACTCGAATGGCCCTTTAAACCGACCCACAATTAGGCCGGAATGACACTTTAAACCAACCCAAAACTAGACCCGAATGACCCTTAAAAAAACCAAAATTGGTCTAAAAAAGACCCTCTAAACCGAACCAAAATTAGTCTTGTATGCCCTTTTTAAACCAAGCAAAAATAAGCCCCAATTACTCTTTAAACCGAACCCAAATTAAGCGAAAATGACCCTTTAAATCGACCCAAAATTAGGCCCGAACAATACCCTTTAAAACAATGATAAATTTGTAATTAGAGAAACGTCCTTTTAAATTAAAAGTGCCCTGATTGTTTCTCATTATATACGAACACGAAACGAGTTTTGGAATTAAACGTATTTTTAATTACTTGATTTTTTTGGGCAACTACTCTCTACTTGTACGTATATAAGTTAATAAAATCAAATTAAAAGCAACGAAATTTCTTCTGCCCCGTTGTTTTTAAAGTGAAGATTACCTTATGTGGAATGTTGGGCAAAAAATTGGTCTTTCAGCTTCTGAAAACCACAAGATTCGACGTACGAAAGTACTCCCACAATTCTTGATAGGTGATTAGACTTTTAATTTTGTTTTATTCGTATTTTTATTTTATGAGACATTAATCAGTGATGTCTAGCTAATTTAAGACTAAAAATCACGCGATAAATTCCATTTCAAACTCCCTTTAAAATGAAAGAAGAAATCTTATTTGCCATCCTCCTGTATGCTTGTCTTCCCCTCGTGGCTCGCGTGTCATGATGGTTCCAAAAAATATTCTGGTATTAAAAAAAAAAAAAAGCGCGGGGATTTCCGTATTTTTTCGAGGAAAGAAAATTGGATACTGCGGATTTATTAAATGATTTCTAGGGAGAATTTTATACGATCCGGATAAAATTAAGATTTGATTGGATTTTACCCCCCATGCGTGAGCTTTTTTTTTTTTTTTTTTTTTTTTTTTACCAAAAATTCGCTTTTATTCTTATTGCTTCAGTACCCACATCCCACTCCGTTTAATATTATTTTATTTATTTGATTTCTTTTTCGTAATCATATATTATAATCGTAACTCTATTTTAATTTCAAGTTATGACATAAACACCTGGAAATTCAATATTTGTTTACATTTAAAGCTTTCAATATATTTGTTTCTTGAAAACGTATTGTTATTATTAAATATCGTTAAAGGGAGAATGCAACCTAATAACAAGTGCTTTTTTTATCGATTTCTTGTCGTTTAAATAGACCTAATCCACCAATAAAAAGATTATAAAAGAAATATTAAACTAGATATAAATTTAAAACTTATCCGGAAAAAATAGGCTTAGCGGGATTCATGGAGATCTTGAATCTCCTCCGTGTAAGGTCTAACGACCAATGAGCAAAGGCCCGTCGCGAGATCTCCACGAGACTCACAGTCGCGTTCGAGGAAATCAGGATCTCCATGAATCCAGCTAAGCCTATTTTCCGGGTAAGTTTTAAATTTATTTCAAGTTTAATATTTGTTCGTGAATCTTTCACTGCAGGTGGATTAGGCCTTTTTAAACAATAATAAATCGATAAAAATCACTTGTTGTTAGGTTGCATTCTCCCTTTAATAATGAGGAAATATGCCATTTCTTTTACCTTTTCAGGTATTGTATATCAAAGAATATTTCTTGTAATGGGATCGAATACAAATATTATTGTATATGGCAATATCATTCGTGTACACGTAGTACAGGATGAGACACTCTTACATATAGCTTTGCAACGGGATAATATATAATAATTAGGGCAATTTAAAACTTATATTTAGAAAATATCGATCTGTTCTGTGCCCACTAAAAGGAAACTTTTCATTGTTTTTTTTTAAATAGAGAAAAATAATAGATTCATAAGTTAATGTACCTCGTAAGTGTTCATCGCTCGCATGAAGGAGCATTTTCATGCCCTCTATTAGACGTTATTGAAAGCCCCTTTGAAGAATATTCATATTTGTCATTAACTAATTTGTTTGAAAGTTCCGCTTTAAGCACATGGGCATAAATACTTAAGATTATATCTAGCACTTTATGTCCCTTCGTATAAATATTTATAGTGGCCAGGATTTATAGAATGCCCTATTTTTGACATCCATGGATATGGGATTAGGGATGGGGAGAGTTCTTTGGACCCACGAATTGCTTAAAGCCCAACCTTCCAAGATTAATTGCCCATAAATTAGAATCATAAAATAGATGAGCCAAGAAATATCCCCCGTCACCCCAATGCGAAATATCTTGTCTTGTTCACGAAATCTATTTCAACGAAGCTATGTTA
This sequence comes from Odiellus spinosus, assembly GCA_963920705.1. Lineage (NCBI taxonomy): Eukaryota > Metazoa > Arthropoda > Arachnida > Opiliones > Phalangiidae > Odiellus > Odiellus spinosus. The sequence continues at coordinate 12,304,668 of OY987235.1, read as the reverse complement.
GAAGTGGGAGAAATAACAGTATAAACTGTTTTCTTGATAAAACCACCCTTTCTCTCCTTTCAATCCATTAAACCTTTCTTCGCGAATGATATTTTGCCAATGTTATACTTATTTGAGCGAACAGTGACATTGGCTGAATGAGGGAATTCCAGTAAGTTCCCAATACACGTACAGCTTGTATCCGCGTTAGCTCTAGCTTATATATACTCTTTTCAATAGTAATTAACAATATGGGGGAAGTTAAATGCGTATTGATACACAATATTAAACCTCGTAGGCAACAACGTAGACGTTTCAAACTCCTCTTGAGCACGAGTAGATAAGAGAAGGAGGGTTCTTCTTTTTCTGAATGTCCAAGTCTCGTCAGCCAGACTCTAGGCCAGGGACTATTGAATGTAAAAATGCCGAGGAGTTTCTTTCTAATTACGACTCCCTCCCTGGAATCGACAGCGCTCTCTGTGTAGGAATACGAGGGGGATCGAGCTAGAGGAGCGGGGAATGGAGGGAGGTTGGAGGTCGTTATTTAAAGGAAATCAGAGACAAATTTGTCAACGCGTCTGTGGGCTGCTGGCGAGCGAACTCCTCTTCAACGGGCGCTCCAATACATGGGCGGGCTATACATAGCTGGACGGGAAAACTTGAGGGTGCAATTCGAGCAATCGATGCCTAACTTCGTAACGTTGATTCCGTAACGGCCTTCCTTTTTAAAAAGCTCTTTACAAGAAGGACCTGCAGGGACCAGACATAAAGTTCAGTTTTTTAATTTCGGGAGTTTGACTATATTGGTATGAAACAAATTCAATTTTCATCATACGTGTAAAATTCATGTCAAGATGTCAGGTAACCGGGAACGTATGTGTACCAATTATTGGAAACTATTTACACTTAATACCAAGGCTTAACTCAATAGTTATAAAAAGTTCAGGCTCGTTAAGAATTCCATAGAGTTCCGACTCAAGAGATCTGAGTTCTAGTTCCAATGAGTTTCAAAGAGTTTGAACTAATCCAGAGTTCCAATGAGTTCAAACTCAATGAAGTCTCAATCCCTCGTAAGTTTTATAAGCGTTTAGATATTTCTATAATCTCTAATACGGAGAAATTGTTTCTTGAATTCTGCATTTTTTGTTAATTTTTAATACGACGTAATATTTGCTTAACCAGTTACGAGGTTTTTTTTTTTCATATAGTGCATGTCATGTATTTTTCTTTTGTGGGTTTAACCTTTAAGCAATTCACGCAATGGTCCGCTCGCGGCGTGGTTTATAACTAGGTCATTTCATCACCGCAACGCGTAGAATAACTCGCACGAACCAAAGTAAGGCCAACTTATATAAATATTTGAAATGCCTAAGACTAACAATGTATAAAAAGAAGAAGAATTTGTACGTAGAAAAGTGAGAAAAGCTGGTATATTTTACGAGAGAACGGGAGGGCGAGCGCCCCCTTGATGACGCCTTCGCGTTTTTAAGGTGTTTTCCAAATCGTTTTTGAAGGTTTTTTCCTTTTTCTTCCTCCCATACAGCATTGTTTAACGTTCCCTCCCATTTACGTAACGAAACACGAATTTCCCCCTCCTTCTTTTTATTGATAAAAGAAACGGGATGGTTTACAGTGCCTATATATATCTAAGGTTGCCAGGATATTAGAAAATCGAACCCTTTTTTTTCTCACCCTTTTCGCTTATTCTCCCCGAACCCGTCGCGTCGTTTTCTCGATTTTCCTCTTCGACGTGTGGGAATTTTACATTATTGAGATTACCAAATGTTGGCCGCGTAATTAGGCGATTGTGCCAGCCCAAGCTTTAAGCCAGCCCGGCCCAATTTCGAACGCTAATGTCAAAAGGAAGAAGAGAGAAAGAGAGAAGACGTCGTTTTCGACGCCGAATTTTCGAACGTTTCCCAAAAAATATCCCCCCTAATTCTACTTTTTGTACGACTTATTCGAGTCAATCAAGATATCTTTGTGGAAGGAGAAATATAAGGTAGAAAAATATTCACTGGCTTGGGGCATCGCGCGTTAACCGGGTAAAGTCGAGAAAGAACCTTGCTCGAAAAGAGAACGGGAAAAAAAGAGGAACGAGTATAGAAAAGAGGTTCTTTCGCGTCTGCAAATCGCTTATCTCTGTACAGCCTCGAGCCGAAGGGAAAGAAATCAGCTCCGGGGATGCGGCGGGAGGATGGAGGGATGCTCCTGGAAGAGGAGAGAATTGATGCGGATGAATCAATAGGGACTGCGCGGGGATGGAATGGGAAGACGCTGCTCGCTCGCTATATCATCCCGAGCGCGCAGGGGGGAGAAGCTAAAGAGCGATTTGTCATCGATGTCTCCGTACCAGGGGGACGCGCCACACTTTTCTTTTTCTCTCACTCCGCGCGTTCGTCCTTTTTTCGGCCGCGTTTTCCTCTCCCTTCTCTCTCCTCTTCCTTTTCCGTATATACGTTTTGTTCCCGTTTTCTTCAATCCTAACTTCTTCTCCTCTCCTCCCCTCCTTTAGCTCTTATTCCCCTAGTGGTCTAATTTATGCGCGATAACTTATAGTTAATCCATACTGACTTTCGGTCGAAAGTTAAATTCGTATATCTATATACATAAGGGGGTGCCGCGTTCGTGGGGTAGATACTGGGGGGAGTTATGGTTTTATTGAATGCCAAGGATTACATCCTCCATTCCTCCTCCCTCTATCTTTCATCCTTGAATTTTTTCCACCATTTTTTGTTTCATTTTCCTCGTTATATACATATATAAAGCTGTGTCTTCATATCCGGACTGTAATTTAATCTAAGCTTAATTCTCAAGGGAAAACACTTAACCGATTTGAAATATGTTTCGCATTCTGATACCATTTAAAAAAAAAAAATAATAATAGTACTATATATCTTGGGTTATTGCCAGCTAGAGTGAAAGTCAGTTGTATTTCTGTAATATTAGATTTGATCTTTTGTAGGGATCATTTTAAAATTATTACACTTTTATTTTTATTTGAAATGTTTTTATTTTTTAAGAGATCATGTGGAGTTAACTTTTCTATGCGAGGTTTTATTTTCAACTGACCCTTTTTGGGCAAAAAATGATCCCCTATTGGATAAGAGAAAGATGCTGAACCCATTAAGGCTCGGTGGTTTTTACGGTCCCGCTCAAAGTTTTCGGGGAAGGGGAGGAGGCTTGGTTTCGAAAATTGTTCAATCTAGAGCTCTCCGCTCTCATAAATTCTCCAATTTTAGGCTCTGCTGTGGGAATTTTTTTATCTAAAAGTGTGTAACTATTTTGCGAATTATTACCAGAAATACATAAATATACTTCTAAATCCTTTTTGAAAAGTATTTAAGATAAGGTTGTACAGAAATAAGCGAAATGTCGTCATTAATTGGATTTCTTAGTCGCTACTTTTAATTTTATTCCATCTATGTCAGTGAACAGACTAAACAGAATTACGTAACTAATCTTTAAAACAATTTTTTTTCACCATTTATTTTTAATTCAATTAGTAATGGAGACGCGACTTGAGTAAGGAAATTTTCCGCAGCACCCTTCATCGTAGAAAATCTCATTTAAGCCTATCAGAAGACCCGGGGAATTTATATTTTCCCCTATACGTAACCGGGTATGATGGTGGAAAGAGAGCTTATAAGTCGCGGAAGGGGAAATATATAGGAAATATATAGTTATATAAGATAGGGAAATGTGTAGAAGTCGCTCTAACCCTTGTTAGGCCAATTTTATTCCCCATGGATATTTATCATCCCACAAAAGATTTATTAAAAAAGAGTTTTAGTGTGCAGACAAAATCGTATACGTATATCTACCGAAATTATTATGTACTCATATTTTCCTATAGTTGATTCTGACTTTATATAGGCTGAAGGAGCAATCGGTTAGGCTGCACCCTGAACTTTAGAAAAGCAAAGTGGTTGGAACACTTTTACAGGGGCTACAATTATTTTAGATTTTTGTTTTACTGTTATTTTCGTCACTGTTTTAAATTAATTTTAACTCTTGTTTAAAAATAACTATAGGCTCAGATTAATAAATCAAATTTTTAAGCTAAAATATTCCTCTATCACCAAAATTTTGATGATTGGATTAAAAATTCCTTATAAACAAACCGATTAGATTAGCGACAGAATTGCTAACGACTATGAACCAATATAGCTGTTTGTTAGAGTTTTATATTGGACACGCGGTATTCTTACGAGTTATTTCATTGGCATCAGCAATTCAGTTTTCTCGAGAATCCTTTCAGTCTAAAATGCCTACGAAACAAATTTAGGCTTAGCTAGTTTAGTTCTTGACTTTGATAATTAACTGTAAATTACCCCGAAACCTTTAGAGAGTTTTGATATGATCTTTACTCCTATTTTAACAGTACAAATCGGTTAAAAATAACTTGTTATCAGAGTCTATAGTATCCCTTTACATTTTGCTTAATAGCGTTTTACTCGATCTATTCGTGTATTGGATATTTTCAAGTCTCTTAGAATTTAAAAACTCTTATCGCGTTGTAAAGAAAATATTTCCCAGTATAACGGTAGTATGATAAAAACGGCTCGCGATTTCTCTGCTAGTTTTCCAAAATATAATAAAGCTATAACGCTTAATGGAAGACGAATAAAAAGAAATATAAATAAAGAAATAGAGAAGAATATCTGGCTAAGGTATTCTCTTGTATCTTTCAAATCTGCAAGAATAAAGGGCAAATAAAGCGAATAAAGGTTTAAATGTAATTAAATATACCTTCTTTAAATAGACTTTTAAAGAAATTATTTTCCCTTCAAAAGATTTTAGCCACATCCCAATTTATGCAATTGTGCACTGTCGCTTCTTTTATAACTTCTCTTTGTCTGAGTATACGTAATTTCTGCCACACTCAGGCGGTCTGTTTTTTTTATTATTATTTTCTTCAAGATATTATTAGTCCTATTTATTAAATTTACTCTTAGTTTTATTTGCAATGTTTTCTCGTTAGTAAAGTCTTGTTTTCAGTACAGCTTCCCCAACACTCGCGCCTTTTGAGGCCAGATTTTCACCTATCGCTTACTTTGTAGTTTGAAAGGGAAAGAATAAGTTATATTAACATAAACTGTATTCACCCTTTATTCGTGAATGAAAAAGACGATCCGCGTTTTCAAAATATCCATGTACAGAGAGCGCGTACTTTTCGTTCAAATACAGTTTACATAATTGGGGAAAACTGAGGCGTATTAATAACGCAATATTAAATCTCGTATAAATAAAAAGTAGTTGATGCAAACTTCTCTCGAGCATGAGCCAAATCTTGGGGGATATTCTTACTTGAAGGCGATTTTCAACAATTTCCTCCATTTGTCAAATGCCCTTATTTTTTGCATTTTTTTGATGATAAATGTCGGCATACTCGGGCTTCCATCAACTATATTTTCTCTGGGCGCGAAAAAACTATACAGTAAATAGTATAGAAGAAGAGAAAAATGTAAAGAGCTCTCTCTCTCTCTCTCTCTCTCTCTCTCTCTCTCTCTCTCTCTCTCTCTCTCTCTCTCTCTCTCTCTCTCCTCCGTTTTTTTTCGGCAACTGAGCAATCATAAAACACGCTGGAAAGAATATACTTCTCTTTAGACGAAGAAGAAAAGGAGAAGACGACGAAGTTGCGTGGGACCTCCTGTAACCCCCGCCCATCCCATTCCATCCTTCGAAACTTATAGGCTAAACAAACAAGGAATATATAAGAAGATGCTAACGGGAGGAGAGAGGGTGGGGGAAGTATATCGCTGGTAATATAAAAGAAACACATATACGTTTAGATTTAGGCAGAGGGTCAATTTAATGGCGCTTCCTTGAATGATGATCGGGCTTCTTTTCTAGATGATGGGGGAGTATCATCTCATTTTTTTCCAAAAGAAACCCTTCCCCCCCTCTGGCACCAACTCTGAACTTCGAGGTATACAAAATACTATATATATTTTTCATATAGGGGGCCAGCCCCTTCTCTCTCCCTCTTTTTTTTTGGTTCTGGTATCCCATAGTGAAGGAATCTGTTCCTCTATACGAGAATTTTATGGCCCCCATAAAGCAATTGACCTTCTGAGCGGTTCAACATCTTCGGGAGCCTTTTTTCTCTCTCTCTCTCTCCTATATTTTTGCTACTCTTCCACCTCTGTTGGTGATGCGTTGGGGGTTCTATGTTCTATACCACAGTTTTTTTTTTTCAACCCCTCTTTCACTCAGGCTGCGCTAAATGCCAGCTCATCTCGCCCGCGCTCTCGCGGTCCGGATGCCTTGCTAGGGGCATAGCGAGGGCAAAGAGAAGGAGGAGGAGAAATGGGAATGGCGAAGCGAAGGATACCATAGCCATAGCCACCTACAGAGGCAGAGTGCGTAGAGAAAAGAAAGAAAAAACTCCCAAAGTTTTAAAAATGACGAAGAAGTGTCAAATTTTACGACTCTCTTCTTTTGGCCTTTCAGCTATTCCTTCAAAATCGACCGTTGGTCCCTGCTAGATTGTTTCTTCGTGTTTAACAATGGGAGACTTCAATACGTTCGAAGCTAAAGGTTGCCATATCCTGAATGGTCAATTTTATGGATATGTGATTCAGGATATAAGTTCGTACTCGCTGAAGTCATAAACTGAAATTTCATTTCAGTTTTTTTAGAGTTTTAAGGCTTCAGAGACTAGAAAGTTGGTGAAGCTTCTCTATCTCCTGATTTCACTTAGATTTATAGTTGGGTTTTCCGTTAGTGAGCACTGCAAACTCAACTGAAACGAACTAAAATATATTCGAACTTTAGTTGGCAGCGCGTGTAAATCTTGGACACCCGTTATGTTTACGATCTGTGGACTTAATGTTAAAAGTAGCCAATATTTGGGTGTACTGCCAACTCGAATTGAAATAAACAATATATTCAGAATCACTTTTATATTGCAATTCGTGCCAAGCTGATTCCATAGAAGTTGAAGTAACCACGGCTTCGTTCTCAAAATGATACATGAATCCCTTTTTGCCGTTCTTCTTTTTACCACACATCGAAATGTTTATAACACTGTTTTATTTTTCTATTTTGAGTGTAGGGGGAAAAAATCTCGGTTTTTCGCATAGTTGATGGCCCTTTTAAAGTTAAATGGAGCCATTTTTAGCAAACAATTGTATTGTATGGGTGGTATTGTTGCGCCCGAGGGAAGGGCCATTTTTTATTGCCAAAGCATTTGGTAAATTACTTTATTGCGGCGTACAGTCACCACTTCGTATACCACTTGTTAAACACATGCAGTCAAATTTTATTAAAAATGAATAGAAATATATTTTGTTCAGCTGCTCTAGTATGGGAAAAACACTCTTATCCCATTTATTGTGTCCAACTACAGCCCTTTTATAGAAGCGTTCCTGACATTTTAGTAAATTCTTTTCAAACGATTTTGAATTGTGTAAATTATGTACAGATTAAAAAAGCAAGGGTTGGATTTTCAGAGCGTAGAAAACTACGACGCAGTGATACATTCATACTTAATTCCCTACTGGAAAAAGTAGTCACTGAAAATTCAGTAGTATTTTAACAATATAAAGATATGGCAGCCATTCTATCCTATTTATATTGTTATAGGAACAAAGTTCAAGGGATAGTATCAGATGTTTTTGAACATTTTAATTTTTATTCCCAGATATTTTCTCCAAAAATGAGTATTTAATTTACGAATTTTACCCATTTGATTATTTCAGACTTTTTATCCTTCAAAAATGTGAATTGAGAGCTTTTGGTTGGGTTTTATTTTTTTCTGTAAGTAAAGTTCTGTCCTCCACACATTGATGACGTAGATTTATTCAGAAAGATAAGTTTCGATGATTTTCATTTGAAAACCTGTAGTTTCTTCTGATATAGCATTTTCTAGAAAGAGACAAAGCATAAGCAACCGTTTCACATGCCAGAATCAACTGTAGCGACCATAGTGATGAAGTACTATGCCGTGAATATTTGGTTCCAAAAATTGGGATAATTTCTCTATGTCATAGTTTGGATCTTTTTTACCGATCTTTTCGAAAAATTCTATTCTAATTCCTTTTGATCTCTGCAGTTGTTGATTGTAGGGAAATTAGGGAATATTTTGCGGAATTAATTGAGTGGTTGCGATCACTAAATGTTTTCGCTATACAAGTGTGGATGGCTTTGACTGTACTAAGGTGATTGCGTAACCGAGTACGTATTTAGAATAGTCGGAAAAGCTTGGTAAACTCTTCAAGGAAAATTAAATGATTTTCATACCAATCAAATCTTGTTACTATCCGTTTAAAATGTCCAATTACTTCGTTGTTATAGGAAGTATATACACAAAAAGTCTGTTCAAGAAGAGTTGACAATATTGGGGAAATCTTAGGCGGATTGATACACCGTGTAAAACCTCTTTTTTGCGCAAATAGTCATTTTTAACTGATCTTACTTTCGAACTAGAGTATAACCTCGAAAACCACCACCCGCTGTTTCTTTTCAATTTAAAATCCGAGGACGAAACAGATGTAGGATATACAATTGCAATACGAATTAGATTTCTGTTTTATATTTTATTGAAAAGGGGTTATTTATTTTAGTGAGTTTTTATTATTCCAGTATTTTACTAAGATGGATAGATTCAAAACATATCAGGTGCAGATTTGAATATATAGATAGGACCCTCTGTTGAAAAAAGGGTATTGTGCTCTTGACATTTTTGTTTATATTTTACGACCTGGTAACATATTCGACGCCTCCCACGGCGTCGTCACTCCACCGAATTTTTCGAGATACCGAAGAAGAATCTGGACTTTTATGGCTTATGACTCCAGCCTCAATATAACCGGCCATCTACTATAGAACATAGCCTGGTACCCAATTATAATGTGGCGAGTCTCGTGACGCACCCTGGACCGCCACATCGAAGGTTGTAAAACCATCAATTCTATACATTACGAGAACCAGTCAAAGATTTCAAGGAGCCCAAACCTAAACTCTCTTTTTATTTCAAGAAATTGAAATCGCCATGATAAGAAAGTTGAGCTCTGTACGTGAAGAAATCTATAGCTGATTCTGTAGTCATATATATTGTAACGACAAGGGTCCAAGGCCCTTTTTTTTTCGCTAACAGATTCTCCCTATCTTTATTTTACAACTTTGAAACTCGCTGTTTTAAAGTTGATCTCGTCGTTAGAATTCACTACCAGTAAAGACATAATATTTACTTATCTAGATAATTTTTAGAGATAAGTTTGATATTGTAAGTGTTGCAATTTGGGCTTGAGATAAACTTTACAAGAACTTAAAACCCGAAAAGTTTTTCGCAATAAAAATTTCGGTACCATCTTGTAGTTCAAAGGTTTTTCGCGATAATTCGTTAGATTTTTCGGAGAAAAAAATTTGACTTTCTTATTACTTTTTGTGACAAATGAGTTGTAAATAATTCAGAATATCTTTTAGGCTTAAAATCTGTAGGGATGCTTGTTTGCTTTAGTCTTAAAGTTTTTCGCAAGATGTTTTGTTTGCCAGAAATCTGGATATCCTGAAAATTTTGAAATGCCCCGGGATAAGATTTAAATATTCGACTATATGCATTGTGGTGTTAAGAAGGCGATTCTATCCACTAGGCGAGATATAAAAATACAAGGTTCCAGGGGATGAATTTATGATCTCCTGTTTATCACGCATCTAAATAAAAAATTTGTATTTTCTGCTCAAAAGATAGAGCTCAGAAAAAACAATATAGAAATATATATTCCATTTAAAATTAATTTTTACCCTGAAAATTTCAAAACAAACTCCCACAAGTGGCGCCGCCGCACGGAAAAAAACAGAAATATTACCAAATTTGTCGCCCGTTTTCCTAAAAATTATTCGAATCGAGATAGCTACAATTCCGTCAGGAGCTAGAAATGGCGCGATAATTTGACCACTTCCCTTTTCTGGAAATTATTATTTTTTTTATATCTAATGGCTAATTTATAATAGTTTTTGAGGGTGGGAATGACACAGTTGATAATTAGCCTTTATGAGATAGAAGGGTGTGACGTTGTGAGATCGGAACTGTTAGCTTCCTATAGACGCTTTTCCAGACAATATTATAACCCTATTTCGGTTTTTTTCTGCGTGTCATCCTTTAAGCAAAGCCAAGGCTTAACGCGAAGTGTTTGTGGCTCAAAATACACGCACTAGTCTCTTTCAAAGTTGAAATTGCAAGTTCCGTACCATTTTAGAAATAATTTGGGTGAATTAACTAAAGTTGCTAATTTTAATTCATCCCCAAGACATAAATGCACATTTCAGACCGTTTGGCAATTAAATACGATCGGCAAAACCTACCATTTATGCGCATTGCGTCTTTATTCTGAACTAAAGGTTTGAACGAATGGCAATGTATAAAAAAACCTTTGAAAAAATTCATACTCCAAGTGTTTACAGAATTCTCATGCCTTTAAGAACGATAGGGTCATAGTTCAAAGTAGGTATATATATATACCTTACAAGACAACCCAGGACAACCCTTTTCCGACATGTGAAATTAATTGCAGGACCTACTAGGTTGCTAGCTTTTCCTATATTTTTACAAGATGCAGTACATTTATATACGCGGAAGACAATTTATATATAGCTTCCGAAAAATAAATTGATAAATATAGGCCTTTCATTGTTAAAAAAGACACAGTACACACCCTTATAGTCTCGTGTTTCTTTAAAAATCGAAAACTCTTTTCAAGCAAATTTATATTCTACTTTCGTTATCTTTTTGGCTACTGGGCTAAACCGGGGTTGAAGTTTTTCACCAATATGACTTGACACCGGTAGATTCGAATATAATGGTAGTCCCTTACGGTATGTCTTCGCTGTCAGGTTTAATTCGATACGGATATATAGTAAGGCATATAAATATTCGGTGAAAAAAGGGTTGTTTCGAAAAAGAAGCCCGTGAGAAAGATAGTTTTTTTTTTTTTTTTTTCTTTATTTTCCTTTTCCTCCTCCTTCTTCTTCTTACTACACCCCTTTTTTTCGGGCCGCGATTTACCCATAGTAATGAAGCGGCTCTCGGTACCATGTTCGTACCCCCCTTATAGTAGAAAACCTTTTAAAAAAAGGACCAGAAAGAAACAATTTTCTTTAGAAATTCTTCGCATCATTCTGCGTATATATTGTCTGCTTGAAAAAAAAATATATATAGCTGCTAAAAAGTAGTCTTATTAGGGACGTTCAGAATGCATTTTTACCAATTTGTGCTACGTGGGCCTAAACTATACTAGCTTTTACTCTAACGAAAAGTTTTGGTCATAAATCTTGCTTAAAAAGAAGCATGCAGATTATAATGAATGCCCGACTTTGAATTTTTTCCCGTAAGAAAAATATGGGATGCCTTAACTCATTTTTCTTAGCTCAAATTGAAAGTTTTTAACAATACCTAAGCTTGTATATACATGTATATAAATTTTATGACAAAAAAGTTTGGCTAAAAACTGAAATTTTCTAAAAAAAAAAAAAAAAAAAAAAAAAAAGAAATATTTAGATCGAGCCCAAAAAGCCAAAATCTCTTTTATAAGGCACTAACCATTTCATGAAAAATTCAGTATGTTTGATATCTTCATGTAAATTAACTAATAAATTGAAGGGATAATCCGAAACCTAACAACAAGTGATATTTTTATCTTTTAAATAGGCCTAATCCACTAGTAAAATATATTACAAACAAATATTAAACTTGAAATAAATTTAAAACTTACCCGGAAAATAGGCTTAGCTGGATTGGTCGGTAGTCCTTAGTTCCGGATCTCCATGAATCCATCTAAGCCTATTTTACGATAACTTTTAAATTTTATTTAGTTTAATATTTTAATTTTGTTTACTGTTGGATTAGGCCTATTTAAATGATAAAGAATCGATAAAAAACACTTTTTGTTAGGTTGCATTCTCCCTAAAATAGTAGCATATTTTTTATTTTACCACAAATAATATAATTTGTGTTTCCTGCATAATGAAAGTGTTTTAGTTAACAATTTCAAAAATTACCAAATTGTGACGCTATCCCTTTTATTCAATTTAAATCGGTATTTCTAAAATATGCAATTCGATAACATAACCTTGATAATAAAGTCAAATGACATAAATCTAATCTAAAACGGTTTTTAACTATTACTTTTAAACAAAAAGGGACATTTAAAAATATCTTTAAACCATAGCAAGCTGGTAGTGTCAATTAAACTATCTATGAATACCATTTTAAAAAATCCTTAGATTTTAGAACTACTTTTATTAGTACGAAATTTAACATTACGAGTCAAGTTTCGCTAGTTTTCCTTACTGCTTTTCAACAGAAATATAACCACGCGTAATCTTTTAAAATAAATTATATATTTCCATAGTCCATTAATGTTCCGACAAATGTTTTTCAAATTTTTCTTATCGCCTGAAAGATAAAGAAAAAATTGTCATCTGTTTCACGGATGAGAACAATTAGAAAACAACCGTTGACGGGAAATTAACAAAAAAAAAGAATGAAATAAATTGAACAAGGGTGTTCACAATCTCCTTGGTTCTTCATTCGCTCGTATCTACCCTACCGTTAAATAGAAGTTTGCAAAACTACTGTATCTCATATTAAATTTAATATTGTGTATAAATTCGCCCTAAATTTGGTTACAGTACAAACCCCTTTTCAATCTCCTCGGGCATTTTCTTCCAATTTAACGAAGAATTCGCTGTATGAAAAAAAAAAAAAAAAAAAAAAAAAAAATACCTTTTTTTTTTTTTGGTTATGTTTTTAACCCTCTGGTGAAGTCCGGGAGACGAGGGGAGTCAGTTAAAGAGAAATTTAACGTATCGGTAAAATTAACTTCAAGTGAGGCTGTCAGAGATTTTTCATTACTTAGAAGATAGTTAGAAAACTGATTGTTATATTAACATACGCCATGGAAAAACATTAACGCAACAGTAAAAATATATTTATTATAATCTCCCATCTTTTGAGTCTCGATTGCGAGAATAAAATGAAAGAAATACAGAGGCTCGAGAAAAAGTGCTGACGTCATTCTAATGAGAATTGTTTACTACTCAATAAAGGTGCCTTTAAATATGCGTCAGAAATGGTATATAAGCCGAAACTGAAAGCCAATTTTCGAGGGATTCCCGGACAAAATCTCCGAATGTTCACATTTAAATCCCAAAATCAGCTTTCGAATCTCAAAATCTCTCGAAATTCCTGAAATACACAATTTTACTGCCTTAAACGAAACGTTGGTGCCAAATTTTTCGTCCGCTAGAGTTTTAAATTCATGGCGTTGAGAATTAATCTCGGTTAACGCCTTCAAGTTCTCGAATTTACAAGTTTTTTTCACGTTTATGGAAAGGCACCTAATTGTTAAACTAAAAATACGTTTCATCCTACCTTTAACCCTTACAAAAGAAAAGAAAAAAATGGTTTAAAACGAAATAAATTATAAAACAGACGCTAGTTCTTCCAGTTGACATAGGGCGAGGGCCCATCTGCCGTATGTTATCTAATATATTATACAGCACCTCTAGCTAACCGAGAGATAATAGTTTTTCTAATAAGAAATAAATTCAAAATTGACGTGATTTTTAAAACACGTTATCTTAAGAGACTATAAAAATACACTGCGGGGTGAGATAACGTTAAGCCTAATTGATACTTACGTATCTTATACGGTTTGTCTCAATTCGCTATACCTATAGGGCGAAATTGGGGTACGATAATAAAAACTACAATAATTTGGCGACCACGATCTACATTTTGAGTCCTTGAATGTCGCTCGGCCATCTGGTCGGTGATGCCGCCGACAAAGTTCTATCAAACTATCTAACAAAGTTACATATACCGACGGACTATGATATAAATTATCGCTTCCTTATAAATATTAGACGAAAGGGAAAATAACCCTCCTGAAAAAAAGAAAATCCAAAAATTGTTCGACTAAAAATATTCGCGCACACCTATGGAACCTACATATTAAATCTTTCCATTCATATGAACACAAGTAAATCATCATTCAAGTTTATAAGACGACGTACTGCGGGTGACGATGAAGTGAGTCCGACTTTCTCAGCCCATGGTTTCTCCCTAAGTATTCCTAAATTTGTACAGAAAGGCGGTCAGGTCCAATATATTCTTTATAGAGTAAATCAGACTCGAAATCGCGACGACCGGGCGAGATACGCTCCTTCGTTTCGCGAGAGAGAGAGAGGGGAGAGTTGTTTTCCGTCGATACATTTTCACCCCGTAAACGTCTAGAACGTTCAGTACAATATTAGCACCGACTACTTAGTTCCAATCTCAACCGCTTGAGAGAGCAATTTCGAATTCTGTTTCTCGACCTTTTAGAGTTGTTAGATTTTTTCCTCTCTCCTCGGGCGAAAGCTCTGATGCGAAACTTTCAGAACCAAATACCAATCATAATATGCCTTGTTGTAAACTTGAAGCATGATTTACCTGTGGTATCAAGCGTATCAATTTATTCATCGTCACAGAACGTATACTAATATAAAAAAAATCAAAAGAAAAGGTGCCAAGACTGTTGACGTTATTTCTTCTAGACACGCGCGCGTGCTTCTGTGTCAGTGTCGTCTAATATTCCGTCTACGCGAATAGCTTGACACTAGGGGTATGGATACTATAGTCCCCGATACTATAGCTATAGTCTGTGCCATCTTGTATTTCAGTACCTAAAAAAGCTACGCTTCCCTTTATTCCTGATGTTTTTTTTTACTCGTATGTTTACTTTCTCTTTGTCGGGGAATGTAGAAATATCGAGGTGGAATGGACTGGGTATACGTTTTCGCCAGGTTACCCTGAAAGATACTATATCAAACGCCGCGCGTAGAAACATTTATATCTTCCTTTATAGGCCTAGCACGCGGGGACCTCAATCCGTAGAGAGAAGGGGCACTTTATTTCGGCTCCTAAATTTCGTTTTTCATTCGGATATTGCAACGTAAATGAAAGCTATAAACTTACGTAACTCTGGTAGTTTTTGAATCAGATATATCTACCTTTTTCCCGAAGTATTTTAAGCGTGAAATGGTGGTTTTAGTAGGAGTCTTGGAAAGGAAGGTATGCTTAGAAGAAAAAGAAAGAAAAAAATAAGTTTTCCATCTTGCACTCTCGGTCAAAAACGTGATGTGAATGAAAATAGGGCCTCGAATCCTCGATCTATGCCTTCTTATGATATTTCTTTCCTTTTGTCGCTATTCTATCTTCTTTGGTTCGTCAAGGACCCTTACATACTCTGTTATTAATAAAGCTTACTGATTTTTATATCGAATCAGTTTTAATATTGCGTATTAAACCGCTGTAGATTTTAACTACTTTGAAAATCAAGATTGAATCAAAGATTAAAATTTTCTAACTTAATATTTGTCGGGCAAAAGGAAAGGTATTCAGAAGTGTGTATGGGATACGCCACAAGGATTTCGTGTCGAGGTCACACACCTGTTGTAAAATTTTTTTGGAATTAATTGATTTTTTTTTTTGTGGCGATGTTAGAGGTCCCATTTACGTTTATTTTTTGAGGTTTCTTTTTCATCTATCGAGGAATGCTATGCACATATTTCTATACTAATTAGAAAAAAATATTACTTAGTTAACCCTCAATCAAACATGCATTGAATGTTTATGAATTTCAGGGAGTTTTTTTTTTTTATTTTGGTTGTTTGCTTGACACGCCATATTTTAATTTAATGTTAAAATTATTGCTAGTGGGTGGTTGTATATTGCTATTTAAGAACTTTAAAAGCCAACAAATTCACCGGCGTATTTGTTTGGGAGATATAGTTGTCCATAGATGAGTCATTTTGACTCTAAAATACTTTATTGGTAATTTCCAACGCGTCCTGAAAAGGTAGTTATTTGTGGAACGTAATTAACGATAATTTTGATACGAAACTTTCTGTATCAAGTACTTTTACGAAAAAGACCGCACGAAAGCGACCTTATCACGCGTCAGAACGCGCGAGAATCATTCGTGGGCTCTACAATACCTACGAGACCATAGGGATGACGTAGTATTGCTAGAAATTTCTATAAAAATTTCGCGCAATGGCCAGTATGTATTTTTAATGTTGCGGTAATCGAAAAGTTACTCTCTTTACAAGATTGCTACTCAATTTCCATTTGAAGTAAATGAAAAATCAGTGATAGCTTCACTTTAATATCTAATAAGAAAATCAACTAATTTCTGCTAACTTGAAACTTAACCCACAATCGTATACCGATTTAAAAATTTTACGAAATTTCTAGTTCTTCTTTCTTTAAATTATTTAAATTTCAGTTTAATATTTTTTCTCTTATATACATTTGCCCTTTCTGATAGGTCGTATTTTGTTTGAGAAGTCCGCTTGCATTTTAAACTCTACATAATTCTTCTAAGAGACGGGCTAATAAAAAAAAATATCCTTAGGATTTGAGTTAATTAGCAAAATTTCTAAAGAGAGAAGACGAAAAAAAATATTGTAAAACATTTCTTTCTATGAAAATAATGAAAGAGACGGAAAAGGGGAACATAGAGATGTCAAACTTCCGGTCGAACTTTTTAAAATTATGGTAGGTTTAAAATAAAAATAAAAAAAATTTAAATTTGGACGACGGAAGCCAAAATAATAGCGAAAACTTTTCTGAATTATTTTTTATAGTTTTATTTAATTTAGAAAACTTATAACGGTTATAGGAAACGTACTGAATTGACGCGAAAAAAAGGGTTTTAAATTAAAACAAGTGAAATGTTCGGATTGCATCATAAAGTAATTGTACGCAAAAGTAGGCCAATGCTTGTCTGTAAGGAATTTATGAATCTATTTAAAGGCACTTTGAAAATATTATTCAAAACATTTAGTACTTAATCATAAACTTCAATGATATCATTAAGTTGGTACAACCATAATCAGCGAAATTCAGTATATATTATGGTTTTTCAAAACATTTTTAACACCTGGAGATATCAGGGAAAATTCACTGGTAAAACCTGAAAAAAGTCATGGTTTTCTAAATTTTGTACGAATCCTTTCAACTAAAATACCGATCAATTAAAGTTTAAGTTACAAAGATAACTAATTAACAAGTTGATTAAAGAACTGAACTGAACCAGCTTTAAACTAAGGGGCCACAATTTTGGTTATACTATAAACACTTTGATATTTATAAGACTAAGCTTATTCTAATCACGAACCTAAAATGTGTTCTTATACGATACGAATTACGCGTGGGTTTTCTTCCATGATATATAACCTACAACGAAAGTTAGGAAACGGCGGAAGATTCCCAAGAATATGGACGCTTTCGTGGACGAAGTGGAGAATATAGCCTTTTGAACTCTAAAGACGCGTTCAGACCGCAATTTTTGCTAAAAATATACTTGGTTTACAACTTTTGTTGTATACTAACTAATCACGAAATGTGAAAACCAAAGTTGTACAACTTTTGCTAATTCAACACAATAGGAAAGAGACGAATTAGCGGATACATTATAGCATTATTTTTCACAAGGGTTTCAGGCCTAACAATTTGCGCATGGAGTTTTCTTAATTCACTAGTTAATAGACATTCTACTTCTATTTTCAATAGTCTGAGATGACATCGTGATTAAAATGTTTTTATGATAATTTTATTGCAACAAATAATCTTATAATCACGTTGTACAATAAATAACAACAAAATGTAAAATACAGTTCAGTTCAGTTCTTTTTCAATGCCTTGGTCGCTTTTTATTTGGTTATTACGTCCTTTAGTTTGAATATTTATAACTAGAAAACGAATTAACACTTCATGCTGTCATTAAAACCAAACAATTGCATTCTAAGTTGTGCAATTTTTGCGTTTTGTTGTACAACTCAGCAAAAATAGTATAGTCTGAACGAACCTTTATATATGATACCATACATGATACCGCAACCATTTTTTTATCAAGAAAGATGAACAATTATAATGTTAGTCACGCTCGCGTTTGAGGTATTTTTCAAAATAGGATTGTCATAATATTCTAGAGTATTATATATATAATATATTGGAATTGAACGAGAAAGAAATAAGTAGGATATATTTTTTATTCTCTTTACTTTTTCCGATGGTAAATAGAACGCGGGAATATGGCACGAGCGAGTTATACGACGTTATTAAATGGAAGAGATCATATCGAAAAACCCACATAGAGAGAGAGAAAAAGAAAAATTTAAGAGATTCAAACAAAGAATCCTTAAAGGGAAACTACAAGATAAAAATGGAACAACTTTAAATTATGAATAAAATATTATTTCTCCCCTTTTTAGGCGATATATCAGTGATTATTTTTAAATTCTGAAGTTGGGTTATAAGTTTAAACTTCCGCGTGTGGTAAATTCGGGCCAATCAGAATATAGTGCGAAATCTATCCAGATGAAGGTTAGAGCCGTTGCTTTTCATCTAATTGGTTCGATTTTATACTTTACTGGCATTCAATCTTAACCAAACTTTAGAAATTTTTTTAAAATACCAAATATTTGTGAAAAACTTATCGAATACCTTTTGCAATACTATATAAGAAACCACCTGGACCAGGGGTGAGGGACATTACCTTAAATCAAATTTTAATTGGGGAGATTTCAGTTTACCCCTCAAATAACGATGTCTTTAGATTACTTAGAACTTGCGGAGTTCAGAAAAAAATACTAAAAAAATCACCTACAAGCGGAAGTTTGAGAAAAACTTTTTCGAAAATTTGTAATTCCCATAGAATTTGGTTAGGTTGGTTTAGGTTAGGGAATTGAACATGGAAAGATTAAAATTCTTTTTTAAACTTCTGCAAGTCGGAGATTTTTTTTTATATTTTTCTCTGAACTCACTAGGTTCTAATTAGTCCACAACCTTGTGGTGGACTCCAATATCAAGTCTGTCTTTTGGTTTACTTAATTAAAGGCCTAATACCCTCTTCAGACGAGGCATAATTAGCCGTGGTTTAATCAGATTTAACCGAGGTTTACATAGCCTTTTCAGTTCAATAAACCTCGGTTTATTTTGAATAAACCATGGTTAAATCTGATTAAACCGGCTAGTTACGCCTCGTCTGAAAAGGGTATAACTCTCACTTTCTAACAACAAGAAAGCGTAGGAAAATATTTGGGCACGTAAAAATGGTAGAACTATTTTCACATCCTCTAAGTTTTACTGCGAAAATTTGTTGTTACCCGATTTTCAATCCGTTTCATACTTTCACCAAAAAAGGGGGTTCTCATACACTCCTGGTTTTCGGCATAGTGATTCCGAATATTAACGACATTCATGGAGTTTCATTTTGAACTCCTATTTTCCCTTTAAACAAAAGTTATCCGTTGATATGTTTGGATGTATAGTATAGGAATTATACCGGAAACTCCCGTAGAAATTCTTAACGCTCGAACAAACACAACCGATTTATATGAAAAATATAAATGCTTGTGTGTGGTTTTTTTTTCTTTTTATCTCCTTTAGTTTTTAACCTAGATAGAGTTTTTTTTTATTTAAAACAAAGGGTTGAAATTTGATATGGTAATATAACAGCCACCATCAAACCTGGTTGTTAAGGGAGAGTAAAATCGAATTTAGATTTATGGCTAAAACTATTTCTTGTAAATGTAAAATAGTTAAACCTCCACGAGTTATATTGTTTTGGAGGGATGCCCCAGAGGGGCTAATCACTCTCGGATTCCTTGTACACCGATTACGGATTAGGCGTAATCATTTTAGCACTGTCAAAAGCAGGAATTTTAAAGGCTACGCGTAATCGCTTTAATATAGTCAATGGTACAGCCTGTACATCGATTATACTCGAGTGACTGGCGCTTCGGATGCCAAGTAAATATGCTACAACGAATTTATTTATTATAGAAGGAGATACAAATTTCTTGGCCCTAAAATAGGGTTCCTTTTAATCCGATTAAATCCGATTTAATCAATGCACTAATTAGATGGTACTAAAATTTTCACAATCTACTAAAGGTTAGGAGTACATCGTGAACTGCCAACCTTGCTTGTATATAGAGATGTATTATTACTAATACCATTTTCTTAAAATATTTTTAGCATTTAAATATCGTAACAAATTAGGACCGTTTATTTAAATTTTACGAAGAACAATGATAAATGATTTTTTTTATATATATAAAGATGAGATTCAAATCAAACGAGTCTCATTTCTGGTCTCGAAATATGATATATCATTATTAGTCTATTTTAAAACACATAGCTATTAGAGGAACTCAATAAATTAGGTAGATCTTTTCTTTGTAGATCGCCAGAGTCCGATATTTCATCGAGAATATTAAATCAAAATGCTTTTTCGTGTCTGCTTAAATAGATAGAATTATCCCGCGGCGCGAACTTTTCATCGCCAATTACAATTGAATTTTCTTTTTCTTTTATCATTATCAAAACCGCGCCAAAGAAAGCTATAAGTCATTGGCGAGATATTTATGCCCGTATGAAAGAGGGCCGGGGAATCGGAAATTTATTTGAAAGACGTTTCAAACAATAGGATCACGTTTTCGCCCTTAACGTCTCTTCACTATTAGGTTTCTATAAAGGTATTCCATGCAATTAAAATCATTCGGCTGCCGAGACTTTGAACGAATATTCACTAGGGTTTAAAGGAAAAGTACAACTTAAAAAATACTTTTCATATTTCCATCAAAAACCTCCCCCGCTGCGACATAATAATAGCGGACTCACCTTCCTGTCGGTGTTTGACACTCTTTTATAATTGGCCCTCTATTTAGGGTGCCAATGAGAGAAGAGTGTCAAACACTTACCGCAAGGTTGGGAAATAGATTACGTACCATAAATATTGTTTCACAAGCAAAGATCGATTGAATTCAATTATGTTTATTTAAAATTTAAATTACTTGTATTATACATTCTAAGAAGTCCAAGTCAACAAGCGACTTATAGGCCCTCAGTTTCAGGAGAGAAATATATATTTACTTTTATTAAAATTTTACATAACTTTAGAAATTAATTTAAACACCAAAAACGTGTCTAAAAATTGTGAAACAATTCTCAAATACGTTTATTGGCATGGTGATTTCGAAAATAAATTCAAAAGCTGTTCCATTTATAGAATATATTTCAAAATACACTTAAAAGTGTCTTTTCCCTTTAAAAAAACTATTTTTTTATTATTATTCATGGCTTTTCTTGGCAGATAAAACTAAAGCTGATAGATCTTATGTCTGTATATATATAGTCATGATGATAAGCCAAGCAGTTTTAAGATTTTTTTCATGGCAAAACTCGGACTCGACTCTATTCGATATCATCGCTCATCCTATAATACCCCCTTTTTTCGCGTCTTCTACTTTGTCCCGTAACTTAGAGCCAAGATGAAATAAAGGCGGAATTGAGGGATCGTAAATGGGTTATCGAAGTACGCGTAAAATCATTCGTATTATTGGCTTTATAAAATAGGATATAAGAATCAATTTGGTCTTTCGAATATAATCACGTTGAAATTTCAGCTCGTACAAAAGCTATGACCACTCTTATCTCTATGATAATCGAGAAAAGCGTAAATACAATATGTATATATCTTAAATATTTGTACGTGATAAAATTTCAAAATGATTGTGAATTTGTGACTGGTGTAATCCATCTATTGGTTTAAAGAAAATATAAAGGCATAAAGAAAAGTATATAACAAATGGCATCGTTAACTCGTTCTCTCTCTTTGTTTTATTCATTTTATACTCTATTGCTTCTAGTAAGATTGACAAACTTTGTAAGTAATCTAAAGGCCCGTTCAGACCAAGCGGTCAAGAGTTGAACAACCTTGGTATTTCAAATTCTGACTTTTGCAGGTTTTTTCTGATCATCTTTAATTGAGAATTTTTTTTTTTTTTTTTTGACCAATGACTATATTGTAATTATCTTTCTTCCGTGTCGTTATTTGATATCATGAGACATTTTTAATGGGCTACATGGTTTCGCGATACAATTCCCTGGGATTTTCTTGAACTATTTAGTTTAATTCTCAAATTCACTGACTTTTCCCTGACTTTTGTTGTTTAATTTTTTAAATCCGTAACTTTCGCTGACATTTTGACTTAATATCCAAATTACCCGACTTTTCCTGGACCTTTAGGCATAATTTTCAAATTCATTGACTTTTCCTGACATTTTGACCTAATTTTTCAAATACCTGACCTTTTTTGACCTAAATTTCAAATTCCTTAACTTCTCTAATTCACACTGTCCGATTATAACTAGGACTATTAACAATATACATCAATCATAATAGATAAAAAGAAGTAACAAAACCTGGCTTTCATAAAAGTCCTCTAACGGCAAACATTGGCAATTAGTTAATAACAAAACCTGGTGCGTGACTGCTAAATAAAAATAGGCAGATGCGCATTTGGAATTGTTAGAGTTACTACTTCCGTTAGAACGCCAAGTTTTGTTATTCATCTAAGTGTCCATTGATTATAATTGTGTACAGCAAAATTAATTGTAACTCAATTCAAAGTTGCATCAAATCCATACAGTCTGAACGCACCTATAGAACGTACGTGTTAGGTACCGGTTTTGTTCTAGCCATGCATATAATAGTATTACAAAGAATATATTTTCTTGTCTTTATTTTTCTTTTGGAGCGAAAGTATACTCTTATATTGCTATGTAGTATTCCATTCTTCTTCTATCAGAAAATTCTCACTTAGGGTCCGCCAGGAAGCCATTGGAAATGGCTTTCTCGTGTCTAGTTGCCGTGTATAACCAAAAAAAAAAAAATAAAAAATAAAAAAAGATACAAAGACCGAGCTATAACTGCGAAAGACAATGTCATTATATGAAAGAAGGTGTATTCTATAACTTTGGGCCTTTTTTTTTTCTTTTTCGGCGCGTAGAGTTTGTTCCACGGTGGAAAAAGCGCGGGAAAATAGCTAAAGAGCTACATGAGGAACGCCGCGTGGGTGTCATATAGATTTCCTGGTTTTTCCTGTATAGTTCCTATAGCATTATCTATGCTATAACGCGTATAGTTTCCCTCATACTTTTCTATATAATCCATCATCGACGCGCAGTTTCATCGTCAATGCTAAAGAAGAAAAAATATATATACCTAGGGATATAGTCTTGAGAGATTCCTTTATGTACCGCGTTCCTGAAACGTTTCCCCATGGTTTCGCGATCACCGAATGCTGCAACGTTAAGGGATAAAGAGAAAGACCCTTGAAGCGACGGTGAAAACGAAATATCAATCTATTTTTTTGAAAGTGATACGCTTTCTTTACGGAAGATCCCCTTAATTTTACACAAACAGTATAAACACGCAGTTCTGAAATCACAATTAGCCAAAAAAGTCATCATCCCTGTCTTTCTCGAGTGATTTGGTCACTTCCTCGATGTTTTGAGTCGTGTACAGCAAATACAAGAGTGTTCGCATATTTAATTATAAACTCTAGTCCAAAGATATAAATAATTTGTGATTGCGGGGCTAGGGATTAAAATGTAAGATTTTATTTTTCACCTTCCCTTTAACCGTGTTCCTTCAAATGCACCTATTCTAGTATTGAACCTTATTCGCCTTCGTTTAATGGATAGACTTATATCTTCGACAAATAAAAATTGTCTCAGATGATGCTTCCCCGATTCTTTTCCGTATCTTTCTTTTTTCATACCTAATATTTCGTCGGGAAATGATGAATATAGTATGAGCGAGTGAAATGTAATCCCCGCACGTTCGCTCTTCAGCCTCTTTTCTCTTTTTCCTCGCCTCAGTTTCATTAGTTTATCTTTCACGTATATGGAAAAGTAGAGAGATTCGTAAATCGTACGAAGAACGCGTACGCGAACGCGAAGCTATCTTTAACGGAACTAATCACGTCACGTGACCAATCCATCGTGAAAGGTATAAGCTAGGCGTATGTACGGGTTCTTCATACTATTTCTCAAACTGACTGGTTGCAACGCGTGTAGCTTACAGCCTGGTTAAAAAACAAAAGGAATAGAAGGTAACTTTGCTGGGAAGTAAGTTTCCCACCAGGGGCTTTTAGTCTTCCCTAGTAAAAGCGAGGGGTCCCATCTCGCCCATTTCCCTACATTTCTTCTTTTTCGGGGCTCATTCTTTTCTTGGCGCCCCGTTATCGGCGTAACTTACTTTCTCAGTTCTCTCTTCTCTTTTACTAGCTAGAGTTCATTTCCAAGAAGTAATTTATGCTCCGTAAGAATGACCTTATTCTTTATTACGAATAATGCGTCTGTAGAGAGAGAGTTCTATGTTCTAAGAAAGTTAGTATCGACCATGGACAAAAGCCTTTGACAAAGGTTCATTTTCCTTTTGGAATCCACGTTTATCCCCTATACTTCGAAAAGGGGTATAGGTATATAGAGTTTTCTATTTTTTCTTCTACACGCTATAAAGAGCTCTCTTAGGGATTTTCATTTCCGTCTAGAATTATTTAATCGGTCGAATACGACCGAAAAGAGAATGGTTCAACTTTAGTACTCAAAGGTCTACCGAAACAGGAAAGTAGGCTTAATAACATTATGTCAGTTGTGACCATTTTTCTAGTCTTAATATATAGCGTATTACTCATCAGTTATAGGCTTTAGGGTTAGGAGGATCAATAACGTTAGCCCATTTTATAACTTTCGATCTTTTATTTATATTTACAGGCGTCCCAGGAATTTCCGGAACCTCTTTCCTTCCTCAGTTTCGATCCTCCGTTCCCGGAATATAGAATACTTGCCTATACTAAAAGCGCGGAGAAAAAAATCAACGTCATCGCGCCTATTATAAGTTTGAAAAGTTTCGCCGTAATTTTCCTAGGTGGCGCCACGCGTCCATTTGCGCCGTCAACGACAGTGAAAGAGGAGAAGTTTTCTAATAGCATTTTTGGCGGGATTTCCACCCTCGGTAGTCTTTCCCCCCCTCTAGGAGAATCGGCCTCGCGGGCCGCGACAGAGCCGCGATAGACTATCGCTCGCCTCTCCAGTCGAAGAACGGATCTCGACGCGAACGGAAGTCGAGAAATTCCGTGCCCCTCGACGCGAATAATTCGCCAAGTTTTTCAAACTCGCGGAACCGATCTAATTAAAAGAAGATTTTTGTCACCGCATCTTGGCAAACGTTAAGTTTTTAACAAAAATAAGCGAGGAAAAAGGTACTGTTGTCGAGAGCGAAAATAGTAGGAGTGTCGCCGCGAAAAGACGTAAAGAATTTGGCGGTTTACCACCGCGATAATTTCGGGGTCGACGTCGGGAGAAAAATAAGTTACCTAGAACGTTCCGATTGAACGATTTAAAAGAGCCGACCGACAGTCACGCCGTATTTGCTACGGGTCGCGGAGTAGATTTAATTGTTTTCTTATACCAAACGTATATACGCGCGTGTTATATTTTCTTCGACAGTTTGGCGGATTGTTTCGGGTTTTTTTTGTCGTCGTACAGCGACCGAGTTCTCGACACTTGTCGAAGAATGTGTCGTTCGTGGCCTTCTCTCACTTTCTTCCGCGGTTAAACCGAGCGAGCCTCTCACCGAATAGTTTTTTTTTATCGTGGAAAGAAAAGAAAGGAAAAAAAGAAATCGAAGGATTACGTATACCATTGACCGTCGATTAACATCGAGGGAAAGAGGCAGTCCGGTCGAGAAGCCGCTGTCGGAAATAAGAAGCCGGAATTAACTGGGTAAGCTAAAATACACCTTTTTTTACAGCTTTTGCGGGGGTTGTGTTTAGGCTTAGCTCGAAGATATACGATTTTGCTTATATATCCTTTCGTTTCCTTACCTTTTGTGTTATTGAAGACTGGGTGGCACTGCCGCGTTACACCCCTATAAGCGGCTTAACTAATTGTTTTAGGTGTCTAAGCGAAAAGACAACTTACAAATTTGTCTTCCATTCATCTGTCAAAATCCCATTAGTAAATTGCAAATGCAAATATCCGAATCAAATTGGTTCTCAATTTTTAAGATTATGTAAATAGGCTTAACCTATCAAACAATACTGGTGACAGCACAGGGGTTTGTTGGGTGCAAGCATGCACTCTCGTATAAATAATTAAATAAATAAACTAACCCGTAAGATAAGATGGAAAATTACCAAAATGAAAATTGGGATTTTAAAGAACTGTTATAATTATAGGTTGAAATTGATTGAGGTTAACTTAAGTAAAATCCATAATGGATTAAGTATCTTACTTAATAAAGTTAAACATTCAATTATTCAGAGCTCATAAAAACCAGGACTACCTGGAAATATCAGGGAATCTTAAATCTTATTAAAAAGTCATAAATCTGGGAAAAATATGGAAGCACAAGTACTTGATCATAAACTTCAATGATTTCAAAGTTAGTTCGACCTCAATCCGTTAGTTTTAATTAAGGTTTTTTAAATCATTTGATGCACCTGGAAATATAATCAGGGAAAATTCACTGGTAAAACCTGTAAAAATCAGGGACGTTTGGTTTAACAAATGTATGAACCCTGTTATTTAATATGATAAGTCAAAAGTTCCTGAACAGCCGTGTCATTTTACCCTAAATTGTAACTTAACTCTCAATGAGAGTATTGTAAGAAAACATCTGAAAATCATCCATTATACTCGTTTTTCATAAAAGGGGTTACATTATAAGATATATTTTTAATAAACAAACTCCGCAGTTTGTCATAAATTTTACTCATTTACTCGATAGAAAAAAAGCTGCATTATGATTCAGGGAAGTTGTAACATGATTGGATTATAAAAATGTGGGCGAAATTCGTTCAAGCTCCTTCCTTTTGCGCCGGTCATAGGCGGGCGCGACTTTTATGGGTTTCCTATAATATTGGAAAAAGGCAAATTAGTCTTTTGATGGCGAAATTTTCCGCTAAATTCTTGTACTCGTAAATCACCCTTACCAATCGATAAACTAAAAGCCTCCCCCCTCGTGCCTTCCTCGCTTCTCATCCTTTTCGTTTTAGTTTAAAAATAGGGAGAGAGCATCCAAAATGAAAAGAAGGCAGTCGGGTTGACGGGGGGAAGAGACGTTTAAAACTTTATAATCGTTAATAATGCGCCTGGAAGTGACTTTACTGCCGAAAAATAGGAACCGCCTTTCGTGCTCGACTGCCAAAAACGAGGGGAAGAAATCCAATATATGTATTATATACAATGCGAGTTTTAATTGAAGGGAAAGCGGGGAAATTAGACAAACATACGCATTATTTGTTTCATTGGTTCCTTCCTTAAGTAAGAATAGGTCTACAGTATATTTAAAAAACATGTCTACGTAGAAGTAAAAACGCCAAGTGTCTTCAATTATAATTAAATTAGAATTATAAAAATTAAAATTTCATTCCTTTAATCTAATCTGAAATAAAACTACACTTTTCTCTTTCTGGAGCTTTCTGTACAGTCGTAATTCATGCACATTTATTTGGTTCGTCCACGAATCCAAAGCTAATTCAGATACATAGATACGATACGTTATTGTATATGAGACTAGCTAGATAAGCTTTTAGGGTTTAGCCTTAGACTTAATTCGTCTTTTCTCCATTGGTCATGAACTGAATAGAATGGGGTGTCCGGAGGTTGCGTCTGTCGGGACACGTAGTTAAAAGACCCCGATGAGTTTTCGCGGTTTAACTGCGTGCAGTGGAACCCCGGCGGCCCGACTCTCTCTCGCGAGAGATAGAATATCGAGAGTATTCCCCGTGTAGGGTGAGAGGATGGTAGTATTCTTTCTCTCCTAACTTCCACACCATCCTCCTGAACCTCCTCCAATAGCCTTCTCCTCATTTTAATCGATTTCTTTTAGATTGATCGTCATTTATTTCGATCAGATTCAGTCGGAGTTACGGAGAATGAGAGAAGAAAAATTCCCTTTAGCTTCGGCCCCGGTTCCAATCTTTAGGAAAACGTGCCCGTACTTGCCCACTGCCCTATACCGTCCTGAGAGCCCGGGGTTGAAAAATATCTATGTAGCTACACTTTGACCAGGCGGAGATAGTTAAAGGGAGCATTAAGTAATGAAATAAGTTTCGTTTATTAGATAAAGTCTCGTAAGAGATGTTTCAAATATTAAAATTTAATATTCTCTCATTTTAAAATTGTATTTTTACCGAATAGTCTAAATGACTAATTAAAGAGCGTAAATTTGGCAGCTTTCATTTCAAACGGCCACAATTTTTTTAATAGAGAAAGTTTTTCCCTTTCCATACTGCCTTAAAAATTTCTATTTGAGCTATTTAATGTCAATTTTTGTCAAATAATTTTGATTTTAACATCACTAGTTGACAGGAAAAATTACAGTGTATATATTTTCCCACGAAATTAACATCTGTAGGATGTTCTAGTTAGTTTTATTGGTTCTTTTAAATTTTTTTGGCATGCACACTCAAATAAAACCGGTTTCATACAAATCTGAAATAACTGGAAAAAGTTGAATAAATCAGGGAATTTCAATATTGACCGAATATATCATTGAAATATGCTTATCAGGGAAATAGGAAAAATTGTTACAAATCAGGGAAATATTTCAAGTTAAAACTTCTTGACTTAGGCATTAACGCAAAGTAAAAACAACCTCAATAAGCTAAATTCATATATTTTATTATTGTTTTAAAAGGATAATCCACAGGAAATCCTGGAATTATCAGGGAAATGTTCTAAGATTCCTGTTAAATTGAGTATAGTTTCGTTACTTCATGCTCCCTTTAAGAATTTCCCAGTCTGCCTCATTGCATTCTATCCGATTCTCCGAGAACCTTTTTAAGTTTTTGATATCAATTTTATATACTCGTATATTTATACTCTAATCCAACTTACTCCGCTGGGTTGAGCTCGTCCATGGATTGTTTATAAGGGAGTAGATTTATCGATAGGAACGATGATGTATTATGTAGAATTTTTATACCCGACTCGTTGAGTTGGATCGAGTTTGTGAAAATAAAATGAAATGAAAAAAAATAATAAAAAAAAGGGTTGCATTTAAAATCGAGGTTGAAATTTTGACAGCCTTCATTGAACTAAAAGAAAAATTCTGATAAGTAAAGTCAGATTAGAAATTTCCAGCATTAATTAACCATATGGAGACGTTAACCCTTACAGTTTTCAACTGGTTTTGTTTTTAAAATTTTAATTTCTTTCCCCCTTCTTAGCTGTTTTATAAAATCATAGCGCGTTAATATTCGAGTAACAATGTAGGTTAGAGCCTCGCATCAACCTTGATCAAACCCTTTTTTATGATACTTGGGTATGACTTTTAGGCACGGAATTTGTTATCGATTTTTAGTGAAGCTGTCACCATTTTTTTCGAAGGGTTATTTTTCTCGGTATTTAAAACTCATTATTTAAACCTTCGCGTTAACGCGTTGTTAAGAAAACTTCAAAATTTAAATGATAAAAAATATAGATTTATAAAAAAACAGCCAACCAGACCTGAAAACCGAGGGATCTCCGATTTATTCTTGTCGGAATCCCTATATAGACGATCCCTAATTAAATTTGTTGCCTCTTGATGAAGTAGAATGATTCTGGAATGTAATTAATGGAAAAATTCAATTAAAAACGTATGGATAAAGTACTTTCACGAAACATACCGCACGAAAAGGACTCTATCACGTAATAGAACGTTCTGTTCAAGAATTAGCACAGGCTTTATAATAAACACGCTACAACAGTGAAGACGTAGGCCTTAATAGTATTTTAGGAATTTTTATTAATTTAAAATTCAAAATTGGCTATTGAAAAATATTTTTAATGTCGCGGGAAATTTTTCTACGTGGCGTATGTAAATAGTAATTTATTTTAAAACAATTTTAACGATATTTCCGAGAATGCTACTCAAATTCAATTTGTAATTCGTGAAATATTCTTGACAGCTTCACTTTAAAAAAAGGGTAGTTGGCATAATGGGTACCTCTTGACTCGTATTGATACGTAATCTTAGAAAAAAGCTGCGTTCATACTAGGACTTGAAACCGTCTTTTCTAGAATCGATTTGATTCGATTTCTCGAAACTGCTTCGGTAATCAGTTTCATACCGATTCGGTTTCAACAACCGATAGATGAAGCTACAATAAATCGATTTATAAAGATAATGCGTGAACACCTGACGCTTTAAACGAACTCTCTTATCGTTTCAAATCGATTAAGAAATGCTAGTGTGACCGTAGCTTAAAAGTAGTCAACTATAGTTTGAACAAATACAAGTATATGAAATTGCTTCGTATAGGCCTACTTAATACATAGCACGTCGCGGTAGATATTTCATATATGACACGTTTATTGGTTCGGGGAAATTTTCATCAATTTTTAATCTTAAATATAGCCGAAGGTATAGGAAATATATATGCTTTAGTCATATTAATCATTGATAATATAGCTTTCTCTCTCTTTCTCACTCTCTTTGTAGAAGACATAGTTAGCAATCGGTTCCGTTTTCCTACTGGAATCTTTTCGTATTTATTATATATAATTGTATCGATTTTATACCATTTAGACGGCGTACAATGCATTGGCTTATAACCCTTTCGACGAACGACATGTAGCAATAACTCATTTGCGCCTCCCAATTGACCCGACAAAATTATACGCTTAAACTTCCTTCGAAGTTGACCCCAATACCGCAGAGTCATTTATGTGTCTTATAACGATTGGACCACTCTCGTAGTGCTCTGAATCTGCTGAAAAGGTTAAATTGCTCTTGCTCTCGCTCGCTATCAATTCGAAAAAGATTGTATCATCCAATCATATCAGTGAAAAGTGTTCTTTTTCGGTTGCTCTCCCCGAGAAGACAGAGCCAAAAAAAAAAAAAAAATTTGCCACACGCGAGGGGCTGACCACTCCCCGTAATCGGTGTACACGCGTGTAGCTTTGACTGTACTAAATTGATTACATAACTTACTACGCATTTAGTACTACTAAAGGCTGTAATCATTTTTTGGGAAGTGGTTAGCCCCACGAGCCCTTGATTTTCTTAGTGGAACAGAAACACTGAAGTTTCATTTTAGCTCATTTAATTCCTTCCGTTTATTTTCTTAACACCCTCTACTTATTTGATCAATCCTGTCTTTTAAAACAGATAAGTATCGTGTTTGCCCATTTAGTCTTTTATATCTGGTCTTTGACGTAAAGAGACCAAATGAATGACCAGATTATATAAGCAGACGACATAGGCGAATTAATTAATAATTGATTATTCGAGGGGTATACTTGATATATTATTGTTAAAATATATTCAAAATAATTTCAAACCTACTAAAGTAATTTTAACTGGTAGGAAAAATTCTTTTAGATCCGAACTCAACCCATAATTTGTTAGTATAAAATTAAAATGTCTAGGTTTAAATAAAGTATTAGTAAACGTTTTCCAAAACTGGTTTTAACCAAATATTCGAATGATTTCAAAATCCGACATTTTTATACTAAACAAACAACTTTTATTATTCTTACTTTAGCCAATAAAGTTTATAATTTACTCCCCAACTGTTAGTATTGATGCTGGGAACTGATAGAGTCACCTTTTTCAGATTAATGAAGGTCTTTTCGTATTCTTTATTTTCATTGGTGATCTTGCGCCCCATCGCGTCTTCAGTCCTTAGTCCTTTTTTTTTACCCATGAAATACTCGGATTAGATTTATTAACTGCCAGAGGCTGTTATAGATCAATTTGTTTTTTCCACCTCGATCATTCTTTCTTTCCACCTCGTTGCCAAAAGTATTTCGGTTAAAGATTAAGTATGCTTCTACGTCTATTCAGGATGAATTTTCAAAATAGGTAAAGCTTAGGTGGATTTATATACAATGTTTAATCTAATTGGTAAAAAAGTAGTTCGTTAACAACTCTTATT
This sequence comes from Odiellus spinosus, assembly GCA_963920705.1. Lineage (NCBI taxonomy): Eukaryota > Metazoa > Arthropoda > Arachnida > Opiliones > Phalangiidae > Odiellus > Odiellus spinosus. The sequence continues at coordinate 12,272,910 of OY987235.1, read as the reverse complement.
GAACATCGATATAGAGTTATTCCTTGATTCCAAAAAATCCTGTCAAAACGCTTTTAAAATAAGTTCCTTCAAATTTTTTTTCCTTTACATTCTTTTTTGTAGGTAAGGTTTCCACAAAAATTTGCATTCCAAAATTATTCGTGGAAAGAGAAAAATCGGTCGATTTTTGCTCTTTTTTATTTCGTTAAGTCCAATGACGAAGCTTTATACTTTTATGAAATATTTTGTTTCCATTTTGTTAAAAACGTGACATTAATCATATTGTTTTTGTTCTCTCTCTTCAGCTCCTCGTTTTAATTTATTACAGAATATTTTAAACTCCAATTTAACTCATTATTTTTGATAGCGTCGTTTAAAGTGAGTGTGAAACCCTTGCTTTAATTCAAGTATATTTATCCTTCGAATCTGGGTAAAGATTTTGCAAAACAAAAATAAGAGTATATTAATTGAAATGATAAATATTTTATAACCAATTTTATATTATGAAATTAACTATAATAATTTTGTGTTAATTTATCAAACATTTATACAAAAATCTAAGCATGACCCAGAAATAGGCTTAGTACGTCTTGGTTGACTGGGGCATTCGTAGGATTAGAATAGTTTGAGCATGAACAAAAGCATTTTCCATGCAGTTACGTTTTAGTGTGATTAGTTACATTGGTTAGTATACGGGAAAATATTCACAAAGTCAAAACTTTGTCATAATTAGTAATTTAATTCTAAGAAAATATATTCAGAATATCTAGAAGATTTATTTAGTTGAAAGTTTTAAAATTATCAAAAAGTTTCTTCTACATAGAGCTTGAAGTCTAATTCTAGAATATTTAACATTAATTACGAAAGTTAAAATAGGAATAAAATGGAGCCATAACTTCACTACACGATTACCAGACAAATTCTCATTAATTAACTTTTAATTAAATCTAGTTAATCACCCTTATCTGATGAATATTTATTTTTGGTTTTGCTTTATCTTTAGCTAAGTTTCCTCCAGACTTTGGTGTTTTATATACGAAGTCGCTGTCAAAAACTAAACTTTGTTATGTAATAGGAAAAGCGAAGAATATTCGCGTTTTATTTTGTTGGAAACTGAAGAGTTAGAAGACGCTTTCTTTCTGCTTTGAACAGATTTCCTTCCGCATTATTGGCTTTATACCCCTTTTCGCTTCTCTTGTTTTTTTCCTTTTTTTAAGCCTGTCAGTTGGAAATTTTAGAAACTAGCTTTAGGGTTAAGAATAGAGGAACAGACTGATGGCGGCAGCTCAGGGAGGGCCGAAGAAGAAAGCAACTGGAGTATGAGATTTTTGATAACAAAGATAAAAGTATATGTAGTCCATGCAGGGTTGGTTTAATCGGGCAAAATTTGTTGTATGACCGCCAACCGGGGCTTCGTATTCCAACTGTACGCATTCAGCGCCAAAATATTCGGGATAATGTCACTTAAACTAAGTTTCATACTAGGCCTTGGAATCGATTAAACCTTTTCAAAACGTTTCGCTTTAGTCGTGTGAACAGGAAACTGTCTTCTATCAAATAGATTTGATTCGATTTCTTGGTGAAACTGCTTCGGGAACCAGTTTCATACCGACTCGGTTTCAACCGATAATTGAAGCTACAATAAATCGATTTATAAAGATAGTGTGTGAATATAAGATGATGAAAACGATTTCTGGCGATTTGAATATAGATTTGATTTTACCGTTTCTAACTTATTAAGAAATGCTAGTGTGACCGTAGCTCAAGAGTACCACCAAAAGATAGCTCTTCATTACCAAGAGAACCGACATTGGTCTTCTTCAGTACCAGAAGAACTGCCCAAACATTGGTTCTCTTTGTACTGAAGACCTAAACAATGGTCGTCAGTACATGGGACACGGTCTATCGATCTTAACTCTAAACGATGTTGGGTTGATCATACCCGAGTACCTTTTAAATAAAGTCACTTGAATCAGAAGCCGATGAAACCCTCCTTTGAAGTCTATTACTCCCGGGTCTTGTCTACCTCTCTCTGTATGGGTTATTCTCAAAAGGCGTGATCCGTACGCCTCCTAACGGTAGATGTTTTCGGAGCGGGAGCTCGTCGAGCGAATATCTCTAGCAGCCTTGGAGTTCGTCAAAAAAACGTCGTCGTTTGTGGAGAGAGAGAATTTCCAATTTTCCGTAGACAGGGGGGATGAAGTAGGACCCCTTCTAACTCGTAAAATTGGGAATTTTACCCATACAGAGAGGAGCGCTATATGGAACATTGGAGTAGTAGACTTCAAAGGAGGGTTTCATCGGCTTCTGCTTGAATCGATACAGTGCATGGATATTTTCGAATGTGAATCAAATAGGATCCTTCTTCTTTACCCGAGTAAACGTACCCTTTTATGGTCTAAAGGCCGCGGTGGTGAAAACTTTGGGGAAAAAGAAACTACTCAAAAATAGTTTTAAAATTCCGAAAACATATAGGGTAATTTCTAATCCAATATATTTTTACCCCCGAACATAAAGATTTATTAATATTTTATGTTTAACCCATTCTTCAATTTTTGGATTTAATAAATGGTATACACGGTAAAGCTTAAAGTATGTAAGTTTTACTATTGATCCGCAAAACTTACGCGCTTTTGCTTGAAATATATCAGTAACGTCGGTATGCAAAACATAAACGAAATTGCATCTTTTTCTTTTGTTTTCGAGTTTTCCGTATACAACAACGTTATCCTCATATTTTTCGATTATTTTTCGGTTCTAAAGCCCCATTTTCGGCTTTTTTTCGCTTTCGACAAGGCAGATAGAAACCATATAGTTTATGAGTAATATTTCCTTGCCTATATATACTCCTGTTCAAGAGGAAATTTTAAGTTTAAAAAATATATATATTTTCAAAGCCTTTTCATGCATCAGCTTCTATTTTTGAAGCTCGGTATTAAACCAAATAATATCTGATATTACGCGTCAGAAACATTTGTGGTTTTACGTTAAAATATTCCGTTGCGGAAACTTATTTTTTCGCCCAGGGAAAGGAAGACTAAGTTGAAATTAGTTTTATCAGTTTCGTAGGACTTCTTTTTCACTTTTTAGAGCCAATTATTATTTATATTCCGTTGCCAAAAACTCATTTTTCGCCTAATGAAAACTATTTTTAAACTGAAATTTGTTTTATAAAATTCGTAAGATTTTTTCTTTCTTTTGATCCAATAATTATTAATTTTACGTGAAGAATGAATGTGTTGCGTTATTGTTAGAAATATACCGCTGGGGAAAATTATATTCTTCACCCAATGAAATAAAAATTAGTAGTTTTTTATTCCAAAATTTTCGCCCAGTGAAAACTATAGCTTAAAGTCAAATTGGTTTTATCAGTTCCGTGGGATGTACACGTTCATACATATAGATATTTCTTCTGAGAGAGCCAATTATCGGCATCCAGAATAAGAACATCTTGGTACCAAAATTTCTACCAATTTACGATTTTTCCAAAATAAAAATTCTTCTACAAGGAAAACTATACATTCGAGTATTTCTGTATATTGCTATTTCTTTTTTTATTTCTATCTCTGACTCGAATTTCTTTTCTCAGCTACTCCTCTTTCGAATTAAAATTGATACATACGTTATATCGCATTTGCGAGAAAAGTGGTTATTACGGGAGTTCGGTGCCTTTTTTTCGGGTTGGGTCCTTGTCATTATCGAAAGAGATAGAAATTTCTCATTTTTTTATTCCTTCCCTTAGCATCCTCGAAAATGTTTATTACATTTTGCCCCTGCCTTTGAAAAAGTGTAGGTGAAATGCAATTTTCACAAAATCCCGAATGAAATATCGTTCTTCTCACGCGAGCATCCTTAGGATACAAGTTTGCCATTTTGTAATTAAAATTATGTTTGTAATACCGACAACCGGTACTGGCTTATATGAAGTTTTTATGTATTTTTTATTTTATTCCTTAGATTATAATTAACTTGTTCAGTTCCAATTCCGGGTTCGTAGGAGATTAAATGTGTTAGGAAAGTTGTAAATTAAGACAGAAGGTCAGAGAACAGTCTGTGATTAGATTCGTAAAAACGGTGAAATAACGAGGAATTTAAGTTTTATATTCTTTAAGGAATTAAGGAAGCTAATTCTGGAAGTTTGAAAAGGTCAGGGAAACCTTTTAATTGGTTGATTTATTTGAATTCAAACCTGGGAAGTTTAGGGAAAACGTTTGCTGCAAGGGAAAATCCAAAAACTTGATGAATTTTCTTTTAATTCGAACCAGGAAACAAAAGGAAAGTTTTTTTTAAGGAAAACGTCGGTTGGAATATAATTTAAGGGAATTTTATTTTAATACAAACCTTTGAAAGTTAGGGAAATTTCGGTAAAACGTCGGCCATTATCAGATGAATACCAGCGGAGAAAGTTTGGGAAATTGGTTAAAAATTCAAATTATTATATTTGTCTTGTTAAATATAAAATTGGTCTTTGCTTTTATCTAGAAGACGTTCATTAGAATGAAATAAATGTAACTCGTGAAATTAAACAAATCGTCATTTTAAAGCATTTAAAACTTTAATTTATGATTAAATTAATTAAAACAATACTTTCCCTTGAAAATCTTGTCACTTAGACTTTAAAAAAAAACTCAATTTTCCTTTGAAAACGTTTATCTTTTATACATAGTTTTTAAATTTGGAATTTCAATTTATTCTTAAAACTCTTATGCCCGTTGTTTAGTTTATGATTGGTGGGTTTGGTACGCTCGCGATATAATCACAGTCATTTTGAGTTATAGGAAATAAAAAGTTATTGAAAAGAAAGTTTAATATTAGCCCGTAACGTGTGAAACATTTTTAGGGCAGATATATTTTCAAAATCCCTAGCGTATTATGTCGTTGGCAGACTGCAGTTTATTTTCCCCTTAAATGACTTGTAAATTGAACTAAATAATTCGTATATTATAGCTTAGTATTATAGTGGGTGTTTATATTTTAAAAAGAATGAATTTTCTAGTAATGAAGGAAATATTTAAATTTATCCCCCAGGCGAGACCGGCTATATAGTACCATGTTTTTGGCATTTACCCAGATTAGATTTAATATAAATGGGGTATTACTGTTATACAGATCAATTTTATTCCCGAAAGACCCCCACGTCGTCGTTTTTCCTTTCATTTTATAAACTTAGAGCAAAAAGGGATTAACTGATTCTGTTTAAGAGAATTTTTAAACAAAAATATGCATTCAAAAACCTCTTTTGAAAACATTCGTCTGCATGAATTTGGTTGGGGTTTCTGGGCAATTTTATTGGGTAATTAGACCTGCCCTTAAAGTTGTATATGTTTGAGGTCCCCAAAAACTCGTCTAATATTTGCACATAACAGGATTAAGATAAACGTAGGATTCGAAGTAATTTGATGGATTAAGGGACCCTGCCATGAAAAGAAATTTTAAATTCTTTGTGATTAATCCTGCCATGTTTTTGTGTGCATAGCATCAGTACTTAGTAATTAATCTAATTAGCTAAGTTTCTTAGAATATATTCTTAGAAAAAAACCTTTTTTAGATTAAAACCTAATTTTTTAAGGGAATTCACACCCTCTTCTAATCGAGCCATGTTTTAAATTTTATAATAATCCTTTAAATATAAAATTATTACGCAAATTAATATAAAAAAAAAATTATTTTGATTTATTTTAAATTAGTTTTTCATCAATTGATTGTACCCAGTCCGTGCATTATGTAAATATTATATTTTAGTTACGACACAAGGTACACATTTACTTAAGCAATTTAAACCTTATTTTTCAAATTTACTGTTAAAAATATGAAATTTATTCTCTATATTGAATCACAATTTTCCTCCACTTCCAAAGTTCCCACACAGAAAAATATATATCGCTTTATTACGTTATTTTCGCTCCAAGTATCGGGATATAAAAACAAGATTTCCACCTTTCTTACCCCTGTACATTTTGGATAAAAAAATACTCCAATATGATTAAATGAGAATTTTTTTATCTTTTACATCCCATCCTCTCCCTGGCCAGTCGCATCATCGTCGTTATAATCGCGTGTTGAAGTAGCTATTCCATAACCCAAAACCCGTCCTCTTTCAAGCGCAAAAAAATTTATGAAGTCTAGAAGACGACTTCGATATAAATCGCGTTTCTCGCCTCATAGAAACCCATCTTCTCGATGTTCGTAATGTACAATCAGGTTTCAAAATGAAATTTCAGCACCTAAGATTGTAACTCTTATCTCTTTTGAAACCAGTACTAGATAAATATGAAAGAACCAACCTCTTAGCTTTATATTCGCTGTAATTTTAAAATGATTCCGGCTGTATCAGAATATAGAACTGATAGCGGACGCGACCAAGCTATATATTTCAATTCAACCCACCCCTTTTCCTTCAACTTCAGGCTATTCCCCACCCCTTCTCCTCTAACATACATACACCCCAGCTAGTAGTGTATATGTCATACGTATAAAAGGTAACAAATTTTTCGAGGTGGAAACTTCATAACCCGATCCCTCGTAAATCCCATATCTTGTAAAAAAAAGATAACTCTCCCGACTTCTCCTCTCTACTGATATAACCATCCTTCTCATAAGGTACTTTTACACGCACTGATCTTTTGGCGTTTGATTCTTAAAGGCCATCTCTCAAAAAATGTTTTAAATTCCTACGAGGGAACTCAAAGAATGGGACCTTTTGGTTGAAATTTATTTTATACTATAAAACATCTTTAGCTGCGGACACTCGAATGGTGCATCAAATTAGCTAGCATGGTTCATACAAACATGGAAAACCTGGTTATATCGGGATTGATTTTGATTAAAAGAAAAACGGGGGAAAAAATATATATTTGAGGAAATCGGGGAAATGTTTCTGATAAAAATATATTGAAAATCATTGTACTTTTTATGATCAACTAAAATTAATATCGTAATCTTTATATATATTCAAAATTTATATAGAAAATATAATTTGGCCAAATTTAAATTGTTTGGAAGTGTGACTTTGGTGTTCGTGTGACAGATCCTTCACGTTCCATAACCGGGGCGAAAGTGGAGATAAAAAATCTCAGTCTAAACGCGTAACCCCTTTTTGCGGATTCCTCCTCAGCACATATATATATATATATATTTTTTATCGAATCTATTTCTTTTTTTCTTCCTTTACCATTCCTTCCTTCTTAAATAAGAATTGGGGGAGAAACGTATATAGAAAACTAAGGAAAAGGAGCTAGTTGTTAGATAAAAAATAAGAAAAAGAGAAAAGGCATCGAAAAACGGCGATTTCTGTCGAAGAAAATTCCGCCTACATTGCCGAAAACTCAACGGGCGAAACGAGTAACGTTCAACGTTTGGGGGTTACCCTTCAGTTTGTATATATACAGTTCGCGAAATCAGCCATAATGTAGCCGCGTTAAGGATAGAAAGAGATATAAGGGACGAGGTAGAGCTTTGAAATCCATCCAATCTAACCTTCAACTTCAATCAACCTTTTCTCGCCAACATCTTTTCGCGGCGGTTGGGCCTCGATCCTTATGTGTGCTTACAAAATCAATATCGATACTCCGCTCTTCTTAAGGAGTTTCTCGAAACTACTTTGTTCCTCTATGACGTATGTCATTACGTATTAATCCGCCAATGCTTTAAACCATGTTGTAAGTTTCCCTCGAACACGTTATACGTATATAGCATCGGTTACTTTATTCGGTCTATATCGTCTTGCCGCGCTTCAAGCTTCGAATCAGTTCTCTCGAATTCAATCTCTCCACTGAAAAGTCCTAAACTCTTCCGCGTAGTCAGGTTGCCTATACGTCTTTAGTTAGGACGCGAATAGTCCCCGCTTTTACACACGACTCCCTTTTCTATTGAAGAGACTTACCCGCTCGGCACCGAATCTATATCCTCCCACGCTTTCAAGTTAAGACGCGATCACTATATCGAAAATGGATCGAACCTCATCGTTGCTCGATCGCGCGAACTTCAAACCAAGAGTATAGTAAGGTTGATCCGTTGGGACCCCCCTTTTTTAATACCCATTTAAATTGTTGGGTACCACGCCTCGTCCCTGCTCTATTCAAAACCTGTAAAATAGGCCTACTTTTGGAACAGAATCAAACCGATTTCTTTTTTTTAACAACCCCTCGGAAAGATCGCGTCGATTTTTCCCTCAAAGCTTCAGCCCAGGATTCATTTTTGGGTTTAAACACGACCATGTATACTATAAGTTTAAGCTTTACTTTTTAGTTAAGTTGCGTAAGCGCGTGACGTAAGTGAAACTAAGAGATCCAAAAGGGACCCAGCTAGGGAACTCCCACTTTTCCACTTTACTACTACTTATACCAGCTGTTCTCGACACGTTTCTCTCTTAACATCCATTCCCCTTTTCCTTTAATCTTTGTGAAATGACGATACTTATACGCTACCACGATAAATTGTCCTCTTTCGTAGGAATAAAATGTATGGGAAAATCAACCAGACCCCATATAGTCGATTTAAATCCGGAGTTACGTTACTAGAACGAGAGGATAAAGCGAACTAGAGAATAATCTTTGATGCTATGTAAATGGAGATCATATTCGTTTTAACTTCTCCTTTATCGTGCTTTTTTACAATTAATATTCAGTGAAGATCGCGCGAATTACATTGTTAGTGTGTTTGGGGTTTTCCATTTCATTCTTTATCACTGTAGCCATCCTAGCTGAAAGCTTATGTGTCTTGATACATTGTTAAAATCTAAATACAATTTTTACCCCGAATACCTGAATTAAGTGTCCAATTGAAAGTGATATATTAAACATTTTATTGTTTGTGCTCCAGCTGGGTTTATATCGCCATGTTGGGAACTTCGAACTGGGTTTTATTTAAAGGTATACGTCGTGGATTTTAATCTGGAGATTTTTCTTTGTTACAAGCTTGGAAGCGCCTAATTTCCCATTCTAATTCCGGTTTTTTATTGGAAGATTACTCATATTTCGAAGGTTGAATTAGAAATAGGAGCTTTAATAGTTTCACGATACGAAAAACGATGTTAATATGATACGAAGGAGGGGATTTTTATAGGCAGCAAATTTTATATATATAAGAGAAGTTCTAAGCATCTTGGCGCGTCGATAGAAACTGGTTTCTGAGGCGAAACGTCGCCACCGCGCACCACCGCGCTATCCATCCCCCTTTTAGATCATATAGCGGAGACTGAGACGGAGATAGGAGAGCGAAAAACTGAATAGTCGTATCTGTTTTCTTCCCCGGAGGCATTTGCACCTTTTCAATAGCTCGCTGGTGAAAGCGAAAACCATGGCACGGACCGAGAGCTTGGAATTTACGACGAAAAGACCTAAGCTATGTCTATATATAAGTCGCGCTCTCCTCCTACACTGACTTTATATTATTATAATGCCCGCTCACGCACTTCGCGCACCATCCAAAGATAGCGTCGTGGAAGGATCTTCCCTTACGCGCACGTGCGCGGGACTAAAAGTCTTTCGGGTATATCAAGAGCCGTAGCGTGGGTTTCTCTAAAGAGGAGATATCTTTTCCTAAGGATTATCTTCTCTCGCTCTTCTGTAGCACGCGTTTTAGGGTTTCCCATCCGTTCGGGAACGACCGGGACATGTACTCTTAGTATAGAGGATAGGATGTTTACTCTTGGGCTAACGCGGCGGGGTATAAAGTCCGAGTTATACGGTATAAGGTTGCCTATCCCAATACGATACGTCTTTTAGGCCTAGGTTTTTTTAAAAGATATCGGAGAAAATAAGAAAGCCAAACTAAAAATACCCCCGATAGCCTTAACGAGCCTGAAATCTATCCGGCTATTTCAGCGCGCGGAGTCCCTTACGTGTGCGTGGAAAAGTTCTATTCGCTAGTTTCGTTTCGCTAGAGTTTACATTTCGTTCTTTGTAATTTTCTATCTCAAACTCCGCGGGCTAGAAAGAGCTCTCGATTCTTTTGGCTTTTTCGAAATACTTTTTAAACATTTTGAGTGTATCGAGACGTGAATACCTATATGGATACTTTCTTAACATAAGCGTACGTAGCTAGCCTTCCCCGAAGGTATGCCAAACTGGCTTAGTTTAGAGTTAAGAGTTAAACGAGAGAGAAAGTTGAAACGGCAATTTTTATTTTCTTTACTTTCCGAGTTCTTTTTCCACATTATATAGGCTATACTGTTTAGTTTGGCTTCTGTATTCCTAAGGCTTGATTTTTCTCTGATCTTGAATGTATACGGAGCACTTTTTCTGACCTAATTGGTTGCAGTCGAATAGGTTTCCAAGAAATTGGTTAAGGAAAAAAAAATCAAGTAACTTGAATATTATTATATATTTATGTCATGATGATGCGTAGTTAATAGCAGTAAATTAAATCCTTGTCCAATCTTAATTATGCATAGGCCTAATCCACCGCAGTAGGCTTAGCTGGGTTTATAGAGATGTTGAATTCCTTCGTATTCAAGGGTCAGCGACCAATGAGCAAAGGAATGTCGTTAAGACGAGATCTCCATTGGATTGGTCGCTGATCCTTATGTCACGTCATCGATAAATTGTAGAATTACCCAGAAACATTTGGTGAATTTTGATATTTTTTCCGCATTATAAAAACGACTAATGTAGTATCCATTTAAAATAAAATCCAAACCCATAAAGTTAATAATTTATGTTTCACATTTGTAACTGTCAAAACTACATCTGGGTTTGAATTAAAGGCCTGTTCAGACGATGCAACGTTTTGTCTCAACATAAATGCTCAGTCAACTCGAGTTAAGTCAGCGAGAAAATTGTAAATAAAAGACGGATGAGCACTTTGAGTAATCAAAAACGTTGGTTAAAAATAAATACATTTTTTATTGCATTCATTTAGCAATGGAATCGAAAAATTTGTATCGTCCGAACAAGACTTTATTTGGAAATAAAAGAACCCGAGTTAAGCCTTGTCACATTAATACATATTTCATTCATTCTTAAATTGACCCGATTCTAATTAATATGGAAACCGAATAGGCATGTTTTCTGGTTTCTCCGTTAATCAATGACTGTGTAAATGTTAGTTTCGGCGCGGCCGGCTTCTATACTGGTCAAAAAGGAAGAAACGCCATACGCCTATTCCACCTAGAGTTGGCAGCGCACGCGAATATAGTCTGCTCTATCCATTATCTCTGTGATTAGTTCACTGAAAGATAAAGGAAAGTTAGCTTAGTACGCTTTTACCAACTCGATGTGGAATTGGAAGTCGTGTAGTGGGCTGACATATTAATAATTTATATTTGTAACAAGCTCACGCGATATTCGATTCGCGCCATCAGAGTGGCGGCCGCGCGACGCTTTTGAAATGGGGGGATATACCCACGTACACCCATTCCATATGTAATATAAGTTTTAATTCCAAAGAAAGAATTTTCTACCATTCTCCAACACCCCCCGAACCACCTCCCGTTTTCTTTCTGGCTCCACGCCTTTCCCTTTGGTGGAAAAGGTCCGGATTTCGTGATTCGTACGTCGAGGACGACTACACCTCATTACTTCTCATCCGTTAAAGCCGCACTAGTTAAAACGAAAAAGTTTTTCATAGCTTTTAATCGCTTTATTCCGCGAGCGGAGACTATCGACCGTAAAATATACGACTTTATTCCTAAACTCGCTTTCGTATTTCATTAGAAATGAAACTCTAGGGCGATAAAAAATATGAAAAGGAAATAAAACCTAGTTTAAACTTTTGGGTCGTATATATTTTAGGCATATTAAAAAAATCACTTTACATCAAAGGGTTGCTTTTAAAATCATGTGCATTTTAAATATGGGTGTGCGTTGGTAGTATAATATTTGGTTTTGGGAGTGGGTGAAGCTATTGATAGACAAAAATAGATACCATGAACAGATTAAAGCCCTCTATCACATCCATGACCAGAACTGTTAAAGTCCAAAAATCTCTCTATCATGTATGACTAAAAATTTAACTGAAGAACAATATGAAATCCAAAATATTCCACTGAAATTTTTTAAACGAAAACTTGGAGGAGCCAAAAAAACGTATTCGATAATTTTTCGGAATTTTTGAGCACGTTTTTGGTAAATATAAATTCGGGCCTATCATATTATTTCAGCCCTGAACAGCGCTTGTAATGAGCTACCATTAAAATAATAGACCGGCGTTTGAAGTGCCTAAAAATATTTTGCATGGCGAAAAATTCAAAGCTGTTCCATTTTTAACTCCAAGTTTCCCTCTAAGAAAACTATTGCTATAAAATCCCAGTATCCATCCGAAAATATTAATTTGAAATTCCATATGTTCCCGAAATGGCTAGTTAAAATTCCAAAAATGTCTTCAAAAATAATTATATTATATACCAAACTCCCTCCGAAAGTACATCTTCGAGAAATCCCAAAATTATACTCCTTAATTATATATAAAATTTCAAAATTAAACATATTTAAATGAATACCAATTTTTTTTATTGCTTTGCAACCGCGCATTCTTGATAAATGAGCAGTATAATATTCAACCCACACATTAGAACGCTAGAGAACCAAAACCTGAAAACACATCTGAATACTGATATAGATTTTCACGCTTTAATTGGATAATATCATTTTAAATTAAAAGCGATACAAGGTCAAGCTTTTTTATTCACCAACGACGCGTTCACGAAATTCCCGAAATTCGGAACATATGGTAGGCGGTGGAATGTTCTTCCTATAAAGACTTAAGTATATTATTGACACTCAAACCAATACGTGATTTAGCTTCCGAATAGTATAACCACCCCAAGGTCTTTCATATTACGCCGCTATGCATTACGATTTACGATAAGTTTTGTTCGTATTTGTTACTTTCGCTCCATGTTTACCAAGAAATATATTATTCCACGTTTGAAATTGACCCCTTTTCGTTATCTGTGTATAATGTCAAAAGTCTATCATTTTATTCCATAAAAGTAAACAACATCCCCGTAGCTTAATATTATCAGAAAAGGGCCAGGTAAACGTACTAACCCATCACTTAAAATTAGCCAAAAATGTCATCACCCCTGTCTGGCTCGAGTGATTTGGACTTCCTTGATATTATGAGTTGGAAGAGAGGGAAGGAATTTAGGCGGGCCGCGCTTGGCTATATTGACATCCCTCCCAACTCCGAAATTTCTCCAAAGAGTGGCGCTTCCGATTTCACTATTTACACCGACTGCGACCGCTAGAGTGTCGCGAATCAGAATCTGCCGGTACACTTATACCTGGACCTTTGCTGATAGTAATAAGCTACGGGGTGTTGCTTACTTTTATGGAATAAAGTGATAGACTTTTGACAGTATAGCATTACGCCACTATAAGATGCTGCTGCGGCTTATCATAATACTTTCGTCTTTTATAAGTCATATTCTTAGCGCGGGGAGTCAATGACGCGTTGCTAATTTCTTCTGTACATCACATATTGTTCCCTCCCTTTTACCCCTTCAAACCAACGAAAAAAATAATAAATCCCGGATAAAACCCGGGACCTTATTCGTACGCTTCGTCGCTCATCTTTGTATAGAACCGCCCGAGCTTCGGCAAAAGATGAAAAGTCACCACGTACGAAAAAAAAGGACACACAAAAAAAAAGATCGTGTCACCACCACTTTGTGTCCTGTTCACGTGTTAAGGAAGGACATAATATACACTTCTATCAGTTACCAAAGCGGGTCACAGACAATTTTCACGATATAAAGGTCAAATTCTCTCTCCCATCTGGTGGTGCACATTTCAGCGTTCAGTGAACGGGGTCACGCAAGTTCGACTATAAATATATCGATCAGGAAAGATCTTGATTGAAATTTTATTTTCGGGGGCTTATAAATATACGCCAGATATTACATTGCAGTTAAAATTTGGTAATCGACCCCAAATGAATTTGTTTAACCCCTGACAGGGCTCATTCAAACTTAGAAAAACTTAATTTTGGAGTAGAAAACGGCTTTCAACTACAACCTAACCCCTTCTTATCAGTATCATAAATTGTATATTTCGTTCATCTAGACTTCCATATTTAGTTGAAAGATAAATTGCTTAGGTCTTCGTGTATGTTCCGCTTAACTTTAACCACCAGTAAATGGATAAAAGAAAAGTCACCGCCGTTCTTAGAGGTTGTTCCGAAAAATGTAGCAACCGGGAGTCGAATTAGCGGGACAAAAAAATAAGGGAAGACCGAAGTAACGACAATATAGGGTTTCGTACGCTTGACCCCTACGAGTCTAAAGTTCCCGGTCCTGGTCCCGGGAAGCAAAAAAAATGTTATAAAAGAACGGCTAATTCTTTTCCTCCTTCTCCTAAATTTCACGATCTTTTTTTTTTTGAAACTTTTTTCCCGAGACATTCTTTCTTTTCTTCTTTTCATTGGCGCGCTCGCGGGGTCTACCAGAGATGAGCATTGAGTAGAAAAGCGGGAAAGCGGAGCCAGCAACATGTGTCGAGCTCGATAGACCGAAACGGACACTGACTCTCCGAGTGTTTTCTTTCTAAGTCCCCCCAAGTATATACTGTTGATCAAATTTAGTTTGCAAAATAGTTTAAGCTATACGGTGGATTAATTCACATGGCTAAACCTATCATGGGTTAAAAGTAGTTCATATAAAGTGATCTTGAGCATAAATATAACGTATATTTACAAAAATCCGAGAACTTAAAAAAAAAGAAAAAAACGCAATCTCCATCTTTATCGTTTCATATTCTATCCCCTAATATTCTCGTCTGTAAAAAAATACGTAAGCGAGAATCCGAAATGCGCTTTTCGCGTGCGTGTGTGTGGGCTCTTCATTACTTGTTTACAAAAGGTCATACTTTTTTTAATACGAGAATCTAAAATCCTATTTGGAAGGCGGTCGGTGTAAGAGTGAATTTAATAACAAACCTGTTTAAGCCTAACTATACCCTCGGGTTTTAGTATACATTCGTGGTAAAAAAGATTAAAAATATGACTTCAGGGGAATGAAGGGATATCAGACCTCTATATGGGGGATGGGAATAATCGCGGTTATGATGTAATTAGAAAATTTGGGATTGACACGACTATCTGTTCAAATATTGAGAAATCGCGATTCTAAATCTAGTTATTCTACACGTAAGTTGGTCTTATGTAGGTTTGTCCTTGTTAGAAGTTAAAGACAATGGAGAGGAGGACCGGAAGCTTGTCTCTTTCACTTGACCCCCGGTAAGGTTAGGAAATACAGGTTTTGCTTGTAAGATGTGTCCTGCAGAGAGAAGATGACGCTAACCCGCGTTCATTGTATGTAAAAAACGTCAATCTAATCTATTTCCTGTGAAAATTCGACACTAACTCTTAGTCTAACAGGAAATGCAGTAATTCCAACATTGAAATTTGAAACCGTTCAAATTTAAAGCCATGTTAGAATTATACCGAATTTCCCGTTAAATTTAGTGTTGAATTTTTACAGGAAGTAAAAATACAGTGACATTTATTCATACATACATATAACTTATGCGCGCAGTCTAACGTGATCTTCTCCTAAGTACATCCCACTGGCGAGTTCAGTATTTACTAACCTAATTTAATTGAACCGAATTGAACAGATTTATAAAAAGAAAGAATACTTGATTTAAATTTAAAAGGCTTTGAATTTCATGATATTATTTAGAATTTCGTTAGAATTATTTCGGGGCAGAGTTTACAGAATTTCGTCTTGTCTGGTACCTCGCCTTTAATTGGTTCATTATTATAACAACAATTGAATTGTAACTAGGTTTAACTTTAATTATATGGTATTTCTTTCGAATATGTCTCTACATTTTAATTCATTACATTCCAGTGTTTTCCCCAAAAAATAATTTAAATACAACAAGAAAAACAAAATTAAATTACGAATTTCCCAATTACTAGCACCGAAATTATATATTTTTTTCCTTTGCACTGGAATTAAATCAGTCTGAATTCTTTTCCGAGTCATTTCTCATTTTTCTCCATATACGTACTTAAAAATTCTTTAATTTTATGCGTAGGGGCAATTTTTTTATTTTTCTACGCTCGCGAATTTTCTTTTTCTTTTTTTGATTACTTGGCCCGGAGGTCTTAGTAATGGCTTTCGGGTTATGATAATAACCTTAGGGTACTGGAACGATATGGTGGTTGTTAAATTAACCCAACATTCATTCTTATATTCCTCCTTCATTCCTTTCCCCGTAGCTGTTTTTCCAATGTTTTCATACACCTTTTAAAATGATTGTTCTCAGCTGGTTCATTATCGGAAACCAGTTAATCACGATATTGTCGTACACGGTTTTAATAGCCACTGTCAATTATTTGTTTCTGCTGTTTTTCGGAGAGCGAGTGACTGTAAATTGGTTGGAGATTAGAATATATCATCATGCGTACCCCCTCGACCGAATTTTTCCTTTTTTTTACGTGGGGATTGTCATTTTATGGAATTTCCAATTTTTCTTCGTTGAATACCCATTCCACCTTTCTAGGCGGTATATAAAGAAACTTGATTCCATAGGCGTGCCCCGTTTTTATTTCTTTTTCGTCGTCCTTTACAATTTTTGGTTCTATACCTAAGGAATATAATATTAGCTTACGACGTTACAAACTTAATAAGTTTACAAAAGGGGGAAGAAATAATTCAGGATTATAGGACTAAGATTATAAGTTTTCATTGTGTACTAAGATATAGTCTAAGCTTCGGTTTATGATTAAAGATATTTTGGGAAACCTAGCTAGCTTCGTAGTAACTGAAAACTATGACCTTATTCTGATTATAAGGCTTAAACTTTGAGAAGGAAGATCGCGTTTCCCCCGTATCTCGTTCGAGGTTTAGTTTCACAGAGCGGAAAAAGAAAGAAATTGCGTTTGCGTAATATGGAACAGTTTTGAGACAATTAAGGCCAGAAGTTCGCTTGAGTTTTAATCTCTCTCATCGTACTCACCCCCACATATTTAAATATATTTGTACTACATCATTTTATGCATAATAAGTCAATAGTTTTAAAGGATTATACATAGCTTGTTATCTGAAAAATGTTTACACGCGGAAAAATCCGGCGAAATTCGGTTTTCATCGCGCGGAATCGACTGAAGCTGGAGACAACGCCAGAACTTAGCAAGCTTGCCCATTTCAAACTTTGTTGCGCATGGAATATGCTTTAGAAGTATGGTAGGCATATAAGGAGAAAAATGAAACGCCAGGAGTAGGCCCTAGTTCTTTAGAAATCTTGAGAAAGCGAAGAATATATATAGCAAACGAATTAAGTGGGTACAAAGCGCGTGAGGTTCGTACCAGATGCTAATGCCGTATTCCCACTTTTAGTTGTTAAAATTCAAACATTAATTTCGCAAAAATGTTTTTTTTTTTTTTTTTTTTTTTTTTTTTTTTTTTTTTTTTCCTTAAATACCATTTCCGCGCAACGAAACTTATGTACATTTACTAAAGAGATTTTAAAGAGTGACCTCCCTTTATAACACGCTTCATTAAACTACTAAAAAACTCCTTACAAAAATAATTTTCTTAATTGAAAAAACGTTCCGGGTGAATTGGTAAATAATTTTTAAATAGCATAAATTTCTATATCAAAACCTGGCGAATATGGACGCATTTGTGAACATATATAACAAAATTTAGTTAATATAACAAATCCGTCAACTATATATACGTGAACATATAAATACTTCGTGTATTTTCATTTTGAATATATCCCATGTTTGTACTTAAAATGTCCTATATACCGGTATACATCAACAAAACGTTTCGAGTCGCGACTGACTAATGGATTCGCTAATAACCTTTCAGGAATCGATCCTAAACTCAAAATCATTCAGGTTTTTTTCCCCCTCTCCTTTCTTTTATTTATTTATTTTTCAATTCGTTTATTACGTCATTAATAAACCGACTGGAAAAAATTAATCATTTTCCGATTTTACTAATTGCAAAGCCGTTAATGGGTAACCAGTTTTAATATTAAAGCTCTTTATTCTTATATCTCCCTATCCCTACCACTCATAGCCTCTTTTTATAGGTGATGGTTTTAGTTTAACGGAAGATACAATAAAATTATTAAGAGTTAATGACACATCTTTTCAATTTATTAAATTAAAACAAAGCCTTAATTCATTCTCACAACCTGAAAATAAAACGACAAAATTAGGAGAAACAATTTGAGAGACGAGATATTGCTTATGTTCAGTCTATTGAGAACCCCGAAAAATTTGCCAGAGCTGGTAGCACGGTCACTTATTGTTATTCAACTCTATCTATTGAGTTTCCTTGGAGCTCAGCCCTTTAATTAAGTACTTTTAAAACGAAGTGTTAATCCATAATGCTCAGGATATAGTCTTCAATTGTAACAATAACATTTCAACAGGCGCACCTTGTCTGTACCATGGTTTATATAATACTCTGGCTAGGGAACTAGACTAATTTATATCGTAGGGTTTTTAATTTTGGGTTCAGGTCGGTTCAGTTCTCAAAAGTAGGCAACAATATCAATTGATATTTAACGACCTGAACGTCGTTTTACCTACATTGTTCCAGAGAATAAATTATGTAAATAGAGCAGTTTACTTTCAACTAACCGTTGTGTTTAGTTTTATGTCGCGAAAGCTATCAGTTCTTCCCCATTATTTACGTGATCTAATTAACCCAACCAGATTATATATTCTGTTAACCACAAGCCTAAGTTAAATTATTCTTAAATAATAGTAATTAGAGTAGTAGAGTTTTTGGAAAAATTTGTGCAATTAACCTCTTAAGAAGAGCTGGGGTGAAGGCGAGTATTTGATACGGTCCGTCTTTTAAAACTATAAAGGCGTATTATATACGTATAAACGGAAAGGTAAACCGAACCTTAATTGCTCCAACATCACTCTCTCTAGACTCTTTTCTTCTCTCACTCTTAATCGCTTGCGAAAATAAACCTATGGAAACCACTATTATATAGAACAGAATTCAGCCTTAGGTTGCGTATCGCTTTAATTCGAAAACCCCTTGTCATCTTAATGATATGGGATAGGAACGTGATGCAATCTCGGACTATTTCTGTTCGAATTGTTTTCATGAATAAATGTTATTTGGAGATACGATGGTTTCTATTATGAAATCCACTCTCTTCCAACTTTGTACTCATTAACTCGAAGCAGTTGGACATATACTGCGCACTCTTAAAGCGATCTTTTATTCGCTGATGTTAAGATTCTCAGTTTCTTTTCAAAGTAAGATTGGCGAAACTACTTTTATTTCTATCACAAGTTAATATTACGTATTAATCCGCTTTATAATTAAATATTTTATTAACATCTCTTAAACAAGAGGATAGAAGCTAATTAAATAGTACTCCCCTATCCTTACATTTTTTTTTTATCTAAAGTAAAGCCTCTTCTGTGGTTTTTTCTACTCTTCTTCATCTTTTAAATTCGTTGTTTGGTTTAACGAGGAAGATTTTCTTTTTAAGACTTAATCCTTTTCCTCTATACAGAAGATAAAATAGGTTGGTTTTATAAGAGGAAAGGATTAAATAGACTTACCTCGTAACTTAGCTTTATTGTTTTTATTTAACTTTTGTTATATACACTATAAGAGTCATCGAGGCATTATTTACTTCACAATTGTTGTTCTTCGTTGTTTATCGCTATCTTTAAAAGAGAATAATCTCGCTACCGAAATACTAAAATCCCCTTATCCTCTACTGAAATGCGAGAACAAAGACATCACTTCTCTTGAAAGTTTATAATCCTTTAGTAAAGAAAAAGATACGCGTAGATATAGTCTATTATTTTTTAAGTTTACGAGTTTTAAAAGTTATAGGCTTAGAAAAAAGTTATATTTTGCGCTAAATTTGTATATAGGGATATAAATTTAAACGAAAAATAAGAGAAATTGAGACACGAAACTCCAAACGCCATTAGTAATATATAAACCCGCAAATTGTCATTAGTCCAAACTTATACCTTGCACTCCTTCTCATATAATATTCCTTCAAATGCTGTCAAATCTCTTTCGGGGTTTTAAACGAAAATGACGCTTGCATGTGTGTATATACATATAGAACGGTATATCATCTCCTCCCCCTTTTGCCACTGCCGTCTCTGCCGTGTATTTACCCTACTTATAATATCACATTTATTTTATACCCCTTTTCCCCCCTTTTATATCAAAACGGCCTTTCATTTTTACTCCTGCAATAAAAACAAGATGGTGTGATCTTTAAGTTCTAAGCCACACCCCTAGAGGTCAATTTAGTAATCCCGTCATTCACTATTATCTTTAAAGTTAAGTACGAGGTTCTCTGAAAAAGAGTATATTTTGTAAGACTTCACTTGTTATACAAATAGACATTTTAAGGTTTAGGCTTTCGGAATGGGTCGAAAACAAAAGTTTTTCCGAATTTTTGAAATATTTTCCGTGATTTGAGCTTTTGGGATTTTTTTATTAGGTTTTTGAAATGTTTAGCATTAGTATCGTCTTTCTCTGTAACACGCAAACACCGCCAACGACACAATGAATATAAGACACTATTCACCCCCTTAGTAGTAGAAGGTGAGGTTAAAAAGGCTTTCGAGCAGAGAGAAGCAGCAAGCGTACAGGGTGACTAAATCTACCACTCTTCTTCTTGTCTGTCTGTCTGTTGCACGCTTTCTTCAAGCGCAATCTCTTCAGTATATACTCAACACACTCAGAATTATATGGTTTAAGATTTCAGTAAACGCCAACTTTATTCCTCCTTTTAAAACGAAGAAACTAGATCATAAAGATATTGACGAGACCTTAGCTTTGTACGTGTTGAAATGCTCTCTGGTCGATATAATTTTTTTTTTCTCCTAACTCCAAGAATTCTTTTAGTTCTTCTTTATATACACTGGATTGTTTGAAATCTTTTTAACTCCTTAAGGCGTGCTTTTTTTTTTCTTCAGTACTCACATTTTTATATTTCAGACGCCTTATGTCTAACTCCTTTATAAAGGGGTAATATAACGAAATATAAATTCATTTTGCAGGGGATAATGCAAAATATTCTCTGCTTTTAATAGAAATCTATCGAAAAGATTTACAACAATAGAGTAATATCTTTTGAGGGGAAGAGTAAAAAGGCACATTTGTTCTAGCCAATGAAAGGTGGTCATCTCGTGGAAAATAATAAAATAACGCGCCCAAAATCATGTGGGACTAGCCCTTTAATACGTTTTGTACGCGATGGAAAAATGTATATAAGCACGACAACCAGTGTCAGTTTCGATTAAGATCAAAGCTATAAGTCGAAAACGATTTAATGACATTTTCTATATAGAAGCAAAAAATAGTAATATACTAAATCACCATTTTATTTTTCAGTAAAAGGAGGTATCTTTTATCATAAGTTTAGATTTCCAGAAAGTGTATTTTTAGCGCGATTTTCACCCTCATTTAACTTTGTTTAAAATATAGTCTTATTTCGTCTGTAGTCAGGCTTAGTTTTTGTACCAAAAAAGGTTTGTTGTGGGGAGGTGGGACTTATAAATAAGCAGACGAATTTTTACGATAAAGTATGCGAAGATGATGTTAGATCCTAAAACTATCTCTCAATGTTCATTATTTCATGGGCTTTAATTGGTTCTTAGTATCTTCTGGCACTATTTACACCGACTGCGGTCGCTAGAGTGTGTCGAATCAAAATCTGCCGATACATTTACCTTTGCTGATAGAACTAAGCTACGGGGCTTTGTTTACTTTTATTGAATAAAGTGATGTACTTTTGACTATACGCCGCTAAATGTATAGTCTGGAGAAACTTTGTCGCGTCGATTTTTCCTATCCCAACCATTTTCTAGCTTTTCCCCTATTTAGATTTTAGAATACATAATATACCCCCTTTTTCCACTCTCTTTGGAAAGTGAAGAAAACTGAATTGAAAGCTTTTTTCAGTCCTTACCCCAACTCTTCTCTCATTTCCCCCTATAAGTCGGCTTTCACCATTCACCCATATACACCTGAGCTCGCCAGTAAGGCGATATAGTGAGCTTTAAAGGGGTTTTTCGACTTGGAAACGTTTTCTAGAAAAACGTTTCTATTCACTCGAAGGAATGGGGGAAAAGGATATTTTACTAATGAAATTCTTCTTTTACTTTATATATACGTATATAAAAAAAGGGGCTTGATATATATTTTATACTTTAGCCAGTTGATTCTTAATGTTTGATCCCCGACCTTTCGAGTAACGCGACTACGTACGAGTATTTCTCGTGGTCAATCATATTCGAGAAAGAGAGAGAGTAAGAGAAGGGTCAGAAAAGCTTGTGTTATAGCCTTTGGTTATGGTGTAAGGTGACAATGAAACGAATGTGTAGCTATAGAAAATACCGCGTGAAAGAAATGGGAAATAGGAGGGTGAAATGTACTACCGCTGCAACCTAGAATCGCATGTGGAAAAGGGTGCCGAGAAAATTTATCGCTGGTTTAGCTCTGCTCCCATACATACATATATAGGGTCCCCCGACGACTCCTATGCCTAACCTCCGTGTCTCACCTCTTATGTCCTGTCCCGTCCTTTATTCGTATTTGTCGCGTGAGGCAATCACGTATAATAATTCTACACACCCTCCAGCCCTAGAGGCTTTACGCTAAAAACCTATAACCAAGGCTTAGCCATATTTTTACGCTCCTATACTAAACGACACTATATCGCCACGACATCTTAAATTTTCGCGTGATCAATAATAAGGTCATAAGTAACGCTGCAATGATAAGTTTAATTGTCAAGAGTTCAGTAAAAATGAAATTTTACAAAGACTGCGTACGTGCACTAGTAATTATCTGTAATGATTTGGTCACCTAATGATAGTAGTTATGGTATTTTCGCGCAGACTTGCCCCTTCTAAGTAAAATTTATCATCTGTTTATTAAAAAGCACAATGGTAATCAAACACCATCGTCCAGCGTTATTTTTAGACTAACTGCTCTATTTCTTTCATTGTTTAAATCTGTTCTATATATTTTGTCATACTATAAAACAATATTTAACTAGATTTTTACACCAATTACGATTTTTCCCAATCTGTTTTAAATTTATCTAAATTTCTTAATCGCGTGACGTTAATTGTTTTTCTACAAATCAAACTTAGCCTATTGTTTTTAATATACGCGATACTTATGGTGACGCGGTAACAGCACTGCCAATATTGGAAAACACGCGTGATGTCTGAAAACTCCTATACATTCGGAAAAACAAGAAACGACGGCTGGTGCGCAGGATGTTTTGAGGGGGAGGGTTAAATTCTCACTCTTCTAATATAGGGGAACCATTAAAGGCCCCTAATATGTTTAGCGATAAGTGCGGACGACGCCGTTGCCGCGTTTATGAATGCTATATGAGGCGAACTCGGAGATGATTCGCCCACGCTATATTAAAGTCTATGAATCCTCAGAATCCACCATCAATTGTCAGCTCGTTAAAACCTACATTCTGTTATTTTCGCTTATAGAGGAAAAGAAAGGCTGTATAACTTTGGGGCTAACTGACAAATCAAGATGGGCTTCCCTATATAGCACGCAACACGATCTTCGATTGATGTAATCGGCCTCCTGTTCCGCGAGGGCCAAGGGGGACATATTCGGGGACCCCAAATCCGTGAGTAACCTCCTAAAACGGTGAATATATGAACGCCCCAGAAATTTTTATTAATCGAAGCAATGTAGTGGCTCGCGATCCGAAAATGATGGAAATTACTAGTTCTGTAATTTTTTCCCCGGGTAATTTTTTGTTAGGTTTTTTTTTATTACCCATAATTCAATGATTCATTCTCGCCTTTGTACACGTAATATTAAGAGGTAGAAAATTGCGCAGGAGTATACAAAACTTACGTGTCATTAATGGGCAGTACTTTTCTATACTTATTGAGCACCGAAGAAAAACAAAAAAATAATAAAACTATATTTTTCCACTAGCTCTATATAGTTTCGGAAGTTCGTATCAAATGGTTTTATATATGCAACGAGCTCTTAATACTTAGACCTAATAGTTTCAAGTATTTGCACGGAACAAGAGTTTAATGAAGTCCACATTTCAATAGTAAGGGAAAAAACCATTACCGTGGGGTGATTAGAAAACCATTCCCTTCCGCCTTTGACTTTATTACTTCTGTTTTTCTGAACATATTATATTATATACATGAAGAAAGATTAAGCCTTAATGGATGATACATGGTAGCTTGCGCCGTAACAATGTACTACCTTATTTTAAATCATACTTTCATCAAAAGGAAATAATGGGCGAAGGGGAAAATAATCCTTGTAATTGTATATGAAGAGTCAGACCAACTTCTGAAAAGACGAAAAACAAAACATTTAAATGATACTGTCATGGATTTTCAATAAGTTACAAATCAATACTGTCTTTTTTCAAAATTTTACCGCAATACTACCTCATCACTATGATCGTGTGGCAATTACAGGGCAATTACAGAGACTACAGATCATTCTTGCGTGATCTGGCACGTGATATAGTCGCTTTCACGCTGTCTTATTCGTGAAAATACTTAATTCATAAAGTACTTATTCCCTAAAAATTTAAATCTATTTAATTTTTAACGGATTTAAAACAATTATTGAGAATAAGTACCATTGACAATGGTTTTTAATCCGTAACTCGTGCAAAAGTCCTACTATTTTTATTATTTTGAAATTTTTTTAAAAACGCGTCGACTCATTTCAAATAAGGATTTGACCTTCGTATTTTGGGCGCATAAATTGTTATCTCCCGATAGACTGATCCTTTTCTTTTTGCCATTTTTGTACAGCCGAGCAGAAGAGCCATACAAACTACAATAGGAAAGTTACTATTATTACAAAACTAAAGCATTACGGAGATATATTGTATCCCTTTCCTATATTATGACCTTCTACCTTTTACATTCAATATTTTCTATTGTTTTTCTACATAATTTTAAAAGGGGGTAGTTTTATTTTTACTCTTATTACATTATTATTCGCTTCATTCTAAAAATATTCCGTTAACTCCCATTCCTCCGAGTATATATTGTTACCAATAATAAGCTGAAAGGAAAAGAAACCAAGTTTTATAGTCTATTCCACCTCGAGTTGGATGCGCGCGGAAAGTTAGGCTTCCTTCACATATACCATTAATAATTGAGATAAGGCGTAACCTTGTACACGCTATCAATTCGAGGTGGAATTGGCTAGAGGAACAAACTCGTGTCGTTTGAAATGCAGTTCGTGTAACAATAATGGTTTTTCAACGTTTAACACGAACAAGGGTTATCAAACATGATAAATAAAAGATGTATCCCCTCGGAACGAAGAAAAAAAGAATAAGAAAAATTACATTGACTCCTCCCACCTTTTATGACGTCATACGTACGTTTCGTACTAGCTTTAGTACTCTTATTTTATGAACGTAAAAACGATGTGTTCTATTTCCATTAGTAGATGACAGTTGGTTCGATTAACCCATACAGAATGTTCATATTTCATTTTCAATCGACTTGAATGACATTTGGAGTCCAAAGTTATATCGCTTAAACGTAAAAAAAAAATAATGTCCATCAAATAACGATGAGCCATCAGTCACTCGTTTCTTAGATTTAATCATCAAACAATATCGATCCAAATGATTTATTCATCGAGGAATGATTGAATTATCGATTAATGATATAATTATCGATTAATGATATAATTATCGAGGAATGATTTAATTATCGGGGAATGATTTAATTATCGAGGAATGATTTAATTATCGAGGAATGATTTAATTATCGAGGAATGATTTAATTATCGAGGAATGATTTAATTATCGAGGAATGATTTAATTATCGAGGAATGATTTAATTATCGAGGAATGATTTAATTATAGAGGAATGATTTAATTATCGAGAAATGATTTAATTATCGAGAAATGATTTAATTATCGAGGAATGATTTAATTATCGAGGAATGATTTAATTATCGACTAATGATTTAATTATCGACTAATGATTTAATTATCGACTAATGATTTAATTATCGACTAATGATTTAATTACCAACTAATGATTTAACATCGAGGAAATTAATTAATCACCAAAGATTTAATCACCGATCAAGAGCAAAGATTTAAAATTATCGATCCCATTTGATTCTAATCATCGATAGCAATTTATTTAGATTTAATCATCGAAATTCCTGTGACCCCTGCCACTCGTCAAATAGCCTGTCTTTCGACTTAGCAGACTTGAAAAAAATATTTCTGGGCTTCAACTTAAATTACTTAGAAAATCTTTTTAACAATTTGAATTTAGTTTGTGTAACTCAAGATATATGGTGAATAATATTTGGTATAAGCGGGGTTATACAATCAATTTATCTCTCTAAATTATATTACAATAGTTACCCTTATATTTACATCAAACGTTCTTACGTGAATATACTTTATCATACAACGAGGTTAGACTGATCTAGAGGAGAGGAGTATGTCGGAATCGAGATTGAATTAAAGGAGAGACAACATATAGAATGAAAGATAAGGGATTCAGCCCCTTATAATCTCAATTTGCTAGTACAAGCGGTGGTAGAAGAAGGTGTACTTCTTTAGTCGCCCCGCGCGAGTTCCTTTATGTACTTTTCCCACCCTGAGTCCCTGACCGGCCAAGACTCGGAGTGTAAGTAGGCCTACTAAAGTAGAAGGTACTAGAAGTACGCGCTAGTTTGTCTCGGTTTTTTTGGGTGTGGTCAAGAGAGTATATCGCGCGCGCGGGGGAGTTTTTGGAGTAAAGGGCGCTCTTCGATCGCCTTGGGGAGACCTGGCGGGGATTGGGGTTAGAAAGGAGAAAGTCCAGGGTGGTGAGGGTGCGTGCAATGGGGTAGAGGGAAAGAAGGTGGGGTAGAAGTGTTTCCTCTTCTAATGGATGGGGTTTTCTGCCAAAACGGTTGCAAATGGATACGCACCAATCTAGCCCGTCGCTCCCGCTACCCCTATACCCTATCCCTCACCCAAGCGCGCCAAAATCAATATAAAATGCATAGGTAAGCATGTAAAAAGAATAAAAGGAGGGAAAAGCGAACGCGCGATTTTCAACGTTCAACTTGCGTACGTTTATATAAATATATATGTGAAAGTGGTGCCCTAACGGCACGGAGACCAGAGAACCTCCTATACATACCCACGGCGCTTTTACTCGCGGGGGGGGAGGGAGAAAGAGGGGAAAAAAGCGGATGATGGAATACCGCCAAATAAGGATTCATTTAGCAACATTGTGAAAAATTCCGCGCCTTTATTCTATATAGCTTTGTCTCTCCTTTGATTCTATACATACCACCCTTCTTATACACTCGCTTTAACCAGATTTCGAAGGTCGGTTAAAACGTTTAACTTTGATTATCTATATCTTATCGTTTTAATAAAGAGGTTTAAATTGCTTCTCGCGCGTCCATCGTTAGAGATCACGTAATATTAATTTGTTGAAATTATTTTAAAAATATCTACACGGAACTTAGTTAAGTGGCGTGTTTGGTACGTAGTTCTGTCGCCATTCTGCGTGGCATTTTAAATATAAGTGGGGGTTAAAAGCATGTATCTTATAAAGTTTGAAGAAAGATACTACTAGTTAGCAAGGCGACGGGGTAGAATTAAGTCCGAATTTCCAAGTCATATCTAACAACATTAAGGAAATGGAATAAATTAATAAATATTTCGACTTGACTACGGATTAAATAAAATTAATTGTCAAAGGTATTTATTTGCACAATAAAAAGTCGCCATTTTATTTAAAGGGTCCTAAAATAATTATAATTTTGTCCCTAAATTCAATATTTCATCTGAATAATCAAAAAATTTCCAAAATAGTAAATTTTCTCCCCACGAAATAAATCATGATTACACTTTTAATTTATTTATTTTTCATCCTCTCTTTAGTAGATTTTTTTCATTTTTAGTTTTGAAACGTCCCCCGCACTCTCCCATCCATTCTACACGCTTCTTTAAACACGCTCAATTTGCCTCGATAGTTGTTTGCACTTTCGATCGATTGTATCTGATTACCGAGAGAATAGAGAGAGCGAGATCGAGCTAGCCGCCAGCCAAATAGAATACTTTCCATGTAGAAAGATCAGAGGAAAAGCAGAAACTACGCGGAGAGAGAGACAATTTGGAACGATTCTCTAAATTAGGATATTCCCTCGCCTCATTGTCCTTGTTAATATATATATATATATGTAAAGTACACGTATTTTAATTCGTCTCTCTTTCTGTCATGTATTTCCCATTTGCATATTTCATTTTTATTTGTTTTCCAAACTAGGTTAATATTGTCTCTATTAGGGGCCGGTTTCAAAACCTCTTTGAATAACAAATTGTTCGCCGTGATTTCGAATATATAAATATATAGGACTATCTCTATAGTGAGAAATAATATTTCTTGAAGAAAATTCTTGATTTTGGCAAATTCTACTATTAAGAATATCTTCAAATTGATTTTTCGTGATTTTAATGTATTTGCGCTTCACAACGTAATTGGCGTACAAGCATGTATTGGTTTTTTTAGACGATATTTCATTGGCATTAACAGCTCAGTTTTCTCGAGAATTTTTAGTCTAAAAATTCTTCATTAACGGATTTAGGCTTAGCGAGTTTAGTTTGATAATTAACGGTAAATTACAATACAGGGATATTTTTGTTGAGTTTTGATGTTTCTTATCATATTTTAACAGTTCAAATCGATTTAAAACAACGCGGTATCAGAGTCTCGTATCCCTTTAAATATCTTATAACCATTTGTAACGAAATTCGAAAATAACGACATTTTTATTTCGTTCCGCTTCAACTTCGTTACAAAGCTTTACAGTGTATTTGTGGTAGAACATACTGTAGGAATAAGTCTCTCCATTGTATTTCCCAACTGTCATTTCCCATTTTACGAAACAAGAAGTTAAACCTCGGTGAAAAGCTCTGATGAAATGTGTCGCGGTCAATTTGCCGAAAAAAGAGACCGCCGGAGATTGCGAGGCTAGCTAAGGGGCGGAGGAATGAGGTGTTCTTTTTTTCACATCTGTCTAGTCCATCCCAGTGGGAATATACAACGTGAATTTGATTTAATTCTAGCTTTATCTCATAGTTAAAATAAAACCACATTAAAAGGCGGGAAACGTTCCAAGTAGACCGGGATATCGCGAGTCAAAAGTTCCCTGTTAGGTCTATCAATCCCTGGTATTACATACGGTTTACTGAATACCTTAGTGGGATAATTTTTAAATCTCCGTTTTGAACTTGTTTCATTCGGACTTTTCTTAAATGCTAAGCCTAATATTTAATATTATTTTCTATTGGAATCCGAATAAACTCCGCTGTGGTGAACTTCTCCGAATTCGTGGTAACAAAATGAGAGGGGCGTATTTTACGGTCGTCGACATATACGTTTATTATGTAAAGTAGTCCAAGGAGTGGGGATTCTTAGGATATTTTTGCAGTTATATATTATTATCGTATATATGGAAGGATAAAAAATGAATATATATAAGGTACCGCTTATAATCCCCTAGAAGAAAAGAATTTAAAATAGCCTTATAAGAACGAATGAAAAAAAAAAAAAAAAAAAAAAAAAAATTCTTGTCCGCGGCTTGCTTATAGATATCCCAATATATAAAACTTTTTAAAATGCGAAGAGAGACAGATTCTACACTTGGAAATATAAGAAGGGATATAAAGTACAGCCAGATCCGGTATTGTTATTATTCCAAATCCTCCGGTTTCGAATTTAATCCCCGTGAAGGGATTTTTAGACGATGGTGAAAAATATGGCGGCAAACCTTTATAGCGGTCTCTCTCTCACTATGTTTCTCGTGTCTTTTTAGCGTGTCCCGTGAATGATATCTTATCTATACTTACGTTCAAGAGGAGTTTCTAAAGACTACTTTTCTACTATGAAGTTTAATATCGTGTATTACTCCACCTAGATTTTCCCTGTTTTCCTAACTCCAGTCGTAACTCTTCTTGAACGGATTATGGTCAGTTTGAGTTTACACTACGAAAGTATGTATAGGCTTCCATTTATCACACGTATAAAGGAATTCTTATTGAGATTGTATTGAAAATAGCTTCCTATACCAATTGAAAACACAAATTGAATCTAACTTTGCGGTTAGTTCATTTTATTTGAGTTAATAAAGGTAATGTTAGTCAAGTAGCAGGTTTCTATAGAAAATACACATACACGTGAAAGAATCGCACGCGTTGACTCAAATATTTCGGACAATTTCAATCAAAAAAATTCACGCCTCTAAAGGGACGATGAAGAGGAAAATGAAATGATTTTAATTGTGTATGCTTTTATAAAAATGGACATTCTAAATTGTGAAAAAA
Organism: Odiellus spinosus; assembly: GCA_963920705.1. Lineage (NCBI taxonomy): Eukaryota > Metazoa > Arthropoda > Arachnida > Opiliones > Phalangiidae > Odiellus > Odiellus spinosus. The sequence continues at coordinate 12,242,638 of OY987235.1, read as the reverse complement.
AAAAAAAATATAAAAACTGATTTTGGCATTCAATTAAAATGGAACCTCTGACTAATAAAAAGACGTCCCACCTTTAGCTTAGTAAAATCCCCGCGACACTTGCAGCGGCACACTCTTTAAATCGCGCTTATTCTCGTTTTTGATCATTTTCACGCGCAGTTGCTGTACAACAGCGCGTGTCGCGGGAATATTTTATGAAACCGAAGTTGGAGAGTCTTTGGATTAGTCCCAGGCTCTTCTTTTAATTGAACACCAAAATATGAATCTTTTACGATGTTTTGCGCAATTCAGAGATGTTTTACTACGCAAATAAATCTTATTTTTAATATAGTTGGTTCGATATAAAAATCACTTCATTTTCTCTTCACCCTCCCTTTAATGTTAAACTTTTGCCTTGGGAAGGAAAGCGAGAAATTAACCTTTAAATACATTGTATCTTCATACTGAAAATCCATTCCTTAAACCTTCACGCACGTTATCTCATCCTTTCGTAAGATTCATATATTTTCACGAGGCTCTTATTAAGCGCGAGAATTTCAATCCATCACGATTAAAATTACATAGAGATAGAAGGTAGCCAAGCTTTGTACAAGATATCCTTTTCGGACTTAAAAATCCATCCCATAAACCTTCACACACGTTACCACAAATATGTTGGACATGCTGTAGTACGATTCAAATTGAATTTTCAGCGTGTATTACTACAGGGATTTCAATTTATCACGCAAAGAGATTACTTAGAGATAGAAGGCAGAGTAAACCTTCGCTGGCGTTGATGTTTCCAACTATAATTGGAACTCTCTTCCATATCTTGGACTCTTATCTTATCCGTTAGTCGTGGTTAGTTCTTACCCTCCTACTTTTCCCGTATCCAGCCTTTTTTATAAGTCTTTTATAGAGTCCTATTTCAAAAAAACTTCATTTTTATATTCTTCTTCTACCACACAGTGTTTTTTTTTTTTTTTTTCTTCTTCTTTCGAAAGTATATAAGGGAAATTTTTATATTTCCATTTTCCATCCTTCCCCCGCTTCCTTTTACGCTACTAGTGCTGCTTATAAAAATCCGCCAGGGAAATTTGGATGCCATGTAAAGGATGTCGCGTACGTCTGTCCCGCCACATTTTTCCCTTCCTTTATCGATGGGCCCATATTTTTAGTAGGCTTATATATTTTTCCCGAGATATTTGATATTTTGGAAAGATGTTTTTCGGTGAGTTTGTGGAAAATGGGCCATACGTGTGTGTATTGCTACTTTTGAATGGATGATTCGGATAAGCCCCCTCCATTTAGGTCCCTATACGCTTATATTGAGTTTCAACTCGCCCGAGTTCGTCGTGGTTATTAAGATTCAGTTGGCGTAAAGGAGATTGTACTTGCAGAATATTTATTGTACAGAGTTTTTTTGGGGGGTAAATTTACGCCCACACGATTTAGTGACTGAATTACGTCTCAAAACGATTGCAAATGACTCAAAAATTTAAAATATTGTTCATGAAAATGGAAACATTTCGCTTTGTGATCATGTAGAACTAATTAACAAAAGATTTAACTGATTATCTTCCGTCAATTGCAACGAGTGTGAGTTCCATTTGGGTTACAGTTTCACACGACAGATGAAATACTTGTACGTTAAATCATAATAGTCTCTGTAAAAGGGTTCCGATCTTCATAAACCTTTTCTATTCTTGAAGAAAAGAGAAGCTAAGACAAATGGTTGCCAATATTAATATATTTCTAATGAAGCTTTAGCTTTTGCTTCAGTCTTGTACCATCGTTCTAGACTTCTTCAAAACCTTCCAATCAGATATTATGGTTAACAAATATACCATCATTGGTGTCAGTTTGAAATTCCCTGTCGATCAATGTATTTTAATCCGGTATGTCTCGCTCTTCGAGGATTTTGAGGTGACCAAAAAAACTAAGATTGGAGAATCGCAGTTATATTTGCGAAAGATCCCTGTATATTTCACTGAAAATATTTCTTTTTAAGTTTATATATACGCGAAATTTTTGAAACTCTCGATACGACACGCTGTTTTCTTTCATTTTTTTCTCCCGCCGCACTAAATCCATCCATCCTTGGCAACCGTGAAGAGACCAAGAACGACTTAAAGCTAGAGATCCGAGTTGAGAGCCATAGCTGTATACGTGGAAGAGCCCTTCCTTCTCGTGTTGTTGTGCCGGCCCGGCCGATTAGTTCCATTGTGATGTTTCCCCTTCACAACCCCTAGGCCTACGTGGAATATGTTCGAATATACCGAAAAAATGAAGGGGGATGCTAGTTCAACTCTGGATATATAGATTTATACAAAAACGAATCACGTGACCCTCTTTAACTTGAATAACTTCGGAATCTTCTGGAGCGTTTTCGAGCTTGTCATCGTCAAAAAGCGAACCAGTTTTTTTTATTTTCCTTTCCTTTTCCTTTCCCCCGACCGACCAGGTTTTTTAGCTAGCCGCGACCAAGGGACCAAGGTGCGTTGTGTATCCGTCACTCGAATTATAAGAGATTGCAGCTGGTCCAATATATAGGGTGACATATTCCGAATGTTAAGGCGGCAAAAAATTTATGTACGGGAGGAAAAAAAGATGGGGAGGCTTTTCGTGTCAAACCAAAACTCTGGAAAAAATACTACGGTTCGATATGGGCGAGCTGCGCCATGACAAAGAAAGGCGATGACGAACTACGTCTGTATGAAGTTTGGTTCGAGATTTTTGTAGTTTTCTTCTATTTATATCCTACGAACAGAAGTTGAATTGAGTTTAAGGTACGAGTAAGTGGTGAATTCAACTCGAGTTTGTCTCCCATTTCTAACATTTTTACATTCCTGTTATTTCCACGAACAAACTAAAGAGTTCATGTTTCCTGACTGAAGGAAGACCGCGCTGGACTGCCTTTTGAAAAGCGACAGAGCGCCCAGTTCCATTCATCCGGCTTATTAGGGAGAAACGATCAAATTGTGAAGTTTGCGGCCGAGAAAAAATTCCTATTGTGTTTTTTTTTTTTTTTTTTTTTTTTTTTCGTTCTTTCTCGATTTCGTCGGTCCGTCGGATGGAGTTTCTAGTTATCGTATCCTATCCCCTGTTATACGTTATTCTAATAAGCGTCTGTTATTCCACAGTGGCCTTTTGAGGTTTACCGAAGGAACTAGTTTTTGACAATTGGTAATTGGCCCTTTTCGTCCCTTTTTCGGTCCAATGGGGTGCCAGTCTGTCTTCCTCCAGGGGGATTACGTTTCTCTCATCACCCGAGTGCCCGTAAAAAGGATGTTTTCCGCCTTGGAGAATACGAAGCTATAAAGCGAGCCGTCCTTTTGTCAATTCTTTATAGGTATAGGTTTGCTGGAATATAACTCCCCGAAGGTTTAGCTTTAGCCGCTCATTCTTTCCCCCTTTAAATATTATTTTTCCGCTTCGTTAGATTCGTTTTCATCTAGACTAGAGTTTATAAATAGATCCGTAGGCTCTGATCTTGGTTTTTTTTTCTAACGCGCTTTCACCCTCGCGGGCTCATCTGCTCTTTGTTGAAATCGTTTATACCATTAAGGTGATGCAAATGTTTAGCTACGGTTTTGTTGAAAATAACTGGATGCGGTTCAATGGAAAATGATCCTGTATTCTATATTACAAAGGGGTTCAGTTTCCCTTCCTATCCTAAAATATGAAATAAGGATAGAGATAGGAAATCTTTTATTATTTATAGTGAAACTGATGCCTGTTTACTGACTGTGAATGCCGTATCGTATACAGTGGGTTTATAAGATTTTATATTATGTGAAGTTTTGTAGAACAACGACGAGGTTGGTAGATAATCTGGGTTCAACTTTGAGAGGCAAACTCTGAGTTCATCTATTGTAGAAACTTTCAAAGAGTGTGGCTTGAGTAGTACAAAGAGTATGTCTTGGGTAGTTCAAAGAGTACGTCTTGGGTAGTTCAAAGATTTCAGTTTTGGTAGAATACTGAAAGTATTCTAACCCAAATCAGCTTTAGTTTCATTTTACCATTGACTTTGATCGATTAAACGAAAAATAAACTATAACTACTGATAGTGTCAAATGAATTTAATCTGTAAACGTTGGCGTGCCAATGACCCCTGTCTATATCCAAAATTGTTATTGACTTCCACGCAGTACCAGATAAAACGAAATAAATATAAACATTTCTCTCTCGATTCCCGAGCGTGAAGGGAGTTTAATCTCGAAATTGCGATAATTCCAAATAACGTATACGATTCTACGAATGCGTCTCATCAGTTGCTTGACATTATCGGAATTCCGGAGTGTCGATTGAGTGCGATTCGTGATATTGTAACGAATATATAAACATTCTCCGATGAGCTTATATTTAGTGATAAAACCAAGCCGACGACCCAAGCGTCAATCCAAAGATAGCGAAGGGACCCTTTTAGGGAGATACGCTCTATGTAATATAGCATGGTCCCATCAGTTTTGACTCTCACATCGAGAAACTAAATTGCGATTGACTCGGGTGCCACGACACAAACCGTTGTTTACATTTCCCTTCAGTTTGACGCGTCACACGCAACGAGTTTGGGCATGTTTTCCCCGGTTCCTTTATTTAATATGGTTTGAAAACGTCGTCTCGGTTTTCATGTTACCCTCGTTTTTTTAAGACCGACCATTCCATGCTCGGAGCCAAGGCACATAGTGGGGACCCCTATACTGGCCCGTCTATTCGAATTATTCCAAACGGGGGTTCCACTATATACCCAATCCACGCAGGAGATGGTAGTAACAAGAAAGCCATTTTTGCCTTGTAGATGAACATTTTTTTCGTCACTTGCACGGCCAACCAGTTCTCTCTGGGTTTTTTTAAACGTCTCGTAGGAGCCATTATTCTCTATTGTTAACGTTCTAAGGAATGCCGTGGACTAGTCTTCTACCAGGACCATTGTCTGGGATCCTTGTATAACTCCCAGGGTGTCCCTCTCCTCCTACATATCTAGTTCGAAAACGAAAAATGTTCCGAATGAAGAGATGTTTAGTGAAATTAAAGAGGAAAAGATATAAATTTTCTATAAGTAATGCCTTTAAAAGCATTCGGTTTCGCTTAGTGGATAGATAGTTACCCCCGCTTTTAGACCAAAATAGTTTTAAATTCAGCGCCTTCAAATGTGTAGAGGGCTTCCCATCTCTCGTATCAGGTTTCTTTTTGGATATACCACTCTACGTGGATGGTTAGGGTACAACACGTTGTTATCTTAGAGTGATAGCAACGATGTTGCCAGCAGTTTTTGCACCCTATTCTTCCATTTTCATTCTCCCCCTCGTCTCCTTCCCGCTGTTGAATATACTTAAAACTTTTTTGAAATAGAATATAATTGGATTCCTTGTATTCAGGTATACGCGTATATACTCTTTTTGTACCCTCGCTTTATTGAAAAGGGGTCGACCCCGAAGGATTCTTCGCAATAAGTTTTTTTGGAGGACCTTGGGAATCCATGCAGGGCCAGTTTGTATATACTATAGTTGTGTGAGAAAAAAAAAATTGTTTATAGCAATACGCGCGCGTGATCTAGTTTCTAATCAGCCATTGAACTGCTTGCAGAACTTATAAATGGCAACTCTTGAAAGGAGAAAAAAAAATTTAAGAAGACGATAACATTGTTAAAACACTTAACGTTTAACCCTAGGAATTGATATTCCAAACGTTTAACGATAAATATGTCTAGTGAAATATTTCGTATATAGTCTAAAAATAACCCTTTCCGATATAATATAACTTGTTTAGGCGCCGTTACAAGATCGTATTTTAAATTTTAAATAATGTAAGAGTTTAAGTAATGAAAAAACACTTAAAATTTAAAAACAACAACAAAGAAAAGTAAGAAAATATGAATTTTTCTTTCGAAATAAATAATTCTATACCTAAAAGAAAGAATAATTTCTTGGAAATAAATAATTCTATACCTAAAAGAAAGAATAATTTCTTGGAAATAAATAATTCAACCCCGAAAAGCCAGGAAGTACTTGAATTTATTTATTTGAAATTAAGTAAAAGACTTAAAATATTCAAATTATTTCTTAAAATAACATGTTTATCTAAAAATAATAAGAATTCTTCCTTTAAATAAGATTTTTACATCAAATAATAATAATTCTTACTTTAAATAAGATTTTTACATCAAATAATAATAATTCTTACTTTAAATAAGATCTTTAGGCTAAAATAATTAGAATTCTTCCACTAAGTAAGATGTCAAAATAATAATATTTCTTCCTTAAAAAAGATGTTTTAGTCAAAACAATAAAAATTCTTCCACAAAAAGAATTTTTAGGTCAAAATTATAATATTTCTTTCTTAAAATAATATTTTTAAGTCAAAATAATAATATTTCTTTCTTAAAATAATATTTTAAAGTCAAAATAATATCTCTTTCTTAAAATTAGAGGTTTAAGTCAAAATAATAATATTTCTTCCTTAAAATAAGATGTTTATGTAAAAAATATCAATTGGATTCTTCTTCTTCCCTTGAAGTGAAGAAATCCCGTATCGAGAAATCATAATTATAAAATTTGTGTAAATATTTACTGATATATAGGAACATAAATATTACTAGTATCAAAGTATCTCATTAATAAAGGGGAAAAGTTGGAAAACATTATCAAATTAAGTCCGTGAAAGTCGTTCTTAGAAGGTCATAGAATATCAGAGAATAAGAGGAAGTTCAAATTATAGTGGTATACGTTTTGTGTCCGTGTTTGTTTGTTTTCTATATATAAGGCGTGTGTTAAGGCACTTTTACTCGTCAGCTAACTTCGAGGGGAAAGATAGGTTCGGGGAATTTGGCTTTCATCTAAAATTCGATCAATATATTCTAAACGCCTTTTATAGGGAGGGCATGGGGGGCTTGGAATAGACGAAAATGCTCGTTGAAGTTTCTCGCGTGACCTCGCGCAATCCTTATACCTATACGCTAAATCCAACAGAGAAAAGGCTAATTTACATTCTAATGTTATAACGATTGAGAGGTGTATTATATATTATTATTATTATTATTATTTCCTTGCATGTTCAATTTTAAACCATACGCGGTATATATATTGATATTTTTTCATTATCCCAGATTAAACGTTATTGTCTTAGAGATAAATACAGAGAGATTTTGTTTGAAAAACATACCAAATGTCAATAATACATAACTTGGAAGTCCTGGTCGATGTCGTTTCATTTTGCGCCGAACATATAACTCTTTTCATTTGAATTGTTTTATTATTATTTTTTTCCATATTGCTCTCACAATTTTGCTAAATTAGGTTGGTTGTCTTTAGTCTGGATCGTGACTAAGCGATTTTCGCAGATAAATGGTTTTTATTCGTCTGTAAAACCAAATTTTTGGTTCTTGCGGCGGAAGAGTGGTTAACGTTAACCACTTCCGTTATTAGTATATACCTTTGGTAATGGTAAAAACGTACTCTGAAGCTAGTTGAGTAATCACTTTAGTATAATAAAGAATAGGTACATATTTAAGTGGAGTGATTGGTAAGAAAACTTCGATATATATAGCGGAAATATTTTTATCGCCATAACGATGGAATTTTACATACGTTTAAGCTATTTGCCTCAGTAAAAATTAGCCATCGCCCAAATATATATGGAAAATTACGCTAATGACGTCCACTATTATGCCATGATTATATATTTCTTCGATCGTATTAAATATGTAAATGAGACAAATTAATACAACTAGCGGTAATTATCCCGCAAAAATAATTTCGCGTAATGGAGACACGAAAAAATCTATATAAGTTAGAAAACGTGATCTCAAAGTTTACTTAAAGGGAGCCTGAAAATTATGTCATTTTTCTATTCGTTAAGAACCAGTTTAATACGAATCGCGTTGAAATAATATTTCATTAGCATCTTAATTAGCCCGTATCTTTTAACCTCAAACACACACGAAAGCATAATAACGGTCGACTTATAGCTAATTCCACTGATGACTGCTCTAAACTCTAAAGCAAGTTTGTTAGCTGGTTTTATTTACTGATTAAGTGTATAAAAATAATTACTAATTTTTAAATTAAATTATTCCCTTCACTAACAAACTGCTAGATTTCAATACCTAATAATCACCTTTTCAGACGAGGCATAATTATCCGTGGTTTAATCAGATTTAACCAATAGCTTTCTCAGTTCAATAAACCTCGGTTAAAAAATCTGATTAAACCGGCTACGTCTCGTCCGAAGAGGGTATAACTATAAAAATGAAATATTTTAATATATTAACTTTTAATAATGCTAATATTTTAACAATAGAAGAAATCGATATAAAATCTTTTGTCCTTTGTTACCCTCCCTTTAAACTAATAAACCATACACCTAGGCTCGCGTTATTAAACCTAAACCAAGTATATACCGCGTGCTGCGCGTGTACCCTTTGCCTTATTATTAACGTCTTATTATTCGTCCCTTATATATAATAATATAAATAATCGCGTTTAGATTTCAATCTTAGTTTATCCTATCTTTATACTTACGTTAACCAACAGGTTTAACTTTATCCTAAGATCAAATTCCGACTGACTTGGGACAATATAAATAGTTATTCATATTTCTGCGTGTGCGCATGCACGAGGGCCATTTCTTTTTTATACATTTCCGGTCGAAATGGCAGGGCACGCTTTAGAAGCTTATAAATAAAACCCGCGAGGCTCAATTTCATAGCAATTTTTTTCTTTCTTTCTTCTTTATATTATTATAACTGGGCGAGGGATTTGATTAAGCATATCGTATCGTGGAACGACAATTAGGAGTGTCGTGTTCGAGTGGCAATGCTCACGGAATTCTAATTAAGATATATATATCCCCCTTGAATATATATATGTGTATATACACATAGAGTATAGAATATATGGAAGTTTTAACAAAGGCGTTTTCTCCGCATTCTTTCTTCCAAGTCTTTCTCTCTAGCTCTCTCTCCTCTCTCTCTCTCTCTTTCTCCCAGGCAAGTCTTCTCCTCTTACATATTATATAACACAAAAGAAGACATTTTTCCTTGGGGAAAGCCTTCACCTCTAACCGTATGAATGAAGCCAAAAAAGGGGATGGAAGGTATGATTAAGGGGCGATATACAAATGTATTCCAAAATTCAGCCGCTCGCCGAGTTCTATATATAACTGGTTATCATCTTTGTAAAACGATAGTATTATCAACCCGGGCGTTAGGGTTAACTAAACCCGTTTGTTTTTACCCTCGGTTTAGTTTCGAATACGGTATAAACTTTGGTTGAAATGTCGATTTCATAACTATGTATTTTTAGGGGGGAAATCTTCAATTATCTTTTCGGGTATAAAAGGTTCTTCTCAAAAACCATTTCCATTATTCTAAAACAATTCACCCTGCACAATCTCCATCCTCCCATTTTGGAATCGGGATATAATTATCATTTATTTAAAAAGTTACCTTCACACTACGATCCACTTTGAAATAAGTTTGAATGTATACAGAGTGGCTAAGATTATAAAAACAGTTTCTATGGGAAAAATTACAATTCAATTTTGATACAGAAATTATAATAAGCAAAGAAAAAAATACTCATTTCTAAAATTAGGAAAAAACACATTTTTGACAAAAATCGACGCTACATGAAATTTATTCTTAAAAATCGATAAAGGTATATTATTTCTAATTCCATCAAACCAGATAATTCCTTCAATTTTCGACCAAAATCGACAAAAACGTTTTAAAAATTAATTTTCCTTTTATTTTCTACAAAATTATTAGTTTTCCAAATTTTAGAAATTATGATTATTCATAATTTCTACGACAAAATCACAATGTAATTTTTCCCATTGAAGCTATTGAGTTAAAAAAAAGTCTTCTGTCGTGTGAACGCAACTTTATTTTATTCAATTATTACATAGTTAATCGCTTTTATATCTCACTGAGAATTATAAGCCAAACTCCTTATAGATAACGTTGAACATTCTACCTGATACCAACTGTATCTTGCCTGATTCAATTAAGTTTTTTTTTTTTTTTTTGAAAAATAAAAAAAAAAATTAAAAAAAAAAAAAGTTGTAATCTAGCCAGCTCCTCTCCATAACCACAACGGCACACCTTTAATAATAATGGTTATTGCTATTCAGCTTTTGAAGAAGGGGGGAATGACTTTTCTAGCCGTTAAATAGAGCAGAGCGTCAACTCATTAAATTGTTGGATATCCCCACGCTCTCTTCGCCAGCGTCAGTGTATATTTCGCGAATATGTAAATGAACTGCCAATGTTTTAAGTAATTGCAACCCCTGGCGTGTAAGAGAGACTGAGAGAGAGAAAAGCTTTAGTTCGATGCGGGGTTTCCTCGTCGTAAGCCTACCTCGCTTTCTCTCTAAGCTGTTGCCTACCTGGCTGGCTTTTCCAATCAAAAAACTCTAGTGGTTTGTGGCCGCAAGCCCGCAACGAGCTTTTTTTATCCATCAGAGTCCACACACACGCCAGGTGGCCACCGGGTAACTAATCTGTGACGTAATTGCATTGCTGTAAAAACTTTGGGGGGAAAAATAAACTAATCATTTAAATGAGTTCTCAATGAGTTATGCTCTGGTCTAGCAAAGATAAATATACCCTTTTATTTATTTTATACATAATTAATAATTTATGAACGAGGTGGCGTTTCCCTTTAGGGATATTCTCACTGATTAAACTGTTAAAACTAGGAAAAAATTGAAAACATTAGCTAAGACGAAACTTAATCGAAATGTTACCTGTCAGAAATAATTTATTCAGTTTGATAATTATATTTTAAGTGAGGCTGTCACTGATGAATAATTATTAATTTAAATTTTTCTACCGTGTCTTACTGTCTTCATTGTACGGCCTCTAAAACTAACCATATTATATATATAAACTCTTATTAAAGACGAGTAAGTTTAAACGAAAGCAAAAATGTGACACAACGTACATTAAACTCGATTCAAACCACTTTTATTGGTTGATTAAATATTCTAGAGCTAGAGAACCACGCCTAATTTCCTCGCTGCGTGATATAGAATCGCTAAATCTCTCCACTCCTTTTATAATCCCTTAAGATATACAGAGATAAAATAGGGGAGGTCTTGACCTTTTGACGTTATAACGCGTGATTATAACCTTTATTATTATTTTTTTCCCCGGGTTTATATATAATTGACATTTGGGCGCGATGGGAGTTATGTAAGACTCGACAGCACGCATTGTTTACAGGAAATAGCTGGGAAGGTTTATTTTTACCCACTTTATCTCCTTGATATCGCAGAATATATTACTAGATTGAGTTTGCAATACAAATAAAGCCGCGTTCACACTAGAGAATTTGAAACCGTTTTTAACCGTTTTGGAAAGGTCACAATAGAATACTTTGGGGTCAAATGAACAGATAATTTTTCAATAAATATAATTGTTTTGCTTGAAAAGTCCTTTTTAAAATGCCTAAAGGTTTGAAAAACAGTTTCAAGCTATAGAAGTAAAAGCTCCAAATCTAAATATTTATTGTATATTTAAAACTCAACACTTCTTAGTTTTAATTACATTATGCAACATTGAAAGGTGGAATAAATAGGATCTGTTATTGGCTTCTTAGAGACGAATATGCTTCGAATATGATAAAATATTAACTTGACAGATTTTGCAATTTCTGTATCTGCAAAGCGTAGCTTCTTTTTTCTATTTATGTTCAAATATAGATAAGTATTTGTTTATTATAGTTTAAATTCAACATTGAAGAGAGGAATAAGTCTGATCTCTTATAGACTTCTTAGAGACGTATACGCTTGTGTTGAATTTTGAATTTATTAGATTTGTTTAATTTCTGTACCCGGAAAGCTTATTTCTATTTATGTTCAAATATAGTTAAGTTTATCTTCTATCTTGTTGCGTACTGAAATTTCATCGTGATTCAAACTGCGTGTTCTTTCGCTTATTACTCTCTCGTGATATACGGTACTTTTGTTTTGAAATGTTTTGTTTTGGGCTCATTTTTTTCCCTTGGGAGACGGGTTTTTAGATTGAAAGGATATAACCTTACCATTCTTCGTGACAGACTTTTTTTACGCGGTTGGTCCTATCTATGTATTGGGTTCAACCAGCCCATGTCAAAATCTTTTTCCACAATCCACGTAGCTTTTATAGTTAAACTTTGTTTTCTTCCCGCCTTTTTTTTTTTTTTTTTTTTTTATGTGGGATTATTTATTTTTTTGCGTTATTATACTTCCTAAATATGATTTTTGTTTCCTATACATGTTCCGGTATTATATAATGAGCGTTTCATTTTCGTTTGAATTGAATCTTTAAATATTTCTCTTTATTTTGGAAGAAAAACTAATCAAATGTAAATAATGTATGGCTTTCAATAAGTTTCCTCAACGTCGGCGAACTAATTATAAAATTAGATATTAAATTTAATTTCATTTATAGTGATTCCGTGTAGTGTAGAATTGTAGATTAAGTCAAGGATCCATGAAATAGAAGAGCGAAACTAGCCTTTCCACGTTTAAATAGTAAACGATGCAATCGAACGCTTTATTGAGAGCATCTAAATTAAATGCTCTCGGTTTTCTCAAGGACGAGCTAACTCATAAATTCAACGGTTCACCATAAATGGATATACCCGTCTTCAAGCGCAATTTGCAATGACTTTAATATCGGTTTAAACGTTGCGTTCAAACCGCCTCAGTTTTTTCTCATTTTGCAAACTTCTCTTGAAATTGGGGTAAGGCATTCACCTTCTAGGGCATGATTGGGCTTAGAGGAAACCAATAATTATTTAACCGAATTGAACTCTATCGCGCATGTCCCAAGCGAAACGACGTGCTTTTATGATCATTCAACTTAAATGTGTAGAGATTTAAAGAAAAAAAACCAAAGAAATAAAGCTTTGAAACTAGTGTGCACATAATCATTTGAACTATTTTATTTCCGTTGTTTTAAAGCAGACATTATATTTTTTTATCTTTCTTAAATATAAATTTCTTCACAAATTGAGTTGATATTTAGTTTTTTGGCAATAATCTCAAATGTGTCACATTCTGGCGCAAAGCACGCGTAAAGTCTGAAAATAGTACTCGTATGTAATGAAATTATTCGAATGTCGACAAAATTTCAACTTACATTTCCCCACAAGGTTTTCCCACTCGCTTAATTAAAAGCTTTACTATTTTTGATGCGACACCATTGTTTTGACACTATTTAATAAATGCGATTTTTAAATATAGTTTAGAGTAGAAGCCGATGAAAGGAGGGTTTCATCGGCTTCTGTTAGAGTAATTAGGCTTAATTGATTTAAAGCAATTACATGCCCTACTTCTTCGCAAAAATATTCCGTAACTCGAGCTTTTTGTACGTTACATAGCCACATTCGACACGAACATGATTTAGGATGATTTTGACACGATACGTGGTACCTGAAAATAGTAAAATACAACGACGATGATTGGGAGAACGGGACTTTCGTCTATACAATTCGATTAATAACTCACAAATCATAATATGTCCAATAATATAAATGAAATTTTCCCTCGCAACTCTCTTTATAACATTCAAACAAGTTATCACCAATTTTGTTCTTCAATGACATCGACATCGTATCTAAGTAATCGAAATGAACTGTGCTGTATTTTTTAACCAATTTTGGCGAAACCTAACTCTTTATGCCTTTTTTTTAAATTATCACTACGCAAGGAATATTGTTCCTTAAAGAAATGGCTCCTACATCTTCCAAAAAATATATAAATAATACGTTCGTATCGTTAGTATAATTAAATTATTGCAATTGAAAGTAATTAAAATATATTTTAAATTGAATCGAAACGAAAATGATTTGGGCATCTTTTTTTAAAAGATTTAATTAGTCCACGTGATCGGGCGTATATCTGAAACTGTGGCAATCCGCTAACACTTTTTCTTTTTACTCTTAACAAGGTTGCACAATAGTTTTTTTTAATAATATTGTACATATTCATTATTACTATCTGTTTCTTCCCGCCTTTCAGATCTAATCGTGTACTCTAATCTAGACACAGCTGGAAAATCTTTTCCATCCCACCTTTATTTAACCTCTTGTTTTTTTGGGAATCGCGCGGCCCCCAGTATTCCTCGCGCGTGGTATTATTTTGTTTTACGATCATTTGGCGAAGGGGTTTTATAGTTTAGTATACATATAGCTAAACCCTTGATGTTTCTTTTTAGCTACACTCCCCTTTCCCTCATGGGTGGGGTGTAGGTATTGCATTCGTTGCGGCGTCCGATGCGTCGTCGTCGTCGTTGGAATAGACGCGTATGATTACTCGAAAAACGGGAAACCCCTTAATTTTGAAGGGCAAATAAGAGCATGTGAAAAAAAACAAAGACAAAAAGCATGTGAAAAAGACTAAAACAATGAGCATTTGAAAAAGATAAGAACAGTTTGCATTTGAAAAAGATAAGAACAGTTTGCATTTGAAATAGATAAAGAAAATGGACATGTGAAAAAGATAAAGACAATGGGCATGTGAAAAAGATAAAGACAATGGGCATGTGAAAAAGCTAAAGACAATGGGCATGTGAAAAAGATAAAGACAATAGGCACGTATAAAGATAAAGACAATGGGCATGTGAAAAAGACAAAGACAAAGGGCACGCGAAAAACACAAAAGACAAAGTATATATTACTCTAAAAATGCAAACCGTGAGTGGTTTAGCTAAATGGGTTTGACCATCTTGTTCTTATCATTTTGTCCTTTTTTATCTTTGGGGGTTTTTACCAATTTTTGAAAAAGCCCCGACGGAAACTTTAACTTTATTATTATTTTTTTTTTTATTCCCACCTATACTTTCAACCTTTTCATGGCTTCTCTGATACGATATGCTCCTATACTCTAGATACACTTTGCAATGACTATTTATATCTTGTGCCCTATTACATATTGCGTATTAATCCGCTAGAGCTTAAGACTATATAAGAAACTTAACTTGAATTTCAGTATATAGGGTACTTCGACTTTGTATTTAGTTTTTACTCCAGTTTTTTTTTTTTTTTTTTTTTTTTTTTTTTTTTTTTTTCTTATTTAGTATAAGTTCTAGGTCTAGCTCGACCAAAGAAGTATAAAACTTATAAAACTATGTACTTTATCCCTTGAATTCGCCCTCCCCCCAAACAAAAACTCTTGTTTAAAAATTAATACTACTTCCTTTGGTACACCATACGTAAAAGAAAAAGGGGTAGAAAAAAAAGACACGAGTAAAACTATAAAAGATATACTTTTTTAAGGGGATTTTATCCGCGAGTTGGCTTTCACAAATGTTTTATTTTTTATTTTATTTTTTATCCTGGAGTAATAAAAACGCGGTTTAGCTTTTATTCCGGCTTAGGACTCTTGGAATTTTTTTTCTTGGCAGTCGGGAATGTCAATTTGATAAGACAATACGTAACAAAGCTAGTTCTTCCCGTATTTCTCCGTCAGAAAAGAGGGACAAACTAGATTGTGTCGCGCTGCAATTTTAATCTGATAATATAAATTTTATTTTTTTATCTTTCGTTTATTCGAGTTTTATAAATTAATTAAGTAATGTTAGGGGAGAAGGGAAACTGTTGTAGAATGTGGGCGTACTTGAAATTATCGTTTTCCTTGTTTGAAATGAATTACTTATAACGAATCGAACATTTAGAAGTATATAACCTAAGAAACAAGTGTACGAGAAGGATAGAAAGTTGGCAATTCTATACTCGTGCCGGGAATAAAACTCGCATAAACTTCGATTTTATTGCTTTGACCGTTTTTCTGTCCAGTGTAGAAAAGAAAGAAGAAAAAAAAATCAAAAAAAAAAAAAATCCTTGAGCTAGGGGATTATAGAGAAAGGGAGGGCCCCCACTTATACGACACCTAGATGTATATGTAACATATAGCGTAGGAAGTATAAAATACGTTCATCCCTTAGCGCGAGACTTAAGCTTCCTATCTAGGCCTATCGCATATTTTCTCCATATAGTTTTTTTTTTTTTTTTTTTCTTCATGGCAAGCAAGCTGAATATGCGTTACGCCTATATAGAAAAAATTGTATGTGTGGAGACGAAAAAAGTACCAGAAAAAAATGTTTTACCTATACCCAACCTCTATTGACGCATTCTCTAAAATCCGTTGAATATTGTATTCCGTTCTGGTATCTCGTCTTATCAAAGGGGAAATGAAATGAAATATTTTTACATGTTTTAAAGGGAAGATACTCATTAATTGGTCATTTATACTTTTCCCTGTTTTAATTTTTACCTGGGGACAATTTCTACAGGTTCTGATTAGACCTTAATCTCTCTGTAATTGAAGCGTCTTATTAGATCACGTACAATGTCTTAATCCGCCGAAATTCGCGGCTAAACTTTATTGTTACGCGTTTTTCAGTTCTTTTCATACTTCCAAGATTTTTTTATAAACTCATGATTGTATATGATGTCCTTTTATTTCTGTTCAAGAAGAGCTTGTCCCAATTAATTTTGAAGTGTATTTTAAAAAGTTTCGAAAAAATACTAGGAAACAAATGAAATATGACACTTAATTTCAATCATAATGGTTTATAAATTACATAATAAAGACTTATGGGGACAAAGTGGATTTTAATAAGAGACTTAATTATTATATAAACCTTTAATTAAGACCTTATGCTTTTAAAATGATCTTGGAAAATTACTTCATTATCTTTCAAACGAAACAGATGTGGAAAGTTATAAATTAGGATGGTTAATTTGATAATTTCGGTCCCATTATGTAGACCTAGATTTTCTTTTAACCGTAGAACCTTTTTGGAGTATCATCCCTTAAAAAAAGGGAACCTTTCTTAATTTTAGCCCCTAATTGTCAGTTTTCCCCCGACATCCATGACTGTAGCTGTTAAGCCTCCCGCGCATGCTTGGCTTTTACGTTCATATAAAAATGGGAGTCCCCAAATATCCCCAAAAACGTTATAAAAATGGATAAATATATAGGATTATACCCAAGGTCGGACGTCTACCTAAAGAAGAAATGTACGATTGCCCCCGCAAGTTTTTTCTTTACGACCAGTTAGGGCACTAACGAAGAAATAGTAGGGAAGCTACCGAATACCATACAGCTAAAGAATGGCCCTTCTTCAATTTCAAGGCTGACTTCCAAGTTGTTTGGTCGTGGTAGACATTGTTTTAGTAAAACCCTCCAAGCCGACCATCTAGAACTATTCTATGTCTCATATTGAATGTGCGGTAAAATATATATATTCCATACCATTTATATCAAAGATCCAACTTCTTAGACACGAATAAAGCCTATCTTTATGTACGCGGTGAAACTTCAAACTGTTTTTTCATCATATTCCGTTCACTCTATTTAAGTTAATGCTTGGATAGCTTTAAAGGTTTAGGTTTGAGACTACTGGTTTTTTTCATTCATCTTAACGTTCGGTTCATTGTCTAAACTAATTCGAACGTTCATGAGATTTTTTTTCTTCTTTACGTTGTGTATTGCTCAAACCAGGGTTGGCTTATTCCGAGGTATCTTATAGTACGTGCTTGGCTTCTCCAACCTAGTCACGTTGTTGGCCCTTCGCTTCATGCATCCTCATTTTCTTCTGCCACTATATCCCCCAAAAACTATTCTTCCCCTCGCCCTGGTCGTCTTTTCTTTCGATCTTTTCTTTTAGCTTCTAAGGGGGTGTATAAGCTTCATTGCTCTCTTCCGCTTCTTTAGTGTTCGTTTCATACCGATTTTTCAATAAGGAGAAAACCAAAATTCTCATCTTTATTTAAAAGGTGACCTCACAATCGCTCGAATTAATGCGAATTCGATTCTTTGAAGTAATTTTCTCAAACGTGTATTTTTTATTCTTTGATCTATATGTTGATAGACTTAGAAAGCGAATTATGCATTCATGTATGCGTAATAACGTGGAAACGTGTCATTATAGCTTCTGGTATCATCCTAGCGTACTTTGTAGGACAATTTCGTCTCTTATTTGTTCTCTCACACCTCAAAAAACTACTAGAGCACTCTGGTGTTTATAGTTTTCTCGAGAGGCTAGTTTTCTAACCTAAACCTTGTAGTTTCACGCCAATAGTTAAGGAATTAACTTTACTATTTTTGATTAAAAAGGGTTACGAATTTGTATCAAGCACGCGAACAACATGGCTTTATAGAATATCTTTGACCACAAGTTCTTAGGTACATGAGTTCTTATTATTAGATTATTATAGGATACAAATTGATATATAGCGAATATCAGAATGCAGACTGGTCAATTTCAATTTACTACAAATAATTTTATGTAATAGGTTTTAGAACCGATAATAATAATTATTAATCAAATATTTTATTACTTTAGTATGGGATAAAAGTTGATTTATGGTAAATATCCGATTGAAAACTGGTCAAATTTCTAGCGGAGGCACCTTTAGGTTGTCCTTTAAGGGATAAAAGAGAGTTTAGGTTTCTTCGGAGCTGAATTTTTAAACTGGGATCGACTTTATTTCTTTACTCTATGAAAAAAGGGGAGGGGATAAACCATAAATAATCGTTTTCTCTTTGTCCCTTAATTAATTATGCTAATCTACTCCTCCTTTGCCCCCACGCGCGTTTACATTTGCATACGAATTGGCGCTATGGGTCGGTAGAGATGTTCCTTTTAGATGAGAATAAAAAAATTATTAATAAAAAAAAAATCGTTCGCTACTTTCTTAACTTCTTAAGAAGTTTGTATTCTATATATTTGAGACGGTTAGACTACAGGGAAAAATTCCAGTAGTTTTTAAAATAGTTTTAATTTTTAGAACCAAATTGTTTATGGGTTTCGGGCCAAAAGGAGAACTTAGCCTTTTTATAGTTGTAGTTAAATTATTCTTGGAATTTTTTATTTCAGTTTAACGAAGTTTCTCTCGAAATTTGAAATTTTACTCGCTTCTCGTCCTTTGTCTGCCTAATTTAAGACTTATATTATAGTTAAAGATATAAATTTAAAATTCGTGTACGTTGCCTTTGAAAATTATCTAAAACCTTTTTCGAGTGTGGGTGTTTTTGAAAGACTAGGATTACAATTAAATTTTACGAGTTCAGGATGGATATTTATGAGTCGCAACGTCAAAACGTATTTTTACTACTATTTTTTTTATATATAGTTTACAAGATTTCAACGGAGCTCGTTTGATACTGAGTTTAATGAGTTTTTCGTTTAAAGGGAGATAGAAACCTAAAAACAACTGATTTTTTTTATCGATTCCTTATCGTTTAAATAGGCCAAATACAAAATTACAAATTAATATTAAACTAAAAATATATTTAATACTTACCCAGAAAATAGGCTTAGCTGGATTCATGGAGATCACCTGAACTTCCCATATAAGGGCTAGCGACCAATGACATTGATCGATGGCTCTTATATAAGGAAAGCTGGATCTCCATGATTACTGTCATTGGGCGCTAGTCCTTATACTCCACGAATCCAGCTAAGCCTAGTTTGATGGTAAGTTTCAAATTTATTTCTGATTTAATATTCGTTTTGTAAATTTATTTACTGTTGGATTAGGCCTATTTAAACGATAAGGAAACGATAAAAAACACTTGTTGTTAGGCTGCTATCTCCCTTTAAAGGGAGACTATATTTTTTTAAATGTTAAATGTTTCACAAACATTTTTTTTTATTCGAAAATAAATTTAATTACAGCCAATATTATCTACATAGATTGTTAATTCTATCCCACGAAATATATGACTACTATGGAGTCTAATTTTAGATATTCCAACGTTCATAAATCTAAGTAGGTTTATAGTTTTACAAGTCTTCATAAACCTTTGGTCTTAAATTGTAACTTAATTGATCTTTGAATTGGAGCCGATATAGAGATCAGGTCTAATTTCTAGACAAGCTTTGAAACTTATAAATAGGGGTTATAGTCTGAATATGACCTCTAGTTAAATAGACGATTAATTATTAGGGTTCAACTATATATATATATATATATATATATATATATATATATATATATATATATATATATATATATATATATATATATATATATATATATATATATATATATATATATATATATATATATATATTTTGGGGTATTTAATTAAATTTACATATTATAGTACAGGGATGTTCGTTAGATATATTGTACAATCAAACTGTTCGAACTCAGTTCATGTATTCCATTTATTTACTGTATTTCAAAGTGAGGATGTAATCTAAAATCAAGTTAATTACTCGTGATAGATGTCGGTTTTCATTTGAATTCGATTTTTCTTATAAAATATTTCATTTAAAATTCAAAAATCAATATTTAATTTCTGTATACAATATTGACTTAATATTCATCAGTATGTCGATATTTTATTAGAAGTCATGAAAGAAACATTTAAATGGAGAATGCAACCTAATATCGTTTAAATTGGCCTAATCCACCAATAAAAAGTTTAAAACAAATATTAATCTAGAATAAAATTTAAAACTTACCCGGATAATAGATTTAGAGGGATTCTTCGAGATCCTGAATTGCCTCCGTGTAAGGTTAGCGACCAATGAGCAAAGGCCCGTCGTTCACGCGTGATCTATACGAGACTTACAATCGCTTTCAATTGGTCGCTAGACCTTATACGAGAGGAAATCAGGATCTCCATGCATCGCGCTAAGCCTATTTTAATCGTAAGTTTTAAATTTATTTATAGTTTAATATTTGTTTGTAAATTTGTTCACTGGATTATGGCCTATTTAAACGATAAGGAATCGATAAAAAACACTTGTTGTTAGGTTGCATTCTCCCTTTAAGATATTTATTGGTTTATAATAATTTAAACAAGTCAATTTAAGTCAAGTCACCCTAACCCAAATCAAGTTAATCTATATCAATTCAATTCAAGGCAACCCGCCTCAATTAAGCTCAACGCCTAAAAACATAAAAATTAAAATTTAAATTTGGAACCTAATGTATAATTTATCCGTATTCATTTAAACCTTATAAAAGAATAAATAATATATTTAATTTTCCGAGAATAATACGCTTTTCAAAGAACGAAAAGAGGGATTTCAGATCAAAGAAGCCTTTTACGTTAATCATTTAAGAAGACCCATAAGTAGGATCTTTTGAAGGGAAAATAAGAGAGATTAATGCTGCCGCCTTTAAACGACCCAGCAGCTCTTCCATTGTTTCAATAAGGTCGCGTTTCTATATACCTAAGTAGAATGTTTAAACGAGTAACGTGTAAAATCGAACGTTTTGTAGCCTTTGTCCGTATTCACCGTTCGTCGATGGATATAGATAAGAGGCTCTAAACTTTTCAGTCGATGAAATTATTCGCGCCTTTCTAAGCGGAACGAAGTCGTTTCGCCTCGCTAGATGACGCGTTCCACAGAAGAATCAGGATAGATTGGTAATAAACGTGGAACAGTGAAATCTCATTCCATTTAAAACTCTTAATACGAAACAGCTTGCACGAACTTATGTTTAAATAAGTCTATACGGAGCGTACGTCAATTACACATCAGTTAACAGCACACGCAAGACTAGGTTCTTTTGATTTGATTACTTAGAGATAAAAGGGAGTGTAGTGCAACTTTAATTGTCACTATTCAGGGAAAACCTGTAAAAAGCTAGGAAATTTGAAAACTTGGAATCCTTGTAAAGATAACTCTTGTCAAAAGATGTCACGGAAAACAAAATCTAAATTTAGAAAATTTCTCTTTATATCAGGGAAAATGCTTCATAGATGGTCAGGGAAAACCCAGAAAAGCCAGGAAATTTGAAATATCAGATTTTTAGAATAGTTATAGGAGTTTTATTCTATCATTTTCCATCGCACGCGTTTTTACATTTTGAATCTATGCGCCCTCAGTTTTTTCTATTTTATCAACTAATTTTTAAAAATTTTGTCAAAGTATTTTAAGCTGCGTTTTTCCTTTCTTTTAAATAAGACCTTCGCATCATAAAATTTTATTTTCTAGTTCATCGAGAATGATTCTGAAAATTTCCTTTGAACCAAATAAAAAATAATCCAACCAATTTATTTCTATTCCATTGAATTCTAATCCTCCAAAGTTAAAAAAGGGTGCGGGTACCGTATAAGAAAAGTGAAAAAAATTGGTTATCCGATTTTTCTTTTATTCGCCCAATTAGTTTTAATAAAACAAAAGTCAAAAGATTTTTTTACCCCATTTTTTCTTTATAAAATTTCTAATTTACTTAATTGTTTATGCTCGAGATATGATTTAAGGAAGGTTTTGGGAAAATAGGATATTTTAAGAAGATTTAAAATGGAACTAAAAAAAATAATGAATAACCAATTCCCAATTGATTCGGAAATTAGATTGAAACTAAATTTTTTTCTATTATTTTCTATTTTATTTTTTTAACTCCATCCTTATTTTATCCTAAAAAGCAAAGTTCTTTTTTTAAGCGAGGTAAGAAGCTATAGCGTTTGTTATTATGTTCAGGGAGCAAAGAGGAATAAGGCTAAGTTAGGAAGTGGAAGGCTAAATTATTATATTTTGTAGCATTACTAGACTTCTAGCTCATTCGCTTCTTTTTCCCACGAGATGGAATGAATAAGGGTTTGAATCCCGACGCGGCGCGTAGTAGGTAAGCCTTTTTAATCTTCTTTAAAGAAAAACTCGTTGCCAAGATTGAGGTATTAATAATAAACGAATCAAAAAATCAATAATTCTTTTCCGGAGGAAAGAAAGAACCTAGGCGTGGGAGCGCGGTCTACTTTTTTGCCTTCTTCAATTCCCAGAGCGATATTAACCAGAAAGACTGCCGGGAGAAAGGGTAAAAAAAAAAAAAAAAAAATGGATTTTTTTTTTTTTTCTTTCTTTTTGGATATTTTTAAGTTTTAACTTAAAATGGATTGGATATCATGAGAAGGGTAGGGGGATTTTTTTCCTTCTAAATATTGCCGTGTAATAATTGAATAAAAATCACATTTAGTATGGACATTTTTTAGACACGTTTTTGGTGTTTAAATTAATTCCTGAAGTTTGGTGAAATTTTAAAAAAAGTAAATATAAATTCTGGCCAATCATATTTTTTCATTTTTTAAAAGTTCTTGTTATGTCCTAGCTGCCTTAAGACATTGGTGATCAAACGCCGGCGTATTCTCTTAATGTTATTACATTAAAAGCGCTGTTGAAGGCTGAAATAATATGATTGGTCAGAAATTATATTTGCTTTTTTCAAGAAATTAATTTAAATATACCTAATCAACCAGTAAAAAAAAAAATAATAATTATAAAAACAAATATTAAACTAGAAATTTAAAATAGGCTTAGCAGGAGTCCCTATTTCTATTTCTAGGTCCCTATTATACCCTAAAATATAAATATGGTCCCTATAATAATTCCAGGGAATATCTCATTTCATTTTTGACCCTGATATGAAGTCCTTTATAAGAATTACTCTGAAACTCCTCTATTTTAAATCTCTTGTATTATTTATTTTTTATTTTCCCCACAATCTCATATTGAAAAGCCTTGTATCCCAGTAATAAAGAACCATTCTTATTTTTTGTTGTAGAGATACATATATTAAATAATATCCGGGGTGTATATATATACTTAAAAATAGGGGGCATCATGCCGGCTATCATCTAATTACCCAAAGAATCGTCCTCTGTTATTTAGTAGGTGAAGTCTCCCATATCTCGACATATTACGAACAGAGAAGCCTATATTCTGTAAGACTCGCCCAACCTGCCTTGCCTGCCTACGTTTTTAATGATACTTAAAAAAAGAACTCATCCTATATCAAAATACCCCTCGCAAAAAAAATGAGTCGGTGAGAGACGAGACAGTGGAGTGGATTCATATTATTAATAAAAACTAGTGTAATAGCACAGATGTGCCATAAATAGTTTTAGATACAATGCGTAAAATAGCACGGATGCCGTGTGTCTATCTGTCTATAAGTTTTTTAAGATTTCATTTAGCGTTAAGTTCGGGATCTAATTTGTCCATTCTAAGTTATATTTTAGTAAAATAGAAGGGATAGCTTTAATCTTGGTGCAATCTGGTACTTAATTTAAATAAAATAGCTCGTCATATTACTTTTGGAGCGCGTAAAAGCGTATGTAAAGCCAAGAACCCGCAGACAAGTCACGTTGAATTTTAAATATACGCCTAAATTTTGGCGGCGTTTCCACCCTCTTCTCATTGCTCTAGTGAATATAAGACAAGAATTTGCTTCGTTGGTATAAAGTTCTGTTTGAGACTGAAAAGAAAAATGCGTTGAGCGTGGACAATTTTTCATAATTAGAGACGACCACGTGTCTAACGTTTGGGATAATGTTTATCATACGTTTATTTGTACCTTTTCAAATATCATTCCCCCTGCCTTTGATTATAGTTTAATCTTACGCTGAAAATATTATATGAAAAACTTTAATAGAGGGAGAGAAATATTCGCAACCCACTTCATTCTGAAACATATACTGTTGGGAAAGAAGAAAAAAAAAATTGAAGGGGGGGTCGTCAATAAAATAAATTCTACCGAGACGGGCCCGTCACTTTTGGAGTCAAATCAAAATCAAAATATATACGTATACACCCCGAAATCTTTAAAATGTCAACCAGACAAATTTCTAGAAATTATTGAATAGGAAAATGACAACTTGATTGCTTTTAAAACGTGTCTTAATGTATAAACGATTTTTTTATTTAAGATTATTATTTTTTCTTTAACTTAAGTTTAATGGGTGTGCTTTTATATAACACATGAAAAAAACTTTCTTCGGTGTGTCAAGAATATTTTATTTTCTCTACATATATTCAAGTTAATTATAGGTTTTTTGGGAAGCCTTTAAGTTTTGATTATAGGATTGGGGCCAAACGAAATTCCATAAACAAATACCAAATTTGCGCCTCCGTTTTTTTCCCTGGCGCTTTTAGCGTCGTTTAAATTAGAACTAATACGACTAAAGGTTGTCAAGGGCGTGTTTTCAAATATAGATTATTAGTAACTAAGCTTATTCCGCTTTCATGTCATATATAGCTTTAATTGTATGAACGAAACTTAAGATTAATTTTTACCTCCCCGACACTATAATTTTTTTGCAAATAGATTCATGCCTATAAAATAATTTCTGGGTATCTATGCAGATTTTTAATAACAGCTATTTCGTTAAAATGATTCCAGCCCTGTGTCTAATTTTATTCTGATGGATTTAAGACGTAAGGGTATATAGAAACGATCATATCAATATAAATTAAATAGAAAATTGACAAAGAAAAATCATCGAAGATAATTAACCGTATTTTTCTTTAATTTAATTATAGGATTTTAAATTCCCCAAAATATAATTAATGCGCATGTACTTTCGTGGAGTCTAATTACGTATTTTAACTTTTCAATTTTCAATTTTAGAATAATTGACATTAAAAAGATTTTCCGCCCTACATATTAGCCCATTTTGAAGCGTTGCATATTATGCGAGTTTATCGGCGTTGTACGATTCTATGAATATCGATATCGAACGTCACGTGCCAAAAACGATCGGCAGCACGTGACGCAAATATGGCGCAACACTTCAAAACGGGCTAATCTGTACAGTTCTAGCGTCTAAATTGAATATATTAACGTTTTTTACGTATTTAAAATCTACTCTTTCGACGCTTAGCTTTTCCGATTTTTAAAATAACTCTTGAACAGAATTAAAAACAATGATTAAGATTATTCATTTACTTTAATTAATAATGATTTGTATTCTTTCTTTTTAATCTTTAAATTCAATTTAAAGAATTCTAAATAACTATTTTCCTTTTCATGTACTTTTTAACTGAGCGGCTTGATACATATGGTTAAATTCTCTCTCTATCGCTCTCTCTCTGATAAGCAACGTCTCTTTTGGACATGCACCTCTTAGATTTAATGTAAATTGACTTCCCCATATTCAATACCCCCTTTATGGTCTAAACCGGTCGATTATATTAGAATACACGTTGAAAGGGTTTGCCTAAGAGAGCGAAATTGCCCCCCCCCCCCCTTTCGCCATTGAATCCAACCCCTAAAATGTTGTAATTGGAATAATTAGGCGTCAGGTGAAAATTATCGTAATTGAATTATTATTAAAGTTGAAAGTTTTGGGGGCATCATCTGATGATGAGACGGATTCGCTAAAGCGTGAAATTCTTGGATCTCTTTTTAACCCTCGGGCCTTAAAACTTAATTCATTCGCCTCTTAGTTTCTAAGTTTCTCCTCAATACGCGTAGCTAGGTTCCGAAATTGGTATAAGTTTGACGTAATTTAGCCGGAAAGATTTTCCACTTTAGTTGGTCAGATTTTTAGTTTAATTATAATCCTTTGCTGTTTCGCTCTCCGGATCGAGTTCGATTCCAACTTAACTCTTCCCTCGAATACCTAGTTTTACGGTCAAAACCCTCGGGAAACATAGCGAAACTGTGCGTGTGGAATATTTCGAAACGTTAAGGAAATTGTGAAATAAATTCATCTTAAGTTTGAGAAACTTCAAAAGAGATGTAGAATTTTTTTTTAAATTATATGTAAGTAGAAATGTCATCTGCAGCTAATCAAAAAGCGTTTGATTTGATGCTGATTTTCTATCACTTTTATTTGATACTCGTTTTATCAATCTCAATTTGAAAATATATGATTAGGCTTAGCGGTCTTAAATCGTAACTGTAAATTAACGATAATATTTTTTCTATAGGTTTAGTAAAGGTTTTTATAACATTTTCCTCGTCTTCATAATCTCTTTGCGATGTCTTCTCATTGAAAGTAGCTTTGTATAAAACAAACCTGTCTGCATCGATGAAAATTCATTCATAAACATTTGAATAAAGACTTTTAATATCAAATTATGCCATACATATTTAATTTCTAGCGTAATTAAAAGTCTTGAAATATTAGTTTTCTTTAAGTTATTTCCGTAGAAAGAACTCTGTTATTTTTTGTCTTAAATGGAAAAAATATATATTAGATGGGACTTCATTCAAACCGTGCTATTTATCGTAAAATGAACTACAGGGGCCTATCTAGAACCTATCAAATTGGAGACGACTTGAAAGTTGAATCCGACGGAAAGAGAAACGACTTTGAGATGTTAGCAAAACCTGTAAAAGTCTGGGATTTTCACCTGAAAGATTTCTTTTAGCCCGCTTACGCGGAACCCGTTTCTATATAAAACTTATTAATTTCGGACCTCCTAGCTAGTAGACTATATTTAATAAAATATATTTGATCATATATAGAATAGTATTTTGAAACGATGAGGGAATAGCCAATATAATTTGAAACGTATATAAGATTCGTGTGATACGAAAATTGAATTTTTGATATATTCTAGACGTGTCAAATGTATAAGTTTTTTTTTCTTCTCTCTCTTTCTTGGTTTTGAATCCCTTACCCTCTTGGGGATCTTTGACCTTTTCGATAGCTTATCCCTCTTTAACTCTCTATTTTCCGGCCACCAACGCGTCAAAGAATAAGAGTTTTATAAGTATGAAAGAAAAAAAAAAAGCCAAAAGAAATAACTCATAAACGGAGATCATTAACAGTATGAGAATACTGTATGGCTTTCAACCATCTCCGTCTCTGGAATTGGCACCGCTCCTAGTTTTAGCCACATCCGTGAATCCATTTTTTTTTTTTCGTGACGTCCAGATTGTGTAACTACATACTAACTAGTGGTGTAGGTGTTGTGATTAGTTTGTTAGCCAAGGGAAAAGAAAATTTACGATTAAATTGACTCGGATATCTGGAGTAAGACTGAATATTAGGTACGCCATTTTCGAAAGAATTACAACTTTAACCACGAGAGGGCTCGATATACTGTGGGGGAAGAGCCACTAAGTAAGCAGACGTCTTTTTACGATTAATGCAAAGATGTTTGGTACCAGAGGTTTAAGATATTCTTCGAAGTTATTAAAGGGACTTCAAATCGTTCTTTATTTTACCCATCTTGTTTGGCAAAGGCGCGCTTTCAAGTTCTGTGATGAGATGAACGATTCGAGGGCGAATGATGGAATGTATCCACGAGGGAGAAACTAGGGCTAAGTCTTTAATAATAGCCAAAAGTATGCCTACGGAATCTAAAAAAAGCAACCGTTCCTCGTTCCCCATCGCGCGGTATGTTATGGCCATCATATTTTCGTTGAAGTGTAGAATTTGCTCGAATGACAAGGTGAATTGGCTATCTACAGACGGAAAGCGACGAGCAAATTGGCTGACTTGTATTTAGTCTTTTTTTACTACCTTATTTTCTTCTTCTTTTCGCTGATAAGGAGCTACATATAGGCAGTGAGGACTCTCTCCTTCCATCTGGAGAGGCTATTTCCGGCGGAAACGCGATACCCCACTTTTAGTTGTAATTTTTTTGGTACCTCGGCCCTCGAAGGCCTCGAACCTTTTTTTTTCTCCTACAACCTCTTTAATCAGGGTAGTTTTTTTTGTGTTCACTTCTCCTATCCTCTTTATCTAGTTTGGTACAGCGACGGTGGCTATAATTTGCTCTCTTATTTCGTACTTATCTGTAGTTTGACAATTCTCTATTAGGACCGTTATCATTCTCCTTCGTTTTACTCTTCGAGACTGGAGAGATAAGACCTTGACTTTGCTAAATATATTCTTTTTCAAGTACAAATTGTATAAATAACATGGAATACTAAGGCGCATTACTACGTAATGTTAAACATCAAGAGGAAGTATGAACTATTTTTCATGTTTTTGAAACGTAGTAACGATTGTTAGCGTGTCTTGGAAGGGAGGGTGGAAGAGATAAATTTATGGATACTTTTATCAATTCTACTATTTGTTAATCTGGCCTGTTTAAATATTCATAAAATGACTAAAATTAATGGTGGATATATCGTTTAGGGGCGTGGGCCAATAAACGAATATAGGACTTGTATTTACTCATCTACTCAATATTGTTCATTTATTACTCCATGTATTGCTCGCCCTTCCTCTAAATTTTACAATTAATTTGAATTGATAGTCACTTATTAATTAGATGAAAACACCAATCACAACACACCACATCTACATTTGTATTATTAAAATAAAAGCAATACGCGCTATGCCACAATCAACAAACAAAGAGAAAGACGCGGCACTTGTGATTCGCTCGAGGTATTTCTTTCTTTTCGCAGTTCGGAGATGCTTTGTGTATGTTTTAATTTTATTAGTAGAATCTATAAAAATCACTTCATTTTCCTTTTCAGCCCTCATTTTAAGTTGGGAATATTTTATGGTATTAATATAAGAAGTGTTGTATGTACTGATTGAAAATCTACTTTTTCCGTCGTAATTTGGCTTCTTTCTAAGATTGCAACTGTTTTAGGGACTCTTGTCTACCATATATTTATATATATTGACGTTTTATCGTCATTTTGGACTTATTATTATGATGACCCTACTTTGAAAGTTAAATTTAATCATTATACAAACCCCTCTTTTCCTTTCCCATCTCACTACGGACTGTCACCGCAAATTCGATCGTTTTATGTAAATAGTTTCTCGTTGACTCTCTCTAATATCTCTCTAGGATATATAAAACAAACTTTAGTATTAAAATACATGTAATATACGTAACAAAAATGATGTAAAAGTTTTTAATCGCGTTATAACCTTTATTAACGACAGTATTTTTATTTTTATATCATTTCAGTTTGGAAAACAAAGTTGGATTCAATCGTAGTTTCCAGTGAACCATGTTTATCACGACGCGGATTTTATGGTAAGTGTCACTACGTTTCCACGCTTCGTTTAATTATCTTCATTTTCGTTGGGTAATCAATCTGGGATGATCAAATTAGAGTTTTGTTTCTTTGTTAGTATTCAACGCGTAAGGATATACATCCCCTATCTCTTTCCTTAATGTTTTATAAGATTGTCAACTACGTATCCGCGCTTCTTATCGTGCCTGAAATAATCTACGCGAAGTTTTCAATCGTAGAATTCCATACTGTTCGCTGAGTACCTAAAGAATTAGCTTAAAATGTAAAGAGGAACGGGGTTATGTATTGTATTTCCAATCTGACACGGAATCGCGGGCCTACTCTTCTCCGTATATTTTGTCGTAACGCGCGCCCGGCGGAACGAGTGCTCTGTGTATCCTTTTTCTCTCCTCATCCCGAACCCCTTTTTCGGAAACACCCGTTTGTTCGGGGGGACCCCCTGGCACCCGCGTGGCAAGTGGGGCGTCGAAGCAAATTTTTCATACCTCGTATCTTTTAATTTTGCAAATTAGGTCGTAGCAATTTTCGCCCGTCCCCGTCGCGTTTATCAGGGAATTATTAAAAGCTCCCTCCTCTCCTTCTACCCCTATCACCTTCCCTTCTCCGGTCCGGAATCGTCTTTCTAGCTCCCAGTTCCTCCTCTTTCTCTCTCTCTCTCTTTCGACTCCCACGCTTCGGTTTTTCCCCAAACTCCCTCAACCTTCTCCCCTCCGCAATTCGGTCGTCTAGCTTGGTCGAAAGTCGAGCTCGCTCTGCGAATCTTAAAACGAGCCTTATATATGTATATAGACCTATGTATTCGATATTCCGCAAACCCTTTTACCCCTAGAAAACCCTGAAGACTTTTTGACTAAGCCTATTTCGACCTCCTTGAATTGACAGCGCTCGCGAAGTTACTTTTACAACACCGAATATCTCGAATATCTTTTTAGTTTGTTTACGTATAGGGATAAAAAGAAGCCCTAGCTTCGCAGGCGCTATCAACTCGAGGTTGAATACACTATACTGTATAGTATATACTAAGTTTCAACCTTGGAATTGACACCAAATTGCTATTTAAAAATCGTTTTTTCAGTTTGAATTTTGGTTCCTTCCATAATTGTAACTATACGTATAGGTTTATATATATTGTCGGTTCTTCTCCGTGGAGAATTTCCCCGCGCGGAAATTAATTAGTTCCGTGTGTGTGTGTCTGCATGCGCGTAGGTTCACGATCTTTCTCGCTTCTTTCGGTTGTCATGACGACGGATATTTTATATTATAGTATAGTATAAGCGACTTTGTTGACTATATAGAAGACCATTTCCTTTCGCGTCGCGCTGCACAGTCGAGCGAACCCTTCTCTATTGGGGCGAAAAATCGCGTGCGATTGTGTCCGAGGTTAAACTAGTTTTAACTTCGAAAACCAAGTATCTTTTAATATATTCTTGTCGATAAATAACTCCTTTTGGAATTACGGCGAACCTGATACTTTTTCTTATACACTTCGTACCGTTTTAGTTCGAATTTATATAGAATATGGGAACGTATACGAATTGCGAACTAAATTTGTATTCTTTCTTCGAACGTATTCAATTCCGGCTCGTGTTGGCAGTACGGGCAGACGTAAACTTCGTATATCTCGAAGTCAACAAATAATAGATACAAAGGATATCCTAGCTTTGAACTCGCTGCCAAATCGAGATAAAATTGACTATAAGAGTATTACCTAGAGTGGCGATATAAAAATGGGAATTGCGTGGGGAACTAGAGAATATTAAAAGGGTTATTTTGTCAAGCTCAATATCCACAACGAATTCGGAATGCGATTTTTCAGGCGTTGGCTAATGTAACTCCCCTTTTCCTTGATCCGTTCAATCCGTTGTCGGAATAAAATATATATATATGTATATTTTCTATTTCTTACTCTTCGGTATATAAAGGCGTTAATCCCATAGCGGCTTGCTCCGAGTGAGAATCGCCCGACCTCGATTTTATCCCTTAACACGAAACAAACGCGTTTTACTCGATTTTACGTCACGCGAAGGCGGGAAAAGCGTAATATTGTTGTCAACAGTTAATTCTTTTCGATATTTTCGGTTTGGTACGTTGGGGACCACACACCTTTTTCATAAGAGCTTTATTCCGTACGGCAGCGCGACAACTTAAACTCCGCGGCGTCGGCGTCGACTCGCCTTCTCTTTAACGTTGTTACACTTAAGTAATCCTTTTCGTGATATCAAATTCTGTCAACGACAACGACAGAAAAAGGTGTAAACGCGAAGAAATGATTGACCCCATTTTCTTGAGCGACAGATAACTTATTTCGTCTTAACGGATATATGCTATAACATATAATAAGCAAAAATAGATTAGGGTCTATACACGACGAATGTTGTTCGCAAAAAATAGAAAATATTAGAACCCCTATTTTAGGTTATTTGAATTAGATCAATATGATAGATCATATCTATCTATCTATCTAGCTAGATTGAGATATATATACCTATATATAGATATATATATATATATATATATATATATATATATATATATATATATATATATATATATATATATATATTGATTCAATCAGCCCATCAAGGTTCACTCGCAAGGGCTTTTGGATCTCAGCAGGGCGACCAGGCGTGAGGTTCGTGGTCTCGCTATTTTGTATCTCTCTCATCAAAACGTAAATTCAAGGGAACCTATAAAAAAATTGATAAAGTTTTGATAGACGTGAAGGGTGGGATTTTACCACTCGTTGTACAGTTTCATAATTAAATTGGAACTTCCTCCAATTTTCTTTTTAATACTACAAATTATGGTACCACAATTATGGAAACCGATTGATATTTGTGTGATAACATTTTGCTTTAGATATATGGTCGTACAAATCTACTCAATTAGTTTTTAAAGGTCACCATATCGTATTTATTATATTATATTATAAATTATATTTAAAGCCGTAGTTTTATATTTATAATTTATTCCACCTCGAGTAGACAACACACGCAGACCTAAGTTACCGCGATAAATATATTTTATTTTCCAAAGATTAGGTTTGCTCGTACTACCAACTTGAGGTAAAATATACTATACGTTCGCTTTTATTCCAAACTCCAACTGATCAAATATTAGTTTTTCGCCTCCGAGAATTTTCTCATCACGGCCGACGGTTCACACTCCTCGCTCTGTAAAAATTTATTCAGGCAGAAATTAAATAAAATCAGTATCCATGTTTTTGTTGGACGTCCAGGTCACCCCCGCGATTTCTCACCCTCTTTAATCGTTCCGGCACGAAAAATTGTAAATTTATAGGCGCATGCATCGGGTCCGGGATTTGCGTGGCTAGAAGCTGAACTAGAAGTGAGAAATTGAATTTTGTAGCCCCGCAAACGTCGAATTAATATTTCATAAACTCATATACCCGTTTTTTTGGCTTACTTATTACCATTTCTACAACATTAACCGCTTAATGATCGGCGCGGCCTAACTATTTATTTCCAAGGCTAAGGTAACGCCGTACCCATCTTTTCTCTCTCTCTCCTCTTGTTTTTACTAAAAATATTAAACCCCCAACAGTCCCCTTCTTCGCTTAAACGTCGAAGAAGGATGTACGAAATAGTTTTTTTTATTCTTACCCGGGCGAACTTCGTGACAGACTGGTCAAGGGAAAAAATATTTTTAGGAAGCTATGCCCCCGCTGATTCTAGAATATACAGAATATTATTAAACAAAAATGTACTTAACAAGATGGTAAATACTATAATGTAGTCGCCTACAAACATGTGATGCTAATATTTGACCTTATCAAAATATTTTAAGTCTATATACTAGCGTAGCTGAAATGGGTCTATACAAAATATCACTTTCTCGCAAAGTGAATTGTTTTCGAGTATATTTTTTTTCTTTAAAAAAGGAGCGTGGACAAAATATAGCGTATATGTAGATCCCAACTGACCTAAGCGCGTGAATCGGTTCCAACGCAAACTTTGTTTTATTTCAAGGCGGATTTAAAGACGTCGCAACTGTTCATAGCATGAAATTCTAGATCCAGTCAGCGCAGTCGCGTAGTTGTTCGTGCGACAACTTGCAAGGTTTGACGGGGTTTCCCAATTTCGTAAGTTCGCGCGTGATTTAAAAACGACATTTTTAAGCAGATCTATTTTCACGCGTTTCACTCTCGCGCGCTAATGCTACTTGTATGAGCGTGAAACGCGTGAAAATAGGTTTGTGTATTGATTTTGCTGGAAACGCGCGAAAGATCAGAGTGCTCGCAAGTTTCACGAATACGAGTTGTTGCATTTTTTGCTCATCTTGAGTTTTGCTTGCACTACATTACAGATACTACTACTTCATCATTTGACAAACTAAGGGCCTTTTTGCGCGCGTGTTTGCTAGCTTAAAAATGATTGTGGGAGAATGTAGGAGGGAATGAGAATGAGAGAGAAAAATAAAACGTGACGGACTCCCCCACGACCAGCATCTTTTGCTTTTTGAGAATTTTTCTCTCTCAAGATTCGAGAGAGAGCAGAAGGCTAACGGCTGCCAACCGGCGATGACCCCTCCTACTTCGTAATACCTTTAATAATAATAAACAACCCATCTTTCTCTTCTTTATCATCCTCCTTCTCCTCCTACATCGGACGGGGTAAAAATCCACGTCATTTGCATGAGACTTAGACAACTCGTGCGAAAAACCGTAGACCGCGAAAGATGTTAAGAAGGGAAAGAAGGGCTAGAAATTTCCCTCGCCGCGCTATGTTTATAATTTTACACGGATAATTATACATTTTTCTTGGGTACGAAAAAATATTTCAAGATAAAACCCAAAACGAGTCTCTGCGGGTAATGGATGGGTGAAATTTAATTTGCAAAATTTGAATTTAAAGTAATTACGTTTGAAAAAATGCGATAGAAAAATCAATGACCTAATATTATGTAAACTAGTTATGTTGTACGATGACGAATCTATTATTCCAGTCGGAAAACCAGTATGGGAATCTGCAAGCCAAAATCATTATGTGAATATTTCCTAGGTTAATACCGAACCATAGAAAATGGCCTCCTAAATCTCACGTTTGTGGGGATTTTACCAATCATAAAACGGAATGGAATAACTTATATATTAATCACTAAGCTGGGGAAGCTATCAAGATCAATCCTATGGGAATAATATTTTTGAGGAACATGCGATTCAATGGGAATAATCTCTTTGAGGACCATGCGATCCAATTGGAATAATCTCTTTGAGGACCATGCGATCCAATGGGAATAATCTCTTTGAGTACCATGCAATATAATGGGAAAACGTAATGATTATAGGAATCTCTACTATTTATTATTGGGGGAAAATTACTCCAATGGGAAAACGGAATGAGGATTACTTCTATAGGAATTGCTAAGCTGGGGAAAACGATCAGAACCATGGGGACAAAAGATCTTTCTGAGAACCACCAAAACGAAGAAATATTCAATGAGGGAAAACTTATGACAAAAATCTGATCACTCCAATGGCAAGAAAACTTATGAGGAACATTCATATTGGATAAAAATCATAGAATATATTATTGGATTCAGTGTAATTACTTCTAGCACTGCATCTAGCAACCTAAAAAGTCAATGATATGTTTTTAAATTAATATTTATTGCCAAATGAATGTAGATTGTGGGTAAAATTTTATGAGATTCAAATCCAGTGTGAAAATTAATTATACCTATGGAAAAACATTTCTAAATCCCCGTTTTTAATCAAATTTTGATTGAAAACGCGGTTTAAGTTAGCCATATATATCCTTTCCCTAAATACACGATTAAAAATGACCCTTTCTTTGACCTTTGTAAGCTTAATTTTGATCCCCTCGCATTCCTGGACGACCCCTTATATTTTATAATTAAAACTACACAATTCGTGACACATTTGATGATGATGCTATAAAATAATAATGGGGTACACCGTGGCTGTATAAAACTAAAAGCTACTTTTAAATCGCTATGTACATTACGTGAACCAAAAACTAAAGGTGGGAGTGTCTTTCGCTTCAAAAAATATCTGACGTGTTTTAGGATAATTATCCCCCCCCCCCCCCTTTCGTTCTTTTTCTTTTTTGGTTTCCCATGCAAGCCTTTATATTGCGTGATAACCATTTACAACTTCAACGCCCGCTATATATGATAAATATTCCTAGACGTTTCATTAACGACTACCAACCAAAAAGAAAAATGAAAAAAATACAACAAAACGTGGCAGCGTTAGTGAGATGCAATAGTGGTTAGGAGTTAGATAGGGAATACAAAAAAAAAAAAAAAAAAATAATAATAAAGAAAATACAAATGGATGAAGCACGAATAACAACAAACATTATGATTTTTTTTTCTTCATCTTTTTTATCTTATGATTGCTCGGCGTGTATTATGCCACCCCTCCCTTATATTCTCAACATAACGCGTGTAAATCCAATATCACTCGTAAAATTCAATACTGTTAAAGCTTACAGTATATGATTTTACGTATATATACCTGTCGTAAACTATTCCTACGAGATAGGCCTTAACAACTTTCTTTTGACTCTTGGGAGCTCGCACGAAATTTTCTTAGCGATGTATAGGTTTTGGTAGAAGGCGGAGAATACAGAATATAAGCTATCCCCCATCATGATGCGGGATTCTATACTATAAGCGCTTAACGTATGTCGTATAGATAGCCCTATCAAAAGCTATATTATCATCTTTTCTCTTTCCCCCCGTCAAATTATCCGACTTTTTTTATTTTCTCCCATTATTGAAGGTTATAGGATATATCTTATATTATAAGGGAGAGAAGGGGAGGTATGGACGATGACCTTATGACCTCTCCCGTATATTTGGTATTATTTTTCTCCTATATATATACCGATAATCTCCGTATACGCTTCCACCCCTCAATCTAGGGGTGTATAGTGGTGGGAAGGTCAACAACACACGTACGATACGGGGATGCGTTGCCTTGCTGCCCTTTGGTTTGGTGATGGCCAATTTAAGAATACTATATACTAGAGAGGGGTTGCTTGCGGGAAAACTTATGTCTTGAGATTATATACCTTTTGTCTATCAGTTCTGTACTCTTTTTGTAACCCTCGGGCCAAACTTTTTTTTAGGATGAATATTTGTTGTCTCCATGATTTGAGAAACGAGGATCTAATTACTTCCGTTATGTTTGCGTTTAACATCCGTTGTTTTTTTGTTTTTTTTTTTTTATGTTTTCATATATATATTTATATAAGATCCAATTTTTTTAAGGCTGCACGAACGAAGAGACCAATTGAATTATATTTGAAACAGGGTTGTCACTTGTCAATTGGAAACGTGGAAAGTTTTCAGATTTCTAAATATGACATGATTCTATAAAGTATCTTTGATCGTGAATTACTTGTTGAAATGGTTCATGAAGCCTCGTGACTAAAACAGTTTAAGTTGTTATTTCAATTAAGATTTTATTTAAAGGAAGGGGAATACAGTAAGCTATAAGGACCAATATAGCTCAAGATATTAACAAAATAGGGACCTAGATATCTCAGGATAGAAACAAAATGGGGACTAATTAAAATCAAATTGAGATCTTTATTATCAGTTATCATTTATCCCAGTTCGTAAATTTCGCCCAGCTGTCTTTCGAGAAAGGTAGTGCTTCAAAATGCCAAGTATTCTATTCATACAGAATTATTCCCTTCGTGGGAAGAATTTTTAGTCTTTTGACCCGTTCACCTAACGTAGAACAATTCAGACTATTGCGATATTCCTTGAAATTATTCAAAATAAGATTCTTTAGGGACCAAATTACGATTTTAGATATTTTAAGGACATGGTAGGAGCCTTGCTTATTTTTGTCCATTGCTTTTCTAAGTTCAATGTACAATATAACATAAAAACAGACAAACCATTTGGAATAAATTATAAATCATGAAATATTCAAACCAATTTTGATTACTTTCCTATACGGGTCTATTATTATTGATCATAAAACTTTTGAATATTGGAAAATTAGAAAATTACCTTATATACTCAAAACACTACAAAAATAGGCTAGACTTCAAGGTTATCAAGGGTCATATTGTGTAGACTGTAGACCATATATGTCCCGCCTAAACAATCTAAATATATTGAAGTATCCATGTAAAGGAAGCCGAAAATATATTTAGTTCGGTTCTCGCACTAGTTAAGATAAATAATGCACCCCTTTTTTCTCTACACTCTCTCCCTTTTTTACCTGAACCCCATTAGAGCAATTTAGAGGCTCATTTAGTGTCTATTTATAGCGAGTAAACAACTGTAAATATACTAGATACGCTATACATAGTATAAAGATTCGGCATAAGAGAAAGAAAATCCCCCCCAAAAAAAAAAAAAAAAAACTATAAAAACCCCTTATATATAAATTTTCTATATACTTCCCCAACTACAAAAGGAAAAGGAAATCTTTTTGTATATCCAAAAAAACAGTTTGCAAAACTAGCGATACGTAGGGCGGATTAAGCCACAATTTTAAACCTTATAAGGGGCTAGAAATATTTCTGTAAACTTCTTTTGATATTGGGGAGAGTCTTTACCTCGACTTTACCTTTTTACCTACCGCAGTGTCTTTATCAAAAACTATTTGGAAGATGATAAAAAAAGAAGGAAGAGATAGAAAGAATGAAAGAATAATAAAAAAAAAAATCTTCTTTTCTTATCTCTCAATCCCTGGCTCTAGAATTCTTTTTATTATTACATAAAAAAAAATTTAAGGATTTTTATATTAAGGTTAACCGCTCAAAAAACCATACCGTTTTCTTTATTTTTATTCTGTTTCGTCTTTAAGATCTCCAGCCTACGTTATAATTTATAGCACCCCAATTTTTATAGATTTCTATCAAAGCCTAAAGTATTTTTTAGTAATTTACTATGTCCGGCATTTATTGTATAATAAAAAGGTATATATTTATCTAAATATATATAAATACAACTTTATATATATATTTACAAATTGATTGACAGTAATTATAAGCCTCTAGGGTCTTACTTAAATTATAATTGCCCCTAGTTTTATTTTGGAATCCAAAGGGGGCTAAAATAAAAATAATAGGGAGTCTATATATTTTGTTAGCTCGTTTTTGGGTATAATAGTGATTAATTGTTAGGGTGGAAACTTTAATATCTGGGTACAAATATTAGACGCGTAGGTCGACCTTAAGTCCGGAAAGAACATGCTTCAAGGGATGCTAAAATTTACCCCCAAGATAGGTTTGCAAACTTGCGAAAGTTAAAACCAACTAAAACATAATTATAAACATCCTAAAAGCTATTGTTAATTGATTTATTGATCAAATAGTATAGGAGTACTGTGCTTAGTCATGTTGCATGGTTTTATCTGACCTCACTAGAAAATGGTCTGAGTAATAATACCCTTACTTGATAATATTTTTCGGAGAAATTGACTTTTTTTTTTTTTCTCTCGCTTCTTTAGTTAGAGTTTATCTAATAATTCTTTATTCTAGACTTTATTGGAATTCCTGACCCTTTTAAAGCCGATCCCATTAGTGGTGATGAAATCGTTTAGTCATACTGTTTTTTTTCGGTATTCGAGATATTATAGGCCTATTTTGAGATTATCATACATATATAACACAATTGAATTAATTCTAAATAGTATAATTATATTTCCTAAAAATTACCATGAGACTGTAAATTAAGGGGTAAAATTACCATGAGACTGTAAATTAAGGGGTAAAATTACCATGAGACTATAAATTGCTCAGGAAAAGTACAGTGAGACTGTAAATAGAGCAGTAAAATAACCGTGAGACTGTAAATTGGGCGGGAAAATTACCGTGAGACTGTAAATTGCGCGGGAAAATTATTGTAATTTAAGAACTTCATTCATTTATATCTTGTGAGACACAAGATATAAATGAATGAAGTTCTTAAATTACAATAATTTTCCCGCGCAATTTACAGTCTCACGGTAATTTAACACAATAAGATTCGTTTAAAAACATTAATTATAATTATTTTAATTAGAAGACAGATTTATTTAAGCTATTAATTAATAATCAAGGTTTTTGAAAAATGAAAGCCGTAGTATTGGAAGCGAAATAAATGATCATCTTATGTGAAGTACTCTAATTGAAAACAGTACCTGGTGGGTAGCTTTTCATTACACACGGGTGTAAACGGGGAAGCTAAACCTACAGGGTATAAAATTACATTCAGATATAGGCCTAGTATAGTAGAGAAAGTTTTAATTAAAAATTAAATAAGCATATAACCCAACCAGGATTATAATTTCACGGTTCCATTGAAATTCAACATAAATTACGCTCGCGTATTAAATTTACAGTATAGATATGGATCAAAGTGATCATCAAACACTATAGGTAATGTCTGATCCGAAAATCCTTGTAAAAGGGCTTTTAATTTTATGCGGTCGATATGAACGGTATTATCAAAGTAGACGTAGGGCTACCATCATTCGCAAACATCTAAATTCATATCTCCTGTACCTGGAAACAATCGTAATTTTCTATATATTTAATAAATCATATAAATAATGGGATAATGAAGTCGGACAAAAGTCATTTTCTGAAAATTTGGGCATTAAAAAAATTACTTTAAATTTATTAACCATTAGGAATTAGATATTCATGCCAGTGTACTAATCCGCAAAAACTTTTAATATTTTTAGGGAGCCATAAATTCGAGCACACGCTTTTTATTTCAACCAATTAATCTCCCCAAAAATATTAAGATTTTTATTGATTACATTGATATGAAGTTTTAATCTCATGAGTTAATATTGAATAATTTATTGAATTTTCTCTTGCTACATTTCAAAATAAATTAAAAAATTTTATATATTAAATTTAATTGTTATAATTTATTGTTAAAATAGGTCTAAACTCCTAATACAAAATAAGAATCAAATATTAAGATTATTAAATAGGAAAATTATTCGAAAATTAATTAGGTTCAACAAGTATAGTTTGAAATCTAGTCAAATCAGATGTTGTTTTGGCTTCATTATTTCTTCAAACGAGATGAAAGCGATCTAATATTAAATTGTAGTCGCTGAAATCTCTGGAAGATTCCTACCGTAGCTGGTAATAATTAAACTAGGAGGCGATGACGATGCTTTACCGGGGGCGGAAGTGATGACGGGGGATCTAGGATGGATATACGTTTATATATAATATATATTTAGCTCCTGACTATTGACAATATTCACTGAGTAATCATAAGCCAAAGCAAATAAAAGGGAAGAGGGAGAAGTCCGTGAGAAAGCGCGAAACAGCGGTGGTGCGTAGCGTCCAATCGACCTCGTAAACGAGAATTCGCTAAGCCTAACGCGCTCCAAAACCCCTATAGGATATTTTCCCCGCTAATACCGTCTCTCGATACAATCTATAAGCGACTAATCGGCCAGGTCTATCCAATATTCGTCGTCTAATGCGCGTCTCTAATAATAACTCCCTGAGCCACCAGTCCAGTCCGCGTGTCTATTCAATTATTAAAGGAGACTGAATATCTTATTACGAAACCCGTTTATTAGAATCAAAAGAGTTCTAGCTGAACCAACTATAATCGTCTTTATATTCTATAAAAATTATACGAGGAGGCTATCTGTACGATATGAAAATATATATATTTAATAATTACCGTGTAGTCTTGTATAGATAGGAGAAAAGCTATTAAATTATTTCTCCGTACGTCCATAGTTAAGAAGGGACTAATTAAAGCCCGATGACATAAAGAAATTTGCTTCACGATTCGGTCATCTAAATCAATATACGATTAAAAGGCTATTACGTTGTCGACTTATTATAGAATTCTCTTTTCTCCGCTCCTTCAAAAACGTCTCGGGAAGACGGGAACACCCCGAGGCAATTTTACCAGCTTCGAAACTTCACGCAGCAGTTTCGTAGTTATTCAAGGAATAGTCTTATGGAAAATTTCAATTTTTTGCTTTCATATCAGGTCTTCGCGTAAGGTTTGCTGTGATTTAAAAGAAGTTTAGAAACGGGATTTTTTCATAGCGTAAGATTTCTTTTAATGAGACAATCCGTTTTCAATGAAATAAGTTTAAATAAAGGTATTCCACTTATTTGACAATTAGTGGATTGACGTTCTTCAAACTTATTTTATGTACAAGTGCCGCGTGTGAAGGATAATTTTATTTCACTCCTAATGAAACTACAAATATATAATTTGGATATTAATTAATGAAATATGAAAATGTACATATGATTTTCAAATTAATTAAGAATTGAGGATTCACCCTGCTTTATCAAGACTTTAATTTCATCCCTGATTAACAATTAAATCTTATTTACCACAAAAAAATTATATAGTTTGATAATCGGTCAATTCTCCCCAAAGTTTTCATATTTAAATGATTTTCAAAAAAAATAATAATAATAATATTGATAGTAACCTGAAATATGAACAAATATTAAATTAACTTGCTATTTTATTATCGACGCAAACCTATACCTAATCGTAAAATATAGTTTTAATTAAACTTCCAGTAGATTTTTCCTTTAATATTATTTTTGAAGGGAGCGAGTGAGAGGGAAGATGTTGGGGGGAAAAGGTAGTGAAGATGATGTTTTTTTTCTTATTTTCCATCCCTCAAATTTTCTCTTTATAAGTCCGCCCACCGTCGTGCTAGCTGGCCAAGAAGCGCATGCACTCGACGAGATGGGTGCCAGCTCGCTGAAGCAATGTTTAAATAAGTTTTGTTTCCTCCGGTACAAAAAGAGCGGGGGGAAAGGGGCTTACAATCACGTTTAAAACCTTTTTCGACGTTTTAGAGGTCTCGGTTAATATCCATCTTAGCCGTAGTTATCGAAAACCTTTTTTTTTTTCCGTATCGTGGCCGTCGAGGTCAAGGCTGTACCTGTGAGGTATTTAAATTATTATTTTTTTCTTTCTTCTATAATATAAATATATATATAGATGCTTATACATTTTTGACGTCACACGAAAGCTCGAATCTTTATTATATAGAGACTTTAAATGTTTCCTTCATCGTACAAGTTATTATTAAAGACCGGGGCTATACTATTAAATGTTACGCGTGTTTTTATAATGCAGCAATTAGGAGGAATTTATGTTTTTTTAATTTATGTTTTTATATATATTTAGGGAAAGCGCGGGTATAGTCGCGTTGTAAATCGCCTAAAGGCATTTTTCATCTTATTTTCTTTAAATATATAGATGCGTGGGAATTCTTTGTACCATCATATTCTAACAGACCGTTTTTTTATTAATTTTTATGCTTAAAAAAAAATTGTTTGATAACTTAACCGAGTCTGAAATATTTTTTTATTTCGGTTTTAAATTATAATGGTACATATACCTAATATAAATTAATGTTGTCATCTTGCATGGGGTTCTTTCCGCTCTAATGTTTCTCCCGACTTAAAGATTTTAACCTTTTTTCCGTGTCGCCGAAATTAAAAAAATTCCCCTTCGTGTCGAGACACCCTAAGGCGATCCGATGATACCTAAGACGTAACCATTTTTTGGGACCCTTAAATTTAATTCGTTAACGGTGAAATTATTCGCCTTTAGATACAGAGAGATGTATAGTAAGTAGGTTTATACGCGAATGTATTATATAAGAAGCGATTAAACTTAATTAAAGGCGTTTTTAGTAGAAAAGTGTAGTCCCGAGTGTAGGTAGATTTGAATTCCGTAGCGACACGCTTTAATTCGAAATTATATACGACGTGGGATTTCGTGCATACGAAATCTGGGAAACCTTTTTCAATGTTTTTTATAATAAGAGTTTATTATGACACCGAGCGTTTATTTCTATAAACAGAAGGGTGGACGAGTAATTGAAGATTTTTCAAACCCAGACTTTAGTTTAAACTAGAGGTCGGTATTTTATCTTTGTTCATAATTTGATGATAAATACAATCTAATCGATATATTTAACTAATTATTATTAATAAATAACTTATTAACCAAATTCATGTGGATTATGACTCCGACATCTAATTTAAACATACATTTT
Organism: Odiellus spinosus; assembly: GCA_963920705.1. Taxonomy (NCBI): domain Eukaryota; kingdom Metazoa; phylum Arthropoda; class Arachnida; order Opiliones; family Phalangiidae; genus Odiellus; species Odiellus spinosus. The sequence continues at coordinate 12,198,943 of OY987235.1, read as the reverse complement.
TGATATATTTTATAATTAATTTAAAGTGATATTCATGGACTCGAAATGGAAATTCAGTAGCATTTTCGGAAAGATCGTTAAAAAATGATTCAAAATATATATATACATATATCATAGAATAAATTACCGCAACAGTACAAATACATATTTTATAATTTAACCATTTTTGAATTTTTAAAAATAAGCATTGCCCCCAATACTACGTCATCACTATGGTAGCCTGGCTTTTGTAGAGTCTACCATTATCGTTCGTATTAATTGTTAAAACTAAACCTCCGTCTCCTTATGCGCGTGGCATTTAATTAAAATTTATTTAGATGAATTATTATTAAACATTCAGTAGTAATTAAAATAAATCAGAATTTGAATTCATTGTATTTGATGAACTAATTTACTTCCACATTATATATATATATGTATCATTTTTCGGAACTTTTAAAACCTTAACGTTTAGTTTTGGTATTTTGCGGGAAAAAAGTGCCACTCAAATTCATTAATAATATTTTTTTTTTTTTTTTTTTTTTTTTTTTTCATCTTCCTACCGGCATAAAAATGAATTTTAATAATATCTATATCGTTATTGAAAGTGGAGCTTTGAGAAGTAAAAAAATAAAAAAAAAAAAAAAAAAACAGTATTTAAGGGAGGTTGAAGTGAAAAAAGTTTGATTTTATTGATTTTACTCTTAAAAAAAACTTGCTCACGTATTAAAACATTCGGAAAATGTTTCTGAATTATGCAAAAATTCGTAAAAGATACTGGTTTTTGGCATTCAATTAAAAGTAGAACCTCCGACCAATCAAAAGACTCCCTACCTTTGCGACACGAGCTGTTCTACGATCGTGCGCGTGAAAGTAGAACCTCCGACCAATCAATAGACTCCCTACTTTTGCTTTCATAAAATATCCGCGACGCGCGCTGTTGTACGCACGATTGTGCGCGTGAAAAGAATCAAAAATAAAATTTATCACGGTTTAAAGAGTGTGCCACATCACGTGTCTCGTGAATTTTATTTTAAACCAAAGGTTGGGCGTCTATTGATTAGTCGAAGGTTCTCATTTTTGATTAATTGAACGCGTAAATCAGGTTTCCGATATTTGTACAATTCTGAGACACTTCCCTTATGTTTTTCTACGCAAACATGTCTTGTTATTAGAATCATTCAGAATCAATAAAAAAATCACTTCATTTACCTCTTCACCTTCCATTTAATAAAATGGAAAAAAAATTGTAGATAGGGTGCCCGGAAAGCAATCGATTACTCTTACCGCGGCCCATCGCTTTCCTAAAAGTTTCCGATAACGCTAAAAAAGAGTCAAGACTAGGTTAATGGTAGATAGTTTTCGACTAGCTTAAAAAAAACGTTTAATGCAAAAAACCCTATTGAAAGGAAAATTCTATGGATAAAAAAAAAGAGAGCCCAGATTTTTTTCATTACCTTACTGTCGTTGATTATGAATAGTTTTCAATGGATAAAATTCTCCTTGCATAGGAACATTATAGAAGGAAAGTTGGGGGTGAAAATATCTATCAGATCCATTCATTATACTCTTCAAAAAAATGTTATTAAATTTTCTATACATTTTTTTGACATTATAATAAGTATCAAGATGAAAATTGTATCGTCTTCCATATATTATCGTGTGGACGATCGCGATCTTAGAAAGGGCCACAAAATTACCATATAAAGATTGATTTTCAATTGTACTTTTTGGATTTTTTAGGGCAATCTTTCTGTACAAGAGCCCGGGGAAAAAATCAATTTCAGAAAAGTTTGTTGAAAAGGGATGGAGTCTTGGAGACTGCACGGAAAGAGGGGGAAACGATATAAAATTAAAGTTTGCGCAACTTCTCTACTCCTCCAATTTTTTTATTAGACTCCTTGAGTTTGTGATTGTCCTAGTAGTGTACTATAGTAATAAGAGTAGGAAAAGGTTATGAGAGTTATATTCTTGATATTAATAGCGCTTGGGGCTTTATAAGGATGTGGGGGACCATGATTTCTCCTCTCTTTTCGTCCCTGTATCTCAATCATTATTTCGACCTACCGATTTTGGGTTCTGATTTTTTTTCCTTCTTCTTTTGCGAGGGAGTTTCATCTTCTTGATATCACTTTTTTGTCCCTCCTCCTGTGTAAAGGTGTCTTTACATTGCAGAAATGTAGTTTGATTTTTATTGATATGGTTTCTGTTTACATTTTTATTGTAATATAAACGTCCATATTTTTGTTATCGCCTCTTGAATGCAGCAGGTTTCTAGCTGCCTCACCTTTTGCAGGATTGGTACACGACCTAGAAAATCTGGAATAGACTAAAATTAGATTAAAAGGTAACGAACAAGTCATGAAATTCGGAAGCGGGGTAGCCCAGACTTTTTTTATACACCTGAGTTCAACTTTGACATTGCATTAAGTTCAAACTCTTATTAACTTTGGTTATGCACACTTGAATGTTTGCCTTCTAGTTTCTAATTTAATTAAAAAAAAATCGAGAAAATGTCTGGGAATTTGGAAGTTTCTTCAGAAAGTCAGGAACCAGTTTGGAAATTCTTCCTTCTGAAAATCATGAACAAGTCTACAAAATTTTGCAATCTTATTTTTGTTTATAAAATTTCAACGGAATTTTTATCGGCAAATTTTTAATTGGGAAGAAAACAAAGAATAAATATTAGAGTTTCACTTTTATGTAAACATGAATTTTGTAGTACTTTGACTTAAGTGAGGGCACCTTGACTTGGTGACGATCTAGATTCTTTCTTCGGCAGTTTTCTCTCTCTTCGGTCTTTTTGTGGAATTCTTTGGTATAACGCGCGGTGGAGCGCGTGCATTATCTCTCTCTCTGCTGCGTATCCCCCTTTCCTAGAGCTACGGTATTTTTTTTTTTTTTTTTTTTGTTATTGGCTGCTAGGGACCTGACCACTTTATTGTCCCCTGTCGCGGTATTTCTGCTCCCGCTCCTCCTTCATCTTCCCTCATCCGTGGATTTTTTCCTCTCTTCTTTTTCTTCTTCATATCCCTAGCCCTCTTTTACTTCTACGCCGCATCCATTGTGAAGATCACTCTATTTTTCGACCCGCATTTTATTAGAAACAGGGGATTCTTAACTCCCACTTTTTTTTAGCTTCTTCGTAGCCGCGTTCTTACTGTGTAAGGTGCGTGACAAAAACGTGTAAAATAGAATATATTCGATCATAGTATTTATTTAAGAGATACAAGACTCTGATAATCGAATTGGACTGTTAAAATACGCGTAAAATCCATATCACAACAAAATGTTCGCTGTACGTGTACAGTTAATTATCAACGTTTCGAAATTTTATAACTCTGGGTTGAGTTAAATGTAAATGCCAAAAATATACAAGTATTTTTCTAATATATGACGTAGTTCATTTCTGAAACTTGACGATAATTTCCATACGAAAGGTAGAACTTTCTGGATTAAGTACTTTTTCGAAAAAGACCGCGTGAAAGCGACTTTATTACGTGTCAGTAATATTACGTGAAGTAGCATTGGGGGAATCTTCATTTTAAACATTTCGAAAATGTATTTTTTCTATTCTACCACATTTGTTTGAATAGTTTTTAACGATCTTTCCAAAAATGCTACTCAAAGTCCGTTTGAAGTTCAAGAAAAATCCTTGACAGTATCACTTTAAAAATATAATTCATTGGCCTTCGTGGAACAAAAAAAGTGTTTTAAGAATTTCATCCACGAAAAACATGTTTCGTTTTAACGTTCCAACTAGTAAAATAAATTGTTCCACATTCCTGATGAGTTTAAAAAAAAATATCGCGTTGTTTAGTAAACTTAACAAAAGTACAATCATTCTTGATCCTTTAAAGTCCAGCGAAAAATCATTAATAAAAATATTCTTGGGTTTATTTTTTTAATTTGATTAAAATCCGCCCCTAACTCGTTCGAGGCTCGCTTATCTGTACAGCACGAACGCCTACTGTTGGAACACTTTTACAGGCGCATTCAATACCTTCCATTATTTCCATTCCCATCCCGTTTTATAAAATCGTAACCTTGAACCGCTATTAATTCGTCATTTATTTGAGTAATCGAAGTTTGATTACTTTTAAATCGGAGGTTAGCGATCTACAAAACTTCTTTTTCCCTCTCAATATTTTATACAAATATCAAAATATAATGGTGAAAGAAGCCAGCCGATCGCGCGCATTTCATAAATACGACTTTAGAAATACCGGTATAATTTTATATTTTTTTTAAATATACACAAAAAATATTTTGCAAATGTAGTTACGGTTCCGTGAATTTATAGGCATTTGCTTTTCCTCCGTCTTAACGCGCGTTCGTTCGATCGTGCCAGACGGACATTAAAGAAATAAAATCAATTGGTCCATTTCTTCGGAGAAAGAAATCGCCAAATTCCAAGTCACGATTATTATTATTATTATTATTATATATATATATTTTTTTTTTTTGAATTTCCATTTCTTTCCTTTTTAAAATTAGACTTTTTTAAATAGAAAAGAATGAGAGAGCTAGTCGTAAAAACTACGATTCGCCAATAGAAAAATTTAATCCTATACACTCTTGAGTCTCCTGTTGTAGAGAAGTTTGCATTTATACTTTAATTCATATATTAGGTTAAATATTATGTATTAAAACGCTACAGCCTTTCTCATTCTGTAACATGTTTTCGAAAAAGTGTGACATGTTAAAGATTGAAAAATTAATTTTCGAATGCTTATCCAACGTTTTTTATTTATCCGAGCGATTCTGGAAGCCCTGAAATTATATTTTCCAGTAATTTATGACTTTTTTGTAAGCAATACTCATTGATCATTGAACTAGAAAGAGATCACCCTCCAAATTATGTTCGGTTTATTGCATTTTACTCATTTTCTGACCTTGGTTCAACTCTTGAAAATTGCTTATTTTGTCCCCCTTCACCTAAAATCCTCCATATGCATTAATATATTCAGAACCTACGTATCCACGTAGACTTAACTTGTTAAATTTAAGCTCTATCTGTATCTATTGTTTATTCCCTAATGAAAAGGATGCCTTTCGAGTCTAGAATAGTCGAAGAAAGAGAAAATGATTTTATTAATGACTCGAGCTTGTAGACGCGATTTCTCTCGGGATGAGTCAAGACGAGAACCTCATTTGAATGTGTCGATGAAAGGGAGATGAAATTCATAGAAAACGATTTTTCCTTTCTCTCTATTTTCTCTCTTCCAGAAGTCTTATATCTAAGCAAAAGACTCAAAGGCATGCGTAAAGAAAATTGAGTAATTACAAACGTACATTATAATTATCTTTGAGAGAAGTGATTCATTTTTGCGTGAGTGGTTCTTTTCCACGTTCGTTCATTTAGGACTGTAGTATTCTGGAGTATAAAACTGTAGCAAACACGGTTTTGGCACAGGTTATAAAACCAGAATTGCACAAAAGCCTCGGTTTTAATTCAGGTCCAACTATATTAGAAAGGTATGTCGGGAATTTTATTCAGCTGCAGAATGGACCCCAATTACGCTGAACTCTTCCACTCTTGAATGCTAGCTTTATTGTAATTCATAATGTCTCTTCAAATTAACATTTCATAAAATGAGTACACATTAATTAAACTAACAACACCAAGACGAGTTGTTAAAAGAATAAGGAGAAGAAAAGTCTATGCCTCAGCGGTAATTGTCAACAACTTTACTTGCTAAATTAAACATAATTATTACTATTAACATCAATATGAAACAATACGGATATTACATATGTTACCATATGGGATCAATATAAAGTTCAGCGCTCGCTTAACCACCTCTAACCCCTTGCACTGGCTAACCAATTACGTTAGAGACTTTTGGTGTTACCCTTCTCTTAGCTATAGTTTTTATCACTTTCTAGAATAATAATTATAACTACACACCTAGTACACATCTCTGTCTCCTTTAAGCTTCCCTAAATTGCTTCTAAACGAATGAACGAACTATATTTTGGTGGTTAGAAAAAAAGAAGCCCCTTTCTATTGTGTTCTCTTCAATAAGGGAGTTACGTATATAAGGGTCTAGTCTAGCCAGCCGCCTGATATAATCCTATATATTAGACTATTAAGGAATGGACAATAAGGGTGTCTATAGTATATATATCCCACATCGAATTGGCAATACGTACAAAGCTAGGGTGCCTTTAACTCCAAGTTAACAAATCATAGAGATATCTGCTAACTTATATCGTTTTATATATTTCTACCATTTCGAGATTGAAAAGAGAATGAATACTTTTCCATTTCTTATCCCCGTTTCTCGGATAAAGAGAGAGATGATGGCGTATGCGAACGCTGCTATTTATGGAATAAAGGGGGATGGCCCATAAATAGGAGGAGGGGGACTAAGGGGTGCTTATGAAGGAGGAGGTGGAAAAGCAAGGAGCTATCTAGTCCCTAAAAAGAAAATTCCTGTGGCGATTTCTTACGTATTTTTTTTTTTAACCGAGGGCAGGGATCTTAGTCCTTCCCTCGGCAAGAAGTTGATCGAGGTGGGATTCGACCCTCCCTGTTTTTTATATCTTTTTCTCTCATTCCGTCTCTCTCTTTCTCTCTCTCTCTCATCTTTTTCTGGATGGCGGTGTGCTCTTGGCGCCCAACCGTCGCGTAGCTTCACCATCTTCTATGTTATATATATAAACGAAGGCAGCTAAGGTCAATTCAACATCGAATAGTTGGCAGCAAACCCAAAGTTAGGCTCCTTTTATCTTTATAAGTAAAAGCGATAGAGATAACGAATAATCTAGTTTTGCGCCTGCTGTCAACTCGAGATGGAATTGACTGTATTATATTTCACGTTGATTTTGCACCGGAAGCGGAACTAAATACATTTCCCCCTTTACTTCTAAGGGATAAAATAATATTAAGGCTTAAAGGAGTCTAGCGTTGTACCTGGTGCGACCTACGAATGATTTGTGATCGCAGTCTCCCTTTCTTGGTCGCCTTCAGTCTACTTTATTGACCGCCCGGCTCTGAAGAGGTATAAGAATCTTATCTTACTCAATACGAGGTTTCAGCGCGTGTAAAAGTATTGGTGTGTATAGTATCACTATTTTACAAAGATACTTGTAGCCTTGAACGTATTGAATTCTTCATTTACGATTGACTATTGAATACGTAGGCTGTGATTTCTTTTTTTTTTTTTTAGTCTCCCCCTCTCCTTTTCTTATACTGTTCTTTAGTTCTGTCGTATTTTTCAACTGGAAATTATACCGTTGTTTAAGGCATTGTCGATTGAAACAACGGTAAGTGGATGCCTTTATATCCGCTATGAATTCAACTCGAAACCAAATAGGGATGGGTGAAAAGGGGAGCGGAGGAAAGTGACTTATATATATATCTATAGTAGATAGACAGGGGAATCGAAAAAGGGCGGATACGCCAAGGTGTTTTTCACCACTGTTTTCCACCCATTCTTTTCTCCTAAGTATTTTATCCCCTCTCTCTCCTCTCCCTCTTCCTTTTCTCCATCTCTTTCCATCCTTCCTTAGAATGTTATATAATATAAGACGATCCATTGTCTTATAAATTCTTACTCCTTTCCGTTTCTCTTTCTTTCTCTTTAATCTTTTTATATTAGGTCATTATTAATTTGGTAGAATTTTTTTGTAGCCGTGGTTAATATAACTAGGGGAGATCTTGATGGCGCTAATGATATTCTTCAGGCGGTTTTTGTTTTTTCTTTTTTATTTCTGGTCCTTTTGGTTTTCCGCCTCTTTTCACGCGACGACGCTGAGGGGCATAGGTTTTGACTCTATCTCGTTTCTCAGGGATATTTTTATACATTCCTGCCGGATTATGCTGGAATGAAAGAAGAAGAGCGGAGAGTCGCGACCGGGGAGTCAGTCAGCTAACTTTCGGGACTCTTCCCAGTGTCACCGAGATGGCGGCTTCCCGACTCATATAAACATAGCTCTCAAAGTTGCGTTTACATATACAATTGATTGAATTAATGATTAACAACTGGATGGAATTCTCTAATGTTTGGAAACATTGGATCAAGAGAAGGTTAGGAAATTAACTCAAGGAATCTAAAAAAATTAACTTTAATGGGAAAGAAAATATTGGACTTTATTTTGGGTAATTCTAGTATCCCTTTAAAAATCAGAGCCGGATTAATTCAGGACTAACACGAGTTTCCGAGAACAAGCCAATTGGGGTGCCTAAATTTACTTTCGTCTAAGATGTAATCAAAAACTTGACTTAAGAACGGGGAAATTTTGTCAACGAATTTGCATAAAGAAAATACTTCAAATGGTCGTGTAAAAAACTTTAAATAGAACAATCCGTTGTTTGTCGAAAGTTTCCCTCAATTATTTCATGACACTTATTTTTAACTAATGTATATTTAATTAGTAATTAGATAAATTTAATCTTATATAAAATATTTCCGTAAAATATTAACTTCGCAAACGATACGACAGAAAATATTCCCACGGTGCAAGTCTACTTAAAAAAATGATACAAAACTTTATGTAGAACTTGCTTGAACTATATTATTACATAAATCTCAACCCCGTGTGATGAAGTTGTATATGGAAGCGCGACTTAAGAGATCGTTGACGCATTTTCTGGTATTATTATTTTTTTCCCCATCTCTGGCATTCTGGCACGCGGTAGTCGTCAACCCGCCAGGCATTAAAAAACAAAAAAATAAAGAAAGGAACAGTGCTGCGAGAATGACTGACAAAACGCTTCTGGGACTACTGGGAGGAGAAATGTGTCGTAAAAATTGTTGCTCTTGCTAATCAGTTTCGATTTAAGTGTCGCGACTAGAGAGACAGCTGCTTATAACTTACGTTTTCTTTTTTTATATATACTCGCTCTCGGGCCTGGAGGCGAGCGAAGCAACCAAAGTTTATCCCAATAGGAATCTTCGATGAAATCGAAGCTTTTCGCTATAAGGTCAATTTTCCATTGGTGGTAAAAAGTACACTCGTTGAAAACATCCAACTGAAATAGACAGTTTATATATTAGGGTTGATGTTCGGAAATCAGCCAACTTTAGCTGTATAACGTAAAAGAGTCGACTTTTACCAGACTGACATTCTGCTCGTCAGAAATTACTTTTTTTTTTTATCAAAGCGGGCTGTGAGGTCCCAACTATGGGAGGGGTTTGATAAACTAAAAAGATGTCTGCAAATTAGGCACTTTGACACTAGGTACTTAGAGCTTGCCTTGGTTATTTTAAAATATTATATATATACAATACTTTAAATTCTATTCAAGACTCAAGAGGAATTTTACTCTGTGATTAAAGTTTTCGCTTTCGTAAACTAAGGTTCTCAGCTGTAATATCTGGGAGGAGAGAACTTTCTATTTTGGTGGTTTATAAGAGTTGGGTCCTTTCGTGAATAGATGTAAACCTGATTTTTTGAGTGTAGCTTTTGATAGTGCTAATTAAGAGTTAAAAAATATTGTATACTTGACTTTTCAAGTGTCTGCTCCATCGGTTCGATCTATCTGCAATGGAATAAAATGACCGGCATACATGGTTTTAAGAAGATACATTTTAATATCCTTCCGATAACCGGTTAATATCCGAGTAAAATGTATTTGATTCTATATAGCAATGTCAACCTTTTAACGTTGTCCTTTATTTTTATAACATTTCCTCCCCAACGAAAACGCTGACCTTTTTCAACTCTCGGAGTATTGATAAGATCGTATTTCTAAGTAAAAATTGGGCCCCCATGTTCCGCAAAACCCAAAAAAAAAGATACGAAATTAGGCATCCCATGTTTTGGCATCTTCATCATTTTGCTCGTGACCTCCACGTATGTTATATTTTATTATGACTAGTTTTTCTCCAATAGTATAGCCTTATTTTTTTACAAGGAAAAAGGGGGTGGTTAAATGGTTAAGTTTGAGGGCATAATACGACCTTGACCTTATATGAAGTGGGATATAAAATGGGGGCAAAATCTTATACGCTGCGCAGCGCTGTCTGTCAGTCAGACGCGAAATGGCGTTTTATATCGTGGGTTTTTTCTTTTCTCGGAAAACCCTTCGTATGTTAGGATACTGAAACATCTCTAACTTTGCATTAAAAAGGAAGGTAAACGTGGGCTTCTTGTAGTCAGATTGCTGAAGCGACTTGAGTTTATAGAAAATGCATGGTCTTAAAGTAGGGAAGGGCTCATCTCGCGAGCATCGAAACCTCCGATAATCTTCCATTAGTGAATTTTTTTATATATATTTTTTTAAAGGGTTTGTACTACGTGGTTTTATTTTAGCTTTATTTCTTTGGTTTTAAGTTTTTAACTTGTATATACGGGGTTCATACAAACCCTGAAGTCTCAGGGAAATTAATCAAAGGCTAAAAATTCAGGGAAATCATGGAAATTTGAGGTTTGGGCATATTTGGTCTAAATGGGTTGTTTCATCAAATATTCTAAAAACCACTTTAGGGATCCCAATGTTATTACTCCATTTTATTGACAAAAGTGGATAATAATTAAAAAGTTGTTTTTGAAGAATGAACCAATGAGGCGAGAAAAAAAAAAAAAAAAAACTAAAAGTAGATAGTTTGGTCTTGGGCTTGGAAATCGGTTTTGCCAAAGTTTTATTAACCCTGATAGAGAACACTGAATTCAAGGATTATAAGTATGGTTTTCGCAAAAACCTTCAGGATTGTTCTGATAAAAATTCTAATTTCCGAATTTTATTCATTTGATTATGTCATAACGTTGTCATTCGCCAAAATTCATAATTGGAAGCTTTCCATTTAGATTTTCTTTAAATTAAACCTATGCTTATAATGTCTAAAATATAATATTGGATTGTTTTGAAAGCTGCATTTAAACTACTTTTTGTTCTATATAAATATTTCAACAGTTTGTGGTACTATTCCTTTAAGTTAAGGTAAAGAAAGAGAGAGAGAGAGAGCCAGAGTGTGTATTTTTGAAGATAGCCGCTTGATAGAAAAGTAGAGTGAAGTGGCGCGGTGGAAAAAATATTGAAAATTTTGGGTTAAAGAGCTATTCAACCTATACGAAGAATGCGTCCCATAACATCGTGGTAAAAACATTGTAGCTTCAAACAAGATGGTACATAATGCCACGCTAGTTACGCTACGTGACGACTTGTTTTCGTTGTCGAAGTTCAGTAATTCAAAACGTCATTGGAGGTATTAGCCTTGTTCAGCGATGACGTATACCGCTACCCTTTAGTTCTATAGAGGTACACGAATTTATTTTTGCTATATATATGATTTTCAAGTTTTCAGTGGTTACCTTGGGATAGACAAAACCTATGGGGCCATAAAGCTAAAAATTTTAGTAAGAATTGACACATGAAAGCCAACAAGGAGTTAGCACGCAGTATATTTGCAACGAAAGCTTATTTAACGACTGTAAAAAAATATATTTTGAGTAGGCCCTCGCCATTGACAGTGCCAGCCGGGGTAGTGACGTCGAACACGAGCATGATCTCTATACTAACGAAAAAACAATTTTATTTCGTGCGTAACTAAAAACCTTTGGCGCAGATCTACGTCTACATGAAGTTCATTCTTCGATATTCTTTTTTTATTATTTTTCGGGGCGAGCTTTCTTAAAAACCAAAAAGGTGGCGGTCCTTTCGTGCCTTTCTACACCCCTTTCCTTTACTTATATACGCCAAAAAAATAAAGCAGGCGCGCGGGACTCTAAGGCCTGCTAAAAAGAAGAAAAATTGACAGAAGAGAAGATGGGAAGAAGAAGAAGCGGGTAAAAATAACATTCCTTCTTCTCCGGTAACTCCTCCTCTCTTTCGACTGGTGGAGCTTGAAGCGAATAGCTCTAGGCTGAAGGAATTCTGGGGAAATCTTTCATATATACAATATAGGATAGGTATTGGACTAGTTGATAACGTCTTGGCGGAAAAAAGGTCATGGAAAAGGTTGACCACGTGCGAGTTCTTCTGGGGGTAGACTATAACCGCGCGGTTTGACGGTTTGACCTCACTCTCTGACCCTTTTTTCTTTCTTTCTTTCTCTCTCTCTCTCTCTTGCCCGGTTCGCTCGACCTTAGCTACTCAAGCGGTAGTTGTACTAATCCCCGAAAGGCAATTTTGTCTTCGGGACCATTTATAATGAGTTTTTCGTGTTGGAACATTACCGCATTCTGTATAATCAGACGTGACTCTTTAACGCCGTTTCCAACTATTACTTCGCTCTTTCTCTATCATTTCTCTCTCTCTCTTCTCCCTCTGGATACGATATAGGCCTAGCGGTAATTGTCCTTATACCGTTTTTCTCTCCACGAAGTGTATATGAAATGTATTAAGAAGTTCTATGATATAAAAGTTTTAGTCGAGCGTCGCGGTAGGAATCTCTCCTTCGGGTCGACCGCGATAATTCAGGGCTGGCTGCCAAGTTAATATCTTTTACATAATTAGCTTTTTCTCCTCCTTACCCCCCTCTTTAAGTACTTCGTATATATATGTATATAACCCCCCTTAGACCCGCGGTAGCGCCCATTTGCAATGATAATGTAATTTCTCTCTAGTGTGGCCACTTTTATCAACTATATGTTAATTAGATTTTTTTTATAACTAAAATTTTTATTAAACGGTTTTCTTAGAAATTTAGTGTATATATATGAATAGGGGGTTATATCGCTTGTCGCCCAAGGGTTAAACCTTTCATTTTAAATCAAGTTATAAATATATAAGACTCATCTTATAGTATCTGTGTGAAATTGAAAAAAGGGGGCTTTTAAAATTAGTTAAATATGTAAACATGCTTAGTATTATGCGGAATATTAAATATTTAAGCGGTTCTTGGCCTCAATAAACAATTCGTTTGACATTCAGTGCTATGTCATAAAACTCTACAGAATTTATACACACAAATGTGCCTCTTAATATCATTGAAGTCAAGATGTATTAGATCAGGTGTATGTCATTATTTTTTTCACTTGACTAAACTTTGACTGATCCGAAGAAGGTATAAAATTTTCATTTTCGTTTTTTTTTTTTTTTTTTTTTTTTTTTTTTTTTTTTGCTTTCTTTAAGATTTATTATCTTTTGGGTCAAACTGAAAAACCTATTGTTTACGTAAGAGATTTATCATTGGATTATTTTCTTTTGTTTTAGAGAAAAATTTAACGCTGTGGCTTTAGAAAGAATATATATTATTATTTTGCGCGTTGGGGACGTGAGGTCAAACGGCGTAATTTTCCCCGTCGGAACGTGAAATATTTGTAATCTGACGGATAAAATACGAACGAAAATATTTAAGGCCTCTTTTTCATCCGACCAAGATGTTTCTTCGCTATGAAACAACATAAAACCCATCGTGTTCAATGGGATTTAGGAATTAGCAATGACTGTTTTCCCCAGTTATTAGGTTAAACCTTGCGTACCACATTTCCCTCGTTATTAAACTTCTCTTTCTAAAAGAGCTATACATATATATCAAAGATTAAACTGGAATAATTTATATATCGTATATATACTCGATGTCGAGCTAGAAAATTATCCCTCCAGAAAACAATGAATTATACGCCCAGGTATCTAATATCCGGACATTTCATCCCCCCCCCCCTCCAATCTCTATCTTTAACGAAAGGAGGCAGGTTTCGCTCTATAGAATAGTATATATTATATAAGCTATATAATAGAAGCAAAAGCTCTAAAAGAAGAAGCGGAAAACGATTTCTACCGTAGCTGTGTCTGTAATCTTTTTTATATATAAGAAAACAAAAGCGCGGGAGGGTTGAAGGCGTAAGGGGATAAAAAATAAGAGAAAATAGCGATGCTTGGAAGTCATCATCATTATCGCGAGCCTCTAGCCCTTGGCCGACCATCTTAGTGATTAGATTCCCGAAGGAAGAAGAGAAAGAAGAGAAATAAGAAGAGATCCAATACTACTCTCTGGACGAAAAAGAAAAAAATCCCATGGTGGGGGTGTATGGTATATACGTCCGCGCGTTCGTAAATTGGCGGATGACCCGCGATATATATTTGGGACTATTCAATATTGACGTTTCTTATACTATATATAACCTTGATACAACTGGATTCGATCGTCCAGCTATAGCGTTGCCGTACAGTAGCTTTTGGGTGATAGTATCTTTTCCCTACGTTTCATTCTATATAAGATACGATGGATACAAATTAAACGTCAACTCCTAATTATATTTATTACTGAACCCCTTATACAAACCCACTCCTCCGTTACCCTCCGTATTTTTCGATTGGATACTTCTGTACTGATAAAGGTATTGAAACTGTCGTTTATTAAGGTTAATGACGTCAGAGAGTTATATCGTTATTAGAGAAAGTATAACGTTGTTCGTGTTGTATTTTTAGAAAGGAAATGGTCAAAGTATAAACCCGACTATTATTCTTAATTTGGTTTGTTGCGATTGGGCTTCGATGTTCCCTTTTTCTTGGCACCGTCTCCCCTCTCCTCCATCCGGCACCCACTCGCCACGCAGTTATTTCGATATCGGATGGAGAAATCGATGATTTAGGGTTGTGTCTTTTTTTTTTCTTATTATTATTATTTTTTCTTCAATCTTCCTGAATACCGAGAAAAAAGTGGAGGATAGGAAGGAAGATGGTGGAATAGGATTTTTTTATTATTTATTGCCGTAACATGTCCGTGATTGATTGGGGAGGATGGGGGTGATGGCTCTAAGGAACATTTCGCGTCCGAAGGAGCCTATAGCCCCCGTGTACGTCTCGTAATGGATTATGATAGATAGGATTAATCGCTTATATTTTTATTACCGCAATAACCGGACGCTTTTCCCTTAAATATCGCGCCCCCGTAATGTTTTTTTTTTTTTTTTTTTTTTTTTTTTTTTTTTTTATTTTTTCGCGTCCGTCGAGAAAAGAATGACGAAAAGTCTATTCCTTTATTATTATTATTATTATACGACGAGAAAAGGATTATTTTAATATAAACAAATGACACTGGAAGATTTAATCGACGACATCCATCTATTATGGATAAATCGATGTAATATCTTGATTGAGGCGTCTTTTTTTAGACAATGAGGGTCGAATGTTTGCAATATTTTTCTCGTGATGGCTGACACGCGTTAGGTTATCTCTTTTTTCTAGACAGTATATAGTGTGTTTTATACAATATACCGTATAAGGAATCGTTAGGCCCTTGCCCGTAATTTGTCTCAATATACGCACGCGACTTTTTTTGTTCCTTTTCGTATTTGTCTCGTTTCTGGACAGTCCAGTCTCGAATCGTGTCGGACGGTCGGTAGCTCTATAGCTTCTGTCTGTTTATGAGATTTTTTATTCTTTGTCTCTCTCGCCCTGAAGCCGACCATTTATCTTTTTATATTACTATAGATTATTCCGATTGACCTAGAAGCGGCGAACGAAGGTTTGACGCCGCAAATAGTTCGGAAAACGATTTTTGTTGTCCCAGAAACGTCGGCGATTTTTAGTCTATACAACAATTTTTTTTTTTTTTTTTTTTTTTTTTTTTTTTTTTTTATTCGCCCCCTTTTTGTTTTCCCCGGCCAGTATGCGAACTCTCGTCCATTACCTATTCGTCCGCTCTCGGAGATAAGGCGGCCTCTTTCTTTTTAATCTCTTTGATAGGGTCGCGACACTAATGGTAATATCTTTGTTCGAAGTCGTCTAACCATTTTCTTCTCTTTTGTTTTTCCGACAGATACGACAAACGACGACGTTTTGTTGACGGCTAGATAATTTGGATGTATCAAAGTCCGACATCGCGAGACCACTTCTCCCGGAGTTGCCGCGTTCGCCGAAGGACGACGCGAACCAAGGCGTCATTCGTCGTCAACGTCGGATCATCCGTCCATGATTCGCGATAAATAAATCGTCGGGGTCACCGAAATTAAGTACCATTCGGCATTCGCTCGCGACACGATGTCGCGTAGCCCCGCTATCGAGCGAGTAGACGGGTCGCCTCCCGGTAAAAACGGTCGTTTAAGGACTAGAGAGTTCCCGGCCGTGTCGGAAGGTAGCGGGAACTCGAGCCCGAAAATCACCCTCAAGAGTGCCAATCGCGTAGTTCCCTTTGAATGGTTTCTGTGGTTAGTGTTAATGTTGGGAGGCACGGCGGTAGTGCAGTGCGCGGCCATCACGTACGTGGCGCCGGACGACTGCGAATGGTCGTTCATGAACGATTCGACGTCGGATGTAGCTTTGACGTGTCGACTTCAGAATGTTCGATCACCGCCGGCTGGAACGGGCTCTTCGAATTCGGACGCTACTAACTTTTCGTTGATTCAACCGCTTCACACGACGTCTCTCAATATTCAGTGCGAACCGGTGCTTTTTCAGAGTCGTCTCTCCAACGGCTCTCTCTCGCATTTGAGACACTTGAAAGCCTTGGGTTTCGAACATTGCAAGTTCTCCGACGTGCCCGACGGAGCTTTTGTCGGCCTCTCGGAACTGCGCAATTTGACTTTGCGCACGTATAACCACGAATGGCAAGAGGGTCTGTCCCTACAACTGGGCGCCCAGAGTTTGTCTAGACTAAGTCACTTGGAGAGGCTAGATCTCTCCTCCAACAATATCTTCCAGTTGCCCGAATTCCTATTTTGCGGCTTGTCGAAACTCAAGCTCTTGAATCTCTCGAGGAACAGCGTTTTAGACGGCGGACTAGTCGGGTTGAACGGCGTCGACGAGAGCAAAGGCGGTCGACCCTGCCTACAGGAGCTGAGGAGGCTGGACCTCTCGGCCAACATGATCAAACACCTGAAAAGGGGCGAGTTTGTCCGTTTGCACAACCTGCAGGCCTTGTTTCTACAAAGAAACGATTTAGCCGAAGTTTCGGAGGCGGCACTCGAGGGTCTACGCCGGCTGCAAGTACTCGACCTCTCCGGCAACCGGCTGCCGGAACTGCCAACTCATTTCTTCCACTCGACCCCCGACATTCGAGACTTGTACCTTCAAAACAACAGCTTGAGCAAACTACCCTCTGGGGTCTTTCTCGGACTTCAACAACTACTGGTCATGAATCTCAGTCGAAATAGCATCGCCAGCGACTCTATAAGTGCGGAACTTTTCGCCGACCTGATTCGCTTGGTGATACTCGATTTGAGTCACAATAACATCGGCTACATCAATTCGTCGACCTTTCAGTCTCAATACAGTCTACAAATGCTCTATTTGAGCCATAACCAAATATCTTCCATAGCGGATAACGCTTTCGCGCCTCTCTATAATCTTCACACACTGGATATGTCGGCCAACTTACTTAAGCACTTGGACGTTTACACTTTCAACGGCTTGTACGTTTTAAATTATTTATCATTACAAAGAAATACCCTGGAAACGATTCACTCGGACGCTTTTCGTAACTGCAGTAGCGTCAAAACTCTCCTCCTGGCCGACAATAAACTAACCTATTCCCCAACCGCTGTTTCCTCTATGCAGTTTTTAAGAGAGCTGGACTTATCCGGTAACCGAATAAGCAAACTGAGCAACACCTCCTTCCTGGGTTTGAAACAACTGCAAAGACTAGACGCCTCGGGTAACCTAATCGGAAATCTCAGCCGAGGGACGTTTCGAGACTTGCCCGCGTTAAAAAGGTTGGATCTTTCGCGGAATCTTATTCAGGGTTTGGAACACGGTCTCTTCGACGACGCGCCCGAAATAATTTCTATCGACGTGCAGGAAAACCTTTTAACCGACATCAACGGACTCTTTATGAATCTCAGATCGATGGAAACCCTAAACGTCTCCGGAAATAAGATCACTTGGTTCGATTACGCCCTGATACCCACCGAGTTGAAGAAATTGGATCTACGCGATAACTCTGTCGAGACCTTGGGAAACTATTTTGAGCTGGAAGGCGTCTTGCATCTTAAATGGCTGGACGCTTCCAATAATCTCTTGGGCGAAATTAATCCAGTCTCCTTTCCTAATAAGATCGAGTCGATTCTCGTTCGCGGGAACAGAATACGAATCGTCCACCCCTTCTCCTTCATGTCGAAATCAAACTTGAGCGTCGTCGACTTAAGAGACAATCAATTGCGTAACGTTGACATGAATTCGTTCCGCTTAAAAACGTGGCCAGTCGCTCATAGACTTCCGGTCTTCTTCGTTTCCGGAAATCCGTTTTTCTGCGATTGCACCATGGAATGGTTGCAAAGGATCAATGATTTATTAGACGACACGCGACAATACCCGGAAATCGGCGACTTGGAGAAGACAGAGTGTCGTTTACCCTTCGCCCGTAGTCGACCTATCGTCCCGCTCTCCTCGGCCAATTCATCGGACTTCCTGTGTCGCTACAAGAGCCATTGTTTCGCGCTGTGTCATTGCTGCGACTTTGACGCCTGCGACTGCGAAATGGTGTGCCCCGAAAACTGCACGTGTTATTACGACCAGACCTGGAATACGAATATCGTCGATTGCAGTTCCCGCCAATTCACCATTATGCCCCACCCCGTGCCAATGGACGTCACACATTTATTCTTGGACGGAAACTACTTGCCCCAATTGACTAGCCACGCGTTTATCGGAAGGAAGAATATGCAAGTTTTATTCTTAAACAACAGCAACATCGTCAACATTAATAACAGAACCTTTAACGGTCTTCAGGGAATAAAGGTAAACAAATGTTTCTTATCATAATTATTAGCGCGTTGTGATATTTTTATGTATTTAAAAGCCAAAATGTTTTAAATTGTTCTTTCAAACGAAAACATTCCACGATAAATTATAATTCTATTGTAGAAATACATTTAATAATAATACACGGTTATTTCTTTTTCATATTTTATTTTCAAATAGATCATGCATTTGGAGCACAATAAATTAACAGTATTGCACGGCTTCGAATTCGAGAATCTCTCGCTACTTCAAGAAGTTTACCTCTCGTACAACAAAATCCACTCTTTGAGCAACAACTCATTCGTATCTCTACGTTCTTTACGAGTTTTACACTTGGATCACAACCTAATTGGTCGCTTTCAAATCTGGAATCTGAATACAAACACGTTGCTGGGCGATTTACGTCTCGGCGGTAATCCTTGGAGTTGCAACTGCGACTTCATGGAGGATTTTCAGGAGTGGGTGCAGAGCTACGGAAGCGTCAGCGTGATGGATGCCGAGAATATAAGGTAAGCTACGGAACCTCCCCCGCACGTTTGGGAATTAAATAATAAGCGATTAAAGATAGAGAGATGAGGAAGGGGCAATTATCGTCGGTATTTACCGAGGTATTTCTATTTCGTCCGTCAGGTGTTATCGAGATTCGGGAGGAACGTCTCACGAGTTGGAGGATAAAAACGCGGGCCCCTACCTCGTGAAGTTTTCGCCGTCCACCTGTTCGAACAACACGGCGGGTGGCGCCTCCGGAGGGGCTCGAGGGGCCTCGGACGGGAACGGCGGAAGTGGCGGCGTCAAGTACTTCCCGAGCGTCTTTAACCGCGACTTGGTGCCCGTCGTAATCGTGGCCCCTTGTCTTCTGGTCATCGTGATCCTGTGTTCCGTCTTGCTGTGCGTCTACCGGAAAGAACTGAAAGTTTGGATGTACAGCAAGTACGGGGTGCGCCTCTTTCGGAAGCACCATCGCTACAGCCCCGATAGCGAGAAACTCTTCGACGCTTTCGTCTCTTACTGCAAGAAGGACGAGGCGTTCGTGGCGCAAATGTTGGCGCCCGAGCTAGAAGAGTGCGTGTACGCCTCCCGGGGAGGTCCCGGCGGTCACGTCGGCGGTGGACTACCTTCGTTTCGTTTGTGCCTTCGTTATCGCGATTTGCCGGTAGCCGGTTACGTGGCCGAGGCCATTCAAGAGGCCATCGAGTGCAGCCATCGGACTCTCTTCGTACTCTCCGAGCAGTTCCTCCGCAGCGAATGGTGCCGCTTCGAGTTGAAGACGGCTCATCACGAGGCGCAAACCAACCGGAAACACCGGCTGGTGGCCGTGGTCCTGGACAAAATATCCTTCAAGGATCTGGACCCGGACGCGCGTCTCTGTCTGCGATCTTCCACCATCATCCACTGGGGTGATCGACGCTTCTGGGAAAAACTAAGGTACGCTATGCCCGAAGGTCGCGAGAAATCGAGTTCCAACGGGCGCGGACCCGTTCAGAACCACCGCGGCCATCAAAGGCACCGGGACATGATCGTCGGGGCGGGCGTGACGGGCGGCGGAGTTGTCAGTACGCATTGCGCCATGATGATGGACCAGTCGTCCAATAACGTCAAATTAGTTTGACCCGCGCGAACCCCGCCCCTACGAGTAAATACCTTACTTTAGAGAAAATAATCTCGGCCGTCGACGCGCGGTCGCCGCCACGGCTTATTTTCCGTTGTTTTTCCTATTATAAGAAATCCAAAAACGTTGGGTGTCGCTTTTTGTATAGAGTTGTAACATAGATAAATGACGAAAAAGAGAAACGGATAAAGAGAGAGAAATGTTAAATTTTTTAAACAAAGTCTAGTTGGTTCCGTAAAAAGAACGAGAAATATAGTGAGGCTTTTTTTCCGCGTTCCATAATCCCCGCAGCTCCCTGCAGAATTATCACCTTCGAGTTTTAATCGTAATATTTTTATATTAATTTAAAGGTCGAAAGAACCAATTTTTAAATCAGTACCGTTTTGTATAAAAACGTCATTTATATACCGGTAAGCTTAGATTTTTTTTTATTTTTACATAGAAAACGCGTTAATATTCTCAAACAGATACTGTTTTAATTAAATTAAATCCCAGTATTTTTTTATCTAACTCTAATTTAGCTATATCTTAATTTAAATCTCTGTTAATTTCAAACGAAGCTATAGTTTGAAAACCAAAATTTAAACGCTTTTTCGTCATCTTATACTAGCGATATAAATCCCTTAAAAAACCCCGGTATTTTAAAGAAAAACGAAATTAATTATTAAAATGTTTAAGCCATTTTCTTCGAAAAAAAATCCCAAACCAAAAGCAAAATGTCTTTTTTGTACGTGTATTTATAAAAAAACAAAAACCTCCGATTTTTTGCTTTTAAAACGATGAAATCGCGAAACGTTGACGCGAGAACGAGGACAAATTAAAACCAAAACTTTTCAAAAAAAAAAAAATTCCATCAAATTATCAAAAAGAAAAATTGATATTTGATGGGAAATTAAATGAACTTTATATATAATTTAATTAAAAAACAAACCCAAAATCGTTAAAGTGCTAAAAAAAAAATAGGTTTTGCGCTTTCGAATTTTGGCAACGTATGTGATGTGTGAGTGCTTTTTAGATGAGAAAGTGACAAAACATTTAACGAAAACAAATTTTTAATTTGATTTTGATTAGGCCGAAATGAACGTAATATTTCGATGAAGAGCAAAAACAAAGTTTAGGTAAAAACCAAAAAAAAAAAAAATAATAATTAATAATAATATTAATAACTTGGCTTTAAAAAGAAACAAAAAAAAAATATTGCTCTATGAGATAAATATATAATTAATATTTAACTCTTTTCTTCAGTTGTAGAATGAATGTGTGCATCTATTTTTCATAAAAGGAAAAATACAACCTATGTAAAAATGACCTGAAACTCTATTTTTGTGTCTATTTTTTATATTCTTCACGAAAATCGTTTTTCAAGACGTCTGAGACGAAGGGGAAACATCTTCAATTTTGCAAAAGTGAGGCCTATAAAAATATATCCTTACTAGGGTTTTTGGGTAAATCTAGTTAAATCCCAGAGTGGTCGGTCGTCGATAAGCTGACTCTATTTTAATGCTACTTTTTCTCTTTCTCTTTTATATATTGATTTGTTTTTCTTGGCATCAAGAATTTTTCATAAATATATTTGAAAAAGGAGGAGATTCGTTTGAGTATAAACAGTCCCTGCATCAAGAGAGAACGAGAGATAGAATAAAATTATCAAAAACATTTTTTTTTCTTTTTTATCGTTTAGGCAATTTAATCGACGTTGGAAGTTTTTCAAAAAAAAAAAAAAAAAAAAAAAACCCCAAGGGTTTAATTTGAATATCTCGAGTTCTCGTCTGAATCATTACGGTGGCGCGGAACCTTATTGATAGTAAATAGTGAAACGGGAATTTTTTTAAACTCTCATTCTGCGCAAAATTATTAAATGGATAGTACCACGTTAATATATATATATATTTTTCATTCACACGTTTAGGATCCATATCACTTTGTTTTCTTTTAAATTAGCCATGACTGATGATTAATATGCCCGATTCTTTATCCAGTGCTCAATTGAAAAGAACTATAAACTTCAGTTTTGGTTGAGAAGCTCGTGACGTTATTTATAAATTGTAATTCTATCTAAAAATCTCTATATTTTCGATATTTCCCGATATAAATGTAAATATTTACGATATTTCCCGATATAAATGTAAATATTTACGATATTTCCCGATATAAATGTAAATATTTACGATATTTCCCGATATAAATGTAAATATTTACGATATTTCCCGATATAAATGTAAATATTTACGATATTTCCCGATATAAATGTAAATATTTACGATATTTCCCGATATAAATGTAAATATTTACGATATTTACCGATATAAATGTAAATATTTACGATATTTCCCGATATAAATGTAAATATTTACGATATTTCCCGATATAAATGAAAATATTTGCGATATTTCCCGACGCCAATGTAAATATTTACGATATTTCTAAATATTATCACGATATAAGTAAATACTTACGATTTAGAAAAATATTTCTAGATAATTCCCCAAAATCTCTAAATATTTCTAAATAATTTCGTTATTTCTAATATTTCTTTTTATTTACCATATTTTCTTCATTTCCTTAAAAGGTTAACCCTCGTTTACGATTGACAAGATTGTGACGTCATAAGATTGTCGTAAATTTCTCAATATCTTCGCGGTTGGTTTCTAAGTAGGGAACCATTTATTTTCTTCTTTCCCTACGAACTGCAAGATGAAAGTAATTTTAATCAAAATTTTGACCGAAACATGGTACCATCCCTTTAACCACCCGTAGATGACGCTGGCAAAATTTTGGAAAAATTCTCCACAGATAATTCAACAGTAATTCTTGATCCCCCCAACATGAAGTTCCTAAAAAAATATATATATAATCGACTGAAAAGGGATTGGGAACGTTTAAGGTGGATACGGGCTTTCCTTGGAATTATTTGCACAGGTGAATCGGATGAGAAATAACAATTTACGCATATGCCTTAGTATATATGGTATAAGAAACGGTATAGATCTCACGAAAATGCTATTTTTCTCCCTACAGGACGGTCTTAAAATAAAAAAAAAGCCTTATAGTGCGTGAAGAAATATTTGTCTGAGACTCGCGGAGGACCGGAATATTAGTAGGCGTATCTTTTAAAACCGCCTCTTCTCGTGAGAAGCTTCGAAGATATCTTCCAAGATGGTGAGGTTAAAGTAATACTAGCTACATAGCCGCGCTGTGGGCAACATCAGTTTAAAATTAGCCAAGCTCAAAATCCCTCCTGCTAGATAGATACCACCATTAATATATTTTCTTTTAAAAGGGACTATGAATTGTTAATAGTAATAAGAGCGTAACAATTGCGTAAAAACATCGATTAAACTAAATCTAAGATTTCTCGTTAATTTGCAGTTATTTTACAATGTTGTACAATATGATCCAGCTAAGCCTAACTCGTCAGAAAATCCGTAGCTAATCAAAGAGCGTTTTTAAAACACTTTCAGAGTTAGTTGTTGCGTGTTAAACGAAAGGTTAGCCAATTCAATCAAATCTGTACACCTCATAGCCCTTGGTAATGTTAAATATTTACTCAGTTACATAATCACATCAAAGCTAGTTTTAACTCATTTAACCATGAGTTTTTTACACCGATTACATTGGGTAAGCAGCTCCTTGCAGTGAAATCTGATAAGCCACAGATATTCTGATATTTTATCAACGTTTTTATCAGTATTGAAATAAAAATAGGCTTAGCACAATCTCAAATAGCAACTATGTTGATTGTAAATTAACGAGGAACCTTTGGTGAGTTTTAATGCGTATTTTAATGCTCATAATCGATTACAAATACCACGTTACTCGTCTTCATTATCTCTTTCAAATTTGTTCGTTGTTTATGCCCAAAAATATTTTTCTATTCCGACTCTCATCCTTCAAAACAGAATGTACGGTGATTTAGAGAGAGGAAAAATATTTTTAAAGATGGAGGTTTTTTTTTCCACCCAAAACTGAACTCCAAATAAACGGGGGGAAATGCCTATCGAAAGGAATTTCGTATTGATTTCCAGACGTTTTAGCTTTGGTCTAGTTTCAACTTGAAAAAATATCCTTACTAAGTTCACCAACAAAATCTACCGCGCACCCTTGAACCCATCGCTCAAAATGGGTTGTCTAAAGTGGTTAAAAAGTGGGAGGTGTAATAAGTTAAATAACCTAAATTAGTCGGTTTAGGTCTATAGTCTAGCCGCATCCCCATTTTACCGAATGCAATCTTGTTCATTGGCAGTTTGCAAACTAGATGAACTTGTAGTTTTTTTAAACTGTTATTGAACTGGATTGTATTCTCCTCATTTGCTATTATAGTTAATTACTTTTTTTGTACAAGAAATGAAGGGATGCCACTACACGTCTGATCTAACTTCAGTTCCTCCTCGTCCCGCCCCAACCCGAGTATTGGTGTTGACCTTTCTTTTTTATAATTATTATATATTTCTGCTGGTATACTCAGACAATGGTAGTTATAAATGCTATACGTAGCCTATATATACCCCTTGAGTCTTTGACTCAATCCTCGAGCAATACCGAGAAAACTAATTCGACTAGTCGCTGTAGTAAAGCTTTCTCCTTTCTGGTCGTTCGTAATTGATACGGTACACCACCACCATCTTCTTGGCGTTGAAGATTGCCAATTTCCCCTCATCTCGCGATTACCCCCTTTCGAGAGAAATGTCTTCCGTATTACGAGGAAAAAGGAAAGATTCTTAATTTCCAATTAATTCCCCTTGCTCATTTTAGGAATGGTTTCGGATGTAAGTTTCCTCTTCTCCCCTTACTAATTTTGCCTTATATAGCTTCTAGCACCTTTTAGTCGCGAACCCAGAGTTTAAGCAGATGATATTTAAAAGGAGCAACCCGTATAAAGGGAAGAAATGAACTAGAATTGAACGTATAAATATGGAGGGCGATCGGGCAAATCCAGGGCTCTCTGTTCTTAAATTCGTCCTTTTTAATTGATTTTGAGCTAGAGAATAAGGACACCGCGCGAGAAGAGAAACCCATTTAAATAGAAGGGTGTGGGAGTGTAATTGTCATCCTTATGTTAGCTGAAGGAAAAGACTGAAAAGATTCCAAAGAGAAAAATTTAGGATGTTCACTTCCAACAACACTATGCTACGTAGTTTTACTCGGGGCGTAAGTGTAACCTTATACATATATAGGGAACCTAAAGAGGTTGCAGCGTCCTTAATCAGCGTTTTCTTAATTATTCCAGATTAGGGTTATATCCTAGCATGCCGCTAGAGAACCGGTAGCCAAGGGGTGAGGGTATACGACGTATATGTTTGGATTCTATTCGTCGTGTAGTGATGAATTTAGTGGAAGGCAGTGCACTATGATAGCTCATCTACAAATAACTTCTGATGAAATTCAACAAGGCTTCGCGAACACTGTATATTACATTGGAACTAATTCACAGTGAGGATCGTATAGGAGAATTCTTTAGAAGAGGGATTTAGACTTCAGTTACAATGAGAATCGTATACTTTTCTATACAGTATCACGTCCTCACCGCGCCGAAAGGTTTTAATTGCTGTAACAATGTTGGAAGATTCGGAAGACCATTCCTGCCAGCTGAATTAAGGAAAATGAGAGAGAGAGAAGATGGAAAAGTATCCTCTCTTCTATAGATAAATTAGAAAAGACTGCTACGCGTGGTACGGAATGACAAATGGTCTCCTCCTTTCTACACAATTCCCCTCTCCATCTCTTTTAACTCAGCTGGCAGTCTTGTGTCTTAAAAATTTAACCGCGAGGGTGGCTGGGGGGAAGATTTCCGAGCCCCTTTTATCCTATTACAATTGTACGCCCAAAAGAGTCGCCGACGGAGACGAACAATTCGCGTTTCCAGCATCCAGCGCGGTATAAAGAATCCGAGCTCTGCCCTTAATCGGGGATGAAAGTTAATATAACTAAAAGAACGGGGGCGAGACTATTTAGTATCGAAGAAAGACGTACCTTACTTTACACCGAATATAAAGGCTAAATTACCTTCGCGTTTTACGTAACGTCGTGTCCAGGTAAAGAAAACTCAAAGGGGATGGTAAAAACTTTGTTGAACATGATGATGATGTAACGGTAGGAAGACATCCCCAACCTCGCGCGCCTAAAGAAGAAAAAAAAAAATTGTTTCGAAAGTTTTTTTTCCCTCCTTTTAACTTTGTAGAATGATTTTAAGGTTTTAGGAAGCATTAGAAGTTCGCCAAATTTTCAATCATACCACGATTGACGTTTCCCCTCGGTTAGGAAAAAAAAATAATATATTTTAAAAAGACAGGAGGAGGGTTGGACTAGGATAAGAGGAAAAAAAAATAAAGATGATTTGTAATTCCTATCACGCGACGCTAACACGTGGGGAGGCCGCAACTTCGTGGAATGAAAAATAAAATATGAAATAAATGAAAAAAATCATCTTATAGGGTCCCGTATCGCACCGGGGTCATCTTCGCTACTCCATCCGTCCTTAAAAGTTGCGTCAAAAGTCCCCCAATCGCCCCTGGTCTGAGACCAACGCGCGCGTACCCCAACCAACATGGTTAAAGAGCTAGAGGGGACTGACTCTGGCAGATTAACGTTGGAATGTTAAAGATTCCTTATCCTAGTTCGAAATGGTTTCTATTTTTCTCCTTTATCAGATGAGTTACCTCTCTGTAGCGTGGTACCCGGCTCCGAGAAGATATATTATAACCGTGAACGATTAGAATGCTTAGTCCGGTTTCGCTAAATCGTGCGTGCTAAAAGAACCCCGGCTCTCTGTGGTTTTTCAACCACCAACCGCGTCCAACGTCACTCGTCTCTACTAGGACATACTACCAAACGTTTAAAATCATAACCTCTACTTATTAAGGCTTTTCAAGCTTCGAAAATACTGACAAGAGGTACGGTTGAATAGTGTATACCTTAGGATTTGACTCTTGGCGAGCCCCGATATTTTTTTCCCACGCGTTTTTCTTCTGCTTCTCTCTCTTCATCTTCTTGTAGGTTCCCCACCCCGTACAGACAAGGCTACAGGGATCAACTCACCCTAAAGGGAAGCGAAAAGTAGCGTAATAAGACTCGGGGAAAAACGGGAGGGGAGAAGTTCCAATACGCTATAGAAGATGATCCCTAAGGGCTAGAAATTTTAACATATACATGTATTAAGAATGAATTTATATAAAAATCTCTTCTTCGTCCATTCTCCCTTTTCATGTGTACGCGAATATATGTATTAAAGGAGACCCCTAAAAGATGGGTGCATACTATAAATTATATTAAAATCCAGCCAAATTTAACAGAGAGCTAGGGAAAGAGAGAGAGAAATCTTGAAGTCCAAAAAAAAAAAAAAAAAAAAAAAAAAAAAATCGGGTTGGGTGTTAGGGAGATTTTATTTCTTTTTTTTAAAGACCTCAGGGTTTTTTTTTTTTTCTTATGGAGTTAAGGGGGATTTCTTCATAATGCGTATAGAATCGTTGCTTGGTATAGACTACCAATTGGTTTTTAAACGTTGCACCCTGAGATAGATCAAATTTAGTTTCGTAAAAACTGGTTTATCAATATTCGTATCAATTCCTTGTAAGACTATAATTGTACGACATCTTAGCGAACGGTTATACGCTCATTTCTTGAAACGTGACGTCACGTGCATAAACCATGTCTTACACGTAAGCCGTTTAAAGGACGGGTGAAGTGGAATGTTTTTTTTTACCAATTCTGCATTGTCTGAATTGTACAAAAAATCTAAAACCTGATTTTGACATGCAGTGAAAAGGAGAACCTCCGACTAATCAAAGGACGCCCCACCTTTGGCTTAATAAAACCCCGCGACACGTGCTGCGGCACACTCTTCGAATCGATATAAATTTCGCGGATATTTTATGAAGCCAAAGGTGCAGGTGTACGACTTGATTAGTTGAAGGTTCTCTTTTTAAATTGAATGCCAAAATCTGCGATTTTTTGCACCAACAAGTCTTATTTTTTAAAAATAGAATCGCCTTTAAAATCCCTTGATTTTGCGCTTCTCAATCTCTTTAAAGACCGGTTTTATGTAAACATTTTTGTGTTTCTTGTTTTGTTGATTAGGCCTAACTGTATATACGAATAAGAATTTTGTTTCTAGGAAACTAATTCCAAAGACGAAGACAGAATCCCATTGAACTCACGAAGTATATTATATTAGTACATGTAAGCGCTTCTTATTTTCCATTTATGTTAAAACGATCGATCCCGGATTTTCTAAAATAAAAACTGACGCTCTACAACATGATGGGAATATAGCAACATATTGGGAGGAGACACGAGGGCATTAGAAGGGAGACCAATTATGAAAAATTTAAAAACCATTTATTATTTTTCCTTTTCAAAACCTGAAATCGAATACTGACAGGTAAGTTCTACATGTATACCGAGTGTTATTCGGAGGAGACTAATACCTAGGGGTAATGGATCATTTTGATATTAAGATATATTTTCGTTAATTAAATTCAACTTCTAGAGGTTCGTACATGGATCCAATGAAAATACAAGCAATACTGAGTATCACAGTCCATATATCTCAGGTTAGTTTATGTAATACGTTATAAAATGGTAAAAGATAGCAAATTTGATTAATTTTGTCAGATACAACATTTGGCGGAAATCTAAAATTTTAACCAGAAGTATTCAAACGGATGTTAATTGGGAAAAAATCGCCAAGTTAATAAACAACCGGAAGTAAACAGATGAATAACTATAAGTAAATAGATGAATAACCAGAAGTAAATAGATAAATAACCAGAAGTAAGTAGATAAAGAGCCAGAAGCAAATAGATTTAACCAGAATTAAATGGTAAAGAACCAGAAGTAAAGAGATAAATAACCAGAAGTGAATAGATAAATAACCGGAAGTGTATGAGCATGAAACAGAAGTAAATAGGATAAAACCATAAGGAATTAGTTAAAACCAGGAATAGATAACATCAGAAAGAAAATAAAAACAGGAGTAATTAGGAGCTATAATAACATCTTTAAAAGTTACCAAATTTAATTTGAACCCAAACCATATTCTTAAATTAGCTTCGAAATCCAAACTCTCTCTCTCGATATTCAAAACTATATCTCTTAATATTTATTTCAAACTTCAAATAATCCACCAGACTTAGTTTTAAAATACAAAATCTTTCTTAAAACTATTTTAGTTTTGAAATCCAATCATCTAGCTCTCTCTCAAATTTTTACAGGTTTAGAAAATAAAAAATCCCTCTGAAATCTCCAAATTTCATGTCCCGAGTCCTCGCGCTCTTGTATATCATATCTAAAGTGGTTTCATCTACAACCCCTATATAGACTATACTAGCCCAAAATTATGTAAATTACATAAACAGTAGGAGCTGAAAATGTTTATTATTCTCAGTATTTCTCATTCGCGGGGTAAATTTCTCATCATAAATTAGACTCTCTCTCTCTCCCTCTTGGCTTGGTCTCTTAAAACAATTATTTTTAGTCCGAAGGCGAAACATGGTATGTTGCTTTCGCTAGCCATAGCTCTCACGGGCCACTCTGCCCCGGTCTCGTAGGGGAATGTTGCTAAATTAGTATGCAAATATTGTCCTCCCCCCGGCAACGAGAAGGGCGCGTACATTTTTGAGAGAAAATAGGCGCGAATTCCTTTGTTTTCTAACGCTATTCCTATATATCCGATAATAACATTTACTCAACTGCCGGACGGAATTTTCTCTATCAAAGAACGTAACTACGGCAATAAGTTCTT
This sequence comes from Odiellus spinosus, assembly GCA_963920705.1. NCBI lineage: Eukaryota > Metazoa > Arthropoda > Arachnida > Opiliones > Phalangiidae > Odiellus > Odiellus spinosus. The sequence goes on along the minus strand of OY987235.1, from coordinate 12,169,042 downwards.
TCGGGTCATTAAGAAATTCATTAACGTTTAATGTCGTAGAGAAACCCAATTCCGATTGGCCTTTCGTATAATAACCAAAACCGAAAATAAGACCACGTAGGAGGACATTAATAAACGCGGGCACACATATATACAAAACCAAAACTCTTGGGTGGTAAAATTTATAGTAGAGCTATAGCCGAACTACGAGGAAAGACTAATGACTTTTGTATATTGGCCAGGCGCGTTAAAAAAAGGGGAAAAGAAATTAGAAATGAAAGCTGAAAGAGAAATGATATAAAAAATGAAACAAATGTATAAAATCGTCGAATTGGTATGGAAGAAATCTAGGTCCTATAATTTCAGACAATTTCCTATTATTATGCTGGTAGCGATAAACTATAAACTTTGAATAAGGTCATTTACGGAAATAAAAGAAGTTTTATAACCTCCAGAAATTCTGTACGCGTTGGTTTCGTTAGATTAGCGACTATTAACTTCTGTAGAGAGCTATATCGAATATTGTACGCGTTGGTCACAAGCAGTTTGCGAAACTTATTATCTTTAATGGCGTGAAACAACGCGTATTAATACACGACAGCTTAGCTGTTGTTTGTACCAATGTGTAAAGCAAAATGTCTATGTAGTGCTTTTTCTAAGTGATATGGATTGTAGAACCCACAATACTTTTGCTTCAAAAGTACATCCACGAAGTAATATTGAATGTAGGCTAATGTTAGTGGCGTATAAAGACCAAGTCTTAGTTTACAGGACTATGAAACTAAACCTTCCAGTTTCTATCGTATTCTTTGTCTATTCACGAACGATTTTTAAAGCCTTGTCTCTCGGCATTGGGCTTGAAAACTCCTCCAATCATTCCGTGTGATTGCAATCTCGGCAAAGGAGTCACGTATCACGGACACTGGAAGAAAGAGAAAATACAGAGAGAGAGAGAGAGAGGAGAAAGAGCGAGCGAGATAGAGAGAGAGAAAAACGGCCAACTTTTATTTCGACCAAATAGCTTTGGTCCGTTTTAGTTTTAAAGGATACGCGCGATGACTTCACTACGTGTGTTTGTCCGTTGATGGGTTGAAAAAGCCTGGAAAAAAGTCCGGGAATTTATACCTTAAATCCTTCTGGTTCTTTTTCTTTGGGAGGGGCGGTAGTTGGTATCGTATACTAGGGCCTATAATAAATAAATAGAGTTTTTATACGGTTCAAAATGGCTAACTCTCCCTTCTACTTCTTCCCCTCACTTTAATACCGGTTCCAATCACCGGAGAATCTCTTATTATACTTCTCTTTTTACCTTTTCGTCTCAAGCAAGATAGAAGATAAAGAGCTAAAACGAGAATAACGTTATTTCTCAGATTCTTTTTATCATCGAATTTCTTCTCTACCAGTGTACCATGCATCATCCACCTCCGATTGTATTTTAGCTTAATTCCGCTACCATTTTTTTTTCTTCTTCTTCTGGAGTTTGGTCAGCGTGATTGCTTTTACTACTCTACCCTCTTTCACAATCAACCAGTAGCAGCCGCAATAAGAAACATATTGACGTTAAAAGAACTTTTATTTGCCATCAATGGTGTCTTACAGAAGTTATATACAAGAAAGAATATAGGTAGATAGAAAAATATAAGCCTTTTCCGTTTCGTTTGATATTATATTCCATGTATTTATACATAGACTGACCCATACTTCTACCGTCTTCATGCCTCCGCATTATTTGTTTTGAAAAAACGCGTAATATCACGAATTTTCAAGATTTAAATTCCATTTGGATAACACTACAGCGAAAATGTTTTCTCTACCTCACTAGTTTTATATCGAAATAATCGTGAGTTAAGCCTAAAAGCAACTCTTCCGCTAAAAATAACGAAGGGAACATACTCGTCTTCTTTAAATACGCTTTGGTTTGTATTTTTAAGTGTTTTTCATTTTCCCGCCAAAAAAAAAATAAACGAGCGAGGGAAAATTTTGGTTGATAGACGGCGCCACACAATGACGAACTTAGAGTAGCACTAGCGAGCCGCAGCCGTGACGTCACTGTCACAGTTTGGAGAAGAAAAGATGGCGACTTGTTAACAGAAATACACGCGCTTCTATAATTCAAATCGTTTATTTTAATCGGTAATCATTACAATAGTGTTTTAATATATACGTCAAACAAATAGTAGTAATAAACACTAACTAGAGTCGGTATTTCAAGAACAGCTAAGGAAGTTATTAAACGTGAGTAATTAAAAATACCATAACGAGATGAAAGTTCGTAAGCGGGGGAAGTCGACGAACTACCTTTTAGACATTTCGCCGGCCGATCTTCCCCCCCAGTCCCCCGGCCCTTCGCATATTGTTTTCGGGCCTAATCGCCGGCATTGTGGCGTTTGGCGCTTCTCGGCGTCGTGTGACCGTACTCTCTAAATCAATTTCATCAAGGAAATCAGTGCTTGTCGAATAGAAAATGATTCAATGTTTATATTTTCAAAGAAGACGGAAGTATTTTTACAAAAATATCCAATCTATGAATTGTAAGAGGGAAAAATTACAATTTTACGTGAAAAAGTTCGGAAGCCAAGATCAAAGTGCACAAAAAGGAACTTCATTTTTCGCCGAGTATATCCGCATTCATCGTGTCAGCTGAGCAAGGTTAATAAAAAATAATGTAAGTACTTCTTTTTTAATACATTCTATGATTTTTATCACGGAACATATTTTTGTGGATATTTATTATATTTTTTGAGGAAAAATTTAAAAACTTGGGTATGAATTTCTATGAAAGTGTTTGAATTTTGGGTACAAGATAAAACATTATGATTACGTAAAATGTGCAGTCGGCTGCGTTTGTGCTAGCCGACTTTTGGGTCTTGGCCCCTGATATGTATTTATGGTAAAATTTCAAATTAGCGTTAGGCTTAGCGGAAAGAAAGAAAGAGTCGCCGAGGGAACTCTTATTATGCGAATAATTTCAGAGTCCATTTTTTCGGAGAGGGGGGAGGTAAGAGTTGTGAATATTTTTCTCCCCTTTCTTATTAAAACCGGGAGGGGGGAAGCTGGTGTTTTTTCTCGGTAATTTGTAAGTTAAAAAATGTCCTCTTTTTCCTCGAAAAGAAAGAAAAGGGGAGAGGGGGATGTACGAAATTAGAAATGAGAGTGGATATGGATGGAGGGGGATGGGGGGAACAATCACACGCACCATTGGGGAAGCCGGCGGTAAAGAAGGGGGGCGTGGAAGGTTAAGAAAACGAAAAAATATATCCTCTCGTTCCCCCATGGGTGTTTCATTTGCATAATCTGCATTCGAACAGACGAAGGGAATAAAAATGGAAAAGCAAATCGACCGTCCAACCATTGTAACCCTCTCTGCCCCCTCGCCACACTCGTATCAAGCTTAATAGCCAAAATAAAATTCACTTTTCAACAACAAACAAAACTTAGCTTCCCGTTAACTCTAAGAAAGCAATCCATACTGATGTGATGGTAGTGTATACATCTGATGAATACTCGGACTGATTCGAACCGTAGTAAAATTCGAGAGTCGTACTAGGATGAAAGGGGGGCCCGTTCGTAAAGCCTCCTTCACGTTTAATGACGCATTAATTTTCCCGAGTTAATTTTGAGCGTAATCCACGCTGATTCGCTTTTAAATTAAGCTCATTTATACTTAATATCGATTAAACTAGATATTACGTACTATACCAAACCACTATAATGGTATTTAGGATTTATATTCGGGACGTATTCGAATTTATGTATAGTTATGGTTGAATTACTAATGATATTTAATATTAATAAATATCTTTGGAAATTGGATCTAAATTAATTCCCTTAATAATATTCTAATTCAGTTTAAATTTACCCGGTATGATTTGCTCCCGAAACAATAATTAACGATCTTTAATTAGGATTGAATTATTAATTGATTTTAAATTTAATTATACGCAGAAATTTCACAATATTTGGGTATTTCCAATTCCATGAATTTTAAAGCTTTTACCTGACAATTTTTTGAATATTTTCCCTGATTAATTAAAATTTCTCAGGTAATTTACAAGTTTTTGGACACATTTCCCTGATTTGTTTTTCCCAAACCAGCTTTCCCAATGCTCGAATACCCCGTTTTTTTTTGGGTTTTCTCTGACCCGAAATTGAATTCAAATTAGTTTATACATATATTTTAAAAATTATTAGGATTAAACATGCCTAATCCCTAAACCCAAAACTACTAGTCCACCCTTGGGGGACGTCACTATTGATTTTCTTGTACACCTGAGTTCAAGCAAGTCCAGCTTTGGTAATGCAAACAGTTCGAACTCTTGCTGAACTCAGAGTCCAGCATTGTTAGTGCAAAGAGTTCAAACATTTTGTACACCTGAGTTCTCAAGTGTCTGACCCATCGAGTCCACCTTAGTAAAGGGATAATTAAATCGGACGACAACTTATTTTCGAGCCATTCTTTATCGTTTAGCAAAATTACGACAAATACACTTTTAATTTACTGGTACACGAAAAGTAGGCTTAACAAGGATCCACGCCATAGATAAAATAACTAACGTATATAGATTGGAAGCTCAATGCTACAGAAGTGACTCCGCGCGATCGTGGCGATCCTGGTGGTTGGAGCCGATCACTAAAATCTGGCGAAGTTCGCATTACTCCCAAATTCTGCTAGTCGCGAATTTCCCCGCTTGGAAAAGCAAAAGCTTGAAAAACGTTGATTGGAAACGGAGCTTAACCACTTATTTTCGAGGTTAATGTTTTTTACTACGGTAGTGAACTAAAATGATTAATTATTCCTTTCAAACTGAAAACAGAGCGCTGGATAACAATGAACATGAGTATATAGATAATAACAATATTTGGGAAAGGTAGGAGATATCTTCTCTCTCATTATAAACTTAACAGATTTATTCCGTGGAACTTAATTTTCCATTTTAATCGAGCCCTTCCCTCTCTTCTGTCCCGCACTCGTACTCCCTAGTCTCCGATCTCTTATTGATAAGCGCGTATAGGCTTAGCGGAATGCTGTTCTAAAGAGTGGAATACTTATTATTATAACGTCATAGCTTCCGGTAAGGTATTAAAATATATTACATATTGAATTAACAGCACGTTCAAAGCTAGGCCTCCCTGATATTTCTAAAGGTACAAAGCCATGGAAGGTAGAACTAATAGTTGCTTTAAAGACGCTGCAAACATAGGCTGATGCGCGTAAAGAGATAAACCTTTTAATAAATTTTATAATCCCGGTATTAAGTTACGTATAGAGGAATGGGTTCAGTAATTCCAGATAATTTTCTAATTGATTTAGCAAAATCTTTACTTTCCCCTTTCTATTCTATAATTATTAGATGTAATTGCGTTCGAGGGAAATCAAATGTATTTTGTTCCAGTATGTAATTAATATAATATATACCCTATTCTTCAATATACATGATTGACCAATCAATCAGATGTTAAGGATAATGTTTAAATTATTTATAATTTACTCGTATTTTTATCACGAGGGTGAATAAAGTCCGAATCATAAGCTACGGTCAACTAGCATTTCTTAATCGATTTGAAACGGTAAAATGAAACCGATATTCAAATCGCCAGCAATCGTTTTAAGCCCCATGTGTTCACGCATTATCTTTATAAATCGATTTATTGTAGCTTCATCTATCGGTTGTTGAAACCGAATCGGTATGAAACTAGTTCCCGTAGCAGTTTCGAGAAATGACGGTTTCCCGTTTACACGACTCTAACGAAACTTTTTGAAACGGTTTAAATCGATTCAAAGGCCTAGTGTGAACGCGGCAAACGAGTTTGGATTACATTTACGTTTGTGTAAAGAGTCCCATTTCATGAGAAGTTACCATGAACTCATTTAAGAACACTGGGATACTCTAATTCTCCCCATCTATTAGTTGCTATGATAAAAGAGGAGGAGCTTACTTAGGGAATGTTGCCATCGACGTCATCAGCTACGTAAAAGTTTGTAAAGCTAATAGCGTTCGTGTACACCGAGCATTTCTTATAAGCTTATGTTTTCTATATCCGTGTCAGTTCTCAAGGTCGGGTCTCTCCTGACTAACTTCTGAGCCGTCTGACCCCTAGCGTTTTATTAAAACGGAAATAACTGCCCTGTATAACCTTAACGCCACGTGATTTCGTGGCGTAGTTGGCAACATTCGAACAAGATCCCAAACCCACAAGTTTTTTTATAATACCAGCTATTCTTCCGGGAATATGTTAGACTAGATTAGTGGTACACTCCTTCTATTATATCCTTCTGATTTAGCTTGTTTAAAACTTTTCCCTGGAGGTAATTAAAAATATTCTTCTGTATTAAATAGATTTATGCAAAGAAATGTATTCCCTGACTTTACCCATAAAAAAAAAGAGAATTTAACTTGCCATTAAATGTAAAATTACTTTCTAAACCTCGTGACCCGGACATCGTTTTTAAAATTCCAAAAAACCCTTTTTTTCCCAAAGAGACCAGCTATACGCTATAACGTATAATCTAGTTTACAAGCTATTTACCTTAGCTTTCCTTTCTGGTCATATAATCCTATATACTATAGTCGTGTCCCTTTAAAACTATTCCTTTTTACGACACACTGGGTTTTTATATCTAAAAGTAAACCTTTGGGGCCACGAAAACCTCCGACCTTTAAGAATGTTTATGTAGTAACGGACCCTGAACACACTTTCAAAAATATATATACGGACAAAGATACCCCTAAAGTTCAAACGAGCTAGTTTTTACGCAAGAAACTGTAAAAAGAAATTGTTGCGCGAGGATACGGCGTGTGAAAACGAGATTTAAAAACGATAAAAAGGTCCGATTTCGCTGGAAAATGCTAGTCTTATACACTTATTCTCTATGCTGGATACCCCTTTTTCAGAAGCTGATCAGATTCCACGAAACTTTTCCTATGAGGAGATGGTTTCATTCGTAGAATTCTTTACGTAGAAAGGTATATATGGCTTCAATTTCTAAGAAAATAAGACTACTGCTTGACGCTCAATAAATACATTTTATTTCTAATGGTATTGAGGAGTGCAATATAATCTATTTCATAATAAAGAGAGAGCTTTGTCCTTGCTGAAAACTTAAATCTGATTCGGACACTTAAAGAACCAGGGGGAAATGCGATAAAAAAAAAGATGTAAACTAAGGCTTCTTATAAAAGAGCGAATATTTTTATCCGTTCATCGGTTCGGTTTGAATATATACCTTTTTTTATAACTTCTGCTAGAAAAGAGGAGAAGTTTTAAAACTCCTTTTCAAGATTCGTTTGTGAAACTACTTTTATTAGCTATACTTTTTAATATTTTGTAGTAATCCGCCCTTAACTTTCTTTAGTTTACGAACCGATCTTGTTAAGAAATTTAAAAACCCTGAGATAGGATATGAATCGTAAAAAATGAAGTGTAGAAAAAATCGGCGACATTCGTCGTAAAGTGAGGTTTTTTTGATTCTCAAGATTTTCGTGCGTAACGATCCAAGATATTTTTCTACTCATTTTTATACGGCTTAGCTAGAATGATATTCAATGATATTCTCTCTTCTTTTTCTTCAGTTCACCTTTCAGTTTTTCTCTCGCGATTTTTTTAACGTCGATAAAAAAGGGTTACCTCTCCATACGATGGATTTGATGCATTAAAAGTGATGATGAAATGTCTGAAATCTCAGACTCCATTTTGTAACTTGATTTGGAACTAATTTCCTATTATTTCCAATGTGTTCTTATGTGTTTTTCTTTCAAGGTTCCATTCATATTTACGCATTTCCACTCTAGTTTTTAATATACATAGCACTCTACTAGCACCATTAGAAAGAAAACATTCTCTAGATTAATTTAAAATAATAAAACGAACATGAGCCACTCGTTAAAGATTATTCCGCCACTGAAAGCGAGCAAAAATCCAAAAATGACCCCCATCTTAAAATGGCCGTAACTTTTCTCTACTATCACCAAATCATAAACCGATAGCCCCATTAGAAAGAATACATTCCCTAGATTAATTTAAAATAATAAAATTGGCATGAGCCACTCGTTAAAGATTATTCCGCCACTGATAGAAATCGACCAAAAATCCAAAATTGACCCCATCTTGAATGACCGTAACTTTTCTGTACTATCACCTAGGCATAAACCGATAGCCCCATTAGAAAGAAGACATTCCCTAGATTACTTTAAAAGAATAAAATTGACATGAGCCACTCTTTAAAGATTATTCCGCCACTGATAGAAATCGAGCAAAAATCCAAAAATTATCCCCTTCTTGAAATGGCCGTAACTTTCCTCTACTACTCTAAAGCAAAAACCGATAAAATACCTATAAATTTGAGACATTAATCTTATTATGCCGATATTTTATTTTTGGAAATGGCCCTGTTTTTGATCAAAATAAAAGATTTTTTCTTATTAGGAAATCTTTTTTTTTTTTTTTTTTTTTTTTCGTTATTTTATGGGAGCACATTGAATCAGGAGTAAAACCGACTTCACGTGTTTGTAAAAACAACCTCGGAATTTTTTTAAATTTCTCAAGATTATATTCGCGAGATAAATTTGACAAGGCCCGAATCGAGTCAGGTTGCGTGTCTACTTTAAAATCCAATGCGCTGTAAAGTATCTTTTTCTCGAACACGCTTGTATCCAGGTTAAGATACTTCTACAGGGGTTTATACTGGCTAATAAAAGAAAAATTGAAACTTTTGAGTCTGAGAAGAGAGTCGTTTTTTGGTTTATATTAAAGGAAAGCTAAATCCCCTTGTGGAACCCCCCCCCCTATATTTTTGGAAAAATATCACGTGTCATTGTCATTGACGTCAAAGGGAGAAAGAAAATATAAACTACTCTGACAACGAGCTTGATATTAAACTCGTCGGAGGTGTGACGTATATGGCAATGACACTTAGAGTTCTAAATTGGTAATTTAAGCTGATAGTTTACGCGTTAAATGCTGTTAATTTACATGTTAAATGCTGGTAATTTACATGTTAAATGCTGGTAATTTACATGTTAAATGCTGGTAATTTACATGTTAAATGCCGGTAATTTCTAGTTAATATAAAATATATATTTTTACTGTTGTGGTAATATTTCTATGGCATATTAATGTATATTTTGAATCGTTGTTTAACGATCTTTCTGAAAATGCTACTCAAATTCCATGGAATTCATGAAAAATCCGTAACAAAACTATACCTTATTTTTTTTTTTTTTTTTTTTTTTTTTTTTTTTTACTTTTTACTGTCCCTTTACATTTCATCACACTTTTGGGATAGTCTTTCTGAGTCGCTCTTCTTCGCTTCGGGCCAACTTTATAATGGAAAAAGAAAAGACGAAAAAAAAAAAAAATCTATTGACTTTCTATTGGGGCGTCAGTGGTAGTGTGAAGATAATTTTTTCCTTTCTTTACTTTATCGAATTTCTTTATAGCGCCAATGGTAGAGTATCCCTTAGCAATCCTCGCTTACCCCTTAAACTTTTCTTCCTTTAACACCTCGGCTCAAGCTCCAGAATCTCTAGAAGGAAAAATCGTGTAGGTTATGTTAAAAAAATAGAACCAGGCGTTTTTTTTCTTCCATTTTTGAAGAGTGCGCCAAAGACAGAAAATGTTTTTTATTGGTTTAGGTTTATTTCACTCTTATCCACTCTTTCTAAAGACGTAATGGAGGTCTAATTTTTTTTTATTTTTATTTGCCTCGAATTCGATATTGTTCTGGTTAGCTTTCGATATTTATTGTAGCCATAACAATTTCTGGGGAAAAAATACTTATTTTCTTTCTTCTAAAGGCACGTTTTCATAGAGCGATTATTATGGGAATAATAATATTTGTCGGTTTTATTCCGGTTCAAAATCATTTACAGTGTTCTGATGTCGTCAGACGGAGACCTTTATAAAAGATTTCGGTTATCACACTGCGTAATTAATTGACTACAGAGATACTAAGATTGTTTTTTATGATTTGTTTTTAAAATAGACAAGTCACAAGTGTCTTTTGGAGGCCTATTGTTCCTAAACGATATGAAAACAGGATCTATTGTTGTTATTGCGTGATTTTCTCCCAGTGTTTTAAAGCATCTTATCAAGAACCCATTGAAATGAGCTCTTGGTCACTTCAATGAGTTCTTGGTCCCTTCAATGAGTTCTTGGTCCCTTCAATGAGTTCTAGGTCCCCTCAATGAGTTTTTGGTCCCCTCAATGAGTTCTTGGTCCCCTCAATGAGTTCTTGGTCCCTTCAATAAGTTCTTGGTCCCTTCAATGAGTTCTTGGTCCCTTCAATGAGTTCTTGGTCCCTTCAATGAGTTCTTGGTCCCTTCAATGAGTTTTTGGTCCCTTCAATGAGTTTTTGGTCCCTTCAATGAGTTTTTGGTCCCTTCAATGAGTTCTTGGTCCCTTCAATGAGTTCTTGGTCACTTCAATGAGTTCTTGGTCCCTTCGATGAGTTCTTGGTCCCTTCGATGAGTTCTTGGTCCCTTCGATGAGTTCTTGGTCCCTTCGATGAGTTCTTGGTCCCTTCGATGAGTTCTTGGTCCCTTCGATGAGTTCTTGGTCCCTTCGATGAGTTCTTGGTCCCTTCGATGAGTTCTTGGTCCCTTCGATGAGTTCTTGGTCCCTTCGATGAGTTCTTGGTCCCTTCGATGAGTTCTTGGTCCCTTCGATGAGTTCTTGGTCCCTTCGATGAGTTCTTGGTCCCTTCGATGAGTTCTTGGTCCCTTCGATGAGTTCTTGGTCACTTCGATGAGTTCTTGGTCACTTCGATGAGTTCTTGGTCACTTCGATGAGTTCTTGGTCACTTCGATGAGTTCTTGGTCACTTCGATGAGTTCTTGGTCACTTCGATGAGTTCTTGGTCACTTCGATGAGTTCTTGGTCACTTCGATGAGTTCTTGGTCACTTCGATGAGTTCTTGGTCACTTCGATGAGTTCTTGGTCACTTCGATGAGTTCTTTGTAGCTTCAATGGGCACTTAGGGCGCTTCAATGGGTTCTTAGGGCGCTTCAATGGGTTCTTAGGGCGCTTCAAAGGGTTCTTAGGTCGCTTCAAAGGGTTCTTAGGTCGCTTCAATGGGTTCTTAGTCACTTCAACGTATTCTTGGTCCCTTCAACGGGCTCCTTATAACTTTAACGTGTTTTTGGTCTTATACCTTTTGCAAATAGTAACATAATTTTTGCTCAGTGGTGTTCCTAAAGTTTCCTCTTTTTCTGTTTGAGCTATTGTACAAAATAGCAGAATGGAAACGTAGCTTAGCGGAATATATCTCTAGCTAGATCCTTTCTATCCAATTTTCTTTCTTTCTTTTCCACGTAACCATTGCAGGAACCCTGGAACATCTGCTCTGGTCCGAATAATACCCATCCTTTTACTCCTGTAGCGTTTCTCACCCGCAATTCTCGGAAACCAGAGGAGGAAGACTAAAAGAGAATTAGGGCGTAGGTGGTACGAGTTATACCGCAAGTTTTAAGGTCTATTTTAAAGCCTATACTCGCCTCAATTTTGGGCCTTTTATCTCTTGATAAAAGTTCTAAGCGAGTTTATTTCTAGGAAGATTGATCGTTAAATAAAGACAAACAAAAGCTCTTCAGTCGCTTGGCGGCGAGTTGATCTGTACTAAGAACTATCAGACTATAAAGGGGATGGGAGAGGGTGGGTTTTAATTCCCTAGAATGAACTCTTAAGTCGGGTAGTACAATTTGATTCTGTCGATTTGATGGTGGCGTCAGACTGCGAGTCTACTCCATGCGCGCAGTTCTATAGCCATTCAATACTCTGATGAGGTCGATTGTATTCCTCTGGTATTTAGGATTAAAGGGAATTTGTAAAGGACATTTATTAAATTATTTGTAACTCATTATATATAGGACATTTCTTGTTTTAATTAAAAAAAATATTTCGCCACATGATTGATGAATTAATTTAGGTACGATTTAGGCTTAGTTGTTTTCTTTAAGGCACGAAACTGGCCTAGCAGTATTGGTTTAGTTGCAATATATACTTAAGAACTTTACTCGCAACACAGTCAAATCGAACTAAATATTTCACCATCACTTTGATACCCCATTATTTGTAATGGGGCACGGTACCTTCTGCCGCGTTTCTCGCTTATTAAATCTTCCCCCTTGGTCAGTTTGATTCTCTCCCTGACGACCGGCCCGAGCGATTTACCCCCTAAAATCGAACTTTAGCATTGAAGGGGAGGTATTAATTTCCCTTTTGGCCCGGGTTGTCCTAGTTTGTTTCCCAGCTGTACACCGTCGTGGGTTTTTAACTCGTCCGAGGTAGGCGCGAGTCACGATACAGCGTATAGAACCAGCGGGGTAACAGTCCTTACCAATTGGGATCAATCATTCGATATATTGTCGGGTCCTTTCGTAAATATAAAGAGAGAAGAAGAGAGAGACTTTTTCTGTTTACGTAGGTGGCGTGACCGTAGCCTTAGCGCGGATTAACGAAAATGGGGATTATCGGAAAGACTTCCTTCGATATGGCGGTTCGGCTTTTCTATCGTTGATAATAACTTTTTGTTGGGGGAAGGGGGTTTTCTAGCGCGGGACTCATCCTTTTGAATAGATGGATATATAGAGCCGCGTGCGTGACTCTGCTTCGGCTATTTTCGGCTGTATTCGACAAAAGACGACGCAGCTGTCGGCCAATGACACCCCGCTATTTCTTGTCCCTCGTGTTTCTCCTCTTCTCCAGTCTGTTGAATCTCTAGTTTTGAATCCAAAGCACTCTCTGGTATGGTACCACTCGCATCCGCGTCTCTTATAGCCTTCTATCGTTCGTTTTTCCTCTTTTGAGAACTTATAACGCGAAGCCAGGCAGGGTGAAAGCTTTTTTAGGAGGGCTAAAACTTGTAAACACGTCTATGGAAGCGGAGAAATCGGCTGGTGACTTTTTCTTTTGACTGCCTCATGCGTGTATGTATTTTTGCATTGCGCGAGCCACGTTGGGGGGAAACGTTTATCTGTTGCGTGAACGCCCATCTTCTTTATCCGAAAGCTAACTTTTTATTTTTTAAAAGCTTCGATCCCTCCCGATGCTTGTTTGCTAACTTGGCTAAGTTGCTCCATGGAGAAATTATAAAGGGAGAGCCAGATGTGAGAACATTAGGTGATTTTTGAAGTGACAATATTTTCCGATCACATTTCAATTTTTATCCCCACCGCAATCGACAAAAGCCAGTATTAGGGAAGATTTTTAAGGGATATGAAGATTTGAAAATACGACCGGAGTTTTTAGATTTGAAAATATGACATTGATTTTAAGATTTAATATAGATATAAAGATGTTTTCTGGATATAAATATCTATTCGGGATTTTAATAATATTTTCGGGATTTGAATGATTTGTTTTGGGAAAGGTTTTTATCATTTAAAATTTTCGACTGTACAAGATTTGTAGAAGTACCTCGATATTATCTCAATCTTAGATAGTATATTAATTGGGAGGAAATAAATTTAAAAGTATTTTTTTACCCAAAAATATCTCATATTTCGTCACGTCTGGCTCACCCTTTATACTTTCTTCCGTGGTTGGTCTAGGTATTTTCAGTTCCTTTTTTCTTCTCCTGACTATGTATGTATATTTTCGTTATCCGTGCTAAAAATCGGAATTTTAAAATGTTGTTTTTACCGAAGCTTATAGCTGTTAGAGAGAAGGGAAGATTGTTTGTTTTGGAGCGGGGAAATGGTGAATTTTTATTCTCACCTCTATATTTTTCACCCCCACGGTATGCTGGTATATTTATCATGCCATTTTCTAGGTTGAAAGTTTCAAGTCTCGTTCGTATATGCTGATTTTGTTGCCAATATAATTTCTTTATTCTTTAATAGTCTCTTGAATCTTTTCTTATAGCATAGACTATGCATCGGAGGTCTGTTTTAGCTTTAGTTTGCGGTACGTATGAAACTCTACTCGTAACAAACTGAATCATAGACCAGATATGATTGTAGTTTTGGTTTCCGTTTCAAATTAATATTGAATGAGACAACCTGCTTATGATGTATTATCACACTAGCTTCTATTGAGGGTATCCAGCAATTTTTCCCGTGTTGCTATATACGACACACCACGGTCGTTTTGGGAATTAGATTCTGAGGGTATAAAAAACAAAAATCTTCCTTGTCGTTCGTTCCCATGGAAACAGTATTTAGCCAATAGGAGATTACTTTTCGTAGGTAAGAATATTTATTTCAGGTAGTAGGGCTATTCGAGGCTATCATTTTGGGATGTAGAGATATTCAAGTTTATTATTTCAGGAGAAATTCTACAGAACCTGATAAGAAAAGTATAAATTTTTTAATCTCTTAGAAGAAATTTCTGGCTACATTATTGAATACGACTTGTGTACCTTATATCATAAAATTTGCTACTAAAGTGGTGGAAATGCTGAAATGTTAAATTTTTGGGGATAACTGTAGAGATTCTTCGTTGAAAAACGTAATAATTACTTACAAATGTTAATTTGAATATTCCATATGGTTTGAAAACGGTTGCTAAGTTCCAAGTGTGATAGTATATAGCTAAAGTATTGACTTGCGGTATTATTACATCTATTTAATTGACTTAAATTCAGGCCAAATGTTTTTAATCCGTATTAGCCCTCGCCGTAGCCCTTGATAGTAATTCGCCAGGTCAATATAATGAATATTCAATTAATCGCTCGACACTATATCAGCCTCGATAGTTCCCGTTTGAATCTAAACCTTTTAACATATTTGAACAAATTTAGTTGTTCTTTTTTTCTTATTTTATAGATAAGTGTATTTTAAAAAGTATACGAGGCTTGGAATCTATTTGAAGTACCCTAATACATATATTTAAACATTACTTCTTCAAATATGAACATAGCTTGACATTTAAGGAAAAATATTGCTATGCCTACATACACACCCGCTTTTAAATGTTAAATAATAGGTTTTAAAAGTGCGATTTTATTTTTTTTTAACTGGCATTAAAAGGTTAAAAGCGTAGGTATTTTTTACCGACGTGATTCTTATTTTTGTGGCATAATCTTTTTTTCCTTTCAACTCATGACTAGTTGGGCGAAAATGGGTTCAAATTATAAGGAAGCTCTTCTATAGCTTCTTTCCTTTTCTTTCGGGGATTTTTTTTTTTTTTTTTTTTTTTTTTTTTTTTTTGGTGGCAGTTTGCCTAGCGAGCGAGCGAGGTGGTGTTGAGCTAGGAGTCTCGCCCTTCATTCAATATTCTTTCCCCGGACGGTAGACACCTTAACCTACTTCATCTCCAGGGCCCGACTAATTATTCAGCTGCAATAACGGTGCTAGAACTAGAAATCGCCATGAAAAACACCCACGTAGAACTAACCTATCCTCTCTTTTTCTCTCTTTTCTCTTTCTTCTGAGATACTTTCCCTCGCTCTAAAGATTAAGTCTCACTAATAAATAATTTATAAAACTTTAGAGAAAGTTCAAAGGGCTATCTTATACGTTTCCATAAGAAACTTAGGTTTTAAAAATGACGGCTGGCATCATCTAGAACTATCTAGACACTTTTATTCGCGATTCAGTTTTACAAAGCATGAAAAATTCAAAATCGAGCGCGAGGTAAACGTGGAAAACAACAAGGTTTTGAAGGAATTTAAATATAATATTTATGTTGAAGCATTTGTTCGAAGATTTTTGATTTTTTTCATACTATTAATAGCCTATATTTGAAATTTTACGGCTCTAGGTTTACGCGTATTAAAGAAACTTGAAGTTAAAATCATAAATTATATATTTTTCCCCCGCTTGACCAGGTTGAATATTTCTGGAACGTAATTAACAATAAATTTCAAATAAAAGGCAGGAATTAAATTTTAAACTCGATCAAATATATTAATAATAGGAATAATTCAAGCAACGACATTGTTCGTACGAAATATATAGATAAAAAATAGTCTACATGATCAATAATCATGAAAATTCAAGATATCCATGACAAATCATAGGGAGCCGGCAAGGGAAACATTGATACGTCAGAGGTTTCTATCTTACACCTCAGTGTCATCCCCCTTAGTGAGGGAGGTACAGTATTCGCTCTTACAAGCGCTCCTTCAGTAGGGGGTTTCCATGACGTCAGGCTTTCTTTCCACTTGGCTCTTTGCTAACTACCTATTGAACATGTTTGATTTTTTATTGAAAGAACAAAGTCGATATAAGTTAGGTAATAAGTACTTTCACGAAAGAGAACGCGCGAAACGCCACATCATATGTCTTGTCACAAAGCCTAAGAATCGATTAGAGGCCCATAATTATGACATTATCTTTAGGGAATTTTAAAAAATATTTTTGTAATGTTTCTTTGGCAAATACCTATGTATATTTATTTTAACTATATTTTAACTATCTTCCCGAAATATATAACACCACTACGTTACGGTATAACACTTAGTTTCTCTGTAATTTTTGAAACCGCGAGACTTAAACTTTACACGAAAAAGGCCGAAAATAATCCCCAAAGAAAAACCTGTTATTTTAGAAACTTTAATTTCACGGTTAAATTCGAATTAGTTATTTTTGGGGGCCCTTATAGCCAGACTGATATAGCCAACCACGAATTTTCTACTCAAACCTCAAACCACAAACCTCCCCTTGAAAAAATATTAATTAGAACTATAATAGAAGCCATTTTCAAATTATTTTTACCTTCAATGATTCCATTATCGAGTGGGAATACTAATGATTTCAAATTATATTATAATTTGTCAAAGGTTTTGTTTTATTTTATTTTTTTCGCGAAAACGCCCTAATCATATTTGCTTAATTTCACTTTTCGTTCTACAAACCAGTTATTGTTTTTGGTTGTCCCTATTTTTCAATAATAACGAAAATATATATGCGAAGAACTAGATTCTTTGGTTTGAATACTTTTTTAAGCAAAGAATTTTTCGAAATTTGCCCCATAAGTAAAATATATGTTTTGTTGGTGTATAATTATATTGTATTGTTGAGTTAAATCTAGATAATTTTGTAGTCAATTCCGTAATTGTTCCTTTAAAACCTTTTGAGTTTTTGTTAGAAAAGTAAATATTATAAGAGTAAAGGTATTGTGAAACCATAATATACCTCTGAAATTAAGCTTTTGAAATATTTTGTAGAAGTTTTTGAATTAATCCGTTCTTAATTACACAAATATGGTTACACTAAGGACTTTAATATTATCAATACCTGGAGAGGTCACGAAATTTGAACATATTGAGCCGAAATGTCAGGAACATTTAATGGAATTTGAAAATATTAGATCAAAAGGTCAGAAAGAATTAACGGAATTTGAATATATTAGGTTAATAGGTAGGAAGGTTTTCACATGGAGTTTGAATATATTGGTCAAAATGTGTAAAAGATTTCACATGGAATTTGAATATATTAGGTCAAAAGGTCAGAAAGATTTCACATAACAAATTTGAATATATTAGGTTAAAAATTTACGAAATTTTAAAGGTCAGGAAAGAGATTTCACGGAATTTGAATATTGGGCCAAAAGGTCAGGAAAGTATATGGAATTTTGATATTGGGCCGAAAAGTGACGGAGTTTGAAAATTAGAATATTGAGACATATACTCGTGTAATTTGAATATTTAACCAAACAGAGAAGGGAATTCATAAAACAAGCTTAAAGGCTAGAGATAAATCTGGGATTTTTGTTAAGAAACTCTGTATGCGTGAAAAATGGAATATGTCAAATGATACACCACATAAGAGTGAAGATATTAGTTAGGTCCCTAAATTTAAAATTTACGAAAATGTTTGTATATTAGAAGGCAATATACAACCTATGTTATATAAGTTATACGTTTTCATAACTTAGTAAACACATTTCAAGAGCTATATTTAATAAAGTTAATTGAAAGTATAGGCCTAATTGATGATATAAGTATATAATTTCGCGTGTAGATTTTTAAATGTAATTTTAGTTAACTTACATATACTGGCTACCTCTTCTCTATTGGTATTTTCGGTTAAATCTTTAAAGGGAATATAACTTACAAGACTTTCTTTACCGAAGAACCCCATAGTTCTAATGATATACGTCTTCCTTAACGAGCCACTAACCAGCGCTAAAATTCTGGAAGGCCCAAAAGATCAGGGAATATGGAAATTGCTCCTTAGGTCAGGGAACATGGAAATTGGCTTAAAAGGTCAGAGAAAAGCCAGGTAATTTGAAAATGGGCCAAAAGGGTCAGGAAATTTGCAAATTGGCCTGAAAGGTCATGGAAAAGTCTGATAATTTGAAAATGGGCCCAATAGGTCAAATAAATATTCTGGTAATGTCAAGGAACTGATTGGTTGACCAATTATATTTGTAACATAATTATTATAAACTGAAAATATTTACCTACAGATTAAAGTGTTTTCTCATATTCTAAGTAAACTATCAACCCTGATTGATAAACTGTCAAATAAAAAGTGGTAATTACCAAGAGCTCACACATAAGAATAAATTAATGAAAAATATTAAAATTGGTCAGGGAAATTATTTAGAAATGGTCAGGGAAAACCTGCTGAAAAATCAGGGAAATTAACTTTGTACCGTCATTCTACCTTTAATTCTGGGCGAAATGTATATATTTGGAGAATTATGGGCAAACGCGAGGTTATTGTACGTCTAAGAATACATTCGTAAAGAAGTCTGCTTTTTTATACATTTATATACCTTTATAACCAGTTTACATATGGGGGTATAATTTCAATAAGGGCCTGTTTTCGTCATCTTTTCCTTTTCCGAAGTCATTTTTCACTTTATCTATAGCTAGTAAACTAATAGTGGCGGTCGAAGATCCGGATCTTAAAACATAAACATGACGTAAACAGATATTTACTCATTTTCCCCAGAAGTTACTCGCATCACGACTTTTTACCTATACTCATTTTGGGTGGCCTTTTTTTTCTTATTTCAAGGGAAACTATTAGCTGTGAAGAATATCCGGTTCTATTTTGTTCTCACCTTTTAGACCCTTTGAACTTAAAATTTAATGAAATACGTTTTTTAAATTTTTTTAAATTTTTTTATGAAATCATTTATTAGACTTTAGTTTTTAATTCAATTCGGGCCTTGTTAAATTGATCTCGCATAAGCTAGCGAATTTAATATTTAGAAATTGAAATGAACTTAATATTTTCATGAAACGCGATCGTGCCCAGAATATCTGTCAATTTTGTGGACAAAATTCTACCAGAAGCTAATAATTATATCAAGAAGTGTACTATTTCATTTAATTTTCAACTTTCGCCATGTATTCCATGTAATTTCTTGAGCAGACGAAAGCCATTTTTGCATGGATCAACGAGAAAGAGGAAATTTTGAAAATAGTTCATTATGATCACGTGGGCGCCCGTCATTGTCACAGATCCGATAGTAAACAAGTAAAATGGCGCCCGCTCGTCACCCGAGACTGGAGGTTTTACGCTTTTGTAATATTACATAAATAATCAAATTGAATTTCAACTTTTCTCAGTTTCACATTATACGTTTTAAATTCAATTTAGTATCTCGTATTTGTTAATCAAAAGGTTGAAGCTCGGTTTGGTCTAAGCCTTGGTTAGTCCAGTTGGTGGAAAATTGGAAAGTAAACGTAAATGACATGGCGCGCGAAAATACGAAATAGTACACTTCTTGATATAATTATTAACTTCTGATTCTACTCTTTAATATAAGCGCGTTAGATTTTGCGTAGGCTACATAATATGCCGTTAGATTCATTATTTTTATATTTCTCCTTTCGTGTCGGCATTGAATGGAAAGTTGATAGACGTTTCCAGTTCATTTGATTCCTTCCTCCTAGTCTAATGTTATTTAATGTTTGACGAAGCGAATTAAAGAGTGTTCGTGTAATCAAACACGTAACTCCTAAGTCAATACAGACTATCCCTAGACGTATATAACCTTTTTAACCGTTAGTTATATTACCGTGCATATGGTTCTCTAGAGTATTATATTGAACAAACGATAAAAATGTATATACACATCCATAATGTTATAGAATACACGCGCTGTATATTAAATCGAGTTTTTATTTGGGAGACAATATTTTTCAAGGTGCAGGGAGAAATATATGTAAATCTTACCCGGAAAATAGGCTTAGCTGGATTCGAGGAGAACTTAAATTTCTTCAATATGATGGGTCAATGAACAATATTTTAAGGCTTTCAATAGTATTAGAATAGTCGCTGACCCTTGAACGCGATGCTTCAGAATCTCCATAAATCTAGCTAAGCCTATTTTCCGGATGAGTTACAAATTTCTTTCTAGTTTAATATTGTTTGTAAAAACATTGCTGGTGGATTAGGCCTATTTAAACGATAAGGAATCGATAAGGAACCACTTGTTTTTAGGTTACATTCTCCCTTTAATCGTGCAGGGCTATAAAATAGTTGATCATATCAGTATGTCTGATGTTAGACGAAATTTCCCATAATCTCTAGCGTAAATATTGGAGTTCCCTTTGTAACCATAGAAATTCTGATTATATTTGAGTTATCAGCGTGTTAGAAGGAAGATACTCTCGCAGCTCCCTTCGTTTCGCGTTCTTTGGTTTCTTGGATATAGAGAGAAAGACATAGTTGCCTACTTAATGAAAATATCAAGTGATTTTTGACTATGCTTAATTAACTGCAATGATCTGGGCGTTTGGTTTACAGTTTAGTGTTTGTCATGTTTATGAGGCAGACTTATTGCGGGATAATTTGAACTTTAACCACGCGGTTCAATTGTGCATCTTTTATATGCCCGAGATATAGATGGTTTTCCGCACGGAGGAGCCCCAATATTTTTTCTTCACATCCCCAATTTTATTTGGAACCTCCTCTTCGTCACGAAATTGGTTTTGGAAAGTGTATGTACGTGATTGCTTAAAATGGGGAGGTGTTGTTTTGCTCGTAAATACACGTAGCTGTTTTTTTTTTTTACGCGTCTGGTTGGTTTTGGCCCATAATACACGCGTATTAGATTCGATCGGAATCGATTTAAATTGAATGATTGTATTCTCTCCCCTATTTTTCCCCTTTGTGTTGTAAAACTGTAAATTTATTAACAGACGTAACCGTGGGGTATTTGAAAATATATTAACTTGTTAACTTAAATATTTTAAAATTAGTTCGTGATGTACATTAATTGTTGGCAAAGGTTATACCAATTTTCTCGTGTTACTTCTTATTTCATGACACGAAATGATGAAAATATAGACCAAAATAAGGATGTTTACTACCAACCACCGCCACTTCTATATTGCCGCATTGATAGTATCAGAAATCATGATCGTAAAGGTGAACAAAACGACGGTACGTTTTTGTTCATTTGCAGCACTACTTGCCACGTGGTTGTTTGTGGTAATTTCCCACGTTCTATTGCTATAGTCTTGTAAACCAAATCTTGAAGAACTTTTACCCATCTCACTAGTTTGCCCCAAATTATTTTTGGAAAATAAATCTTCAATTTCCTATATAATCATAAAAGTGTTTTTAAACGATGTGCAAGATTTCTGGTTTGCAATAAAAATGGGGAAATCTATTTTGAATAGCAAAAAAACTTGGTGAAACTAGTAGAATGAGTGAAAGTTGGGCATGGTTTGCAGATTGGGTTTGAAACAGTGGCGTATCTAGGAGGATGGGTCCGCAAAAACCTTTTTCGACTATAATCAGAGTCCACCCCGGGTGTCAAAGCCACTGGTTTGTAAATTAATTTGGGTATACTATGATGGGTGAAAGTTGGGCAAGGTTCGCAGATTTTATTTGCAAAATTAATTTTAGCACGCTACAGTTTTCGAAAGTTACGCAAGGTAGTAGAGTTTTTTTGGAAACCCATCTCCTGAAGCTCCTCCTATGTTTTTAGTAGTCCATGACCAGTGAAACTTGACTCAATCGATTAAAAATTTTGCGTCCTTAAAATTTAATAGGAGGTCCATGTAATAATTACTCATAAATATGTCGTGAGATTCAACGTATTTGAAACCTTTTTGCCCGTAATGCTATATTATTAGAAATATATATTTAATTTGGCAATCTTTGAGTTTGTTGGCTTCTCTAGAGAATATGTCATTTTTTTTTACAAAAGTTGGAACATTTTTACCAGGGCTATATTAATGCTGGTAATGTACTACTGCAAAGAGAAGAAAATGACGTATCGATTTATATTAGTCTCACTGTATCCGGACTAAAGATCAAATTCAATCATATTATATTGCATAATTCTATACAATTTTTACACGAAACTTTCAACACCTGTTTTAAAACTAATTATTTTAGAGGATACTTTCAATTTTAGACCCGAAAAAATATAGTTTACTTCCGAAATGGATTTTTTTTTTCCTTTCAAATCAATGGTAAACAGAGTGACCCTGTCTATATCACTCTCAAGTTTTTATTTTTCTTCAGGATGGGCAAAGTGTGTGGTGTAGAGAAACGGTCTATGGGTCTCGCCGTATTGAAATCCTATCCAAACACCAGCCGGTTTCTCATACTTTATTTTTGCCTTTAGGCGGGTATATATTGTAGAGCTGTAGTTGTGTCGAGCCTAGCGCTTCACTCGCTGGGAATCGCTGCCAGAAACCCAGGGTGTTTGTAGAAGGCGGCCGGTAACAAATTGTTTATTGAATACCTTCTCGTCTAGCCGCTCTATACTAGCTACGTCGCTAGAGATATCCTTTATTTTTCAACGACCGTATTGGTCTATCGGAAGTCCAGTTGACTTTTGGATCAATTTCGTTCGCGCCCGAAACAATTCTTTCTTTCTTTCTTTCTCTCTCTCTTTTTCCCTTTCCGATCGGGTTCCAGGTTTTCCAACTATATACAATTCTTTGACTTTCTTAGAGGCAATAGAACGCGAAACTCGAGAATAAGAAATATTATTTGTAGAATACACTTTTCGCTTCGTTGTTTCTAAGACATTGAACATACAACGTTGCTCGGAAGAAACTACACGTTCGGTCGTTTAGGGCCCCAAGCACCGACCTTTTCTTTTGACGGGTCTCTCCTCCCTCCCCCCTTATTTTTTTTTCTTCCGGAAACGAATCCTCGCTGCTTTTTTTTTTTTTATCCCGCGCACAAAAAGGGGGATGAAATCAAACCACGCGGAATGAAATTCCTCTTTAGGACTCGCCCGATCGAGAGAGCAAATGCAAAAATGTTGTAAATATAATTTTTATACAAATATTATTTTCATTTACTTCTTGAAAAATTGTGGGGGAGGTCTGTAGTTATATAAAATTTATATTATTTTATTTGATTCATCTGTTTAAATACAATTAATATGCCACTTGGATCCCGGGCAACTTGTTGAAATGTTCCATGAAACAAGTATCAGTGAAATTCAGAATAAAGGTCACGATTTTACCTCTTAGGCACTTAATATTCTATCTGGCGTTAAGCGGGGCTTTGGTTTTCACGAATCGATTAAATAGATTTGAAAACAAATGAAATTTATACTGAAATAAAGAAACTTCAAAGCATGTATCGGTAAATATTTTAGATTAATTTTATGTCAAATAATCTTGTTAATTTAAATTGTTATTGAATATAAAAATGAACTCTAAAAAATAATCCTGGCAGAAACTTTCGTAAAAAACCGAGTTTCTTGTAGTTATCTCGTTTCAACATAAAAACGAATCTTTTATATATACTCGTACGTAAGCCAGTATATATCTTTTTCCTTTAGATTACGACTTCCACCCAAAAAAAGAAAGAAAGAAAAAAAAAACACCAATTTTTTCTATCCCACCTCAGTTCTAAGTTAGGGTATACGGTATATTCCTTACTCTTTCTCCCTCAGGCGTGGTATCACGTGTTGGCTCTCACACCTCGCCACACACACTCGGTCGCCAATTTTTGGTGCGCGGAAAAAATATACTCCATCAGGAAAGAGAAAGAGAACTGCGCCTCTCTACGTATATAAGCCACGCGGCTCCAAAGAGGGAGGTATAATTTTAGAAAAGTCTGAAAGCTGGTGGCGAAAGAGAGAAGGCAAGGAGGAAGGATAAGGTAGCGAGGAACGATGGAGGGAGGAAGGGGTAGAATATAGTAGTTGGGAAAGAGCGGAATTGAATGGCGTTACATCGATTTTACAATTAGGCCTATCTAGCTAGCTTCCTCTTTCTATATTCTTTCCCCCCATTTCGTTGCCGAAATCTCGCTTTAAAACTCTTTCTCTCGCGAATATGGGCTTCGCAAAACTGTATGCCAATTTCAGCACCCACTTTTCTCTTCTCTTCATTTTCTTCAACTACTATATATATATATCCGTGGCGTTGTCAACTTCCCCGAAATATTTGCTTCTCTATCCCGGGTTACAATGACCCACGTACAGGGTGGAAACTTTCCTCCAAGCACCGACGCTATACTTTAGAATTTTGGGAGAGTTTTACAGGCGTAACTATAGGGCTAGTAACAAAAATTTGAAGTAATCGAAATTTAACTTCTTGTCCAGAATTTTATGTAACTTTGTATCTTAGGTTTTATATCAATGGTTTGCAATCTTAGAAAGACGCCTATTTGTAATGGGTCTAGTCGCCGGTTTTATCAATTTACCTGAAAGTTCTGATTCTAGAGTTCATATTTGACTTGTGTGCTTTTAAGAGAACCAAATGTACCATTATAGCTAAAACTATTCAATTCAAATTAATTTTAAAAATTTCGGAAATGGCGATTATAAAATATGTAATTTTACTGTTGCGGTAAATTTTTCGATGTCATACGGTTTCCGAAATTTCTACTCAATTTCCATTTGCAGTTCATGAAACATTAGAGACATCATCACTTTAAATTAATTTATTAATTTATTAACTCGTAATTTACAATTTGTAGAAATTTTAAAAAAATAATAAAAAATGCCCCTTTAAATTTTATTGAACATTTGCCTGTATGGCATCGGTGCTCGGGGGAAAGTATTGCCCTGGGATCTGGTTTGAGGTTTCCTCCCTGTATATTTTAGAGGAGAATGTCGCTCTCTTCCTTTCTCGTCCTTCCTCATACATCGGAAATTCATGGGGAAATGTTAAAAATAGAAAAGCAATTAATTTTCAAAGATGTTGTACCAAGGACCCCCTCGAAATCGATTGCCCGAACGTTACAACCCTCTCTCTTCCGTTGCTTTCTATGTTGGGACCTAATAACCGAAACGAGTGTGTTTGAAAGCTTTTCCCGGCCCGCTTTTAGTCGCGATTTTACCTTTTATAAACGTCTATATGTTTACTTGGTTTTCTATTTTAAATATTTAAATAGCTAGTGCGTCCTCTTACTCTGAAGTAGAGGCCCCGTTTTTGACGTAATGTTTATTTTTAAAGCTAGCTATATATGTATATAACGTTATAAAAGTAATATTTTTACAGAGACTAGCTTTCGAATATTTTTCATATTATTTAGAAAAATACATTAGATTTTCCATACGAATTAAATTCGAAAACCAATTTTATTTCAAAATTAAATAATATTAGAGTTGGAGAATTAATACAAACTAATTTATTTATTCTTTTTATTTATTGAAAACTTTAGTTTTAATTGGAATTTTAGTGTGGTATGATTTCAAGGGAGAATGCAACCTAATAACAGGTGATTTTTTTTATCGATTCCTTATCGTTTAAATAGGCCTAATCCCCCGATAAAAAGTTTACAAAACAAATATTAAACTAGAAATAAATTTAAAACTTACCCGGAAAATATTCTTAGCGGGATTCATGGAGATTCTGAATTGCCTCCGTGTAAGGTCTAGCGTCCAATTACCAAAGGGCCGTCGTTCACGTGAGATCTCTACGAGACTTACAATCGCATTCGATTGGTTGCTAGACCTTATACGCGAGGAAATCAGGATATCGATGAATCCCGCTAAGCCTATTTTCCGGGTAAGTTTTAAATTTATTTCTAGTTAATATTTGTTCATAAATTGTTTCATTAGTGGATTAGAACTATTTAAACAATAATAAATCGATAAAAAATCACTTGTTGTTAGATTGCACTCTCCCTTTAATATAAGCGCGTTCGATTTTGCGTAGGTTACTGAATACGCCATTAGATTCATTATTTTTATATGGAACATTACAGAAATCGATAAAAAAATCGATTGCATTCTCCCTAATGAAGACTAGTAACTTTTATTTCTTAGGATAAATAATTATTCATAAACCCCTTATTAAAACAATTTCTCTGTAATTTACAGTTAATGGAAAGTAAAAGGTTTTGTTTTGTGAAAAACAGCTCTGGCTACATTAAAATTAATAAAAATTCCGAAGAACGTTTTCCAACTATTCACGATTTATTAACCACGGTGATTTAAATATTTAAATTGTTTTCATTAATGAGACTGATACTTTATCTTTTAAACCTCAAAGATCTTTATTTTATTGATAAATTAAAAAAACTAGATTTCCACAAAGTAACCAAACTGCTTCTAAGAGTCTTGCTTCGTTTCGCACGAATTTCGAATAATCAATTTTAAATACCTGGAAATTTAACCTATATAATAATGGCAGGGGGTTTTCGAGTCAATTGTGAATCAAAATATTCATTTTTATATGGGTATATATTTACGAAGCAATTTTAAATCTTTGGAAAAGAAAGTATTTTTAATATACAGTATAATCGGCCTAGATACAAATATTTTGTCTGGTCTCCGTCTAAAGAAGGCGGGAGGGAATAAAACTTTTGCAATCCCCTCTCTATATTATATCAAAAATGTCTTTGCGAACAAAGACCCAGAAGGACATGTTATGGCCTTGAATGTCTGAAGTGACAGATATTTAATTTTCTTTTAAAACATTAAACTTAAATACAATTAAATTTTCTTTTAAAACATGAAATTTAAATACAATTAGATTTTCTTTTAAAACGAAATTTAAATATAATCACAATCTGGCACGATTTAGAGTTTCAAATTTCAATACAACTGATTTTATTCACTCGGAAATATTTAAGAAAAACATAACAGACGATTTTCTCCCATTGACGCTTAACATTAAATTTCGCTTGATTATTTTTCAGGGAAAACGTGTATTGAACTGTTATTTTTCAGTATAACGCGAGTCCACTTTATGTTTTCTTAGTTTAACCCGAATTTCCACGACTCGCAATTGAACGGATCGTTAAAAATACTCGCCGGTTTATTGGAATGGGTATATGATAAAGGGAAATGTGTTTTTTAAAGCCCGTTTAAAGTCACCTTCTTTTCTAACTTAGCAGACGACGCAAACCATAACAATTTGTACTTTCAAAGCTATATTGCGCGCGCGAGGGAAGAGAATTTCAAAGCGACGAATTTTAGAGCGGATAAGGTTTTTAAATAAATTGTAATACTTTCATTTTTCTTTTCATTAAAACCGTACAATTAAAATGATGATTTCCATAAGGGACCACTAATTAGTTATTAGGAGTTATAAAAAAACAGTATCCATGGATTAGGTTTGTTCGTTTGCAACCCAAATTAAAAATTAAAATATGGGGAATTTTTATTCCCTTTAAATTCCTTGATAAGCATTCATAAGCTAACATGAACGAATTGCCTCGACTAAAGTCGAGGAGTTGTAATAAAACATTATCCATGGATTAGGTTTGTTCGTTTGCAACCTAGATTAAAAATTAAAATATGGGGAATTTTTTTCCCTTTAAATTCCTTGATAAGCATTCATAAGCTAACATGAACGAATTGCCTCGACTAAAGTCGAGGAGTTATAATAAAGCATTATCCATAGAAAACATTATCCAACTAAGGTATGAGATCAGATCATAGAACTTTGAGTCTATGCCTAAAGCCAAAGCTAAATTAAGTATATTTTTCTATCGAACGAAAAGTTTCGTTTTGTTTGACACGTAATCCCTGAAAAATAATCAAGCGAAATTTAATGTTAAGCGTCAATGGGAGAAAATCGTCTGTTATGTTTTTCTTAAATATTTCCGAGTGAATAAAATCAGTTGTATTGAAATTTGAAACTCTAAATCGTGCCAGATTGTGATTATATTTAAATTTCGTTTTAAAAGAAAATCTAATTGTATTTAAATTTCATGTTTTAAAAGAAAATTTAATTGTATTTAAGTTTAATGTTTTAAAAGAAAATTAAATATCTGTCACTTCAGACATTCAAGGCCATAACATGTCCTTCTGGGTCTTTGTTCGCAAAGACATTTTTGATATAATATCTGTCACTTCAGACATTCAAGGCCATAACATGTCCTTCTGGTCTTTGTTCGCAAAGACATTTTTGATATAATATCTGTCACTTCAGTCTAACACGAAAGTGTTAACTTCTATATTAAAAGACTAGCCCTTTAAAAAGTGATTCAGTCAAATCTCTACATTTTTACCATTGCCCTTTAAACCCAATTAAAATTAATTTTTTCATAATTTTAAATGTTAATAGCTGCGGCAGCCGCACTTGATTCAGTCAAATCTCTACATTTTTACCATTGCCCTTTAATCCCAATTAAAATTAATTTTTTCATTATTTTTGATGTTAATAGCTGGGGCAGCCGCACTTGATTCAGTCAAATCTCTACATTTTTACCATTGCCCTTTAATTCCAATTAAAATAAGTTTTTACATTATTTTTGATGTTAATAGCTGCGGCAGCCGCACTTGATTCAGTCAAATCTCTACATTTTTACCATTGCCCTTTAATCCCAATTAAAAAAATTTTTTACATTATTTTTGATGTTAATAGCTGGGGGAGCCGCACTTGATTCAGTCAAATCCCTACATTTTAACATTGCCCTTTAATCCCAATTAAGATTAATTTTTTCATAATTTTTGATGGTAATACCTCCGGCAGCCGCACTTGATTCAGTCAAATCTCTACATTTTTACCATTGCCCTTTAATCCCAATTAAAATTAATTTTTACATTATTTTTGATGTTAATAGCTGGGGCAGCCGCACTTGATTCAGTCAAATCTCTACATTTTTACCATTGCCCTTTAATCCCAATTAAAATTAATTTTTACATTATTTTTGATGTTAATAGCTGGGGCAGCCGCACTTGATTCAGTCAAATCTCTACATTTTTACCATTGCCCTTTAATCCCAATTAAAATTAACTTTTTCATAATTTTTGATGTTAATAGCTGGGGCAACCTCACTTGATTCAGTCAGATCTCTAAATTTTTACCATTGCCCTTTAAACCCAATTAAAATTAATTTTTTCACAATTTTTGATGTTAACAGCTGCGGCAGCCGCACTTGATTCAGCCAGATCTCTACATTTTTACCATTGCCCTTTAAACCCAATTAAAATGATTTTTTTCACAATTTTTGATGTTAACAGCTGGGGCAGCCGCACTTGATTCAGTCAGATCTCTACATTTTTACCATTGCCCTTTAAACCCAATTAAAATTAATTATTTCACAATTTTTGATGTTAATAGCTGGGGCAGCCTCACTTGATTCAGTCAAATTTCAACATTTTTACCAGTGCCCTTTAATCCCAATTAAAATTTATTTTTTCATTATTTTTGATGTTAATAGCTGGGGCAGCCTCACTTGATTCAGTCAAACCTCTACATTTTTACCAGTGCCCTTTAATCCCAATTAAAATTATTTTTTTCATTATTTTTGATGTTAATAGCTAGGGCAGCCGCACTTGATTCAGTAAAATCTCTACATTTTTACCATTGCCCTTTAATCCCAATTAAAATTAGTTTTTACATTATTTTTGAAGATAATAGCTGGGGCAGCCGCACTTGATTCAGTCAAATCTCTACATTTTTACCATTGCCCTTTAATTCCAATTAAAAAAAATTTTTACATTATTTTTGATGTTAATAGCTGGGGCAGCCGCACTTGATTCAGTCAAATCCCTACATTTTAACATTGCCCTTTAATCCCAATTAAGATTAATTTTTTCATAATTTTTGATGGTAATACCTCCGGCAGCCGCACTTGATTCAGTCAAATCTCTAAATTTTAACATTGCCCTTTAATCCCAATTAAAATTAATTTTTACATTATTTTTGATGTTAATAGCTGGGGGAGCCGCACTCGATTCAGTAAAATCTCTACATTTTTACCAGTGCCCTTTAATCCCAATTAAAATTAATTTTTTCATAATTTTTGATGTTAATAGCTGCGGCAGCCGCACTTGATTCCAGTCAAATCTCTACATTTTTACCAGTGCCCTTTAATCCCAATTAAAATTATTTTTTTCATAATTTTTTATGTTAATACCTCCGACAGCCGCAGCGAAATCATTATATTTTCCCCATTGCCCTTTAAACCCAATTAAAATGAATTTTTTCATCAATTTTGATGTTAATACCTCCGAGAGCCGCAGCGAAATCATTATATTTTAACCATTGCCCTTTAAACCAAATTTAAATTAAATTTTTCATCAATTTTGATGTTAATACCTCCGACAGCCGCAGTGAAATCTTTATATTTTCCCCATTGCCCTTTAAACCAAATTTAAATTAATTATTTCAGCAATTTTGATGTTAATACCTCCGACAGCCGCAGCGAAATCTTTATATTTTCCCCATTGCCCTTTAAACCAAATTCCAATTAATTTTTTCATTATTTTTGATGTTAATACCTTCCTTATTGCCGTTCGGAATGGCAAGTCGTTCGGAATTCCACTCATTTTTAAAAAGGAGAGTACTTTTAAGGCGGAGAAATTGAAAATTAATGTTATTCTATGAGATTTAGATTTTTTGCAAGAGACTTACCTTTCAGATTTATTTTCTAATGCTTCCAAATATTTTACAGGCTTTATTTTAAGACTAATTTCATAATTTTATCCCGATTAGTTTGGTCACAGTCTATAAACGGCAAAAATATGAAGAAGGAGAAATTAAGTCATTAGAGTTCAATACCCATAGCCTCCAAATCAAGCGCGCGCGCTCGTGCTCGTGATTTTAAAAAGCCATATAAAACCTAAGCCTAATTTGTCAAATTAGGCTTAGGTTTTTGGCGAATCTATTTCTCCGCCTTACTTTTTCCTCCGTTTTCATGAATAGACTGTGGGCCAACTAATCGGTGTAAAATTATGAAATTAGTCTTAAAATGAAGCTCGAAACTTAATTCATACCATACGGAAAATCCAAGTCTGAAAAATATCCGGAAGTATTAGAAAATAAATCTGAAAGGTAAGCCACTTTCAAAAAACCAAATCCCATAGAATAACATTACGAATTTGGCCATGCGAGAAACCAGCTAAGTACCAAAAAAAGGGTCAACTTCAGAATTAATTTTAAAATACTTAGACTTAATATTTTTAAATGAAACTTGAAAAGTTCAACATTCGAACCTTGCTCTACCACTTAAAATTGATTTTAACCGTAACAAATAATTCCTCTTTTAGTTCTGCGATGCAAGGGACATGTCCTCGAAAGAGTCGATTTTAATGTTATTTCAATGGGGAAATGGAGCGTTCTGATTGGCTAAAGGTCCATTTTTTTAAGGAAATCAAAATAACATTACAGATGATGATGGGCCCAATACATAGAACCCTACCGGGTTCTAAGAATAATTAATTAATCACCTATATACTTTTGACCTTTAACTATAGCAAACGTTTAATATTATATACCAACACATATCTTCCTTTTCTGCGGAACTAGGTTTCTCACGAAATTAAATTTTTAATTCGACAAGTAAACTTAAAGGGTTAATCTCGTTAAAATTTAAATTAGGATGAAAACACTTTCATTATGTAGGGAACACCTAAGCCGCGTTCATACCAGGCCTTGGAATCGATTTAAACCGTTTCAAAACGTTCGTGTGAACGGGAAACCGTCTTTCTTGAATCGATTTGATTCGATTTCTTCGAAACTACTTCGGGAACCAGTTTCATACCGATTCGGTTTCAACAAGCGAGAGATGAAGCTACTTAATAAACCCATTTATAAAGATAATGCGTGAACACGTGACGCTTAAAATGATTCCTGGCGATTTGAATATCGGTTTGATTTTACCCTTTTAAATCGATTAAGAAATGCTAATGTAACCGTAGCTATTGAGGAATACGAAAATGTTTGGTTGTCCACCCAATATTTATTCAGAGTCATACAAACCTGAGAAAATTGGAAATGTCAGGGAAATTCTAAAAATTAAAGCTTGGAAATATCAGGGAATTCGTAAAACTTTGGCATATCAGGGAAATTTTTTTAAGTAAGAGTACTTGAGCTTAACTTCCTGATATGGGCAATGATACGAAGTAGGTATGTACTCAATCCCCCAAAATTTACAGTTTTTATTTGTAAATAAATTAATTTTGTATCACTGGGCGAACCCTAATTCAGTACTTTACGTGAAAATCAATCGCAAACTGTTCATACTATTAAAAACACAAATAACAAAAATATATATAGATTTAATTTTTCCAGAACGTAATGAGCGATAGCTTCGAATAAAAGTTAGGACTTTCTGTATTATTTAAGTACTTTCACACAAAAGACACCGTGAAATCGACAATCTCTCGCGACAGTACGCCCAATAATCAACTGTATGCTATATAATACCCACGTGACCATTGTCATTTTGAGCAAAATTTGGTTTTCAAAAGATTTCGAAGATGGCTATTATATAATGTATATATTTTTTACTGAACATTGCGGTAATTAATTCTATAGTATATCTTTATAAGTAATATAGATTCCTTTATTCGTATCAGCGTTGGCTTCTTTAAAAGAAAAATGTGATAAAAATTGGGCATACCCCAGTTCTGTTTATTAGCGGTAATCATAGTAAGGCGATTTTTGGCTAAGCAGCCGGGAAATTTGTGTAATAGCCGTATATTTATTGATTCTCGAAAATTTAAAAGTATGCGCACCCAGAATCACTTTGTACTATCCCTTTAGTGAAAAATTCAGAAGTTTTTTTATACGTGTATAACTTCTGAATTTAAAAGTGGGCTTGAAAATGAATTTTAAATATCGTGTCGGGGAAGATTTGTTAATATTTTAAATATATATTCCAGCCATGTAGTTCCAGGCATTTTTAAAGGGAGCCTGAAGGCAATGGAGTATAATATGCCATAAATTCTAAATTTTTTAGATTTCTTAGACCCTAAAATATGATTTTTAGTAATAGTTAATATTTTATGAATTATCGAATAAAAACATAGACAAGCAAACTAATGGAGACTCGAATAAACAAACATAATTTTCGGCCAAAGTTAAATCTGATTGGCTGGCATGTACAGTTCTACAAGAAACAAAATAAGCTAATACACCCTGTACACTTTGTAGTTCGTGCGAATTATTCCATTGGTTTAGTCGATTACAGTAAATTGCATTCCCTATTTAGATGTTTAATTTATATAATTACATTTTAGGTTAAAGAATATCTCGTTATATTTTATTCTTTTTCTAATCAAATACCCTTTATTCTTTCTCGTTCCTTCTTGGAGTTTAAGCATCCTTTAGCTCGAGTACAAGATTCTATTAATGGCTAATAACCCCTTCTTCATTAGAAAATTCTCGCTGCTCCTTATAATAACCTAAAGCTCTTTTTCTCCTTTTCGAAGATATCCTCTTACCGAAATATTCTGGACATATTTAATATTAGCAGAAGGTTATAATAATCCTTCGGGGAAAGTTTAACTTTCAAAGTGTCGTATTTGGCTAAAGAATTCACTAAAGAACTACAGGACTACCAGCGTGCAACCAAGGCCTAGGACGTCTGTTTTAATATAAAGATGAATAATAGAACCTGGTTTTCATAAGCGTCCTCTAACGGCAAACAGTGCACGGAAAAGTAGTAACTAACAAATTCACGGGCGTGGCTGCAATTATGGATAAAAAATAGGCAATGCGAGTGTGGTTTTGTTAGTTACTACTTTTGACATTGTTTTTTGTTAGAGGACGATTATAAACGCTACGTTTTGTTAATCATCTTTATCGATTAAGATAGGTGTTTATTGTTAACTAGCAAAAACCCGTGAAAAATCACGGGCGTTTTCTAGACTTTTCTAGGCGGTTCTAGAATTTTCTGGAACCTTTTAGAGCTTTATGGGAAAGGTTACGGACATACCAACATTGTAAATTAAGTATTTGATATCCCTAGGCTCATATTGAAGGCTCGAAATAACACGTTTTTCGTTAAGAATGCGTTATTTGTTATTCTGCGTGAGTCTCGCGACCGCGTATGAATACTTCAATGTAGAAATCAGCTTCTCCGCTCTGTACGCCGAAACTTCAATGTTTGATTAAAACTGGCGAGTTAGAAACTTCCACCGAATCGTGTTTTTCGTAAACTTCTGGTATAAGTGGATATTTAAAATAATACATACGACGTTTTCACACCATATATGGAGCACTTAAACAATTAAAATAATATCTTTATAAGGACTGCAAAGAAAGATATTTACTTAATGACTATCTATGTTCGTCAAGGGAAAGTGAAACGTTAAATCATTATTTTTAATTAAAATGTTAGTCCTATAATACCAATTAAGGTATTTGTTTTATTTTCGAGGTTTTGTGATTAATTAAAGCCCTTTTTATATGGAGACACTTCTTGAAAAGGTAATTTAAATTCGAAACCAAAATTAAGATTTTTCTTCTTCTTCATGTCAGCGTTTTGATAGTAACACGGACTAACGGAGATCCTGTAGATAATGAATAAAGTAATATTTCTCACTGCTTAATTATTACCATTATTGCCTGAGAAACTATGGTTAATTAATGTAATTCTTAGGATATGATCTATATAACACGAATAAATTAGAAGAGTGTTTAATTAGGCTTAACATTATTACTCAGAATCTTCTCTGCACGGATGCCATTAATTAAAATCCCTATTAAGTAATAACAACTAGAAATAACGCTTATATCCGCATATACATGTGGTTCTTGTGTTTAAAATCACCTTCTTTTTGGCACTCCCATGCAGTATATATATTACATTGAATAAGGTTTTATTTAAAAGGCAATTGTAGAATTTTACGATGTTCAGTTGTTTAAAAAAACAAACTTGAAAACACAAAAAGGGTGGTGTATATCAAGTGGGAGATCTCATTAGCTCTAATGAACCAGACGTTTTTAATTAATGGGTCCGTAAATGAACAACAAAACTTATAAATTGGGCAAATTCTTTCTTCTTCGCTTCATGAACATCAACGTCTTAAGTATATAGACTTTTTGTGGTTGGAAGGATGGAAAAATTCTCTACACAGTATAATTGTAGAAAAGGTGATTTGGTTACTTACTTTTATTGGTTTGGACATAATGGCGGGCTCTGTCTGTCGACAATAGTCGGGAAAAAGAGTTATACACATTACAAATGACTAATTAAAAGACTAACAGTCTAAATCGAGTATAAATAACTTGCTATCAGGGTATAGTATCCATTTAAAAGATTACACGGAGCAAAAATAAGTAAGAGCGCTTGTACAAAATTTAACGGAAAAATATTCCACCGTTTTCTCGAAAAATGGATTAGAAACTCACGTATTTACCCTGTTTTTTATGGAGAGAAATTTGAATTTTCAGAAAACGAGTGGTCAAATTATCACGCAGTGATTTTTTTTGTACCATACCGTATTCTAGCTCTCTTTCGAGCGAAGAGCGTGAATTTCCTCGAGCGCCAATCTGGATTAATTTTATCTTAATTTTTACGAAAGCGGACGAAAAATTCTCACATATCTTTCGATCTATAATATTTTGTTTTGTACATTTTATGGGTATATATTTCTGTATGATTTTTTTAGAGCATAAATTTTTTTTTCCATTTCATATGCCCTTTAAGATAAGATGGGAAAAGGAAGTGGAAACGAGGATATGAGTGTGTATAGGGTTAAGAATGTATCCGCCATCTCGTTAAAGATAATTGGTAGGCGGTGCGAAAGTTACATGTCCTTTTCTCTCTCTCTCGATCCCTAGCTTTAAAAGCTTGTATATTTTTCTAAACGGTGAAGCCGTTCACCATTTCGAGTTTGTCATTCCAGCATCCCCAATTTTAGCTTCGATATAAATGAGTTAAAATGACGAAAGGCAGCGGCTCAGGGGGAAAAAGGGTTTATTTATACCGTGTTGACTAGGACTACTTTTCTCATATGGTTGTTTAACATCGTGTATCAATTCCCCCTAGTTTTGACTGTTTTGTAAACTGATCTTGAACAGATAAATGTAAGATAAAATGAAAACTGACTCGCTCGCGCCAGAACTGATGAGTGAAATTTAAGTAAACAATTTATAACGATAATCGTTTAAAGATTTAACGCTATTTTATCTGTATACTCGCTTCATATTTTTAAAGGAATAAGACACTTTTAATCTTAACATTGTCACAAAATAGGCCTTCGATTTTAAAAATTTATGAATTTAAAACCAAATTTATTTAAATTAATGAACCTTATTTTTTATGTTTTCAGAATCATCATCAGCAACCTCATCACTACCAGTCAACCTTTGAGATCTACAGTTTGTAAGTACAAGCATTTTTTTTAACCTAAAAAGTGTATTTCAATACGTACCTTATATTCTTAATTTTTGATCGAATGATGCCAGACCATAAGTTATAGAAAATCTTTACTAGTTTTAAGTCTACTAACGAACGCTGGATTTGTGACTTGCATTTGAATATGGGAGGGATTATCTTTGATTTTAATTTTAATATGCGACTTTAAGGCAGTATGATCTGTGACTTTAATTATAATTTAAAGGAGTAATGATATGTGACTTTAATTTAAATTTAAAGGAGAGGTGATATGTGACTTTAATTTAAATTTAAAGGAGAGGTGATATGTGACTTTAATTTTAATTTAATAGAGGGATGAGATGTGACTTAAAGGCAGTATGATCTGTGAGTTTAAGGGTGTATAATCTGTGACTTAAAGGGGGGTATGATCTGTGACTTAAAGGGGGTATGATCTGTGACTTAAAGGGGGTATGATCTGTGACTTAAAGGGGTTATGATCTGTGACTTAAAAGCGGTATGATCTGTGACTTAGAATTGAATTTAAAGGAGGGATGATCTGTGACTTAGAATTGAATTTAAAGGAGGGATGATCTGTGACTTAGAATTGAATTTAAAGGAGGGATGATCTGTGACTTAGAATTGAATTTAAAGGAGGGATGATCTGGGACTTAGAATTGAATTTAAAGGAGGGATGATCTGTGACTTAGAATTGAATTTAAAGGAGGGATGATCTGTGACTTAGAATTGAATTTAAAGGAGGGATGATCTGTGACTTAGAATTGAATTTAAAGGAGGGATGATCTGTGACTTAGAATTGAATTTAAAGGAGGGATGGTCTGTGACTTAGAATTGAATTGAAAGGAGGGATGATCCGTGAATTTAATTCAAGGATATTGTAAATTATATTTTGATTGAACAACAGTAAAGACGCCTTTTTCCTTTAAGATTATATGTTAGATGGGATGGGTGCCCATTAAATTTATCTTATAAACGTCTAGGGGCTCTCGTCCTAAACGCTTTTGTCATTTTTGCGTTTATAGGACAGAGGGGGACCTCCCGCCAACAAAATTACTTCGTATACTGGCGGGGGCACCGCTGAAATTTTGAACGCGTAAACACTCGGCGAGGCTTTATACATCTTTACATCCAATTAGGAGGGTCCCGGGTCTTTACTCACCCTTGTACTCTTCCTTCCTCCCGCCAATTAACCTCCTTCATCGGCTTAACGTTTACGCGTTTAAAAGTACTTTACTCGTTTCGCTCGCCTTCCCCTTTCGTCCATCTAGCTCTCTTTTCTCTAATTAACGAACAACATTTTTGCGTATAGCGAAAACTTTTTTGTTTTTCTAGCTTTTACGCTAACCCTAGTCAGCCTTTAGTTACGTTTCCAAATAATCATTATTGTAAAGGTTAAAATTACTCGACCCACGTAGAGCCCGTCCTCTACCACTCTTTTTCGAGATAAGAACAGTACGCGAAAGAATATACTTATGTTACAACGAGGTGGGTTAATTCGACTCAGCTTTCGCTATTAGCCTATTACGCAATTAAACAGCTCTCCTTCGAGGAAGTAGGCATTAATGATATAGCAGTGTCGAATATGGTGCAAATTAAAGACTGACGTTTTCGAGTAAGCCCCGTTTAAATAGCGGGAGATGTCCCTTGCACCAAAAAACCGAGCTCGCACCTCAAAATTTACTATATTTTCTTCCTATAATTTCCTGTAGCATTTCCTGTAATTACCTGTAACATTTCCTATATTTTCCTATATTTTACTGCATAATTTTCTATAATTTCCTAAATTTTCCTGCATAATTTTCTATAATTTCCTATATTTTCCTGCATAATTTTCTATATTTTCCTGCATAATTTTCTATATTTTCCTGCATAATTTTCTATATTTTCCTGCATAATTTTCTATATTTTCCTGCATAATTTTCTGTATTTTCCTGCATAATTTTCTGTATTTTCCTGCATAATTTTCTGTATTTTCCTGCATAATTTTCTGTATTTTCCAGCATAATTTTCTGTATTTTCCAGCATAATTTTCTGTATTTTCCTGCATAATTTTCTGTATTTTCCAGCATAATTTTCTGTATTTTTCAGCATAATTTTCTGTATTTTCCAGCATAATTTTCTGTATTTTCCAGCATAATTTTCTGTATTTTCCTGCATAATTTTCTGTATTTTCCTGCATAATTTTCTATATTTTCCTGCATAATTTTCTATAATTTCCTGCATAATTTTCTATAATTTCCTGCATAATTTTCTATATTTTCCTGCATAATTTTCTATATTTTCCTGCATAATTTTCTATATTTTCCTGCATAATTTTCTATATTTTCCTGCATAATTTTCTATATTTTCCTGCATAATTTTCTATATTTTCCTGCATAATTTTCTACATTTTCCTGCATAATTTCCTGCATGATTTTCTAGGTCGGCTATATTCGAAAATCTGTACAGGATTTTGAAATCACGGATTGATTTTGAATTTAAGAAATTTATTTCGGGAGTAATTTCTGGAGCGATTTTGGGAATGATTTCAATGTAATTTCGTTCGGATATACTTAAAATACTCCTTATTTATTGCGTTTATGTATGAGTCGTAAGGTCGTAATATTATAAACCCAGATATTATTATTATTCACTAAGACGAAAATTAACCCAATTTCAAAAGAAAACTTTATACACGGTATACAAATCTAATTCGAAAGACGCATCAAATAAGTTAGAATCATATATCAAATAAGCATATATGAAAGCGTAATGAAATATGCCATATAGGCCTGCCGCCTATATATAAAGCAACTGTGTAGGCGAATGACTTTGAACTATATATCTAATTTTGCTGCCTCTCGATTAAAGTTCAGTTTACATTGATTATGCAAATTATCGCCCTCTTATATATAGATGAGAACTAAGTCTTGTATAAATGATAATCATCTGTACTCATTAGCCGACTTGAAAGGGGGCCTATAAATTCCGAATAATAATTAATGTTTAAACTTGTTTTATATTTGCGCCAGTTCTATAATTTAATTTAAAATTAATAACTTCACCGTGATAAATTATACGAGATTCAACATTTACGAATAATTAAAATGTTTATATGAGAAAGTAGGTCACTTTCAACGTTGCAATTATACAACAATTGCTTGAAAAGCGTTTGTCAAGTTTATAAGTTTAAGAACTATTCGGGGTACATAAATGAATTCTTGATGGGTTTAAATTGAAGAAAATTAGTTTAAACATTAATTCTAGAAAGTTCATGTAGATCAAACTTTCAACTCAGCAATCCCACAAAACCTGGGCAATCTGGAAACATGTGGGAATTTGAAAATTCAGATCAAAGGATAGCGAATTTGAAACTACGGATCAAAGGATAGAAAATTAAAAATATATACGGAAGGAGGGTCAGGATATTCGAAAATTGGGTTAAATGGTCAAGGCTAGAGTAATGAAAAGTCGATATTATGTAAGGAAACTCAGTATTCCTGTAAAAATTATATCATGGAACAAAGGAACACAGTTGATGCTGAAAAAAAAAATCTAGGCGATTATGGAAACTATGGAAAACTCTTGTGAATTATAAACTGAAAATTACGCAACAACCTTAGTGTAACTTAATATTTACCATTTGGGAGAAAAAAATGTAAACTCGTCTTAAAACCGAAAGACGCGGAGATCCGGCGAGAGGAGCACGTTTTCTCTCTCGCGAGCATCCTCTAAACATTCATCTCTAATTCGGACATTCCTCCTCTTTTCCGGGGCCGAACGTTATTTTAAATATTTGCTTAAAAGGCTTTATTACGTTGCCGTTAACACCTTTATACCGCGTGGCTTCCTTGGATCTTCATGTAGCTTCCTCTTTGACTCTTTCTCTCCTTCTGTCTCTCTCTCTCTCTCTCTCTCTCTCCAAAACTCTGACAAACTTGTTTGTTTAATCTCATTTGAATGTAACGCCCACGAAGGTTTACTATTTGGTCGGAGAGCGCGGCTAGAAACATCTCTCTCGCTCTCTCTCAGAAATGTTGTTTCGGAGCTTATTCAAAATTCCTAGTTTGTACTATGGCCCAAAGTCCCTACACGAATATCCGCTTCTCTTAAAATTCTCACGCAGCTTGCGTTTGGAGTGCAGGTTTTCCTTATTTATGTATAAGCCAAAATAAGATGCGATCTAAAATAAGCTCAAAACCAAGATATGTATGTACAAAGTTTTGCGGAAAAGAAAAAACATTCAGGGGGGAAAAAGGATGGAGACCGTGTCAAAACAAAATATTTTTTCGGTGTTCTCAGTGTTGAACCTTTATTCCAAAGTGATGAATCAACAAAGATATGTTTCCTCTCACTCTTATATTACAAAATTAGTACTCAAGAGACACTATCTGGCCGTCTTTGTGGTGATAAAGCTATACACAATAGTTTCAAAATTGGTGTACGTTATTTAAAAGGATGTTGAACAGGAAATTATAGTGATTTTTTGTCGATTATAATTAAACTTGTTCGTGTATTAATCAATCATTCTGAATTGTGCCAAAAAAATCGGAAAAGATTCACATTTTGGCATTCAATTAAAAGTAGAACCTTCGACCAATAAAAAGACTCCTAAACTTCCGCGACGCTATTTGTACGCTCGAATGCGACATGTATTTCATCTTTAAAATTATAAGTCAATTACATGTTTCAAACGGACCGTTTTAAATGTTTCGTTAATTTTCTCCTGTATATATTTTTAAACCCTTCATGATGCTCAAACATCGCGGCTTATTTCTCTTTTATAAAAATATACTAAGTTTGAACTTTATTTTAAACAACAATTTATCTTACAAAGAACTAAATTTAATGGTAAATCATTCAATTGAGTGAGTTACAATGTTCTTCCTGGCTTTCATCAAGATTTATTTACGCAAGCAAAAACGAAGGTTTAAAGTATTTTTTTCCGCCAGGATGTATGTTCAAGCTTTCGATGTATATATATTCACATCTAGTTTTGCACCGTTGTTGAAACTAGGATGAATCATTCCTTGAAATATTAATAGCATATTAGGCAACATTACTTCAAATCCCAGTAGATCTTCTATAAATAGAAACAAACTTACTAATATATTCGACTTCAAACCAAGGCATAAGCATCTGTAGTTTTACACCAAATGATTGTTATTGAGAGCCATTCGATTTTTTGTCTCTAACCTTCATTTGATACCTTGCCCGTTTATTTTGCTAAGCCCAACTTAAAGTTCTCCCCTTAACGATATTTCTCGAGCTTTTTAAAATAAACTAGGGTTCATTTTCCTATCTTATTTTCTTTTTCATGGCAATCCTCGGTAAAAAAGGTCTAATGGTTTCACGAGTTATTTGGACTTTCGACTATTTGCGACGATATCTTTTTTTTTTATTTTTCTCGTATATATAGATCCCGTCGGTCGTCTTAAATTTTCTTCTGATGCGGTTTCGGGTGGCTTCATTTTCTATTTCTCCCACTCCTCCCTGTCTCGACGCTATCATTTGAACTTTAGCAGGTCAAATTAACGTTAAAAGCTCGAAATTGGAGATAAAATTCCTTAGCACCCCGATACTATTGCGTAAAAATATATATGTATATAAAACTAGTTTTTCGACTTTGCGTCTCCATCCTATTTCCGAAAATAATTTATTAATCCGTAAAAATCGTTATTTAACGCATTTTTCATGTCGTCGTCGGAAGAAAAAAAAATTTGTATTAGATAACGAGTTTGGCTAGTTGTAAACTAATTTTTCAATGAACTATATATCCTAAAAGATAACCCCATTATCTCGGTTTTTTTTCCCGAAGTCTGAAAGAAATTAAATATATCAATAATAATATTAAAGGGAGAATGCAGCCCGTCAGCAATTATTTATTCTTTAAATAGATTTGATCCACTGGTAAAAATAATAGATCAGTCCAAACAGAGGCACTATATCTGCTTCCATAAAATCTGTAGCACCGATTACGCGATTACGGAAATGATTACAGCCTTTGGTAGTACTCAATAGGTAGTCAGTTACGTAATCACTTTAGTACAGTCAAAGCTACAGGCGTGTAAAACGATTACGGGGAGTGGTCACCCCCTCGGTTCAGACATTAGGCAGATTTCATTCCACTCTTTTCCAGCGCAAGAGTAGAATACGGGGTCACTTCCCAAAGCCTGGCTGCCAAATGCTCTGTAATCAATCTATTTAATATTAATTTAACTAATTGTGCTCAAAGCATAGGCGAGCGAGTAATAAAAACCAATTGTGGTGAAATCAAGAGGTCTTTGAAACTAATTTTTCAAACATTTGCTAGAGGTTTAATCGATAAGGAATTGATATATAAAATCCCATTTTGTGAGTTTTCATTCTTCCTTTAAGAAAAAAATATATAGAAATGAAATTAAATCTTCGTGTGAAGAAGCGCGA
This sequence comes from Odiellus spinosus, assembly GCA_963920705.1. Classification (NCBI taxonomy): domain Eukaryota; kingdom Metazoa; phylum Arthropoda; class Arachnida; order Opiliones; family Phalangiidae; genus Odiellus; species Odiellus spinosus. The sequence goes on along the minus strand of OY987235.1, from coordinate 12,126,306 downwards.
TGTATATTTTCGGAATAATTTATTTAGTTTATTATTAATCTCAGATAAAAAGAAACTGTGGTATATAAAAATTAAAAGGATGTAATTTAGATAAATGAAAGAGAGGCCGAAACGTAATAATTGTGAGATATTTTGAGATAAAGATGGCATATTAATTTAGACCGCTATTTGATTTATTTTTATTTAGTTTATCTTTAATCGAACAACCCTATAGGTTTTATAAGATCAGTATTTTTTTAATATTTGTATCCTAGGCAACAATTGCCATTTTCCATCCTAAACGTTTTATACTGTAGCCATAAGGCTACGATACCATATCTATACCATATCTATACCATAGCCTGGCTCTCAAATTAAATTGTGTGACATCGGTTTTACTTTTCATTTCAATATGCTTCCAAAGAAAAATGATTTATCCAATGAGAAAAATTCTTCTAATTTAGATAAATATACTCCAAATTGGAAAATTACTCCTGATTTCGACCAAATAGACCAAGTCAAACAACTTAATTTCAAGAAAGGTGGACCAAAGGCATTTTCCATTTTGGTCCACTTTTATTGAATTATTTTTTTTGGTCGAATTCTAGGGAAATTTTCAAAATTGAACCAATTTAGACCAAATTAGAAGATTCGTGCTTATTTCGTTTTTCTATGGGAGCATATTGAAATGAAATGCAAAACCGACGTCACACAAATAGATTGAATTCGCCCGAAACAAGTCAGTAAGTCAGTTTGCGTACATCTACTTTAAAGATTATTTTCCATCAATATTGACATCCCGATGTTATTGCTCCATGGTTTCGAAGATACTATCCCAATAGAAAATGACATTAATTTATGTCAGGGAAAATTCGAAAAGTTTGAAAGCTTGGGGAAAACACCAGTAAATTAAATTTTTGAGAAGGAAAGTTAGAAAAAATGCTTGTAGATATGTTAAAATTTGTATATTTTTTAGAATTCAAGAAAAAAGTGCTTAAAAATGCATTACTTTTTAAAACCCTTTCAAAGGAACTCTGTTTCAATAACACTTTAATAATCATCATATTACAAAATACCCTACAGTATAAACAAATGAATAGCGTATACTATACGACAAAAAAAATTGACAAATATTTGAAAAGATGTATCGCTATATAGAATGCTATTAAATTATACCGTCTTATCGAAGCTTACGTATAGAGGATGATAGAATATATATAAATTCTCGTAAAAACGAGGGAATAAGAGGATAAAGAATCCCCAGATTCCATTTATACGAGTAAAGCGGGAGAAGACGCAAATAAGAAAAGCACGAATGCAAATAATTTATATTTTATCCCCTTAATAAAACGTAAGACGTGCCTTTTTCTAGCGCCAAAATATTTGACGTCTTACGCCTAAGAACTAATAATGAAGGAATGCTAGGAAAGTACCGATAATCTCTTAAGCAATAATAGGCTCCGTCGTATTAAACGGGACAAGACGAATAAAACGCGCTCCGCCAGAGGGTTCGAAGATACTTTTGGGATCCGCAAAAAAATGTTCATCCATAAACAAAAGCACTAAAATAAAAAAAAAATATAGAAAATACGAGAGACAGAGGGAGTGAGAGAGCTTTGAAAAAGTAACTCGATCCGTTGGAACCTTTTAACAATTCCGTCCACGTAGACGGCTTAGCCGCTCGGAGAATCATACTTTCTTTTTTTTTTTTTTTACTTCAAAGAATTGGGAACTGAGGGGGTATAAAGAAAGAAGGATCCAACAGGCTCTGGGTAGATTTAATACTCGCATTTTATCAGTCATATTTTTCGCCCGGATTATGAAAGAGACTTTATCTATCGCGGTGGATGGCTATAGACCGGTACCGGAGCCTTTTTTATCGTTTTAATCAGGACCCCCGTTTTTATAGGTCTAAAGGTACCGTTACAGTTCTAAGTTGAATTTCGATACCTTCCATTCGGATTTGACAACACTATACCACCGCTAATATTCTAGGATTCAATAAACCTCTTTCATTTATTTTGACCCCCTCCAAAGGGGATAAGCAACCCACTGAATCAGACCTGTAAAGGGGGACGATGAGCTCATGCGCAGTGACAGCGATGTTTCATCCCCTTTTGCCTCTCCGATTCTATGGTTGGCTACTCCTTTAATAGGGGGTAAAAATGCCCATGCTTGGACAGTAACCAAGGTAGACAGTCGTTCGTTTGGGGGACGCCATAAAAATTGTGCTATTAATCCATCGCAGATCTCGCTATATACGTTTGCCGAGGTTGTGAAGGCACCTTTATTCTCCATCCTCCCTGTTCCTAAAATGGCCGTTTCTACGGGCTTATCTTATACGATTGACCGCTGGGGGTATAGATATAGGTGGATTTTTTCATATTAAATAAAATGTGAGACTTCGGGGAAGTTATAACCTTGGTTTGTATGAAAACGTGTCGAGAAAAACTAGTTTCTGGCCGGAAAATATCGAACTTTCAAAGATTGTAAACGAAAGTGCCATCTTCTAGCGGCTTAATACTTGAAGTTATACTTGTTGAGTTTTCAACTTCTCTTCCATCCGATTCTTCGATCGCGAGTCCGTAAAATTTCCGATTATCAACGGAGAACATTTTTTTTCTCCTTGGTCTATCCTCTCCGCGGTATTCTCCCCGGGATCCGAGGCTTCAAGGGGTCAAGAGGTGATCCGAGTGGAATTTCAATAAGCGTCGGGTCCACGGTGCGCCGGGAAAAGGAATAGATGGCCGATAACTTTACGAAAACCACCGCGTCGTAAAATATATCCGTATATACGCGTTTTTACTCTACTGAGTTAAAGGGAAAAGACGCCTTCAAAGTTTTTAATGTGCATAGTATGAATAGAATTTAATCTAATATTGCTTCTTAAATATTACACTGTTTAAATTGGCCACCTTTCTTACGAACTATTTCCAAGAAGTCGTCCGCTTTCCGTTTTTTACTCGTCTAAGTTATATAGAAGTATTTAACAATTTTTAAAACCAAAAGATTAACGCTCCACATAGTTTAACCTAACCTAAAATAAAAGTTTAATTGTCTATATTTTAATTGAAACTTGTAGAGGACAAAAATAGTGTAAGATTCAGTCAAGAAATAGACTTCTTTCATTTATTTTGACCCAACTCCAAAGGAGGTAGGCAACCCACTGAAAGGAGGATGATGAGCGCATGCGCAGTGACGGCGATGTTTCATCCCCCTTTGCCTCTATAATTCTGTGGTTGCCTACCCCCTTTGTAAGGGGTAAAAATAAACGCAAGAGGTGTACTGGTACAACCGATTAAAACCAAAACTTTAATTTTCTAAATTTGGTCATCTATATGTCAAATAGTTAATATTTTGTTTATTAACCAATTTTAACCTTTATTTCATTTGTCGATCCAACCACTCGAATGTGATCACACTTATCAGTATTTGGCCAGGCACTCCCACACCCTGGTGACAAGTAGTAATGTAATTCTATTGGTGAGATAGTCTCAATGTTAGTTTTAAAAACCCGTCGAAAGCGGCGTTCATCGGAAAAAAATTGAATCATTCAAAGTTTTTTAAATTTCATTACAAAACAATGTTACGTTGTCTTTTTCCTTTAAATATATTTATCGCCCAATTCTAATCTTATGTCCCTCGATATCTAAGCGGGGGTTGTTGAACAAACGAGGTGCGTTGAACTTGGCGATGAGAAGATCAAGAGTGGCCAATTTTTATTTCATCTTTTTCTTTCTTTTACGCGGGCGCGTGAAAAACTTATTGGTAATTAGCATTAGTTCCGCTCACACGGCGAATCGTTTTTTTATTTTATTTTTTTTTTTTTTATTTCTACCTTTCGGAACTCTCCCAACTCTCTGTAGTCCCTGGAGAGGAATTTTTCTATCATTTATTTAAAATAGGCTCGTCTCGCGGGGGATGATAAAGAAAAAAAGCGTGGTTCGGAAAAAGAATGCTTTTTCTCTCTCTATCTTAGGAGGGGATAGAAACTTTTAAAAAGTGAATTTCAATTTGTATGATCTTGAAATATGTTGAAGGGATACAGAAAAGGGCTATCTTTTGCAGTACGTATAGATAAGAACCAAACTATATGGACTGACCTTTGAGGCATTGCGTGGGAAGTTCATTTCAGTTCTTTAATTTGTCAGTATCACGCCGATTTTTTCAATTCTATACATAGGGTTTAATAAAGGGGCTTGAAAAACTTTCTCAGCATTGCATTGTTGTTAGAAACTCTGTGAGTTGAGTTCTGTTCCGATAAGTTCCAATCAGAAGTGCAAGCATTTCGTGCTTGACTCACAAAGGTACTGGAAACGCTGGGAAAACTTATAGGAACGGTAATATCCCCTTCAGTGAAAACTTTGTATACAAACCAAAGCTATCAATTATTTCTTTGGATTTTTTTTATGACTTTAAAAAGTTTGGATTAGGCCGTTTTTATAATTTGGGGATGGGTGATGGGATTAAATGTGAGTAAACGTCATTTCATCTAGAAATGTTAGAAGGATAATATTTATGGTTAATTCAAAAACTCTGTGAAATTATGTATATGTAGTTCATTCGACCAGGAGTATGTAAAAAATCCTCTTTGGGGAGGAAAGTATGAAAGCTAAGTCACTAACTTGGCAGTGAACTTCTTATAACTCGCTGTACTCCAATATTTTGTCCGCCTTTTTCAAACTCTCTCGTACCAAACACGCGCCTTAGTTTCCTAATAACTCCATTGAAAATAGTTCCAGAAGGTAGTGTATGAAAAAATGGTGGAACTATTTTCACGTGAGTTAAGTTGTGTCTCAAATCTCAATTCGCCAAGATTTAGGACGAATCTTTATTGTAACGGGATTTTCAATACGTTTCATACTTTAAGCTGATTCCTTATATTGTTAAAATAGGGCTACCATATCGTGATATAGCTGTTCGCTGGCGTTCCCCACGTCATTGGCTCAATCTAGAGCGGATTTAACCCGGGCCAATTTGTAGAACGAGGAGAGACGAGGATTGAGGAGAACCCATTTCGGTAAAGGCGGATTGCGAAGGTTTTGTTGTTGCTGGCTAATGTTATGGTATAGAAATTTTTTTAAACCAGGGCGGAGTATTGTTTTCCCTCTTCCATCTTGGGCTTGGGCGACGGGATGGTGTGGTATAAGTGACTGAGTGGGTAGGGGGTCTTGTCAGAATGGTCGACATCCATCGGAAAAGTCCTCTCTCCTTCTCAGTTCTCGCCTCGTTTTTTTTCCCTCCTTCTCATCTCTTTGGCATCCCCATCCTTTTCCTTCTAAGAAGGAGGCTCTTTAAAGGTGTCTTCACAAACGAGCGTAAAACTCCTACGTTCTACGTAAAATATAAGCGTACAAACTAAATTCAATTGAATTCGTACCGAAATTTGTGAAATCAGTAATACTCTCTTCAGACGAGGCATAATTAGCCGGTTTAATTTAACTGAGGTTTACGTACCCTTCGCAGTTCTATAAACCTCTGTTAGATCTAATTAAACCGGGCTAATTACGCCTCGTCTGAAGAGGGGATTAGAAGGTTTTTCTTCTCTTATTGGTCTACATACTTTTGATCTAGCTTTGCTTTGGTTTTTGTTACTAATGAATCTATATATTAATTAATCGTATAATCCGATAAATAATATTAAACGAAACTGCAGTCTCAAAAGTATGTTTGCGACATCAAAAAAGGTTTCAACCACGCTACAATATCTTTTTGCTTTTTGTACTACTAGCTTCACTCATAGTTCAATGCTTTGAACTCGGTGAACTGCGTACGACGAATTCAAAAGTGTCAATCTCATTTGTTTGAGGTTCTAACATTTTAATTTTCGTGCGATTTTGAATTAGGGCACCTTTACTTTTACCCGGGGCTTTTCGATATCTAAAAAGGGAGAGCGAGAGTGAGATGGGGTAAGAGAGCCGATATCGGGTACCCCGGGCCCTCTTTTCGCGAGAAACGTAATCTTGGTACACATCTGAAGATGGCTGGGTTTTGAGGGGGAACTAGCTAGCTGCCAGGGTTAAAAGCGAAAGAACGAACTAGGAACCAGCGCGAGGGGAGGTGTATAGAAAAGAGGCGCGCTGAGAAGGACCCCGTTATCGCCCCGTCCGTGTCCAAATATTGGACTTTTGTCTTTCGGGTTTTTGAAAAATCCGAGCAAACAACGAGAAGGGAAGAAAATGGACCGGGAGCTTTTACCACCACGTATATTTTCTCTCTTCTTTTATATTTTTCTTCGTCGTCTCACGCACTTTGTCCTAGCCCCTTGTAGTTTGATTTTTTTCCCCTCCCTCACCATCATTCGTCCCCTATTTTCAATAAGATGCCGAAATTCGAGTACCCTCGCTATATATAAAAAGAGGCGTCGGAAGACCATATTCAGCCAGCGACTTTTACCGAATTCTTCCGAATCTCAATTAGCGACGCTTAATGCTCCTTTTTTCGGTCTAGCGTCAACTTTACATACACTTATATCCCCCTCTTCGTCTTTTTTCCCGCCAAATTAAACGTTTGGCGCCCTAAATTGAATTTTGTCCCATTACATTATCGGAAGGAGTAATGCGGAATTTTTTTCCCACCTTCTAGATCTTCTTAAAGGACAAGTATATCGTTACCAAGGTATTTTACCTTACTTTCAGGCGTTTTACGAGTTGAAGGGCTCATTTTTGAGATGAATACTAAAATCGATCCAAACCCATTCTGATAGTATTATTTATTAATAATTAAAAAACAAATACTTCATGGCGTTTATTTGTTTGTTGTGCATGATCCTTCTAAAGCCAAGGTTTTTAAGGGACCACAGTCCGAAGTATCCGTTTTATTAACTAATAATAAATAATATTAATTTCACCATGACAACTTCAAGTAATTTCTCAATTTACGATTCTAAGCGGTCGATCAGATGTCGACACTATTCCAGTCAGATCCCCATTTTTCTTTTTGGATCATTTTCCGATCAAATTAATTCTAACCCTTATAATTTTTGTAAGACTTTTACTTTAAATCTACGCAAGTCGCTGCTTAATTCTTAAGCACGCCCTAGCCGCTTTGTTTAATGAATTTAAGCGTATAACCATTTTTTGTACGCTTTTTTTTTTTAATTGAAAGGCGTTGACGTTATAGCTCTGACGCGTGGAAGACCCCGATTTTAGGTGTATAAACTGTAAAGTGAGATATTTTTCCCGAAGAAAAAAATCAAAAACGATGGAAAAGCGAGACGAAGTTAAGTAGAAATTGGATCTTAAACAGGAGCGTTTTTCACACGCGCGCGCGTGGTAAGGGAGACTTTATCCCGGGGTGCGTTGGTACCGTAAAAGAAGGAACTGAGTTGTAGAAAATCCAGGCCGCGACGTATTGAGGGTATTGAGGGGATGCGTCACTGTCAGGGGTACGCTACCGCTGGGCAAACTCTCTTAGGCTTGCTTGGAGAAACGGGAGAAGCGTTAAGAGGGAGGTTGGAGAGAAGTCCTAATGGAAGAAAGATGCTAGAGGGAAAAGCCGCCTTGTCCCTGACGATTCTCTTGTCGCCCGCGCTTTTTTTTTTCTTCTCTTTTTTTGAAATCTCGCCGGGTTTTTGCCCGTCGCTTTTTTCCCACTCGTCTCCGTTTTCCCACTCACTTAAAGAGGCAAACAATAGCCAGGGAATCCAATCGCTCCGTCCCCTATTGCCCTATTTATTTTCATCGTCCTAAAAGCGTTAGGAGTTGCGCTCTGCATGGCACTGTAAGGGACGGAAAAACGCGCGAAAATAATACCCTACCCCACCTCTGGATCGCGCCCCTCCCTAGAAATTGGAAGCCCGACAAATAGATTTAATCAATAAAAAGAGAACCCATATACGGAATATTTTCGATCAAGATTACATTGCACAATAGGGAAAGTTAGAGCGGAATAATACGCCATGTTAAATATCTTATGGAATGCAAAAAGTTGTTGAAAACTATTTCTGAACCGCGATACAGAGAGTGATTGAAGCATTTGATTTCATTCGACCTCCCCTTATATATGTTAGACTATCGAACGTTTACACCCGAGAAAGCAGCCATTTATATTCCCTCTCTCTCTCTCTAAAAAAGTCAACCACCACAACTCATCAATCTTTTAATTGCCGATAATATTTCTGACACTTCTTCGCCACATATCTCGAAATTTTACTCCGATACGGAGTTCAACGACCAACTCACTTCATACTCCCTATATTCTCATATCCTCGTGCTTTAAAACATTTTTCAAACTAAAGCTAAAGCTAAGGCGGAATGATACGTCATGTTAAACTTCATAGAGAATATAATAGTTTTCTAAAAATGCTTTTGAACAGAATCTTTTTGTTATCAGTAAGTTCCTGTAGCACTCCCGATAATCCATCCCATTTCTATTCTTCCGTGGCATGGTCCGTAGTGACACAAAGGTCACAGTTTAGGTTACGGTTAAAGGGAGAATGGAATATCACGTTAACGTTTTTAAGAAACTTAAAATGACAAAGATTAATAATTTCTATAATGACATTGAATGAATGAGGATGGGAAAGACGTGATCAACGATAAGTTTAAATTGAAAAGTAGGACTTTCTGGATAAAGTACTTTCACGAAAGAGACTCCGAGAAAACATTCGTATCATGTACCAGAACGCTGAGAATAAATAGCCACTTTTTGGTTATCAAATAGACCTTTATTGACGTCAAAATAACAAAACAGTTAAACTACAATTTTTACAAAACTACTTACAACTGAAGAAATTATTGTAATATTAAAATAAAAATTAAATATAGGCATAGTAAATATCTTAGAATTATATTAAAAATACACCATTTCGAACGGTTTTTAACGATCTTTTCGAAAATTTCATTTGATTTTCATGATATGTCACGTTTCTCGTCTTCATTATCCCTTTCAAGTTTTAAAATTCATGTTTTTATCCGCTTGTTTTTGAGTTTTTGTGGAAAATTAAAACCGAGAAAACCAGATCTTTTTATATCTTTCCTCCGGATATTTTAGTGATATAAAGATTAGATTATTACTCGCTGTAAACTTCTTTTGAGATGAACTATAACGATTGAATTTTTTTTCATCTCTCTCACTCCTTCCTCCTACATGCCAACATTTACGATCTCTTTTTCTTTTTTTTTTTTTTTTTGGTCCGTTTATTGGCCAAGATTTTTGGTCCCCGCGTTTTAGAGTCAAATAAAGTTATAGAAGAAGCCAAAAAGATCGAACTCCAGCGCGAGAAACTAAGAAGGGTGTCATAAAAAAGTGGCCATAAATTTTTCACGACCCCTTATACCTCTTAGCAGTATCGAGGCTCGCTTTTTCGGGGTAAAAATCTGCGGTGGCAACTTTACGAGGGTGGAGATTTTTCTAATGTTTCTTCTTTGCCTTTTATAACTTCTCGCGCTCGTCATTTTTTATCCTCGGTTAAAGGGTCAATGAAAAGGAAAATTAAGCTATTAATTACGCCCGAATAATTCTATATTTAGGCCCCAATAATTCTATATTTAGGCCAGAATAATTATTTATTCATGTCCGAATAATTATATATCTTTGCCCGAATATTCCTACATTTAGGCCCGAATACTCCTACATTTAGGCCCGAATACTCCTAATATAATAAAAAACTCTCTAATATACCCGCTGATATACGAAACGTTTGTTGAGTTATTGAGCAAATTAAAATTATTTGACTTTTTCATGATCCCTTTAAAAAAAAAGAAATTTAAATCTACCCCGCCGATATCGTAATTCCATTTGGCCCTTAAAGAAAACCCCTTTTTTGGGACATAAATGTTGAGCGATATCGCCTATTAGAGCTTTAAAGAACCCAACCGCTTTGAAAATTTATTCCGAGCTATTTGCTTAAATTAGCTTCTTTTTTTTTCTTTTGGTCCCTCGTGGGGCAACGGTCTTCCATCTCTCTCTCTCTCTCTTCTCTAATAGATAAACAAATTGCCTAATACGCCATAGCAACTGGGCCTGTCATTCATCTTTCGTAATTTCGCATAAGGGCCTCGTGTAGGCCATATTTTTCCTTTTTGCGCGCCTCCTATAAACGTAAAGAAGGCGACAGATGGACCAAACATTCGCTATGTAACCTCGTATATAGGTTTGCCATATAGGAAGCGAAGGGGCGGGAAGAGTGGTACTAATACCGTTTACCAAGATGTATTTATAGGCTATAGCCCCCCTTGTATATTTCATTCGCGATGATTTTGTGAATGAAATATACGTCCGTAAACGTTTGATGGACTTAAAGGGAGAATAAAACGAAAAATAACTTATTTTTAATTGATATTTTAAAGGATTTTTTCCTATAATTATACAGCGTATTAAATTAAATCGATTGTCTTGGGAGTTGAGTTAGGCTTAGCGCAGTTTGAATCATTTAGACATTCATTCTGGTTAATTGTTCGAATCATAAGGTCTTCGGCGATTAAGGGTTGATTACTCCTACACGTAATCAGTATACAAGCCTGTATCTGAGTACGTATTTAAAATGAAATTAACTTATTATTTAAAAGACCGATACTTCATGGTTTAACAACCTCAAAACTTTAATTTTTGGGGAGCTTTCGAGCACACACGCTCCTCTTCAACCCTGCTAATACATTTATATTTCACCATATGGGCAAGAATTTTAATATTAAAGATTAGGTATTTAAAACTACTAAAAACTGTAATAATATTCATAATCCACTTATAAATATTTTACGGAAGTGGTTATAAAATTCCTCGATCTTCTGTGGTCTGTGGTAGAAACCTGTGATATTTAAGATTGGTTCAGGTTAATTATGTCAGCTAGAGATATCAATAGTTAATCCCTGAAGTAGCTATAACTGAAAACGACAGGCTGCGATACTGAAGTACTACATACTTTATATAGTTTCGTCTGTTAAATGTGGTTTAGTAGACGAAATGTTTTAGATTTATGATGTACCCCAGTCTACCTCACTTAATTTTTTTCTTTTTGGCTCTCCCTTAAGAGACATATTTATATTTTCCTCATTGCTCTTAAATCCATCTCACCTCGCGAACAAACTTGGTAAAAAGAGAGCCAGGAGGGCAAAAAAATGATTTTTTATATTTAGGGGGCACATGGGGTGCCCTCTTATAAAAAAAATATGGTATCCCGCGTTGTTAGGTCAATCTAGTTTTGCAGTAAAGCTAAAATCCTAGAGAGGCACTCTCATTTTCCCCGCAATTGGAGTCTTGACTATTTATGCTATTACTGTCCTTTCTCTCTGCCTCCCTCTGCTTTCCAACTATATAAGCGTGTCTCCTCCTGAGGCCCATTACAAGTTAGGACAAACAGGGGCTCGCGTGTCTCTGTCTGTGTGTGATTTCTATTGTGTGTGATTTTCCTTCAGAGATACCATCCATGGGGGACGAAGAGAAATAAAAAAAAGCTAGTCATCTCTTATTCATGAAATATTAATGATAAGAGAAGCGAGCGGCTGCATGGGTGATGAGAAGCCGCGCGGGAAAGTTGAAATGGGAGTAATTTTCTCTCTTCTTTTTCTACAACATCCTTGCCTTTTTGTATAAATGATGTAACCGCCTACACCGCGTACCAGCGCTAAAAGAAGGATTCCGGAGAATTCGCCATCTCTTACCTCGTATCACTCTGAAATTACGTTGTGGTACGAAGATGGGTTCTTTTAATTTCTTGAAGGAGTAGTCTCATACTATGCTTGCATGGATTGTTAACTCGATTTTTGGCGACTATAGACGCGCGATTTTAGAGCTGGTCATATGTAGGATATAGCAATGAATCTCTGCTATCAACTTGCTTGTGAAGTTTGCTAAAGAAAATGATATTTTGGGAACTTTTGTGTTTTATTCCATCATGTATATGTAACATATAGAAAAACATGGATAAGCAAGGTCAACTATAGTTACAAAAGTTCGTAATCTATTCCAGAAAAGTAGTTGGATTCTTCCACCAGATTTTGATTCTAAGATGTAGGGCCAAACTTTAGACATCTGCGCTTCGCGAGAAATAATATCCCGAAGACCTTTCCTTTGAGAACTCTTAATCTATACGTGATAAAGGGTTGTGTCGCTTCCTTCATACGCGCTGATATTTCGTGCTGAAAGCTGTATATCCTTCATATATGTAAGATCAGACTTGTATTAAAAGCCGCCCTCTCATTCTATTACCACTGTGTTATAAGAAGAGATGGAATGGAGAAAAACAAAGAATTCTTTTGCTCCCTCGTCCTTCCTCTTTTTCTCTATAGCTCTCTGGTCTCGTTCCTGGAATGTAAGCCCATCTAATATCGTTGGTCGGGAAAGGGAGAGAGAGAGTATAGTGCCAAGACCACGAAAAGTGGACGTCGACCGCCGCTGAAAGTAAATGTCAATCCAGGCGGAGACATTTTATCTCTAATTCATTTATAAGAATCCCTTTTATTTCTTATCTATGCCCTCATCCTCTCACCCATATACATTTCTTCGCGTTTGTTTTTATAACCCTTTCCCCTGGTGATATTAAGAAAAGGCCAAGGCCTAAACTGGGTCAACAAGTATATTGGTTTTATATAGACATACAATATTATACGAGGTTGGATGTGGTTGTCAGAAAAACCCAGTCAGAACTTTTAGTCTTAAGAAACCCGATAGTTTTCCTGTGATTATGTGGGATTATTTGGGATTTAGTGACGAACTATACTTTTAGATTTACGTGTATTATGCAGTTTATCGCAATGCATTCCAATTCCATTTTTCGAATTATATTAGTTTTATGTAGGGTATTCAACAAGTTTTACCTTCGGCCTTATATCTAAATTTAAATGGCAACAAGTTTGATTTTACAAACTTAGAAATAGCAAAAGCAACAAGTTTGACCTTTAAACTTATGAAAGAAGAACAAATTCTCTTCTTTCTTTGAAACACTTTTTAAAGCTGAATTATCTTAATTATTATATTTTTATTTTAAATGTACTCCCAAAATATGTACAGTTGTCATTTGTTCATATTTCTATTTTTAATATCAGACCAGCCGTTTTTAACTAACAAAGTTGGTTCGTTTAAATATTCCCTATCAAACACTATTAATTTAGAATTTCCGTACGTGCTTTCGTCCGTAACCTTTCCAGAATGTTCTACAAAGTTCCAGAAAAGTCGGAAAGTGTTTGAAAGTTCTAGAAAGATCTGGAAAGGTCTGAAAAAATCCAGAAAATTCTGTAAAGCTCTGAAAATTTTCAGCTTGTAAATCTTGCATTTTATATATGTCCCGTGATTTTCCAAGATTTTTTCTAGTTGTATATAATTTCTACACTACTTGATGGAACACTGACAAATATATCGTACATTTTAAATGTGAACAACAGCTGAAACAAGTCTATCCACCCCTTAGATTTTAGTTTAACCCGGTTCTAAAAATAAACTACTAAATTAATGTAATAAATAAAAAAAACTTGGGTGCTTGCATCGCTTACATCTGTTTCAGTACATAGTATCTCGAAAGAAATAAAACAAAAAATAGTACAGCTTTTACCCAGTGATTTTCAAACTTCATTATACAAATTATTCAACTAACGCTTGAAAAGCTTGGAAAAGGGATTAATACTTATTTCATCATTCCCCAGGCCCAGTTTAACAGCATTGTCTCAAATAACTTGAACGTAGTTTAGCTTGATGCTGCGTTTTAAATTAAAAACTTCCTTCCTTTCTTCATCTTCTCTAACTGGAATCAGTTTGTATTTGCTGTACGTAGAAAGCTAGGCGCCTATAAATGTCCCAAAATTAAATCATTTCTAGATATCAAGATACATCGGAGTTAAGCTAAACTTGTACTGAAAATTCAAACTGATTTGACTAGATTTTTTATACGTCATCAGAATTCATCGTATCGAAAGCTAACGCGGAATATTACATGATGCTAAGCTTTAAAGAGAAT